>JAWZYU010000021.1:51494049-52694049 GCA_038380435.1 Ryuthela nishihirai
AATGGAAAAGTAAAAGAGAAATGGTGGGAAACTCGTCAGAGTTCCCACAAAAGAAAAGAAGCAAGAAAGCAATAAAGTGTGAGGCAAGAGCTGGCCTCACAAAAGAAAGAAAACTACAAAATTAGTAAATGTGTGGGGAAACTCGCAAACCGTTGTCCGGACGGTGGACAAGGTTACTCACCGATCTGCATAGTTGACCCTAGCAGGACCAGCCCACCAGCCGATTGATCCTGAGGGGGCCGCCCCAGGACCTCCCGTTTACCTGAAGCAGAGGCCAAAGCAGTGTATAACAGCGGCCCCGGAAGTCGCTGCCCAGCCCCGCGACAGACAGGCTCCCCGATGGCAATACGGCCAAAGGGGACCCCACCAGTCATGAGCTGGGGAGAGAAGACGGGGACCCCTGAGCAACTACCAGGATCCTCCTTTCCAGGGACACGGGTCTCCGCGCACAGCAAACACGCGGGCGAGCGTTTAGGACCCTGTGAAGGTAACCGAGCCAGCGGAACCTTCACAGGGTGGTCCCCCTCACCGCGTACAGGCGCTCACACCGAGGGGGCCGAAAACAAGGGTCTGTATATGGTAGCTAGGCATATACTGGAAGGAGAGCTGTGTACCAATCCCCAGCGATGATACACAGAATCATGGAGAAAGGAAGGAAAAGGAGATACCCTAAACATTTAAAGTTGATGCTAGAGCTACTAAGCGGCAACCATGTTGTTCAATTCAAAATATTAGTTCTAACTGCAGTAACAGAACGGTTTCTGTTCTGTAAAAAGTTGATTTTTATATTATGGCTGTCTGTTTACATTATTCTGTACAAATGGCCCTTCAAAACAGATAGCGAAAATTACATTTCACTATCAAATTAATCAAAATGAATTGTATAACATACAAACATCTTTTTGTTGTGTTTGTGCCGTTACGAATTCTGAATTTCGTTTCGATTTACAAACCTTCCTGAATTTAAACAGATTTCCCCCTTTCGGTTAAATGCCCTAATGAATCCAGTGATTAAATATGAACATGATTTTATATTATTATTAATATTCTTTTCCATTTTATATTTAAGCAGATGCTTGATTTTGAGAATGAATATGTCTGTTCCCCCTTGATCGACACGTTATGTCTAGAAATCTCTCAGTAAATATTTTTGTTTGATAACCGAGACTTTTGTTCAGGTTCTTAATTAATAAGACATATTTGCTTTAAGCAAGCAATTATAATATTGCATTAAAGATATTTTCATTTGATTCTGGAATTTAAGAGTGCATTCTTATAAAATTTCGCAGCCTTTCATATTACCACTGAGCGCCACTTTTTTTTTGCAACTATAGAGTAAATGGCTGTCACAAAGACCTCCCCAAGGGCTCGGAGATTTCCCTAAGTGACCCACTGGGTTAGGCCATCTGTTAGAAGACATATGGAAGCTTCCTGTCAAGGTCATCCTCCGTTTTGTTTAATGAGCACAGGGTGTGGCTCTTTTCCCACACAGGGCCATAGTTTAATATCCCCATCTGATGGATGGCAGTCCTTCCAAAACTTAGATGAAATTTACTGATGACATGGGCTCAAATTTCCTCCCAAAAATTAGCTTCAGTTCTTTTAGGTTTATTTTTTTTTCGTTATAAAAATAGATATTAATAAGAACTAATTATAGAATATTTTTTTAAAAAATCGTTAATTAGTTTCATTTCATTCCACAACAAATTTGGATATGGATTTGTCTCATTTATTTTTAGCAGAGAATTAGTAGTGTTTCTTTCATTTTATGATATAGAACATCTGTTAAGAAAAATTATATTAAATTTCTTTGCAAATTTTGTTAAAATTTGAAGAAAAAAAAATCGTATATTAAAAGTTTTTTTTTTATTTTTATATTACTAAATTTTCCACATATGCTTTATGGGGTTTGCTTTCTCAGGTGAATATGAAATAAAAAAAAAATTAATTCATTGTAGAAAAGAAACTTGCTTGGTTAGTCTCAAATGTTACAACATTGAGATTTATATCTGCTAACCCAAAACCTGTCGTAGATCAAAATGAAGATACCAATGAGCTTAGAATGGATGCCATCCATCAAATGGACATTAAGCCATGGTCCCATGTATGAGAGCTGGCACTATGCATGTTAAAGAACACACTGAATAGCCTTAACGAGAGTATGCTCTCGTTAAGGCTATTCAGTGTTGCCTGACAGCCAACATTATTTTCCAATTCCCAACTGTGCACGAATTCAGCCATATCTCCACTAACCCTCATTCTACCCTCTATGAGAAAACACGAATGGGCTTGGGAAGTCAGTCCATGTGACTGAAATTTTTAAGGTTGGTTTATTTTACCTTTCAGTGACACTTTTTTTCCCCATAATGGGTTAAATAGCATGTCACAAGTTTCAAGACCTGAGGACCCACTGGACAGTTGTTAGGAGACAGATGATAGTCTCCCATCAAGCATCTTTAACATGCACAGGGTAAAACTTTCCTATACATGGGAAAACAGCTTTACATCCTATCCAACAAATAGCAGTCTTTCCAAGCCCATCAGTGTCTTCTTTGACCAATGGAAGAGTGGAGATTGAGTGGCAATAAATCTCAGACACAAATCACACTCGAATCGAGAACTGCAGATTCAGAGCCTGCTGCGCTACCGACTGAGAACCCCTGTAATTTTCAAGATTTAATTCAGTTTCTATACAACATTCAAGTATATATATTTTTTAACTTATATGCTTTGTTAGAAAAACAATAACTTCTTTCCAATTTTTTTTTAAAGTGAGGATCATCTGGAATTTTAAAATCGGGTTTCTTTTCAATTATTCCTAGTAGTGTTTTCACTCGCATAAACCGTCAATAATGTTTAACCATTTCTCAGCAGATTTAACCATAATTGCAATTTATCCATTACCCAGATTATCATCATTCATTTATCTGCTGGGCACTTTTGTGGATATTCGCACAGGATTCTAAAAGTGGTATTCACTGCCACCAAAATTCATGATGAGCTTGGTTAACAGTATGCGAGCTGTGGCGCTTCTCCATATTAACCTGATCACATTAACTGATAAGTTCCATAGTTTGTCTATGCCTCTCTTTATTGCATATAAAAATGCATTGTCACTCCAAATCTCATAAAATTTCATTTGAATTTTTGAGATCTTCAATTTATATAGTATTAAGTTTTGGACACCAGTTTATTTTAAAAGAACCTACAACCAACACAATTGTGTAATTTAAAATACCAAGATTTTCTATACCGAGGACTTTCAAAAAGTTCTTGATGCGTCTATCGTTTTGCACTCGTTCTTCCGAAGTTAACGAGCAATTAATTGTTTGAAAGTCAAACTTGTCATTAAGTGCTAAAAACAAAGGTTCTCTCTTCGCTAGTAGTGCATCAAGTTCGATCCGCGATTGTTGCTATGGAGCCTACTAAAGATTGGAAATAATTTTACATTTTTACACAAGGATGCAGCTTCGGAATAGCGCGAAAAAAAAAAAAAATTCATGCAGTGTATCACAAGTATATGGGAATCATGGCTGTATATGACCCCGTTACGAGATGAGTGCGCAGTCATAGGACTGTAGAGCTTCGAAATCCTCCCTCGTGCAGGAAAACAGGAGGCCGTGAACGGGGAAAGCCATCGCTGCTGTTCGTGAACTCGTTAAGGATAACCCACACACCGTTCAGGTAGGTTTAGATGCCAGTGTATCGATTGGCAGTGTGGAAGCAATTATTCACAAATATTTAAAGTTCTGGGCCAAATGGATACCATACAAACTGACAGAACAACTACCACATTCTGCATGTCTTGATCTTGCAGCATGCAATTTTTGATTTACAAAAATTAAAAAGGAACTTGTTGAGAATCCTTTATCAAGCAACACCTTGCAAAATGCGTTCATTCAGAGTTATGGAGTATTCCCCAACAGGAGTACGACCAAGTGTTCCAGAATTGGCATAAATGCTGGAGGGGAGTACTTTGAAAGGCACTAATGGTTTTTGTTCTGCAGGTTCATCTGAAGAACCTTTTTTTGAATGCGCCACCCCGACTTTGTCAAAATTCTGATGATCCCCATGAATGATAGGATTTGGATCAAGATAGCCAGTCAAGAAACTTGGGAGAGTATCTGACAAATACAGCGTAGTACTTATAAAATGAATTACGGCAAAAATACAAATTGTACTGTATTTTAATTAATAATTTGTTGTAAAATATTAACAATTTACTCACACTCACTTGAAAAATCAGTGATTTTCTTGAAGTTAACCATTTTAAAAAATATCCCCTCAAGCAGCTGCTTGCCAGAGGTCTGTGAGAATGACAGGACCTCAGCAGAAAAACAACACAAATGTCCATGCCTTGTCCGGGGCTCGAACTCGGGTACCTTAGATCAGTAGCCAAGTGCGCTAACCACTCATCCACAGGACAACTAAAATCATTAATTGCAGATGAGGCTTTTTGTTGTTCGATGCATCTTACTGTAATATCAAAAGCTTCTTTTCCCTCAATATGGCTAACTTCTTCCTCATTCTCCGGCTTCTGTTACCTTCTTAGCAGACTGCATTGATAATTTTGTCATCATTCAGCGTTTCATTTTGCAACTGTTCAGGTTTTAACCATTTGTGTTCAATGTCATCTTCCAGTGTTCCAGGCAGCAGTTTAAAATTATAAAACAGCGAAATATTGTCATTAACCGTCATATCTTTGACAGGTGCAGACTCATTCGATACTTTAGTGTTGTAGTCTTTGGTACTTTCTAGAGTTTTCACTTTCGGGCCAAAGTTTTCTCCATTTCACAAACGTTGTACGAGGCATTTCTTCAAAAGCTCTTGTCAACAAGTAGATCACATCCTCGATATTTATTGTTTTCAAAGAATTTAAAATAATTTCTGAACGCTTTCTCCTGTATCGCCCTTTTAAACGTACAAGCATCCTTTGATCCATTGGTTGCACTAAAGATGTTACATTAGGTGGCAAAAACATGGTTTTTATGTTGTCAAAAATTAGTTTGCTTGGGTGTGTTGGGGCACTGTCAAGAATGACTACAGCCTTTACAGGCATTTTAAGACTTGTCAAGTGGTTTTGTACTTTTGGAACAAATTCTGTAAAGGACCACTTTTTAAACAAATACGTGTCTATCCAAGCAGACTTTTGAGCAGCTAAATTTAAATGCTTGTGGTTTTGCTGATTTCCCAATTACAAAAAGAGGAAGTTTGTGCGTACCTGCAGCATTTGCACGCACAGCCAGTGATTCTTTGTTTTAAATCCTGATGCTGAGGTTTCTTGCGCTGTCACAAACCCAGTCTCATCTACATTGTAGATTCGTTCTGCGCATAGACCTCCTTCAATAAGCACCAAAAGTTTTTCTGAAAATTCCTTTGTTGCTAAAGGATCAGTTGACAATTTCTCACCACAAACACCAAGGTATGAACACCATGCGCTCTTTTCCAGCGAGAAAGCGATCCCTCGCTTGCTGAAAAATCTCCCCCATTATCGATTTTAGAATGAAGAATAAATGCTTTTTCTTTCAAGATTGCCGTTCCTCTTCGAAGCTCTTGCATGAACCATAACCAAAGCGCATCGACAATTTCATTTTTCGGCTGTTTAAGAGTGCACCCAGAAGTTTTCAGACTCGACTTGAGTGCAAAAATCTTGTAAGGATTTTCCATTCCTTCTCCATTTATCGTGCTTTTACTAACACCTAGTTCATCGCAAATATGCTTTACTCTATCACCTTTGTCAATACGTTCTAACGCTTTTAATTTCATCTTCATCGTAACATTAAGCTTACGTTTGCACACACTCATTTTGTACCACACAGTAATTAATAGATCACAACACACCCTCCTGTATACGCACAGTACACTGTAATATTCACAAAAGAGGAATTGAAGCAAATATGTACTGTACTATAAACAAAACATGCGGCCACTTGCTTCCGCTTCTTGGAACTGAAGCAAATAAACAAAACACGCGGCGACTTGCTTCCGCTTCTTGGAACGACCGGTTAAAGCGGCCAGATAGGAGAAAGTCTACTCTGCAAATATTAACTGTTAATTTCATGATATATTGTAAAAAAAAGTCTACCAGTTTGTGATCAAATCATGCATTGTTAGTTTTAATCTAAGCTTAATATTGCATTTCGAGTCTAAACTTTTACTTGTATTTACTGAATTTACAGTTGCCTGAACGATTTTGGCAACTATAAATTCTATCAGATATATTCTATAATATATTAATTCAACTAATAAATTGTGGTAAATTACCAGTTTAGCTCATTAACTTGGCTCAAGTTAATGAGCTATATTTACATTTGCATTAATGGTAGTATATTTCAGTGTCACAGCAAAAAGAAAATGAAGCCAACTTCCAGCACTGTATTTTATTTCTCATTCAAAGCCTTATAATAAAACTTCCACAGCTCACGCATGGCATTTTAACTTGATAGTCATGTTTACAATCCTTTTAAATCCATGTATTTATTGTGATATCACAGCTTCAGTGGTTTCTAATACTGACTGATCAAGAACAAGTTTATTGACTAAAAGATCGGTATCTAGTCTAATGGTTATCTTACAAGTAAAAATTTTAATTATAAATGACATCAGTATGGCTGCTCTATTACAAGAACTTCAATTAATTACCACTCTCTTGAATTGATTTTAAAGTGTAGTCATCAATAGGTCGCAAAATTTTTTCTCAACTAAAAATCACACATAACAGTATAAATGAATGCAAACAATTGATTGAAGTGACCCATTACTGTTTATATGCACTTTAAAAATGGGCAGTATTAATACAACAAAAGTCTATCAGAAATGTTTACATCACACGAAGGTTTAAATTATCTAAAATTATGACCTGGTTGCAGTCTGCCAAAAATACTCATATATATTAAGCAAATATATTGCCAATACAAGGAAGAAAATGAAAATCAGTTGAAAACCTCTTATTCAACTGTGCCTAATATTTAGATAAACTAAACTAACAGTAAAAACAAACTGATTTTTTTTTACCAAAAAAAATTATGCACAAAAAATTGGTTCCTGACATATCTAACATTAATCATTAAAATATATAAGCAATTATGGAAAATTTTGTTTTAGAAACTAAAAGCTAACCTATTTCAGCTAATCTTTTTTATTACACATATACAGATCATGCTATTCGAATTTATGATAAAACAAAAATTTGCTGGAAATTACATCTTATTTCAGCAAATACATCTTTGGTAAAACATGAACTGAAAATTTCTTTAACGAGTCAACAATACTTGAAATAATATGGCAATGCTACTATCACAGTGAGAATTTATAATTTTCCAGACAATATCAAGGTTACAAGAATGGAACCATTTTGTTGAATATTCTACAGTACAGAAAGGCAAAGTTTTTCCATATTTACTTTGAAGATGCAAAAATCAGTTCAACTATCCATTATATGATTATCTTTGGCAAGACAACTCGTTGCTTAAACACAATAAAATATTTCTAAAACAGACTAAGTACAATCTATGGTCCAAAACTCACTACCCTAATATCCACTTATAAATTCAGCTATTCATTCAAAGTATCTGGAGACTGTTAGCCACCAAAAGGTAGAAAATTAATTTACACCATGTTTTACTCAATGAATATCATAATTATTGCTTTTCATAGGCAATAGTAACTTCTTTACTTATTTGAATAGCTTTTAACTTGAACTTTATCACATTGGTAGAGAAACCACTAAATCTGTGCTCTTCGATTTGATTGTGCTGGTCTCTGCAATGCTTAGTTTCTGCACTCCACACTTCCAGAACAAGGCTTAACTAAGCCAGGGCAACCTCAGTAGTAGTCAGGCTTGTAAAAAATAAAAATCTGATATCTATTAAGAGCTACACTGTTGTAATTCAGTTTAAAAAAATGGCTGCTTCTACCAATAAAAAAAAATTAATGGGTGTAAGTAAATCTTGTTCCACTACATCTGAACCAACTTAGTTATACTGAATATTTATGTAAAATCTTGTTCTGATGTACTCAGATCATTGTTCCACTAGTACTGAATTACATGAGTAACTTAAGAATATGTGTTAAAAGTTTCATAATATTTGTCTGCAATATTTTATTACACACAAAGTTTAGGGATAGTCTGAGCTGGAATCAGGAATAAATTATTGAACAATAATATACAATCATATTCTTCATACAAAAATTTAAAAAAAGTAAAAAGCTAAAATTTGGCAGAAAAGCTATAACCCAGTTTTTACATAATGAGACACTACCACTGGTCTGGGGTTTTTGGATTAGTTACTACACATAAATGTGTGTTAGGAATTTTAGGGAAAATATTGCCAAAGGGAAAAATGTTCATACATAGGCTTCAGAAAATTCAGATTTATTCCTTACAAGCAACAATTTCAGAAATTGTTGCAGTTTCCAGACCAGGGGTAGCAGAATACCCATCTCCATTCACATCTTGGACCACTGTACATGGCACTTCTTCTTGGGTTTCTGGAAGTATTTCTGGAATCTCTGACAGCCCATTCATTGCAGCATTAACAAGGTTTGCATATGGTTTAGAATTTCCATTAACCTCCTGTCGAGTGAACTTGAATCCATTTGTACCATCAGGGCCCCTTGGTTGACGAATCAATATAACTCGAGGTCCACCATCATCTAGAGACATTGTTCGCAAGCGGCAAATCAAACGCTCTGGGCGTTGCATGGGCTGGCTTTCTCTGAAATTTATAAATATTAAAACTTGTTTTAAGACAATGAGCTAATTTGGTGAATAATGGTTGTGTAAAAATGCTTTCTTAACGATCACTTTCCAGCAATAACAAACTTAACAAGAACAACTTCCACACTGCACTGAAAACATTCACCATTATGCATATAAAAATTATGTTACATTAATCTCCATATAAAGAATTCAAGACTCAATCCATTTTAATACTTCACATAATAACGGTTTAATTACAAGCTTATCTGATTCATGTTCTAAATGAGGAAGACTGATGGAGTATATACTAAATATTCACCACTTTGTAAGTCAATTTAATTTTTCCTCTAAAATTAAATCGATTTACAAAGTGGTGAATATTTAGTATATACCAAGAAAGTTGAGTTTATTCAATATATAATCTGGTGGAGTATGCTTACTATACAAGAATGGATAGCATAAACAAAATTTCAGTTGAAAGATGTACCTACACACATATGCAGTACACTTTTTAAGGTTTCATACACCTTGAATAGGTACAACACTTGTGAATATATTTAAGGACATTAAATTCAATATTAATAAAGCATATGCAAATATCCTTTTTATAAAGCAAACTGTTTTTTTTTTTCTAAAGTTTTGTTTTCCTCTCAAGTGGTAAATGAACCCACTCAAGAACTTCAATACTTGTTATATGTCAGCTGTTCTTTACTTCTAAGTTACTAGACAACTGGCTCATTATGCATTCTAAACACCTTCCTCCCACCCAAATGACGTTTATGTATCACTTTTATATAGGACTAATAAATAATAAACAATAGCCCACTTGAGGTACTGTTATATCTATATAATGAGGTGCTGTTTTATATATACTTGAGGTATTGTTATACATACTACCTTATTGTAGCACTAAGTCACAGTATATAATGGACAGGTCAACCTGCATATTGCAAAGTTGTGTCTAGAAATAGTTCAGCATTGACAACTAAGAAATTATTGTCTGTGGCCAAGTGTATAGCATGCTTGGCTACTGATCAAAGGGATCTGAGTTTGAGCCCTGGGTTAGGCATGAATGTTTGTGTTGTCTTTCTGCTGGGGTCCCGCCATCTTCACAGACCCTCTACTATGGTTTATTAAACTGACAGGCTCTTGTCAGACCTCTATGGCAGGCAGCTGCTTGAAGGAGTGCTTATTACATATGTAGTGAAGCTGGAGTTAGAAAGTCAGATAGCACTAGACTTTACTTAATTTCAGAAATAGAGAATTTTCAGAATGATAATTTATTCGAAAATAGAGGCATTGGCTTGAATGGAAATTGATGCTGGGAGAGAATTAGATGGAGGATGGACATGCAGGACCATAGTGGGGTAGGGTCATCTACTGCCATCTCCTGATTCATTCCTCAAGATGTCAGATGAAAATGGAAGGACCTTGAAATAAAAATACTACTCCTACCTTCGTAAGTCATTCCATGGCTGAGTGGTTAGCACACTTAGCTACTGATCAAAGGAACCTGGATTCAAACCATGGGCAAGACATGGTTGGTTGTGTTGTCTATTGAGGTCCCACCATCATCACAGACCTTCTACTAAGGTGTATAGACCTCTGTGGTAAGCAGCTGCTTGAGGGGATATTTATTTACTTACCTAAGGTTCAGATTCCTCCATGATAGGTTTGTGTTTCGCAAAGAATGAGTCTGAAGTTTTTTGGGTTCCAGCTCGCATTTTTACTTGCAGAATTGCTATATAGCATGACAACATTTTGTAGCTCATGTTCAACTTTGACAGAATGATCATAGAGAAGATCATGGTTCATCTTAAACCTTTAATTGTTAAAGTCTTTTCTTTTCTCAAATGAGTTATCATTTGTGGTCCATGAATGTGATCCTCAAAAGTGTGGGGAATTTTTACATAGAGTTCCTCAATAATTTGTCCCTGTATATGAGGGAAAAATGGATAATAGAGACCTCCCATACAACATACCAATTAGTATTTATGTAACAATCAAAAGACAATTAAAAAAAATTCACAAATATCTTCCTTTATAGTGTGATTATATTATTTTACATAACTTTCTAAATTTTTTTTGCACAAAAACACATTCATTGATCATATCAAAATATTATATAGTATAAACAGGAATTTCTCTCATCAACTCATTCTTATCTCACATATACCATGATTGCTCAATAAGGCATCGTATCATTAATTGTATTAAATGTGAATAAGCAATTTCAAAATACATTAGTGTGAAAAACGTTTAAACCATAAACAGTTCATAGCATGCAACAATCTAATATGTGAGGCTTTTGAAATAATAGACTTCCAACAATTCCAGAGAACAGAGTAAAATACAAGACAATTTAAATATCCTTTCTACATCACTTTTAGTATTTCTTATATACCAATCATACCTGATCAGTGATCAGAGACCACATGCAGTTCTTGGCATTGTTTTTATTAATCCCTTATTGAAAACATCAGATGAGCTAAATATTAAATGATATGTTCAAATGCTAATGTATCATTTCTTTTTGGCCCTTTAACAGTTTACAAAATGTCACTGTTTGCCACTGGAAAATACAAAATTCCGAGTACCACTGATATGTACTAAATATCACAGCAGTATTGTATTCATTTAACTGGAAAAGCACAAAATATCATACAATAGATGGAATGTTTTAGAATATTATCTCTGAAAACAAAATAACGAACTACTGTATACTGTGGTATGATGATGAATGACCTCCACTCATGAAAAAAAATGGCTATATGGCTGGGCTATATATACACAAAAATTTATCATTCAATAATTTAATTCAATAGCTGAATAATTATCATGCAATAATTTCATTCAAGGGCCCATTCCAAAAGATAAAACTGATCATCAACTCATGGCAAAATGCATGAAGCCTTAATTTTATATCAAGATTTCTCATGAAGGTAAATTACTATGCACTGTTTCAGAAATCTAAACTTACCCAACTTTTACAACACTGCATGCTGAGTACTTCCCAGTACGCTGATGATGCACAACTACAAATTCAACCTTATCACTTGGCTGCAATGACATCCCACCTTTCACTTCTGACATATGGAAAAATAATTTTTTACCTTCTTCTGCTTCATATGATAAAAATCCAAAATTTCCTTTGATTGTATCAACAACAGCCTGGAAAAAGAAGAAAATTTTTCTTACACCAATAGCACATATATATTTATGTGTAATTAAAATAATAACAACCCCTTAGAGTGCAAATTTTTATCCTCGACATGCTACTGCATAATTGAATGTTTCAAAAGTTTTACTGCCAGGGTCTTCCCATGTTACCATAGTCAATTCATGGCTAAATTACCATTTTATCCAGTCTCCCAGGAAACATCTCAAAAGCATATTTGGGAGATAAGCAATGAGAAAAAACAATAAAAAAAAAAATCTTTAAAATGGGCCCATTGACAGCAGGACAACTCAGTGAGGAGAAATAATGTTTTTTTTTTTTTGGAATAGCAATGCCACTGTTCCCATGCACTATATGACTCATCATGCTGGTAATGCCCCAGAAAAGGAGTGAAGTACAGATCCCACAGCAGTTTTGAGCAGCAATGGCACCTATCTGAGCCTGTGTTGGATTATCATTTTTAGCCATTTTCTTTTCCCAGCTTGCAAGCTGTCAGGCTTCATCTTAATAGCATTTTAAACACGATATATTACTCTCCTACGTGTATTCAATAAAGGGTCTGTAGATATTAATAGCTATATATAATAAGTTGTAAGCATAATTATAATTAACACAATAATTATTAACAGATCTGAGTTCACTGTTGGTTGTTTTACCTCTGAGTGGCACTTTTTGCCCATAATGTACTAAATGACCAAGTCATAAGGACCCCGAGGGCTCAGAGTAGGTTGGGGGGTGGAAACCCACTGGACAGCTGTTAGAAACAGATGGTAGCCTACCCTCAAAGCTATCCAGCATGTTCTTTAATGTGCACAAGGAATGACTTTCCGGCACACAGGGTTACAGCTTAACATCCCATCTGATAGAAGGTGGCCTGATGGATCAGAGGTTTCCAAGCCCCCACCAGTGTCCCTCTACTGACCAAGGGCAGGGCTGAGATTTTGTAGGGATAAGTATCAATGCTGGCCCACTGATTGTTTAAAATGAGATGTTTCCTTATGTATGTGAGAGCCACCCTGAGTCCTGATATACCATTGCTGTTTATGCTCTACCTACACCACTCTAAAATTATTTTAGCATAACAGAAAAAAAAAATCATAATCTGGATGCAGAATACAGAGACATATACAGATCTTTTTAGATTTCTTTTCCTACTAACTATAATTTAGATTTTAAGATTAATCAATAAGTACCTAATTCAAGCAAAAAAATAAAATATGCATTACAAACCTGAAGTCTTGTGCGAATAGCTTTAATGTTAACAGCACGCTCTTGTCCTTTTTTAGTCACTCCAATCTGAAATTGCACTACATCACCTTTTTGGAGAAATTCATGTTTATCTGTTAAACTTGTAATGCCAAATTCATACTCTGGTTGATGCTCCTCGGCAGTTTCAGCTATTAAAAAAACAAATTAAGCAACAGAAGTTATAAAAACTATAAACAAATATAGCAACTAATTGTTATTATATTTATTATTTTTTTATTTAAGAAATTACATCTAACCTACTAAAATTATTTGGAAAAGCTTATTTCATATAGAACAATTCAATGTATAGTTAACTGTGATATATGTTAACTTACAGCAGTGCATTGAGTAAGCCAAGATAGGGTTAAATGCAAGCAATTTAAAAGCAGATTGATGCTTCAGAATTACAGTGTTGCACATTTATTGCAGTAACATATATATTGAGATTCTCTTGAAAAACTGTTCAATTTGGGGAGAGAATGCAACAGCCTTTCTATTGCTAAATATTCATGAAACAACGATATGTGACCAAAATGACATGGAATTGATAGTGACTTGTTCTTTGTCAATACTCTGAACAAAATATATGTATTGACAACAACCATGTTAACTATATGTAAAAAATAATTTTTTCCACGATTTCATGAATCTGTATTTAAATAGGCAATACTGCAGAAGTTGAACACAGTGATCAACCCCTTGCATTTGGGAATTGTAATCTATAAAATAGTTGCATTGTTGTTCCTTCAGGGGGGTCATGTCATCTTCTTTGCTGAATCTCTCTTATTTCGTCCCATAAAAGGAAGTGAACATGATTACATCCCTTTTACCATGCCACTTCAAAACCAAAAGAGAACTATTTCTGAATGAAATCCCCCCCTCCCTTTTGCAGTTTCTCTGCTAACTGCCCTTTAGATAGGCCAACCCCATTTTTTTTATAACAGTACCTGTGGCATGTCCCCCTTCCCCCAACATAGTTCTTGAAATAAGGCTGGAGAGGAATAATAGTGATCCATGTATACATGGTAGGCCTGGTTGAGTTAAGTATCGATCAGGTATATAGCAACTGCATGTGACTTGACCAACATTACTTGCCTATGACTGAACAGTATCTTTCCTAGTATATACAATGATATTCCAAGCATATGCAATTTTGCTATGGCACAGAACATACAATTTTGTGCCAAGTTTTTCTGGCTTTAGTGGGTTATATACTCTAAAATATATTCTGGATTTATAGCCAACTATTGCTTCAATACATATTTCCCTACTTGGAATGTATGCTATTTTTAACTGTTGAATGATACCTGGAAAAAGCCTGCCTAATTTAGCTAAGGGGTCATAGCCAGGTTCACCTTTCTTTGGCCTCACAATCATCACTCATATGTAGGCATTGCAGCAACAACTGCTGCAACAATAAAAGGATATAACCTTCAAGAAAAATGGACTATGCACAACTAAATCTCTAGACCAATACTCAACTAAATATTTCTAACTAGTCCAGTTGTGATTACTAGAGCATTTTTTTTAAAAAACTTCTGCTGTAGTGGTTTTTCCTGGAAACTCTCTACATGCACAGATATTTCATAGAGCAATTCTTGATTAGCAAACAAGGTTTGGTTATATAGATTTGTATGCTCTGCTATCTCCACTATATTTTCATCAGAAATAAATTTTTTAAAAATTCTAATGCAATTTTTGCTGTTACATTTTTTTTTTACCTGGACTACCAGCAAAATTCTTGCTTTATTGGAAGGGCAGAAATCACATGGTGCAAGATCAAGTGAATATGCAGGATGTGGTAGTCTGATTTTTTCCTGCTCCAGATAAACTTGCTAGGTTGGAAGTGGTTGGTTGAAAAAAGGTTTCTTCCTACAAATCACTTGAGCCTTCACTTGAAGTGTCAGGAATGCCAAAACACTCTTCTTCCTCCTCAGAATTCAAAAATCTTTCTTCAACATCCCATAAATTAATTACATTAGCACCTTCTAAGTTTAGGTCGGCAAAACACCTAAAAATTTTTTTTTGGGGATCAACTCTATTTAAAGCGTCTTTCGGTACATTTGCAAGTTTCAAAAACAATATGAGGGGCATACAAAAAGTTTTTGATGTGCATCTGCAGAACAAAAACCATTGCACTTATCTCAACAAAACTTTTACTGTCCTTCAAAGCACTCTCCTCCAACATCTATGCAAAGTTGCAGATGTCTATGCCAATTCTGGAACACTTGGTGGTACTTCTGTTTGGGGAATACTCCACAACTCTGAATAAACACATTTTGCAATGTCTTTACCCTTGAAAAAGGCTGCCCAGCAAGTTCCTTTTTAATTATTGGAAATCAAAACTCTCATGGTGGAAGATTGGGTGAATATGCAGGGTGTGGTAGTTCGATTTTTTCCTGCTCCAGATAAGTCATAACTTGCCAGGTTTTATGAACTGTGTCAGTGCTAAAAAAACCTGGCAAGTTATGGCCACCATCCCTTAACACATCTTATTGTTGGATGTTGCTCCTTCATCTCCTTAACCATTTTGGGAAAACAATATTGGTGTAGTTTGGCTGTTATAGTCATTTTAAATGGTAAGGTGTCCATGGATACCACAACTTGGGAATTGAAAAAAATTGTGAATTCCTTGAGCGAAAGCCTTGGAGGATTTGGGGACGCAATTCATCTTCTGCAACCCAAACATAGTTCTTGATCTTTCTCAGAGTTGTGCAGTAATAAAACCACATCTCATAACCTGTGACAATGTCTGTTAACTGTTTGGGGATCAAACTTTCCAGCATCTCCTTGCAAATCGACTCTAGCTCTTTTTTGCTGTTCTGTCAGTTTGTGATGTACCCATTTGGCACAGATGTTTCGGAATCGTAAATGTTGATGAATGATTGTTTTCACACTACCAATCGATATACTGATATCTAAACTTATTGCCTGAGGGGACAAGGGGGGATCAGTTGGTAGCACACCAGGTTCATAATCTGCAGTTCCTAGGTTTGAGCCTCAGCAGGGCCAGTGTTGAGATTTATCTCTGCAAAACTTCCCACCCAGTCCTCTGTCCATTGTATGGGATGTAAAACAGTGGTGTGGAAGAGCCATACTCTGTGCATGTTAAAGAACATGCTGGATGGCCTTGATGGGATGTTACCATCTGTCTCCCAACAACTGTCTAGTGCCCCCCTCCCCAACATTCTCTGAACCCTCAGGTTCCTTGTGACCTGGCCATTTAGCCCATTGTGTGCAAAAAAGCATAGTTCAGAGGTAAAACAACCCAACCCATTTTCTAAAATGTGATGTGTAGGTTTTCCTTATAGAGTTCACAAACAGCAGCGATGGTTCTCTTGTACACGCCCACCTTTGGTCTTCCTGCACGAGAGGCCTTTGAAACTCTGCTGCCCTCTGAATTTGCACATCCATCCTGTAAACATTGCCATATGAACAGCCACAATTCCCATATACTTATGATAAATTACTATGAATTTCTTTTGTAATGTCAATGTGCTACATCCTTGTGAAAATGCAAAATCTTTCCTCGTCTTTTGTAGACTCCATAGCAACAACTCACCGATTTCACAAACCAAACTTTATGCATCACCAGCAAAGAGAGAACAAGTTTTAGCTTGTTAACTTTGGAGGAATGAGTGAAAATCTATAGACACATATCAAGGACTTTTTAAATGCCCTCTGTATATGCAAAAAAACTTATTGTTTCCAATGCAAAGTATTCGCCAACAAAGCAGTGGTGTTTCACAAATAAAAGTGCTTATTGTTTATCACATTCTGAGTGATGTGCTATAGTCACCACACGGGCCTGATTATAGTGAATATCTGTGTCATCTAATTGAAAATAGAAATTCTGGTAACTAAGCAGATCGATGGTTTTGGTTTCCATCTCACTGCAGGGATTTTGTAATAAATGCTGTGACAAATGATAAAAATTATCTAGAAATACTGAAATAGGGTAAAGGAGTAAAGAGAGTAAAACAGAAAAAAAATAGACATGTACTTCGTAATTGCCTACAAAAATCCTCCTTATTTAAATGAAAAAGTTTTTAGTTAATTTTCAAAAGAATTTTCAAAACTTAAAAAAAAAATGTGTTTATAATATCGAATTTAATATTACATGATCTCTAGCTGTATTACATTCTTAATATAAATAATTCTTGAGGTGGTCAAGATCTAGAAAATTGCTTGATAAAAGCAATCTAGATAATTACAGTGATGTTAGGAAGAGTGTCATCTTCAAACATTGAAACACAATAGCAGTAACCTAAGAAGATTAACATCTGGAGGCAACTAGAATCTGTGCCAGCTCATGCTGGGTCATTTCACCTCAAATCAACCAAAATTTTGGAAAACGTTCACCACCTATCACAGATTTCAATCATTTTGGCATAAATGTTAGTAAACATAAGACATTTAATTGTCTGAAATATTTTGAGTCAAAAATTTTTTTGTAAGGAGTTATAATTGTTTAACCTAAGGGGGGAAAACATACAAATTGTGATTATGACTAAAAGTTTTTTTTTTTCTTTGCTTCTAAGGTAAATCAGAAGACCAAACTAGGTGTACTGATGTAGATTTGCCTATTAATTCATTAGAAAAATCGAATTTGAAATATTTAATATGATTTAAAAAAAACTACAAATTTTAAAATGGGAAAAAAAGTGATGTGGCCCCCATATATAAAAAATTAAAACTGACATATGTTGTACATTATACTCCATGGAAACATTGTACGAAATTTGGAGTACATTCATTTCCTTGATAACAAGAAAAAAAGTATTGAATTTGTACCAATGTTATTGCTAATGATGCACTCCAGGGGATCACACTGATGCTCTTGCGCATGCACACCAGAAAGGCTACCGATGTGTTTACTGCTTGCACTCAAGCAACTCAACCACTCCAACTAGCATTCGGCTGCTATTTATAGCTATAATGCTGCTATTGATAAAAGTTCATATCCTGTTTACCGACGAGCAAATGAAAAAGCCCAAATTTAGAGGGAATAAATTTAGCAATACATAGAGTGACCAGATTGCAATTGGTAAAAACCGGGACAGGTTATTAAATGTTCAGACTTCAGTTTATATAACTTAAAAATGGTAAATTATGCTTTATTTTTGTTTAATTTTTCTATAACAATTAATGAAATGCTTAATGGACTAATGTAGTCCAAATAAGCAAAGATGCTCGTTCGAATTTAATGAGTAGAAAAAATTGCTCATATGCAAGCTTGAAATTTAGTTCATTTTAACAAAGTCATATTCATTGCTGATGAAACATATGTTATCGTAAAACATAACTCTCATAATTATTTATGACTCAAGAATTGAGTCATAAATAATTAGAATATATAATCAGTTAAACTGAAAAGGGCTATGTTACCAATATAGTGATCAAGATAATTGATTTTATATTTTAATATATTTTAGAAGTGCCAAGTTATTAATTTTGTGAAGTCCAGTAAATGAAAACAATTAGTTTCTATTATTAAACCATCCAGTGCCCGCTTACGCCTTGCATAGTTCTTCAGATAACATCAGCAAAGAAATATTTTTTCTCAAAGATTAAAAATGGAGGTAATCACGATTACACCATTAGTTTTTACGTTTCAGAATATATTTTTTACCTTAATTATTATAGAACAGTTGACTAAAAATAAAGCATAATCTATCGTTTTCAAGTTATACCAATTGAAGTCGGAACATTTAATAACAATCCTGTTTTTTACCAATCATAATCTGGTCATCCTATATATCACTCAACATTTATATTGTTAAACTTGTTCCCTCTAAATATTAGGCTTTTCCGTTTGCTTGTCTGTAAAAAAAGATATGAACGTTTATCAATAGCAGCATATAGCTGTAAGCAGCAGCCGAATGCTAGTTGGAGTGGCTGGAGTTACAAAGTCGCACTTGAATGCAAGCAGCAAACACATCGGTAGCCTCTCTGTGCATCAATACATATTTTTTTCTAGTCCTCAATGGTTCAGTGTCAACGCTACTGCACCCATTGGAGATACACTTTCATGTTCTTTGCTGACATCAGTACTCGACATGATCAATGGCTGTCGTAAACCATTTGCGACAAGGTCCAATATGAGGTGCATTCGGAGATGACCTTATGCACACCAATGTTTAACACTTTGATTGCCATATGAATCATATAGGATTCACACTTAATTTGTTCCTGGGGCCACATGAATCATCCGTGCTTCACATACAAATTTGTAGTTCACGGTATGTGATTCACACTTTCAAAGTTTGTTTTTAAGCAACAAATTTATAAAAATTATATAAACTTATATTGTATAGCAATTTAAGACCAATTTTAGTTGGTTTAACAAAAAAAAAAATACATGTGGCCCCAAGACTCAAAAAAATTTTAACATTGCGGCAGTCAAAGAGTTAATTTTGCTGTGATTTATGTACTTGGTTGTGGTCCATCTGTTTGCTTGCACGATTCTTGCCAGTCTCCTTTGACCCCTCTGATTCACAAGTTGTTTTCATCCACAGGATCACCAATCACTGGTAGTTTTTTGTTTTTCTCACCATTTTTGGTAAATCCCTGAAACAGTTGTGTATGGAAAACTCAGGAGGACAGCTGTTTGGGAAATGCTAGAACTGGCACACCTAGCACTATCATGCCACATTTAAAGTCAGTCAGGTCACTTGTTCCGTGTATTCTGACACTCAATCCAACTGATGCTTGAAGAGCTAGTCTACTTGATTTATACCATATGTGATGTATTATGTGATGGAATAAGAAGCCCTTTATTGTGATGAGGGGTGGTGTAACTAATAAGTTGGCATCTCAGTGTATATATAGATCTTCTCAAAAGTTTGTCCCTTTGATTTCTTAACTGATATTGAAAAAAAAATTGCCTTACTGCAAATTATTTTCAACATTTCCAAATTGCTTTGGTTGATACAAAATGAAAGGACTACACTATCAACAGTACAAATTCTCACAGCTGCAGAGAATGCAGCATATGCTGACACAGAATTCAGAATAAATTACAGGTATAATAAATATATAGACACAATTTAATAATTTTGTCCAATTTATCTCGACTATCCTTGAATTCGTTTAGTCCAGATAATTAGATTCTGCTCATATAAAAAATGTGTGAGAACCTTTATTGTAGGTTTTTTTTCAATTTAGATTCATTCAATGAGAACATATCAAGACAATGTGTTTATGGGGAAAACCACTGTATGATTTAATTATTGACTTACATATTTTCATTCAGCAAGTCAAATTACATAAAAAAAGATAAATTTGGGCACAAAAATGCAAGTAATAATGAGCTCTGCAATACATTTTTTAATGTGCACATGGAGCCTTAGATTAACATCTCATCTACTGAGTGAAAACTTCAGTAAGCATTCTGATCAAATTTCTAAAGACTTTTTTCGATACTGCTATGACAAAAGAAAAAAAAAATCAATAATTGCATGTCAACAATCAAACTTAATGTTATTAGCTAGGCACATTATCAGTTAGGGTACTGTCACTCCAACAATTAAAGTATGACTAAACTTTTGTTGCAGAAAACTTCAGACAATATGCCTAACATTTTAAACAAAAATTATAATGGAAGAGTATATAAAAAAAAACACTTCTTATTTGCTTATTAGAAGTTATAATTACCATCTGATGTCAATCTTATTATTCCAGGGTAGTTTTCCTGTTCAGGATTAAAGCAGCGAACTGGATTAACAACTACACCATTAAGGATATCTGGTTGAATTTCTTCTCCAGGTATGGAGCCCTGAGATAGCTTGCGAACACATTCTGCACTCAGTTTAGAACCCTTGTGAGTTAAGCCATATTCAACTTCTTGCCCAATTTCTAAAGCTGTTGCATTTCCATCATATACACTAAAAAAAAAAATTTTTTTTGCCTTTCAGATTTAAATTATTAGAAAAATATCACATATAATTTATTACATAAATATTCTAATAAGTACTTCTCTTCAGCCTATTTAAACATTCTATCTACCAAATGGCAAACATTATCCCAAAGGTAATAACTAATATTAGCTGAAAGAAGTTTTTATTGATCTTTATAATGCATAATAATGCATCTTAAAGTATTCAGATTAAAATATACTCACAATTTCTCATTCAGAATTTCTTATAGCATTCTTTTCAATTTCTTTATATTTGTTATAGTACGATAACTTATATGATGTTGAAAACAGGTTGTACACAGTGGAACATACAATTAATCACATCTAAGCAACAGCTTAGGTAAAAAAAACTTAGTTTAAACTGACTCTGAATAGGACTTACTGATCATTATTGCAAGAGCTAAATGCACTAATCACTGATGCAAAAATAAGGCAACAATTAAAATGTGTTTTGTGTATAGCTTGCTATAAAAATGATAGTGCTGTTGTTGTTAGCATCATACATTAGACAGTTCCAGCTATCTGATAGTACTATTGAAATATATGAAGTACAACAGAAGAATTGTAGTGTTTCACCATACAGAGATAATATTTATAAGAAAAACTGATTCTTCACCCAGGTGAACTACAGACTTTTGTGAAAACCATTCAGTGTTCTTTTAACATGCACACAAGATCACACCTAATTGCATTTAACAATTGTGGCTTATTGCAGTCCACCAGTATCACCATTATTACCAACTGTAGGGTGTAGAAAAGCTAGGGAAAAATCCTATAATTCTTATTCTACATTGTATATGATATTAACATAAAGCACAAGTAAAATGATATAGTAATATAAAGTAAATATAAGGAAATATATATATATTACTTATTTTTTTATTGGTTATGTATTAATAAAAGAAATACCTCTATTTCACAAAGTAGTGTATTTTTATAGCAAAATCCACACACATATATATAGCAAACACCATGCATAATGAAATACAAAATGTAACAATTTCAGCAGATAGCAAAGTTGCAGAGGCCATCAAGTTTATAAAAGTGACCAACTTAGCAGTACCTGTTTATCTCACAGTAAGGTGTATATCCCAAAATTATTTTATTTCTTGCTATCATGCTGCATTAATAATAATTGTAAATACTCACTTTAGGCAAATATAAAAACTACATTTCCGATATTTGATAGATCTTATGCTTTGATTCTTTTCATAGGCTAATTACTAATCTTTTGTTAACTTACAAGACTTCAGAATACATGGTTAATATACATTTGTTTTAGATGTATAAAAAATGCTAGAGCTTTCAATCTTAATAATGGCATAATGAAAATATCAGACAAGAGAAAAAACACTTGTTTTTTTTTTCCCTGATGATGTTATTTAGACAAAGTTGAAAGAACTTTGTATTACAACTAGACATAATGCATAGTCTGTTATGTCTCCTGAAGCTGGGCTATTAAATGAGTAATGGTTAACTCCAAAAAAGAATTACATCATTGTACATGTAAGTTTCCTTAAGTATTAAAAATGTGATTCTTTGTAATATCTGCAAAAGTTAAATTTATACAATTTTTATTAGTGCAATGACAGTGAAAAATATAATTCTATGGTAATCAACTTAGGAAGGGTGATATCTTCACAGGTTTCACTATAATAAGTAAAATGTAATAGAGAAGTTAAATATTACTTTAGTCCTCACCTAAAATGAAAAAATACTTCTCTTTCATGTTCTTCTGTTTCAATGAATCCAAAGCTGTCTTTTAATGCAGCTATAAATCCCCGATGAGTATATCGGAAACCATTGCGAACCTTGCTGACTACTTTTATTTCAACAGCATTAGGCTGATCTGTTCCCTTTGAAGATATATGAAACTGAACCTAGAGTTTAAATAAGTGTTTTTTTACATTTCTATTAGCAAACATTCAATATAAATGAAACTTTATTAAATATATCTTGCTTTAATGTTATGAACTATTTCTAAAATTTTCAAAAAAAAAAATATTTTATACATTAAAAGCATACAACACTGTGTCTTTTCTCCACTAATATGACTTATCACACTTCCTGTGCTTTTGACACCTGGACTTGGTGCTATCTATGATCTGGGATGGCAACTATTTCTTTTTATGTTGTTATACAGCATAGAGGTTGGCTGGCTTGTACTTAGGCAGTATTGGTTACTATGGGCTCCAATTACTTCTTTTTTTTTTCATTCTGAGCACTCAATAAATATTTTGTGGAAAAAATTTCAACATGTGGGACTTGAACCTGCATCTCTCCAGAAACATGCCAGAGTATTCTACCGTTCAGCTAAAGGAACCAACAAGTAAGTGCCTAAATCTCGGTGAAGAGATTAAAGTCTTAAATTAGTGGAAAAAAGAGAGCCAACATTTGTTCAACAGTAGAATAATCTGGCATGTTTCTGGAGCAATGTGGGTTCAAGTCCTGTATGCCAGTGAATTTTTTCCACAAAATATTTACTCATTTATCAATGTTAAAAAGTCAACAGGTAATGTTGTGATTGTCATTCATGTTTAAATCATTAATAATGCTAAATAGCGTGAAGAGACTTTATTTATTTCCATCTTACTCAGTGCAATATAAAAGAAATAGTTGCCACCCGAGATCATAGATGGAGCCAACAGTAGGCATAAAATCTTATTGAAGAGTTTAAAGTCTTAAATTAGTGTGTGTGTGTGGGGGGGGGGGGGGGGGGGGGGGGAGACAGAGCCGGCTTTAGTTCAAAATGGTGGTAAAATACTCTGGCATGTTTCTGGAGAAAGGCATATAAGTCCATATGTTGACAAAAATTTTTCCACAAAATATTTATTGATGCTAAAAAGTCAACAAGTAATGCTGTGATTATCATTCATGTTTAATTCTGAGCATTATTGCAAGTTATTTTCATCATAGAGCATTCAGGTAACATTTAACTAAATACTTTAAAGTTTAAATAAAAGTTAAGTCTTCTGCAATGTGTTTCACCCCAACACTGTGGGATTTCTACAGGAAAGATCGAATGGTAGTTCACAAGATTTGTACTTTGGGCTCCCTAGCAGTGTTGTTACTAGTCTGGCTCTTGCTTATGTAACAGAAGGTTTCAAGCTGTTGGAAGGGTTGTAGCTATATTGGTGTTACATACATTACTTTTATATTCAAATTAACATATTTTTGAGGTAATTTAATGAAATTTTGTTGGGGGAGCTGCTATATTTTAAAGGGTAAATTTTTAATATATTTCTAACTGGTTTTCTATAATAGTTTGTGCTAAAACTGTAATTGGATTATTAATGTCTTTTTGATGCTCCGCTATTCTTTCAGTGGCTGTTTGTATATTACTGGTTATATTAAATGGCGTGAATATTTACTGAGTTGTATTGAATGCAAGAAATTTTTCACACAAGATATACTAGTATATTGCAGATTATCACTCTTTGTTGTACTCCTTGGGATTGAGAAGAGGAGAGAAGCCCCACAAAGTGTTGGAGTGAGACATGTTGCAGAAGGCTTTTAACTTTAAGTTTATGTGGTGTAAAAACTTTTATTTAAACTTTAAAGTTATTAGTTAAATGTTAACCTGAATGCTCCATAATGAAAATAATCTGCAATAGTGCTCAGAATGCAACAAAAGAAGCAGCAGTTGGGAGCCCATGCTAACTCAGTGAAGGTGATGTCATCTCAGCATAGTTAGAATCCAAATGTTAAGCACCCACAGGACAGCAAAAACAACTTTAAGCCAGCACAGAGTTGGGAATTCAAGAAAAGCGCAGCACCCAAGGAATAACACCACTTCACTATGTGCATCTAACCAGAACTGGTACCCATTGGAAATCTAACAGCTACAGCAATGAGTGTGCCAGCAGGTAATTGGCATTTCTACAACTTGAAGTACTGTGAAATAGACTTTTTCACCTTCATGAGTATGAAAGGTATAGAATTAAGTTATCCAATATGAAAAGGAGCATATTATTTAGATGATATCAGCGCTTAGGGTTCTGAAATTTATCGTAAGTAGATTTCTATATGTCCATTAAGGACATAGTGGTACATTCAGATGCTAGCTTTTAATTATAGCATAATCATGATATTAAATTATATTGTAGTAAAGTGCTGCAACTTTTGCTGAAATATTAAAATATAGTCTTATGATAGCATAATTTTATATATCAGCTAGTTATTTATACAAAGATAGCTTACTTGCATGTCATAACTGTGAAGAGTTTCTAGCAAACCTAGAGCTACCAACCATACATAAAAATTATAAGTTGGAAAAATGAAAATTCAGAACACTTATGAGAACTAATAAATTTCAGTATTTGGCACAATTTATATAATATATTGATTGTTAATTAATGCATAATGAATACATCCTGATTATTACTAATTACTAACAATTAAGTTAAATTTTAATAATATCAAAAAAGCTGCAGTTCTTGACCGTGGCTGCCACCTTTCAGCATTTCATACTGAAAGTTGCCATTGTTGGTCCAGAGAACATTCTCAAAAAAAAAATAGGTGTTTGATATTTTTTGCTATCCCTTCTGTTCATAATGTTAATTTATGCAATATTTACCTAGGGATAACTGATTATGCAATATTTAACTTAGGATAACTGATTATTAATCGATAAATATTCCTTGATTGTTACTAATTACTAGAGATTAAACAAATTCGCAATATCAAAAAGCATATTACAGACTTTGGTCATGCACCTGCTGAGAGTAAACACTGCCACCAGTACCTTACAAGCTTTGAGCCAATGTGGGTGGAAGCAAAATAAGCCTTTCCATTTAAACATCATCATTTTAAGGCAGCTCTTAACTGATTACAAATTAATTTCTTATCTCATAACAAGGACAGCTACTGCAAGTTAGAAATAACAGAGATCATAATGTTATAGTAAAAATGTTGTTAACATTTAATTATTCTACAATACAATGAACAAAATGAAATTCTTGCTCTCATATTAATCAATATTACAAATACAAAGAAAATGTTTGCAATAGAAACAATTTTTAGTAAGGAAAAAAAATTCCAATGAAACTGTGGTAGTAAAAGTTTTCAGGAAGCCAGATAAGTTGTAGTTCACTTATGAGAACGATAACTTGGACAAATATATAAATTTTTCTGGCTTATCAAAATTTACTGTTCCTATTACAAAAGTACTTTTGTATTTATAAATACAGCTCATCATTAACATGAGGAAGCTTCAATGACATGATTAAAATCTTTAAAGAAGCAAAACCAGAGAGTGATTTGCCCATTAAGACACTGAAAAAGTACCTGACATATATGAAATTGTGGGTATAAGTCCCATTTGAATATTATTGATTATTTTGATTTCTATTATAGGTTGTTTTTCATGCTTTGTATCGTCATGAGATTTATAGGCTTCAAGGATAATTACACCGTAATTTTTATATTTATGAATTCATTAAAACGAGTACCTTGTCTCCTACTCGAGGATAGTTGCGTGGTTCACAATCCTTCAACAGATAATTAATTTTTTCTTTGATGCCATTCATTTCATACACTATTATTCCTTCCTCTATTTCAGGAGAGTTTTCATGGGTGTTCTCATCTTCTCCATTTAATGATTTACCTTGATTAGCACCATTTTTGCTGCTTTTATATGGACTTCGAGTTGACCAAGGATAAGAAACTTCTTTTTCAACTACACCACACACGTGATCACTTTCTTCATCTACTAAATTATGTTCTGAATCTTTGGCTGAATCAGGAGAGGATGTGGAATCAAAAACCACAGATCCTCGAGGTAAAAGATGGATCCTAATTGCATGATATCTTCCAGGTGATGCAGGATCCTGTATTGAAAAAAAAAAAACAACAAAAAAACTGTCATTATTTTAAAGGACAAAAGTGAAAAGGCAAGCTTTATTGGATTATTTGTTTCCAACAATAATAATAAACTTAGTCCAATACTTAATCCTTCAGCTGCATAAAGGTGGTTCAATGGACCTAAACACTTCTTAATTGTACACACCACTTATTAGTACTTAATTCCACAAATATTTATAATTTCATTTAAATGGCAAAATATTAAATAACATAAAGGTGTAATATTTTTGTGAATACCAATTCCAGAAAATTATCAGTGCTCAATTAGTAAGTTAGGTGTAGTGGATCTAGCTTATATACAGAATTGTCTTGGTCATACTTTGGAATACTATGCTACATCTAAAAAAACTGAAGTAGGCAAACTGAATTGATTTTTATTAGATATAGATAAATTACCCTTACGCCACTGCTTACCATAGAGTTCTGTGAGGAAGGTGACTTCAGCAGGAGGACAAGACAAAGAAACATCCATGCCTTATTAAAGGCTTGAACCAAAGTCCCTTTGATCTGCATCACGAACAAAAGTAATCAGTTCCGAATCATAGATGGCGCCAAGTCTGGGTGCCAAATTCACAGGAAGAATGAAAAGTCATATTAACCGGAAAAAAGATGGAGCTGGCATTAGTTTGTCCTGCATCCCTTGTCTTGCAACCACTGCAAGTTGCAGACATTCATTTTCGAGCTCCCAACTTTACCTTAGAGTACATTTTATGCCGACTCTTTGGCTCAGTCTTCACCTGTCTGTTTCTACTTGGTGTTCCAAGTGCATGGGATTTTTCTGCTGCCTTCAGTAAATATTGCCTTTGTAGCTTTATTGTTTTATCTTGTTTTATATGTGTGTTTTTTCTTTCAGAGTCTTGTCTGGAGCCATTGAGTAAGTACTGATTTTTTTTCTCTTGCTTTCCAAGTTTTTGCTCTTACTGTTTTTGACTTTTCTGAATGTATCTATCTGCTTAAACCCCAGAAATGATATGCTCACCCCCAGAAATTTAAGTGAAAGAAAGGAGGGTCTGTGAGCTCGCCTGAATTTGTGCCTTCAGACCCTCCCGCAAAGCGGACTGTCCCCAGAGCATCATGGTCCTTGTGCAGCAAAGACTTTTTGTGCTTTGCCTCAGAGGACTGTGTAGACTTACTCCGGGGAGCGGAGAACCACCACCAGTTCTCCTGATAACAAATCTTGCCCTTTGAGCTCTCTCTGTGTCCAAGGGTAAGACTCTCTTAAGGTCTCCCTGTGATCCTGCTCCAGGCCCCTCAGGCATTTCCTCTGAGGTGCTGGGCCTCCCCACTGCTGTTTCTAAGTGTGGTGAGACCTCTTTTGTTACTGGCTGTGCTCTGGTTACCTCTTCTCCTGTTGCTTTGACGTCCACTGCCTCAGTTGTATCTGATGGGACCCCAGTGGCTGGTGCTGCTGTTGCACTGACAGTGCTGCAGCTTCCCCTTCTGCTGGCCCTCCCCCAGAAGATATGCCTGAAGTTGAGTAGCTGCTCATCAGCTTGTCCAACATCATGGATGTTGACAATAAATCGAGATAAGTGATGATGGATTCATTGATGTGAGCCGCAAGACAAACCTATTCCAAATACAGTGATACCTCAGATCACGAACGTCTCGGTCCACGAACACCATTTGCGAAATAAATTTTGCTTCGATTCAATTATCTATATGAAATTATCTGAATCAATATTTTTTTTTGATTATGCACAAGGGTTATACATTTATGAGCATACTCATGTGGACCTTTGTGATCCAAAGAACTCTTATGTGCCACTGTATAAGCCAGAAGATAACAATGCCACAGATTTGAAGAATGGACCCATGTTTTCAGCCAATAGTAAAAAGCACACTATCACTTCAGTTAAAATCGTTCAGATATTTGATCAAACAATATATAAATTATATTCATGTAGTCTACTTATAAGAGAACTAACAGAAATCTGTTGCTGATGAACCACAGAAGTAGAATTTGTTTTCATATTTCTTTTGAGAAAAAAAATTTTGTTTTTCTGCATTCTTTGTGAGCCAGTTGTGGCCATGTGTTGCCATCTGAGTAGCCCTGTTCTATACAATAACTGAAAGTGTTTTTCATTTTTAAAATGTATTTTAAAAAACAGAATAGCAGATAAAGAATACAGACCTGTGCAACTGTAAACTCCACTTCATCCTGAGGTTTAATTACTTCATCTGGTTCAAGCAACTCAGTAAGTCTAAAGTATAAACGAGTTTCACGACTTCCGTATTTAATAAATCCAAAAGTATCTTTAATTGCAGCTATAACACCCTAAAGATAAAAAGAGTTATCTAAAAATGTTTCAAATGCATTACTCAATAAGTAAAGATTATTTAAAATACAAAGAAGTGAGGAAGGATAAAAAAATTTCAAAGACTTTTACTAATTTCTTACCAATACTCTCTTTAGAGATTCAAATTTATGAATATTACTATATTTTTATTTTAATGTGCAATATACATATAGATTAATATTTAATAATAAAAAGCACGAGATCAAATAGCCCAAAGAATAAAAGCTCAAGATAAACTTTCAACAATAAACACTTTTTACATTAAAGAAAATTCAAAATTTTTGTATTTATAAATTTTTACAGATATCTAATAAATCTGTAAGAGTTAAGTCCAACAGATTTTCTTAAAAGAAAATGAAATGGCCTAGCTAAAAAAAAAATTCAGATTGGTAAGAAATTTTTTTAAAATCTTTTATTTTTTTCCTTAGATTTGGAAAAGAGTTACAGAATTTGAGTTGGTTCATCTCTGAGCAGCACACTTTTGTGTAGACAATGCATTAAGTGGCCAGGTTACAAGGACCACAAGAGATGAGAGTAGGACAGGGGAAGGGAACCAAAGATCTGTTAGGAGACAGATGGAAGCCTCTCAAGGCCATCCAGTGTGTTCTTTAATGTGCAAGGAGGTATGGTTAAGGCTCTTCTACACATGGGGTCATGGATTAACATCTAATCTAACAGACAGCTATTTTTCAAAGCCTAGCAATTCAGAAAGGATTTCTTAAAGTGAGTGATAAAAAATATTCTTAACATTTCTGTTAATGTAAAATCGGTGAAAAAAATTTAGGGGTGTGTTTAAAACTTTGAATTCTCCCCCCTGGAAATGCCATAACTCAAACCCATTAATGTCCCCTTTCTTATCAAGGGCAGGGTGGGGGTTAACAGAGAAAACCTCTATATAGGCATTCTAACCAGGGAACACCAGGTTATAAGCCTGATGGGCTCAACCAGCCAATCCAACTCTTCTTTTTATAGGATATGGAATTATAGGTCCATGGAAGATTTAGAAATTGTGAAAAAACTGCCAGAGTATTCTTAGCGATTGAACTAATGCCGGCTCATCTTTTTTCCACTAATTTAAGACTCTAAACATTTTCAGCACCAACCATTGATGCCATCTATGATCAATGGGTTAGTTCAATTGGTAAGAATCGGTGCCTACGTAAAGGAAATGTCTGCCGATTTCAAAACATGAAGTGGCAGCAGTGCTAGTTTCATTTTCATCTGTTTGGCCGTAATATTTGGCACTGCCGATCCACTGTTTTGCTTGCTACTTGCTTTGTAGCAGTATAGGTTATTACGCTGTTTATCACTTGTTACAAAATTGGATTCTGATATGTATTTGTTTGTAAGTAATTATTTACTATTCTGCCTACTTTCTGCTATCTTTAACTAGAAGTCTGAACGATGATGCAGTATTGTGTGGTATTTTGCAGAAGCAAAACTCAGTTTATATCGAATCTATTCCAAACTGGATCTGCAAGACAGGTGGCTGCATCAATATGTTGGCAACATAACAATGACATGAGTAATTGGAAAATATTTCTGAGATCACTTTTGAATAAATAATATTTTGGAATTGCAGAAACCTTTACATATATGGAACTGCCCTAACATAATATTAGAGAATTTCTGTGATATGTGAATAGGAATCTTACTATATATTCAAGATTATAATTTTATCTATTTAAATCTCGATTTTCAACAGCATTCGTCTAGTATTTAAGGATTCATTATTCCCGTTTTTATCTCTGAGAAAGATTCTAGTTTATTGTACTTGATTAGCTATCTGTCTGATTCTTAAACATATGACTTCGACCAGATCTCTATATACTTACCATTACCTTAGGTTAGCCAACCGCGGAACAGTGCTGCCCTCATGTGCACGCTTGCTAACACAGAGAATCGTAGAAATCAGCAGGCATTCTCATTACGTAGGCACTGGTAAGAATACTCTGGCATGTTTCTGGAGAGATGCGAGTTCAAGTCCGTATGTCGGCAATATTTTTTCCACAAAATATTTATTGATACTTTCCTTTAGACAAACCACAAGGTTCATTTTGGATGTAGTGTAGCACTGTGACCAATGGGATCGATTTTCACCTATGTGTGGCACCAGTGTAATAAATTATCAGGAATAGTAGGAGGGCTACAGCACAGTAATGAGCTTTATTTTAGTTATGATTTCTAGTGGCTGAAAGATTAAAATTTCCTATGTGTCCTGCCAAAAGATTAACAGCTCTCTATGTAGCAAGCCATGAAAAAGGTTTGCCCACCCCTGCACTAGAGGATACTAACTAAATTCTGAAAATGGCAAAACCACTGGTCTGGTCTTTGAAAATAAGCATTCCTCATTCATCTCAGGTGAATGAACATTTCAGTGTAATATATATATAAAATACCACATATGGAGCCAATTTATGGCAGAATCATTTATGATTGAATTGATATCTAGTGTAAATAACTGGAGACAAGCCAATGAACAACCAAAAAATTTATTGAGTATAATATAAAAAAAATATCACAATTCATTAATATGTTGGGTTGTAAAAAAATGTCAGTAAACCAACAGTAGAATATACAACAAGAAGCCTCAATTATTTCTCCCAGTATTAATAGTTGGTTGAGCTTTATAACAGAACTTTACTGCTCACTGTTGTTATAAATTTTAATAAGACTAATAGGCAAAACACATATAAGTTGTGTGAATTTTATTTAGAGTTTTATTGAAGCATTATCATCATAATGACTCTAGTGAAATCCGTGTTAATGTAAAGTCAATGAGCTTTGCATTGTTTTACCTATGAACAGCACTTTTTTGCACACAATGGGCTAAATGGCCAGGTCAAGCACCCAAGGGCTCATAGAAGGTTGGGAGGAAGGGCTTCAATGGACAGCTGTTTGGAGACAGATGGTAGCCTTTCATCAAGGCCACCCAGTGTGTTCTTTAACATGCACAGAGTATGGCTCTCCTGCACACTGGGTCATGGCTTTATATCCCATTCGACAGATGGGGGCCTTTCAAAGCCCATCAGTGTCCCCTTCTGATCGAGGGAGGGGCAGGAAGTTTGTAGAGGTAAGTCTCAATACTGGCCCAGCTGAGACTCGAACCTGGAAACTACAGATTATGAGCCTGGCTTGCTAACAACTGAGCTACTCCTGCCCCAGTCAATGAGCTACACTACACACACAAAAAAATACAAAACTAGTAAAAAAACACAGAGAATAAAGGATGGCAGTACATCAAAGATTAACTATTAAGCTATATTTAATTATTTGCAGTGCAATATAAATACAAGATTTAAACATATTAAACATACCTTTTCCCTTTTTTCTCCAGAAACTACAAAACTTTCAATCAACAATTCAATATTGGTTGCTCGCTGTAGCTGATCTCGTCGATCTGTGGCTAAATTAAACTGAACCCAATCACCAAGCTGGAGAGTATAATCCCCTTTAGCATCACGATCACCATAAGGAATCTCAATTTCTCTGAGAAGTAAAAGTCATTTGTTTATTCTAGCTACCAATTATATATCATTATAATACATAGAGAGAAGCAATAATAATTCATGTTTAGCAGCATACATATATTTTGCATGTGTTCCAGTAATTTTTTTTTACATTGCATTATCATTCAATTACAAAAAATGATGACGTTAATGTTTATATATTTATAAATGTGTAAATTTCTATCTTATAAACAAGATGAGATTTCTTGGTTAAGTTATGGAAGGAACTAGAAAGGTAATGTACCCAGACATGATGTTAGTATTGGGATGAAACAACTGATGTTGCTCTACCTCTCTCCTTTGTGAGCAAATATGGATTTGTTGAAGTTTAAAGCTGTCATCAAATTTCACGTAAAAGAGAATGGGCTAAGATTAATCCATGAATGAATGTTTCAGTGTAGGGTGATATTGCACCTTAAGAATACCAAATGAAATGTTAAAATAAATAGTTGAAGTAAGGTATTGATCCATAACAGATTACCCTTACCCTGGAAGGCCAATGGAAGTGAGTACTTTGTAAGTATGCCAGCAATTTGGAAACCTGATCATGCAAACAGATGTATCAAAGTGTCTACAACTGCTGTAGAATGGAAACATTGAAACTATCTATTCTGACTATCCTCTATGATAATCTGAAAAGGCCAAAGGCAGTTCTGGGTGGGGTTACAAGAATGCTGAGTCTCCTGAAGAAGTAGTGCAGATTTTAGTTTTTTTCCGAGAACTGTAGATTGCAACAATCAAAATCCATACACAGTTCTCTCAAAAATTGAGAATTGTGATGAAACCAGGGTTCATCTTGGGATACTGAAATAAGAGTTAAAGTGGCAGAAACATGATTCACCACTCTGAAGAAATTTAAACACAATCATCATGGCCATGCTTTTTTAGGAGTTAGAAGAAAAATGCCCCTGTACACAAGTTATGAAAAGCAATGTCCACTGCAATAGGGATTATGTCTTTGAGGAGTTAAACCATCTACCCTATAGTCAAGATTGGTCCCCTGTGATTACTTCTGAACAATATTTGAGCAATTTCATGTCATTTTTCAAGCAATCAACTTAAAGATGATATTTCAGAATGGCTTATGACCAAGACTTATGATGAGACCAAGACTTACATTTTAGAATTTCCTCTCTGTCCATGAAAAGGCAGAAGTGTATTCACCTTAATGACAGTAGTGAAAGAAAAATTCTAACAGAACTCCTTCATGTCTAAGTAAATCACATTTCTAGTGTTGCTCAGATATTTCGAAATGACATAAGTTGTTACTTACTAGGATTTCTGCCAAAAAACTTTTTATTTATCCATACTTATTTGTGAAGGCCCAGTGAGCTAACCCTAATCATACTTTTCAACAAAGAATCAACAATAGGCAAACATGAGCTGTACCTCCTTTCTAAATAAATCTTAATTGGAGAAAGATACAACTATTCTACAATAAAGTACTTAACATGATTCTAACTATTTCTTACTATTATTTCAACATTCTACCATTCAACATTTTATTTTTTAATGAAATGCAGAATGGTAGTTGGCCAAGCTATAAAAGGGGATGTAGTAATGAAAAACATTACATCAAATTAAAATCTGTGAATACCGTCTTCTAATAAAATAATGTAAAACCATCTGTTAGTTTACTATCTTGTTTACAAGCATATTTTAAAGTTGTGAAAAACATTTACAAATTTTACTAATTGTAAAGTTTATGTACTGTTTTCTTTGAATACCACTAATTTGCAGTTATAAGTTCCTGCTTACATAGCACACCTGAAATCAAAACAACTTTTGATCTGTATCAGCGAACACTGGCAAATAAAAATCTTACACTATAACATCTGAAAAAAAAAAATTATATCTAAAAAAATTCCAACTCATTTTAAAAAAAAAAAGAGATGATCATTGTTAGAGGGACAGTGACAATTGAAAAGCAAAGTTTCTGGCATTAACTTGTCTTGTATCATTTGGTGCAAATTAACCAACTACACCCAGAGAAACAATTTCATTTATATTAAATATCTGATATTTTAAATTTCATTCTTCTAACAAGCCAAAAAGCCTAAAAAACTTTGCTTTCATAATATTATGTTACAAACATATAACCTTTCAAAAGGGAAAATTCCAGACTGGCAATTACATAGTGAGTTACAACAGAAAAATCTAGAGGTGATAGCTTGTAATTTAAAAACAAGCAAGCAGTGAATGCTAACTGCTTGCTTGTTTTAAATAACCAAAAATAACCAAAAGTAGTAATTGCACAAAAATAAAGATTACCTTCAAATATGACCAGTGGCATTAATATGGAAAATTATAATCAGCAATTTCATAAAATTTAATTCACTGAAGCACAAATATTATGGCAAATTTTTATGTAGAGATCTTACTTGCTCTCACGACGATAATGAATTCTCCCTGGCAAAGCATCACTTGCTTGTCTTGAACGCTCTTTATCTAAAGCTTTTGTAATTTGACCAATTATATTATCTGGAGCAACATCTTCGAAAACAACAGTTCCTGTTGGTAATGGTGTAATATTTACTGCCACTTCTTTATTCTGAAAAAATAACATTCATTAAATATTATGAAAACATTTCATGTCAGAAGAATTGCATATCATGTGAAAATATTTCCTCCAAAACTAAAAATGTCAATGCTGAGTTTTTTAACTACTAGGAACTAGCATTAGATGCATGAGAAAAAAAAATTGCAGTTCGAGTCATTTCTATTGCAAATTTTCCCGAGACCTGCTACTAATATTGGATGTACTGAAGTCTAATCACTTGTTCATATTAATACACATGAGTAAATATTAAATTTTGGGTTGTTTTACCTCTGAGCGGCACTTTTTTGCACACCATGGGCTAAATGGCCAGGTCACATGGACCCCGAAGGCTCAGAGAAGGTTGGGGGAAGGGACCCACTGGAACAGCTGTTGGGAGACAGATGGTAGCCGCCCGTCAAGGCCATCCAGCGTGTTCTTTAACGTGCACAGGGTATGGCTCTCCCGCACACGGGGCCACGGCTTAATGTCCCATCCGACGGACGGCGGCCTTTCAAAGCCCATCGGTGTCCCCTACTGACCGTGGGCAAGGCGGGGAATTTTGCGGAGATAAATCTCAACGCTGACCCAGCTGGGACTCGAACCTGGGAACTACAGATTACGAGCCTGGCGCGTTACGGACTGAGCCACCCCTGACCCAAGTATTAAATTAAACTGAGGAAAAGATACCTTTAATGAAGGCTAATATATTCAGTTTAGTCAAGTGTGAAATAATCCACCCATCCACCTCCCAGACTTGAACACAGGATCTCCACGAGTTTGAGTCCAAGAGGCACATGGGTGGATTTTTTTCACACTCGCTTAATTACTACTAATGATTATCATTGCAGTGAGGTTCATTCTTTCCTAATATATTCAATCCCTCTGGAAAGTTAATACATTAAAGAGCTTCTGAATGAGAACTAAGATGGCAATGCTCACACAGTGAAAAAAAAAATTCGTCAAAAATTTAACAAAAATTACATACCCTGGAAGTTTATGAGAGCTATTAAATTTCATGCAAATTACAAATATCTAGTAGCATATCACTTTTCATTTGCATTTTTAACAAGATATATTAATTTTTTCAGTGGCTTATTGGTGCTATACAGATCTGAGCATAAGCAATTAAATCACGCCCTTTAGTTTACTTTAAATCTTAAATTAAAAAACAAACATAGGATACAAAAACTACTTTTCTTTTGCTAGTATGTCATACATGAAATACTACTTTCTTCTGCAGCTGAGACATGCTGCTAAGTGAGATATTAAAATAAAAAAAAAAATAACTAACCTTACAATGTCAATGATATATAAATTTAAACAAGTCATTATGCAATTTAAAATTAATAATTTATGTAAGCTAATAAATTCTTGCATTTACTGCCATCCATTTCAGCAAAAACAACTATATATTTACTTTTGAGCATGAAAATTTTACCTAAAGTTTAGAATAAACTGTCTTTAGTAGATTTATGGCTGAAGAATCTATTATAATTACTATCACTTCTTATACAGTTAACCTATTTTAATACATATTAATAAATTTCACTAACATTTCTTGTGTGAATGCTAAATTCAACATCATCTCCAAGATTCAGATTCTTGAAATCTTTACATTCACTTGAATGGAAAAATATCTGAAACAAATACAACAAAATGCAATAAATAACATGCACAACACAGTTCACTTGAAAGCATTATACTACTATAATACCATACAACAACTTGATCAATACACTAATAAAATATACAAGTAATCTAACCCTACATGTACCATCTCATTCTTTCTCTCCAAGGAGCCACAGGTAAAACATGTACAAAGCCGAAATAAAAAAAAAAAACAGAAAAAAATAACTGCAATATTGGCACAACTTCTCTATTGGTTGCAAATTGCATGCTTGGATTTTCTGTCCTATAAGTTTGAGCTGATCGTTTATGACTAAGCAAAGAATAACCATGAGATAAGCAATAACAAACCATTTGGGGCCACTAGGTTCAAACACTGCCAGCATCTCCTTGCACGAGTCAACTCTAGTCCTTTTTTGCTGTTCTGTCAATTTGGGGTGTACTGCCAATGGATACACTGACATCTAAACTTATTACCTGAACAGTGATGTGTGGGTTTTTCTTAATGACTTCACGAACAGCAGCAATGGTTCTCTCATCCACAGCCTCCTTTGGTCTTCGAAGCTCTGCAGTTCTCTGAATTTGTGCATCCATCCTGTAACAATGCCATATGAGCAGGCATGATCCCCAATATACTTGTGACAAACAGGCAATAATTTTTTTTTGCAATGTCCCCAAGCTGCATCCTTGTGAAAATGTAAACTCTTTCCCATCTTTAGAAGGATTCATAGCAATAAATTTCGTAGACCGAATCTTAAACATCACCAGCAAAGTGAATGATGATATGTCCTTTGTTTTTAACATACAATGACAAGTTTACACAAGCTTTCAAACAAGTCGTAGCTTGTTCACTTTGGAGGAATGAGTGCAAATCTACAGACACGCATCACGAACTTTTTGAACATCATCCATAAAGAAGAGAATTTGGGTTGTTTTACCTCTGAGCGGCACTTTTTTTGCACACCATGGGCTAAATGGCCAGGTCGCATGGACCCCAAAGGCTCAGAGAAGGTTGGGGGAGAGGACCCACTGGAACAGCTGTTGGGAGACAGATGGTAGCTCCCGTCAAGGCCATCCAGCGTGTTCTTTAACTTGCACAGGGTACGGCTCTCCCGCACGAGGCCACGGCTTAACGTCCCATCCAATGGACAGCAGCCTTTCCAAGCCCATCGGTGTCCCCCACTGACCGTGGGCATGGTGGGGAGCTTTGCGGAGATAAATCTCAACACTGACACAGCTGGGACTTGAACCTGGGTTGTTTTATCTCTGAGCGGCACTTTTTTGCACACCATGGGCTAAATGGCCAGGTCACATGGACCCCGAAGGCTCAGAGAAGGTTGGGGGGCCATCTGCCTGAAACAGCTGTTGGGAGACAGATGGTAGCCTCCCATCAAAGCCATCCAAGCATGTTCTTCAAAAAAGTCTACCCATCTAGCCAAATGATCCTTGGGAAGCCATCTCAGGAGCTCCAACTAACCTGAAGCAGAGGCCAAAGCAGTGAGCAGCAGTGGCCCTTGAAAGCAATGCTCAGCCCCATGATGAATAGGATCCTTAATGGCAAGACACCCAAAGGGGACCCTTGACAGTCGTGAGCTGAGCAGATAAGGACTCCTAAGCAACTACTAGGATTCTCCTTTCAAAGAACATGGGTCACCACACATGGCAAACACTCAGGTGGTGCTTAGGACCCTATGAAGGTACCTGAACTAGCAGAACTTTCACAGGGTGGGCACCTGACCATGTACAGGAGGAGCTTGCACTGAAGGGAAGTTAAAACAGACATCACATCTAGAACTCAGTTAATTTTTTAAAATTATCATAACCAATATTCTTTTTTTACAAATAATGCACGATGCTTTGTTCTTAATCTTCTCCCTTATAACCAGTTGAAGAAACATCCAGTTTGTACAGCATTAGCATTCAGTCCATCAGAGTAACTATAAGCCTTCTTCACATAATATCTCAAATACACTGATTGGACTTTTGGGAGGAAGCAAATAAGTGATTAGGAACACATGGCTATTTGATGCTTATTTGTTCAAACATAGTGTCAACAATCTTTTTCCATGTTTGAAGTTTTGACTTTCTGGCTAATTTCCATGAATTGAACACATGACAGAAGACATCATATCTTAATATTTATTTGAAATTCTACTTAAAGATCAACTTGCATTTGGGGGAAAATCTTTATCAAAAAAAAAAATGAAATATGCAGTTTGATACTGCTTATGCCTTGTCTTGGAATAAATGCACCCATCTGCCTGGAAGCTTTTTTCTTTCCTCCATAATATGAATGGCAGAAAAATGTCATCACAACTTGTCCTTATTTTTCTATACAATGTTGAATTCACGTTATCTTGATTATTATTATAAGCTATCACCCAATGCTTAAAAATAGATTGGTTTACAGTGCATTAGCAACTGAAGCTATTATGCACTATCTAAAGCTGTATAAGGTGCAAAGCAAATTTCATGCTTTTAATAAATGTTCTATTGATATCTATATAAGAAAGAAAGCTGCACACTATTTTTTTATGCATTTATATTTGATTCTGTATAGATGAGTACCACACAGAATTAATTCAAGAATTGAGGATTAATGACTTATATGGCACATTTGACATTGGACTACACTGGTGTTTTCAGTTGCAGGGTAAGTTTACTGAAAAGCACAGAAGACAAAGAACTATAAAATAGTATTTTTTCAGACTGCATCACCTTTTACTAAATCTGAGAGTATTACTGAGAGTCCTTGCAATAATGTTTTTTGAGTTACACATTACTTGTTCCCACAATAACCCCCCACCCCTCAAAAAAATGAACAAATAAACAAACTTACCTCTTTGACCATATCTGCTCGTTCAATGAAACCAAAGGTTTCCTTTAGTGCACAAATTACGCCTTGGTATCTTTGAGGTTGAGGTTTTTCTAAACGAATATTACGTGCTCGCAAATTACCAGTAGTCTTATCAGTTGCTATTTGAAAGGTAACTTTATCAGCAGGATGAAGCTGTAGATCACTTCCATCCAAGTCTTCTTTCACATATGGTAGAAAGAAGCATTCACCTCGACTTTCATAAGCTACACGGCCCTTTGGATAGAAATACATAATTTTCTTATAATAAATAAAATTTATTTTCTATAGTACATAAAAATAATACCTAAACATGACAGATTCTTATTAATAAAAGATTTAGCATTAAATATATGTATATAATTTTTTTTAAAGACTAAGTTTCCCTGCAATTTTTTACCACTGAAAAATTAGGAGTCCATTCAATTATAATAATTATAGAAACATTTGCAGTGTTCTGCTATGATCAGTTAAATTGTGCATACACTAGGTTCAAACACTGCCAGCATCTCCTTGCACGAGTCAACTCTAGTCCTTTTTTGCTGTTCTGTTGGATTTTAACAGAACAAAAAAAAAATTTGCTTTTTCTGTTTGGTTTTGCTGTACCAGTTGGATTTTAAGTTTTCAATGAACTTGAATATATATTTATCCTCTTATCATGCTTCAGGATAATGCCATGGTCATTTTCTTATATTTACTCTCTCATGGCATTTACTCACTCTTTCCCTTTACTATATGTGGCTTTTAACACTTTCTTGTATAATCTGTAAAAGGATGAACTTTCAGGTGGAAAAGCAAGGAAATTGCTTGAGTCTGACTAATTCACATGCTTTGTCTAGAGAACCCTTAAGAACAGGAAAGGTTCATAACCTCAGCAAAAAATGGAAAAAGTATTTGTAATAAAAAGCACATTTAACACTTTTAAAACTTACATTAAAAGAGAATGGGATTTGCTTTGTTATAACCATAATTTCGTTATAAATGGATTTGACTGTAAATGGATTTATAGCAACTGCCAGTTAGAAAACCTATGACACCAACAATACTCAATCTGCATTAGTTGAACCAACAGCTAAAATACAAGAAAACAGTGCTATGAACAGCACTAGTAATGAATGTACAATATGCAAGAACTGTCAAATTACATCACAGATAGAAGAAATCCACTGGTTGACAAAATTAAGGTAACCCAGCATTTGTCATCATCAATTTAATTTTAACAACATCCCCGAAGGTAAACATATGCTATTACAAGCAACAATAAGTGTAAATTTTGAATATCCAATTGAAGTTAATCTACAACCCACAATTCCTTGCAACATTCACATTACCAATGTCTATAAAAACAAAAATTGCTACCAGATCATTCCATTTCAAAATTGTTGCTTCAAGAAGGGTTAATCTCATTTCACTTAACAGAACAGGTGTGTGCTTAACTTCCTTTGGACAAGCCATAAGATATCTCAGAGTTTGAAACCCATTTAGAAGTTTCCCAAAGTGGAGGACAAAGGGTAGAGCTACAAGTGTTGACCTTAATCCCAAAAAGTTGTTGCAGAATCCATTATTCCTACTTGACTAATGACCTTACTAAACAAAGATGGCAAGTCATCATCATTTAGGCAATTCCTTGAAATGGTGGTTGAAATGGTGGAAATGGGTTGTTTTACCTCTGAGCGGCACTTTTTGCACACCATGGGCTAAATGGCCAGGCCCCATGGACCCTGAAGGCTCAGAGAAGGATGGGTGAGGGACCCACTGGAAAAGCTGTTGGAAGACAGATGGTAACCTCCTGTCAAGGCCATCCAGTGTGTTCTTTAACATGCACAGGGTATGACTCTCCCACACATGGGGCCACGGCTTAAGTCCCATCCGACGAATGACAGCCTTTCCAAGCCCATTGGTGTCCCCTACTGACCGTGGGCAGGGCAGAGAGTTTTGCGGAGATAAGTCTCAACACTGACCCAGTAGGGACTCGAATCTGGGAACTGCAGATTATGAGCCTGGCACGCTACCAACTGAGCCACCCCCACCCCAAAGAAAAGTGGTATCAACACTTGGTATCAACACTTTGTAAACAGTTTCAGGAGACAGGAACCATTACCAGAAGAGTTGGCCAGCCAAGGTCAGTTGAGGGTTACATCAACTCAAAATCATCGCTTTCTGACTCTAACAGAAATGCAGAGCAGTACGATGACTTTGCATCAACGAGGTTTCTGTGGCTACAGATGAAAGGATTTCCAACAGAACAGTGTCACAAAGGCTTAATGCAAGTGCGCACTATCAGATCAGTAGTTTGTGTCCTGAAAAAAGGCTTGTCTAAACTGATGCAGCTAACATGTCACTTGGAGATATGAACAATGTGCATCTTCTGCTTTCTGATGAGTCTCAATTTAGCAACCCTCAAGGTTAACTAACTCAAGACTAACTATGAGATTAAACATTTTAAATGTTTAATCCGGAGAGAATGAGGACTCCGATACCATCCTTGCACCATTAGAGAAAAGGATACTTATGGTGGAGGCGGTGTGCTAGTCTGGGAATGTAAATAACTATCAATGATCATACTCCTCTTCATGTTTTGGGGCAGAGATGGCTCATTCAGTAGAGCACCAGGTTCATAATCTACAGTTCCCAGGTTCAAGTGTCAACTACACCAACATTGAGATTTATCTCTGCAAACCCCCGACAGACTTATTGGTGTTTCCCTTCTAATTGAGGGCACAATTAGAAGGGAAACACCAATAAGTCTGGAAAGACTACTGTCCATCAAATGGGATGATAAGCTTTGGCCCCATGTGCACATTAAAAAACACACAGATGATCTTGACATGAGACTACCATCTGTCTCCTAACAGTTGAACAGTAGCTCCACTTCCCCCAACCTTCTCTGAGACCTTGGGGTGTTTGTGATCTAGCCATTTAAACTCGGTGTACGAAAATAAAAAAATGCAGCTCTGAGATAAAATAACCCAATCTAAATCTTCATACGTTCAATGGAGGTTACATAACTGCTCAGAGGTATAGAGAAGAGATCCTTGAAACATATGTGATTTTTTAGGGGTGTTATTTGGTACTGATCTTTCCTGCTAGTGGCAGCAATTCCCACCTGCAGAGCTAACCTGGTGCAGGAATGCTTAAAAATGGAAGATATCCAATGAATGATCTGACCAGCAAGGTTGCCAGACTTAAATCACATCAAATGTATACAGGATGACTTACGGAGACACTGCAAACTATCAGCCCTTCCTTGGTCACTCTGCAGGTTGTTACCCTTCTGAACCTTACACTGAGCATGGATCGATGCTGTCAGGCCTGTCTAGCCACCAGAGGGGAGTCATACTCAATAATGGTATCACATGCATATTTCAGAGCATCGGAAGTAACTGCTGCAATGCACAATATCTTCTTGTTTTAATGTCATTGCAATACATTCATTTCTGATCTGAGGGTTCTCATTTTCTACACATTACTTCATACTAAAATGCCTTTGGGCAAATTTTTGTTTAATTACATCATACAATAAAAATGATATGCCATATAGTGTTAACTTAATTTTGGCAAGTAGTGCATATAATAAAAAGAGACATGAATACAGTTAGACTAGTCCAACAATTCAAAAGAAAAGCTACAACAAAATAAACCCAAGATACACAACTATCAGTGACGCAAAGGATGAAACTGAAGACTATGTGTACAATAAACATATCAAATATGTCTCCTTTAAAAATACATTAGATAAAAATTTAGAACCTATAATAAGGAGGTATCAATTAAGGCCACCAGAATAATACCATAAAGAATAAAAAATGGTGTGAATAGGAAACACCAATAGGTGGAGAGCAGAATCTTTAAATCCAATAGGAATAAAAGAAAGTGATAGTAAATAAGCCTTGTATAGGAAAAACAAAGAGGATAGCAAAAGAATAAAATAGAAGAGGAACATTAAATATAAGAAATGAAATGGCATTATCCTGAAAAAAAAAAGGGGGACTAAATGTAAGACATCATGAAAACTGAAATTTTGCATGCACTGCTAACTAAATTTCAACTGAACACAGCAGAGCTACAAATTTATCTTGAAGATGAATGTATTAATAATGAAAAAAACATACCTTCCTGCATTTAAGAACATTACTTGATATTGGAACAACATTAAACATATATGATAAATAAAAGAACAAACTATAAAAATAATGACAACTTCACCAAAATGTAATTGGCTTGGCTAGCATGCAAAATGAAAAGGAATCAAAGCAACGAATTACTGTGCACTGTATAAATATATAGATTGTAACCGACATGCTGATATAGTTATTCTTAAAATGTTGTGTAAATTAAGAAAACATCAAAATTGTGTTTCAAATTTTTTAGAAGTAAAAGGTGTCTGTGATTGTTAAACATAAAAAAAATTACCCCCTCAAGTAGCTGCTTGCCATAGAAGTCTGATAGGAGCCTGTCAGTTTATACACCATAGAGATATGTGATGAAGGTAAAACCTCAGCAGAAAGAAATATAAACATCCATGCCTTATCTGGAACTCAAACCCAGGTTCCTTTGATCAGTAAAATTAATGTGTCTAAGCTAAATTTAAATTGCACCAGTTCAAAATTATTTGTCAATAACAAAAATACATTACCACTTCACTTTTTCCCCAGTTTTTCACTTTTTTTCCATTGCAAAAAACATACCGATAATTTATAAAGGGAAAAAGCCGAAAATAAATGTCTACTAAAATAAATTGTATCAATTCAAAATTATTTGTCAATAATAAAAATACATTACCTCAGTTGTATCCTTAATTTCTGTAGTTACAAAGCCTGACACCCTTTCCTCACTTAAAACCTCTCCTGAAAGTACTTCAGGAGAAATTTTTACTACTGAACTAGCAATTGGCTTTCCTGTTCTGCGATCATAGGTCATCTCAAATTCTACAGGATCTAAAAATCAGGAGGAATATAAAAATTTTCAAAAGCATAACATTAAGAGGAATATAATACTTTTTGTTTTACAAAGATGTTTAAAGCTTCATAAAAAGTGTTCATTTTTATCAATATACAGCTTTAACAAAAAATTACAAAATTTAGTATACAGTATGAATACAAATATAAAATAACAAAGTATGAATCAGATCTTATTGCAAGGGATGATAGTTTCAAAAATTAGAGCATAAATACTAAACATGTCAGTGTCAACCATACTGGTTATAATTTAAATTTTTAAAAATCATAGACTATCAGAGAATTTGTCTGTGTAAAAGATAGTTACAAAAATAGAAAAACTGATGTTCAATCAAATCAAGGTGGGGCCAAAATCCATGAATTGATCATGTATTGATTGTTCTTACCAGATTGTTATTAAGCTACTGAAAACATCAAATAATAATCAAAAAGTAATGAATGGTCTGGGATGGAGTTTCCAGCTTTATGGATCTAGCAATCTAGTTGAAACAGAATAGGAGTTACTGACTTTAATATAATAGTCTATATGGATATGCCCTAACACAGCTATTATTTAAAATGTTTGGCAAAGATTATATCAGAAAAATACCAAATCCAAAGTTATGATAAAATATTTTATATTAATACTTTTATCCAATGAATTCAATTTAAGTTAATTTCAATGCCAATAATTTGAAGAGTATCTAGGTCAGCAAAAGATAAAATACTTTAAGCCAATTTTTAATGTGCCAATACATTAGAATGCACTTCAGTCACCAGACCTACTCCCTTGAACTTCTCACTCTGGGGACATCAGTACCTCAGTTGAAGAGGAAGCCCAACATCTGCCTTGCATTCAAGTTGCATACTGCAATATTCATTAAAGCCATGAGATCTGTGTTTACCAGTTAATGATGTGCTGTATACAGGGTGGATGAGAAGCATTTATATCTTTTATGCCATGCAGACATCTATCAGAATGGTTTAAGAGATGCACAATATTTTAGTACATAATGAGCATAGTTTGAAGTACAGAGTTCAACTACATGTGCAGAAGCACAAGAGTTTTGAAACTGTCTTGTGTTTTAACATTATATTAATCCATGGTTTGTGGATAGCATTATGCACAATGTCCCAAGGTAATGTTGTACTGCACAATGCACAATGTACAATGCATGCAACATACCATACAAAACACCAATAACATACCAACAACCCATGCACAATGTCTCTAGGTAATGCTGTACTCCTCAGAGTAGTGCTCTTATCCACTTCCCCAGAAAAATAGTCTAATATACCAACTTTGGAAGTCCTCATATTATGTACTTCTTAATGTTCTAAAACACAGGTCAGCAACTAAAGGCATGTGATAAATATAATGAGATTTTGTGTGGCACCCTAAATCACAAAAAAATATACAAGTTTATTACAATTTTTTTTTTATCTCCATTGAACATGACTGAATCTTGATTTCAACTTTATCCTTTATTAGTAATGGCATATCTATACTAGAAATGCTCTACATTGGTTCTTAATTTAAAAATAAATCTATCTAAAATGAATCTATTTTGTTCAAAACCAAAAAAAAAAGAATTTAAAAACTTAAAACAGATGGTCATTAAATACTGCTGTAACGTACAATACTTCAGTGGAAAAACATTTATGCAAGAATTGCTCTTCTTATAATGAAAAAAAAATTAAAATACAGAGGGTGTTTCAAAACTATATCAACAAATTTCATGGTTAACTTCTCCCATCGAAACACGAAAAAATGTATGTGAACTTTTGTACCAGCTCACCTAGTTTTTGTGTGAGGATGCTTTAAAACATGACTGACAAATATATAATAAATCAACAAATTTCAGAGGTGAACTCCTCACACCAAAACAAAGAAACAATTTAGTATAAGAGTTTAAAAAAGATAAAACAGAATTTTGCTAAATTTCATTTTTAAGTTTGTTACATTAACAGCAGATATTTGAAGTGCTGCCCATCCACCCTGTACACAGCATATCATTAACTGGAAAACACAAAGATCCCATGGCTTTCATGAATGTTGTAGCATGCAACTTGAATGCAAGGCAGATGTTGGGCTTCCTCTTCAACTGGGGTACTAATGTCCCTAGAGTGAAAAGTTCAAGGGAGTAGATCTGGTGACTGATCTGGACCCCCTCCCACCCACTAAACTCACTGTAAATGTTTCGCTTCCCCTCCCCCCCCTCTTAGAAAAATTTCATTAAAAAAAATTACGAGTTTTATGTTTTTATTGAATAATTTTAAAAGCACTTCCTAGTATCTTGGCTGTGCCCACTCTGACAATGTTTTTCTTTTGCTTTGGTGCCCAAACCATTCTGCACTTAGCCAAGATTGCCAAACTTCAATACTCAAAGAAAAAAATTCATAATGTTTAATTAAAAAGGCAGCCAAGAAAGTTTTTTTTCCATTTCATAACCAGTTCAGAAAATTCCATAAATGAGAGAAGCCCAGATCACTTTGTACAACACTGGCCATGTTTAAAATACACCCAATTCTGTTTTTACATGGTAGATAGGTTCCCAAAAAAAACTGTGCAAAAAAAAAATGCAAAAAAAAAATACAGTGTATATGAAAAAATAGCAGATTGGTTCCAGATGTGAAAACCCAATCCAGCACAAATAAGTTGTTTTCAAACAAATCATATCAAAATTTTTAATTAAATCTTAATTTGATTTTTATTCAAACATATTTTTTACTTTATAAACATAAAGATAATTATATGTACATATATAAAGTAGTGTCACTAATTCAAGAATACAAAAGTGCAAAAAAAAATGACTTACATATGCTTATTAACTAGATTTTTTTAATATAATTTAAGTATAATTTAAATATATTTAACGGAAAAAATAAATACATAGGAAAAACATTTCAGCAATATATCAATAGAATGCATGAACATCAGGACGATATACAGAAAAATAATCATAACACAGCCTTGGCTCAAACTGTCTTAAATAATAACTTACAAATTAATCATATTGACTATAAACCATTATTAGCCCCTCAAACAAAATACCAACTGCAATATGCAGAAAAATTACTTATCCATGCACACCGTGATAATGTATGCAACACGGAAATTCCCCCACTACTATCAGCATGGAATCTCCTGTTGCATCATTATGCACGTGCAACCACGGCATACGAGCAGTGACGTTGGAGGCAAGACAAGCTTAAATAGCCAAATCTGAGGGATTTTCACACTGAGCTTGATGATGCCATAGATGTGAATACAGTGAAACATGTTGCTCATGGTCACCGTGATGCAGGCTAGACAACTTTTTAATGATATTTTAATTGTAAGTCTGCCACTTTTATTGACATTTTAGATAGCTCAGTAGTAGTACTTTAATTGTAATATGTAAGAATGTGCAATGTTGGACAAATAAGGATATTGACCAGTTACCACCTATAAATTGAACTATGTAATGATGTTAACAACATATCAAGTCCATTATTATGTATGCTGTCACTGATTTGAAGATATTACTAAAGTGTTTGATGCTAATTTTAGATCTTGAACTCTGGTTACTCAATGCATCCACTGTTATAACATATAACAGAGGATATTACCGGAAGCATCCATTCTTCTAATTTTGACATCATGATCAGCATCCACTATCTGGTATGAGTACACAAGTAATGAAGACCTGGACTCATATATATATATAGCAGAGCCTACTTCATGCTCATAACTTCTAAGGACTACCAACAGAACAATGACAGAATACCATCAAATTTCGTGCTGTTCTGCTTGGAACGTGTGCTGATGCAGTTATAATTGCATGACTTTGAAGATGATTAGCATCATGGAGGTCATCGGCAGCATCTGCTCTATTGGTGACCAGCATTACATTGCCTGTTCATCTCCTAAGGACCGGTAGCTTTGAAATGTTTCAGCAATGATAATTCCATCATATCACGAGTGAAAGCCTGGTTAAAGCAATTGTACCAGCAACTAGGAAGTGGTAATTATCTTTGTTATACTTTAAGGTCTAGTGTATTTTAACATAAGTTTTAAGATTACATCTATGACTTTTTAAGTTACTTGATTAATAACGTGTCTTAGTTATTAAGGTTCCAACTCACGTATACTATGAACTTCACATGTTAAGGTTGTGATACTCTGTGCTATCTAAATGTAACAGCTTTATCGTGTTTTATTAAACCTTTATTCTAGTTAGCTGTGTTTAAATTATACATAATAGATTTTATTCATTGTCACTTTCTGACAATAGATTTCTGACAATCATTTTCATTGCTTGAAACATTTTGGCTGTCGTGTTCATACTCCAATGGTGAAATGCTTTCTGTGGCATGGGAAACCAAATTATCACTTGTTTCCAGTGATTCTGAAGTTTGATTAGTTTTGACAATGAACTCTAATCAATCGCTGAGATCCTGCTTTGACTAGATCTTTGTATGATTCTTGATAACGTGACATACATGACTTCAGTTCATGTTCAGACTGCTCAGCTCATTCGACAATGGGATCATGTGTAAGAAAATGACTTTCCTATTTACTACCCATTTGAAGCCCTTCTTTAATTTAACCTGCAGTGAGTGGAACTCTTCATCACCATCACTTTTTTCTTTTTCATCAGGAGTCTCAAAGACAACGTCTATTATTTCATCTTCGCTAAGAGCTTTGTCAACCAGCAATTTATCAATATCTGCAAACAATAAATCATTGAATCCTTCTCCACCAACTGCATGTGCTAATTGTGATGATATTAAGATATTCAGTCGTATTTGGGGGTACAGGATCTTTGCTTTTACATATTCTGGTCAAATAGCTTTCCAGCATGTGTCTATAATCAATATAACTTTAAATTCGAGATTTTTTTCCTTCAAATAGCATTTAATTTCTGGAACAAAGAGCATTTATGGAACCATTCATTAAAAATTTCTTTTGCAGCCCAGGCTTTTTTGTTTGCCACCCAATACATTGGCAATTTATTCAAATCTACACCTTTGATTGACCGTGATCTTAGGGATCGATTGTTGAGCAGCAGTTTTAACATACGATCTCCTGGAGCGTTGCTGCAAAATAAAAAAGTCACATGATCCTTAGCTGCTTTAAAGCCACCAACAGTTTTTTGTGATTTTGCTACGTAAGTTTCTACTCAGCATTTTTTTTTTCCAAAAAAAAAAAGACCAGTTTCATTTGCATTCCAAACTTGATCAGGAGTGTATCTATCATCTTCAATTTGGGCCAATTTTGGACAAAATTTTTTAGCAGCCAGCTCATCTGCAGTGCAACTTCACCTTTTATCTTTATATTATGAAACACAAGTCTTTGAAGAAATCCAGCAAGCCAACCTGTACTTGTAGAAAATTCATAATTTTTGTTTAACTGAACTGATGTGGTTGGTTCCATTTCTGGTATCTGCTTATATATTCGTAATGCCATCTGTTTGATGATATTTACATCTAGAGGTATTCTTTTCTGCAAGTTATCTTCTATCCACATTACTAGTGCCTTTCCCATCTTCAGTTTTATAATATCTCTCATGTACAATGACGACTTAGGGCTCAATTTTGTTCCAAAAAGCACAGATTTTCTAATAGCATCTTCATTTTACTTGATGGTTCTTAAAGTAGCTTCTTTCAAACCAATATATTTACCTATGGACATTGAACCTTCTCCAGTTACAAGACTATCTAAAATTTGGATCTTAGTATCCAAAGAGATAGCTTTCCTTTTCTGCTTTTGCATAGTTGAATTATCTGACATCATGGTAAAGCTTACAAAAAATATTTAAATTGTAGTTAATAAATCATGATGAAAAATTGTAAATTACCTATCAGTAATTTTAAATAAATTTATATTATGCACACAAAACTTCAAAAAACAAAACAAAATTTTTTTCGATTTCTTCTATTAAACATCTAAATACTTCTAACTTTAAACACAAAATGAGAGACCAAGACTAACGTATGCATTGAAAAAAAAAAAATTGGGGAAATTCCTGGAACTCAATGTAGCCACTTTATTCCGAAAGAAGTAGGTTTTGTACAATTTTTCAATAAAATAGAGAATAAAATAGAGAAAACTTTTTGTGTAGTTATGTTAGTGTAGTTGTTATTTTGGGGATTTTAGTGCACAAAATGTGTATCTGTAGTACACTTTGAAAGTTAAAACTACTTCAAAAAATGTGACCATAAAAGCAGCATCTTTGTTATAGATGTAAATTCTAGGAATTTTTTCTTAAAATAGGAATATTTTTTCAGAATTAAATTCAAATGGGGATTTTAAAAAATGCACCATTTGAACCATGTTAGATAAAAATAAATCGTGTAAAAAGATAATTGGAATTTTTTTCTAAACCGTGTTAAATCAAAATCGTATAAAAAAAATCCATGTAAAAACAGAATTGGGTGTATATACGATACTGAAAGCAGTCATTAAAAGAAATAAAAATCATGTTTCAGGTTAAATATTATATTATTTGGGAGGAAATTTCCTTTCGATTTATATATGATTTAACTATTTTTATTCATCAGATTTTCCAAAATTAAGCGTTAATTGTATAGTACAATCTTTTTTCACCATATCATATTGAAAAAGGCTTATTAAAATCAATATGCTTGTAAATTTGTTTATATTATTTTCATAAAATTTGTAATTAAATTCTGTTTAATTTCTGTTGATTGGTTATTTTTTTTTTAAATTCTAAAGTTGATTTGTTTATTTGTCTCAGCACAATTGGCTAAAAGCCTGGAATTTTTCCAAAGTATGATACCGAGAAAAAAATTATAAAACGAGAAACACTTACTTTTACCATGTACATTATAATCATTTCTGTCTATTAGTTTTTTTTTAATATAAATTTTCGTGTTGCCAGATGCATTTTTTAACTACATGACTAAAAAAGTCCTATTAAAATAAAACTAGTAGTCTTTTTTTTTTTGTCAAATATTATATTTTCAGAAAATCCAGAATTAAATGCTGATTAATTTGAAATATAACATGCTATAATTCTTTTCATTAGTTCATCATCATCATCATCATCCTCAAGCAGCCATGGGCTACGGAGGTCCAACCAGACCGTGCAATTTAGTTCTCCAAGCAAGTCTATCCTAAGCTACATCTACTGCATCTGGCCACTGCACACCAATTCTAACAAGGTCCTGTTTGACATTGTCTGCCCACCGCATCCTAGGTCTCCCCTTCTTTCTGAGGCCTTTAGGCACACTGCTCATAACCCTCTTCGCCAATCTATAATTATTCATACGGACAACATGGCCAAACCAACGGAGTCTCTCTCTGCACAATATGCTGCTTAAAGGAGGTTGCAAACTCCTTTGCCTAACCTCATCATTAGTTACAAAGTTGAACCACCTAATGCCCAAGATACTGCGTAAGCATCTGGAATCAAAAGCATCTAGTTTCCTGTTATCTCGTTTACAAAGTGTCCAAGTTTCACTACCATAACTAACCCTAGAAAGAACCAAACTATTATACAGTCTAATTTTAGTCTTTGTATACGCCTATTTCTCCACACTCTCCATAGGTTCTTAAAAGTCCCAGCAGCAATCCCTATTCATCTGTTAATCTCATGCCGCACATCACCATTATCTGTTACATAGCTCCCAAGATAATTAAACTGTGACACCTGCTCAAGACTGCAACCATTCAGATTAACTGAATCACAGCCTGCCTGACCAATTTTCATCACTTTAGTTTTCTCTCTGTTTATAACCAAACCTATTCTACTACCAGTCTCATCAACAGCTCGAATGAAAGAGTTCATCTCATCAACATCATTTGCCAAAAGGGCTAAATCATCAGCATAATCTAAATCAGAAATTTTCGTATCTCCAGCCCATTTAAGGCCAAAATCTTTCCCTTGAAGTGAATTTCGCATAACATAATCAATAACCAAGCTAAAGAGAAAAGGAGACAAAATGCACCCTTGTCGAACCAGAAGTAATGCTAAACCAATTGCTACAAGCCTTACCAACTCTCACACACGACTCAGTGTTATTAGTTACTTGGCAAAAAAGTTCTAAAATTAAATTTTTTTTGGCTAAGCATAGGGAGAAAATAGTTTGGCCCTGGATGAAAACCAGTTTTTCAGACTGGACACTGGAAGGATTAATTGAAATGTTTAAATCAAAATGTCAATGATATATGAAAATAATTTTTAGCATTTTAACAGTTATCTCATCATGACCTTCTGTTGAATTATTATCTAGTTTATTCATTGTATTAGTTATCTCATTATCAATACAAAAAAAAACTAGTCATGTTAATATTTTAGAGCAAATCGACTAGGAAACAAATTAAAATCATTTATTTGGTAAACTTGTATTAAACTCACTGCAGGTCGGCAAAACTTTTTTCCACAAAATCATTTATTTGGTAAACATATATTAAACTCCAAAATAGAAAACCTCCATGTCACTGACCAAGGCACTACAAATTTTTTCTTCAGGTAAAACTTTTATTTTTGGTTTTAAACCAAGTATATTATTTATGAATTTCCACTACTTTTATTATCACCAAAATTGGGAAATTTATCAGGAAAATTTTATTTATAACCTTTTTAATCCTAATTTTTTACTAATTTAAAATAATCTCTATTGTTAAATTCAAACTGACTGATCCCACAATATTTTTTGAATTGCATATAGAGCTTTTTTCATTTATGCAAAAAAGTAGTTCATTTGTAATGCATGGTTGCTTACTTTTAATTTTTGAGCTACCCAAGAAAAACAGTATACCTTGTTAAAATTCCCATCAATTTCAATAGCATTATTTGAATCTAAGTCCTTAATATGTTTTTCAAATCTTATGTAATCAACTGATCTCATTATATAATTACACCTTGCTGTATCTCTCCTTTCTCATTTTAAATTAACTTTACACATATAGGAATATGATATATAAGATGATAGGTCATATGATATATAAGATGATAGATGATAGGTCAGAACCATTTCTAACAAAAACATGATCAATACAACCTGAATTAACTTATGTTACTCTAGTGGGTACATTTACACATTGTTCAATACGAACATAAGTTAAATGTAATTATATAGTCAGATACATCCCAAAATCTTTAAACAAATCAATACTAAAGTCCCCACCTAAAAATGTTTTTATATATTCCAGTTCTTAAATATTTAATTATGTTAAAAAGGTTAATAGTATACTGTAAGTTGGGTTATTTTATCCCTGGTGGCACATTTTTGCATACATTGGGCTAAATGGTCTGAAGGTTATGGGAAGGGGACCCATTGGACAGCTGTTACGGGTTACCTCTGAGTGGCACTTTTTGCACACAATGAGCTAAATGGCCATGCCACAAAGACCCTATGGGATCAGAGGTTAGGGGAGGGGACCCACAGGACAGCTGTTGGGAAACAGATGGTAGCCTCCCATCAAAGTCATCCAGAATGTTCTTTAATGTGCCCAGGATATGGTCCTCTTGCACACGGGGCCATGGCTTAACATATCATCCAATGGGCGGCAGCCTTTCCAAGCCCATCATTGTCCCCTACTGATTGAGGGCAGGATGGCCTAAGACAGCTGTTAGGAGACAGATGTTTGTTGCAGAGCACTAAATTTGCCGATCTAAAACAAAATCGACAGCACATAAATGTTTCAAATTTTCCCAAAATCCCTTTTCACTTTCAAATAGTTACATTATCATTCAAAACATTTTTGACATTTAATATGGTTGCCACAGTTATTCAACTGTGGCAACCATATTATGGTCACATTTTTTAACATTGAAAATGTACTATAGATACACATTTTGTGCACTAAAATCCCCAAAATAATATCTTCCATGTTACAAATGATGCCATGTGACAAAATATGTGATGAGTTACAACTTCTATAAAATGTTTGATCAATTTCATATGAAATGATAACCCATGTTAGCTTTACAGACTATTGTCAACAATCACTTTATCATTCATCTTTCTTACCTCCTAGTTTTAAATGCTCAATATTTCCAGAGTATTGGCTGTAGTGAAAAAAGAGCCTAGCTTGGCGTTCACAGCACTGGATAAATCCATATGAATGCTATAAAAGTTGAACAGAAAATAAAATGTATCAATAATTTATGCTTGTAAATGTAGTTCCTTAATTTACTCATTCATCCATCAAATAATTAAGAAAAATTATTTCCATACATACAAAATGCAATACTTGGTTAAAACAACTGAAATGTATACAAATTTAATCTTGGTTTATTAACAATTATACTCACACTCACTTGAAATATTATACAATTACTTTATATGTATTTACAATTTACTCACACTCACTGGAAAAGTCAGTATTTTCTTTCGTTTCTTTGAACTTAATACTTTTTTACCTGCAGTTTTGCCATTTTTTAATAAACATCACATTAATCGCAGATGAGGCCTGTTGTTGTTCAATGTATCTTATTGCAACACCAAAAGCTTCTTTTCCCTCAATATGGCCAACTTTCCTTTCTTCCTCATTCTCCGGCTTCTTCTCCGTTACCTTCTTGGCAGACTGCATTGATAATTTTGTCATCATTCAGTGTTTCATTTTTCAACAGTTCATCACCTTTTAACCATTTGTTCAATGTCATCTTCAAGTGTCACATCCAAGCAGCAGTTTAAAGTTATTAAGCAGCGAAATATTGTCATTATCCGTCACATTTTTGGCAGGCGCAAACTCATTCGATACTTTCGTGTTGTCGTCTTTGGTACTTTCTACAGAGTTTTCAATTTTGAGCCAAAGTTTTCTCTGTGACTTCACAAACGTTGTACGAGTCATTTCTTAAAACGCTCTTGCCAACACACACCTTGATATTTATTGTTTTCAAAACATTTAAAAGTACTATTCTGTCATTTTCGGTTCACTGTAGAATTTCTGAAAGCTTTCTCCTGTATCACCTTTTTAAACTTACAAGCACCCTTTGATCCATTGGTTGCATTAAAGATGTTACATTAGGTGGCAAAAACATGGCTTTTATGCTGTCAGAAATTAGTTCACTTGGGTGTGTTGGGGCACTGTCAAGAATGACTACAGCCTTTAAAGGCATTTTAAGACTTTTCAAGTGGTTTTGTACTTTTGGAACAAATTCTGTAAAGAATCACTTTTTAAACAAATATGTGTATCCAAGCAGACTTTTGAACAGCTAAATTTAAATGCTTGAATGCTTGGGGTTTTGCTGATTTCCCAATTACAAAAAGAGGAAGTTTGTGCGTACCTGCAGCATTTGCACACAGCCACAGTGATTCTTTATTTTAAATCCTGATGCTGAGGTTTCTTGCGCTGTCACAAACCCAGTCTCATCTACATTGCAGATTTGTTCTGTGCATAGGCCTCCTTCAATAAGCACTAGAAGTTTTTCTGAAAATTCTTTTGCTGCTAAAGGATCAGCTGACAATTTCTCACCACAAACACCAAGGTATGAATGCCATGCGTTTTTTCCAGTGGGAAAGCGATCCCTCACTTGCTGAAAAATCTCTCCCATTATTGATTTTAGAATGAAGGATAAATGCTTTTACTTTCAAGATTGGCGTTCCTCTTCGATGCTCTTGGATGAACCATAACCAAAGTGCATCATCGACAATTTCATTTTTCGGCTTTTTAAGTGTGCACCGAGAAGAAAGTGTTTTTTCAGACGACTTGAGTGCAAAAATCTTGTAAAGATTTTCCATTCCTTTTCCATCTACCATGCTTTTACCAACAACTAATTCATCACAAATATGCTTTACTGAATCACCTTTGTCAATACATTCTAATGCTTTTAATTTCATCTCCATCGTAACGACATCATGCTTACGTTTGCACCCACTCATTTTGTACCACACAATAATTAATAGATCACAACACACACTCCTGTATACACACAGTACACTGTACACTGTAATATTTACAAAGAGGAACTGAAGCAAATATACACTGTACTATAAACAAAACACACGGTGACTTGCTTCTGCTTCTTGGAACTGAAGCAAATAAACAAAACACGCGGCGACTTGCTTCTGCTTCTTGGAACAACCAGTTAAAGTGGAGGATGGTTCAGATGAGACCAGATAGGAGAGTCTACTGTACTTTGTTGTAGTTCAATGGTCAAGCAAGACACATGATATTTAAATGAATCAGGAACTTAGCAACAATTATGCAAAAAGTGTATGTGCATATACATATATATCAACATTTGTAAATATATATTTTCAAATGTTGCAATACCTACAACTTACACTCACTGGGTAACACCAGACAATATACATCAGGACCAAACTAGCTCTTGGCTGAAAGTAACTGCTTTTAATCAGGAATAAGCTTGTGTAAAATGGCATTTCCTTTTCACACTTGTCTTTTCCTGATTACTAGCAATTGCTTTCAGTTGAGAGCTGGTCTGGTTCTGATGGATAGCATCTGCTGTTACCCCAGAGGGTATAAGGTTATGTGCAACATCAGTAAATATACAACCTGTCTGGTAAGTTCCAAAACTGAATTTATTGCAGACAAACCAAGAATAGCACGCTAGTTCTAACATGTTTAGATCTGCACTGCTACTCACTGCAACATCTCTCGATTATGCTATGTGAGATGTTTCCATGGGCAGTTTAGCCATGCCAATGGATGAGCAAACAACGAACAATAAGTTTTCTGTGAAGCTTGGGAAAAGTGCCACTGAAACTTAATACAGCAATTATACGATGATGAAGCATTATCACATGCACGTGTGTTTGAATGGCCTAAGCATTTTCGCTTATTCCATATTCAGGCTATTCAGAGAGCCATGACAGAACAGCTCCACAGCATTCCAGAAAGTGCTTTCTAGGAATGCTTCAAAAACATCCAGAAATACTAGAACCAGTTACCACTTAGCACCAGAATGTAAGTATACCATACTCATGTTTATACTGTCTGTTTCAGAACTTTCCAGACATAGGTTACTGACTGCACCCCAACCACTGAACTACAAGGAAGAATTTACAACAATCATCATCTTCTTTCATTAATCTTATCTAAGTAGCCATGAATATGGTGCGTTTTTCTTTTCCCACTTGCCTATTCATGATTACTAGATATTGCATTCAGCTGAGAGTTGAAGAATGAAGTATTCCACGGTTTCTAGCATTTTTTAACAAATCGTTAAGGAAAAGGGTGCAAAACAATAATTCAATCATATTAAACAAGGATTTACTGTAATAGTGCATATCATTACAATAAATCCTCATTTAATATGATAAAATCACCAATGCTCTGTTTATGCATGAAATTCTTGGTAGAGTTCAAGCCAACAGATGAATTGAGGAAGAAAATGAGAGAATGAGGAGAAAACTGATGAAATAAGTGGTAAATGTATAATCCTGGAATGTCTCATATTAAAGCAAGTTATTTTTTGTAAGCATTGCAGAAATTTTCCATTCAATCACTGTTTAGCTCGTTTTCAGAAAAAACAAGTTAATGCTTTCACTTTGTCATCTGTAGACACTGAACTTTTTTGTTTTTATAGATAAATAAAAAATCCTTTTTGGGTTTGATAGGTATTGATGAAATATTTCAAACTAATATTGCAAGTGATGTAATTATGTAAAAAAAATTTGGTTGTGAAATGTGAATGTCATGAAGTTTGCACTGACAACAATAATTTTCACTTTTATCTGCAGAGGGGGTGGGAAAATGCATTTTTTATGTTTTAAGAGATAATTGTTTTAGAGATAAATTGGAAATTCCTCTTTGGTCAGATAGGTATTCATAAATTATTATGATTCACACTTTTAGAATCTCCAAAAAGCTTTAATTGCACCCTCTGATGGTGGAAATTTCTGAAAATTTCAAATATTCCAAATCATCTATTTGGCCTAAAATTCAAAATTTTAGTGGTGAGTGTGATGATCAAGGAGTTAACATACAAGGGGGAAACAACATTTGCCTTTTCACCTCAGGTGTGTGGGAAAATGAAACTTTTTGTTTTGAGAGATTAAACAAAAAAATATTTATAAGTTGAATAGGTACTAACAAAATATGATGATTCATAACTTTCAAATTCTCCAAATGGCCTTAATTTTCCATCGTTAGAGGGCACTAAAATGTAGAAAATGTAAAATGAAGTAATATTGCAAACCATATATTTATGCTAGAAATTAGAAATTTTGGTGATGGAATATGTTGATGAAGAATGGAGTAATAGTCATGTGTTTTAATTAAGTTACAAGTGATTAAAATTCAACTGATTGCTACTTCTTCTTTTTAATAAATTTCATACTTAATTTTAAAATTTTCAATATTTCAATATAGTAATAAGAAATAAATAGTGCTAACCACTCGGCCACTGGAACAACTTTTTTTGACCAAAGCAATTGGAAATTGGCAATGGCTAACTTTTGGGTTTGTTTCTTTGAACAAAAGATATGCACTAACAATAGCATATTAACGATGTGAAAAAAAAAAGCCTTTTCTACTATTTCATGCACTTCTATTCATACACATTGTTCAGTCAGAGTGACTATGAGTTTTATAGGGTAATACTGCAAAAACTGGTTAATGTAGTCAAACCTTCCCATTTGAGCATTTTTGTATTTTGTGGGATTAATATTATTTACATTTTCCAATCACTCATTAGTATGAATTAGTAATATTAAAGGGTGAAAAATTCAGAAAGTGAAAAACTTCTTTTCTCTGAAAATGAGCATCCCATATTTGCCAGAGGCAATATGTTATCCTTCTAGTTTTTTGTCATTGCGATAAGGCTTCATACTCTAAATTAGGTGGGAATTTTTTTTATCTCATTGGCTAAGTGGTTACTGTGCTTGGCTACTGATCAAAGACTGGGTTTGAGCCCTGGTATGACATGACTACTTTTCCTCACAGATCTTCTCTATGGCATATAAACTGACAGGCTCCTGTCAGACCTGCATGGCAAGCAGCTGCTTGAGGGGTTTTTTTTCTTCACATATTTATTCAGTACACATATTTATCAACTACAATAAAAACTCAATTATCTGGATTGATTAGGGATGTAGGTAGTTCAGATAACCACAAATGAAGATAATCAATTTCAAGTAAAACAGGTGTGTGTATTATGTATTTATATTTTGTATACTGAGACTTAGTTTGTCATTTATAATATTTTCATACCAATTAGGAGGTATGATCTATAATCAAGACATTCTGCATCAATGCTCAGTTTCACGTGTTGCCTCCACTACTCAAAAATGGACCATTAGTTAGAAATGTAGAATGTCCCTGAACTAGAGTCAGAAATGAGATTTCCTTTAATATTTTTTTACAGTAGTTCAGAAGGGAAATTATTGTTCAGTCAGAGTGACCATGAGTTATTATTTTTCAGAACTGGTGGCAAAGACCAAGAAACAAGTTTGTATATCATCAGATTATCATAATTATACAAAGAGTGTCCTAAAATAATTGAGAACACTTTTACTGAAAATTGTTCAGGAGCCACACGAAGGAGCCATTAGTTAATTATACTATCTTGTAAACCATGATACTGTTGTTTAGTTTCTCACACTGTTCTATTACTCATAGAAATCGTTTGAAGTAAGGTATCCTTGCAGCTACCTGTTAAATCAATTTTTGCAACACCCATTTCGAACACACTAGTCTCCTTTCCAAGTGTTTCGTAAGTATTCGGTGAACTGATATTTTTAATATTCTTGTTAATTCTTCTATTGCTCCAAGAGATAAATTTCTGCCCTCATGAATAATGACTGAAATTGTGTTGAGGGATACTTCATCAATGCTTATCAATGGTCTGCCTCCATGAGGAATTAAAGCGACTGATTCTTGACCATTTTTGAAATCCCAGTAGCATCTCCAAACTGTTGTTTGTGGTAAACATTATTCCTTGTTAACTTCTTCCAATAAAATATTTTCACGAACATTTTTTCCAAGTTGCATCCAAAATTTTGTTCACAACGTCATTCAATCTTGATATCTATAAGGTAAAAACATGAAACACGAAAACAAAAATATGTACCTAGCAGGTGGCTACAAAAGATACCTCACTTCAAACTATTTCTATATGAAATAGAACACTGTGAGAAACTAAACAATGGTTGTCATGGTTATGAAACAGCATGATTAACCAATGAGCACACTCATGTGACTTCTAAACAATGTTGCCAATTTATAGTAAAAATTCTAATTTGTTTGGGATGACCTTTGTAAATGAGGTATTCACCATGTGTACTCATTTTAACCAAAGAAAAAAACTATGCAGCAACTACTAATATGTACACCCATTACTTTTTTTTAAAGAAACACAAAGTTGATACAAATAAAATACTGGATTTATATCTCATTTGCAATTTTTTTCCTCACACAACTATTATTTATGAACATACCAGAAGTTTTTCCACAATCCCTGCTTCTCGTAGACCTCCAGAGCCACCACTAGGGCTGGAACTATTGCTATTACTCTGACTGTTATTACTTGATGATTTACCAAAAGTTGGAGAGTGCTGGTAGCTAGGCATTGCAGTGTCTTGAGCTGACGGCTGGAAATTCTAATTGGAAAAATACATACAAATTAGCCCAAAGAGCTATGTTCAAAACAGTTAATGTGTAAGATAATCTAATGTTTACAGTCGAACTTGGTTATTAGCACCAGGGGATTGAAAAAATTTTATCATCATAACCATTACACACTATACCAGTGATAAAGTAAATCTATCTCCTATTTTTTTAATTTTTAATATCTTGATAAAAAGTTAGATTCAAAAAACTAAAGAAATATTAGAGGGAAAATTAATATAATTATATACCTACATATTATTTGCATTAATATGCTTGTATAAACTACAAAACACTTAATATTAAACACAATTTATTTCTCCGTAATTAAAAATAATACTAATTAATAATAAATGCAATTTCAATTAGATTTTTTTTCATTTATGAATCTTAAAATTGATATTTGTTTTAAAGATTTCACTTTGATATTTCTCAAATTTCCCTTTAAAACACTCAATGTATTAAGTCTCTGTATTTGCCTCAGTTCCTTCAAAAAAAATAATAATTGACTAATGTGCAATGCTTCATTGACGTTTCTAAGCTTGCACTTTCTAAATTTTTTTTATTTTACTCATGATGTTTTCCAGTGCTGATAGGTAAACATCTTTATTCTTCCACAAAGTAGATAGTGTTGAAGAGGATGAAGAAAACTTTTTATACACTGAAACATTTTTCACACCACATTCTAACTCACAAATATTTCAATCTTTCATGAATTGAGAGAGACTTTCTTTTGTTAGCAGACATGTTTCCAATAGAAGGGTGTGTTTCTAACTGGTTTTACAGTCATGGCAGTGTTTGGGTAAAGTGGGGGAGTAGAGCTGGAGGCTAGACACTGGAGAGGTAGGTAGAGGGGATGGTCCCCTAGGACAAGGTTAGGTCACAAACCAGATCGTAATCTGATGTGGGTGGTCAAAAAATTTCTATTCCAAGAATGGGGTATTATTTCTGACTACCTGAGTAATTAAAAATGTTTGCATGCTTCCATAGCTAACAAAATTTGTACGGTATATTTGTGTAGTAAGCTCATTATAAAAGTGAGCAGTGCTGGTTATAACCAAGTTCAAATACATTAAGGATTGGATTATTTCATCTCTGAGCAACAATTCTATTCATACAATGGGCTAAATTGCTAGGTAATGAAGACACCAGAAGCTAGGAGCTGAATAGGGGAAAGGGATCCATTACACAGCTGTTAGGAAACAGATTTAAGCCTCCTGTCACGAACATTCAGCATGTATCCACAGGGTATGATTCATGAACATTGGATCATGATTAACCTCAAGGATAGTGATCTTTACAAGCCCATCAGTGTTCCATTCCTTCTGCATCTTCCTGCCATCACATTGAGCAGAGATGAGGAATGGATAGCATAAACGTATCTTAGAGACAAAACATTCATCATGTTAATGAAAATAACTATCATGAAAAGAGTCAGGATGTTATAAATTCCAGAGGATTTAAATTTTATCTCTGAGTGGCACTTTTTTGAACATAAGCTAAATAACTAGGTCAGAAGGGCCGAGATTGGGTTAGATGATCTGCTGAAAAGCTTAGGAGACAGGTGGAAATAACCAATTAAGGTCATGCAGCATGTGCACAGGATTTAACATTCCAGCCAATGGACAGTGGCCTTTCCAAGCCCAACAGCGTCACCTTTCTCATTGAACACAAGGTAGCTAGTTAGTGATGATAAATCTCAATGAAGGCACAGTTTGGATTTGAACCCAGGAACATCAAATTATGAGCTTCATGATCTACTGAGTGAACCCTCACCTCTAAATCTCAAAAGAGAAGACACTTAATCTATACAAGAATTGTGGAAACACTGGTATAACATCATACTGTATGTCTAAATTAAGACAATGGAATTTACTGCAACAAACTAAACTATTACATTTGTGGTACAATTAAATATGCAATACAATGGGAAAACATTACAGCAGATATTTATGCAAATAAATTAATAATACAAAAACTTGTTTTCAATATTAAAAGAAAAAAACTTATATTCAATATTAATTTAATTTGAGATGCGAGGTACTATGGGTGGGAAATCTGAAATCTATCAAAAATTTATTTTTAATATTGAAGTTAATATTCAGCTTAGAGCATACTTTTTAAGATTATATTTCAAGAGACAATCCATGATTTCTGTTTGTGAAAAATCACAGAATGTAAGATGATAATTAGTGATACTTTTTTTTGCATATAAAAATGAGACTTCTTTCTGATTTCAGAATTTCACATTTATATAACATTTCTAAGTAATTTTTTTAATCATTTATTTATTCAAACATTACAGATAAATCACTTCTGTTTACAGATGTCCCGTAAAGCTAACATGTGCAAGAGATAATACATTGACACAATATTTTGTTTTTTTCTATCTCTATCTGATAATCTTAATACAGTCACATCTTGCCACATTTACTATACTCTTTCAGTTGAAAACTTCAAAGTTGAATAATTAACTTTCTATACAAATATTAAAATATAATCTTTTTTATTACATTTGGAATATTTCTTAATCATATTATGATTTTTATATTCACCTTATGCACTGCTTCTTTTATCATTTTTTTAGGACTTCTTTACATTTGTGTTTCAATAAGAGTTTATGGATATTTCTTTTGTTAAGAGGTTAGTGGTATTTTGCAATTGCTTCTATATTTCCCATAGTTATTTTTAAAATTTGGTAACTGAAACTCTGCGAGGAAAGACAGACTCATTGATGACAACAAACTGAAGGCCAGCATCGAGTTGGAACAGTTCAATGCTATCTCAATAGAAAATCACATTCAAGGCTCAAAAACTTCAATGATTTTTAATGAAAAATATATCTAAAGATAAAAGATAGCAATCATATCCATTTAAATCTCGATTTGAAACAATAGTTGTTCAGTATTCAAAGAGTTATGAACTCTGGAATATTTAACAGACTACAAAAAATTGACCCCAAAATTTAATTAAAACATTAAAACAAGTTAAAAGATCAGTGATTCTAGTAGAGTACCTAGTTAAGAGATTAGTACCAGGTGCATTTCACCTGGTACTAATCTTTTAACCTATTTTAATGTTTTAATTAAATTTTGGGATTAATTTTGTTGCAGCATGTTAAATAGTCCAGCATTCATAATATTTTGAATATTGAACACAGACTATTTCAAATCGAGATTCAGATTTGATTGAGATCTTTAATTTATTCTTAAACATATTTTTCATTAAAAATCATATTGAAGAAGTTATTGAGCTCTGAATGTGATTTTCTATTGAGATAACATGAAATTATTTTCATTTTTCTCTCCAGTACCTGTTTTTATCATATACATTTCTAAAAGTTAGAATTTTAGTGTGTGATGTTTCACATTAAATGGCAATGACAACAGTTAAAATTATATATTTTCATGGGTCAGAATTAAGCAAAAGGCTTGATGTATTGAGTTTTCTTGTTTTTTTTTAATTTTCACACACTAGAAGCTGTAAAATTTTTGTCTGTTAATACTTCTGCATGGCTTTTTCAAATATCTCCAAATATGTTTAACACTTTCACAATGCTATTGAATACTTCGGCATTGCAAGATTGGCAGACCTAATTTGTGTTATTTTGCCCACTGTTGTTGACATAAAATTTGAATAGCCAAACTAAGACAGCTTGTTGAAGGGTACATCTTTGAAATAGCAATTAGTATTACCAGTGGTGCACTCAGGATTTAATCTTAGGGGAGCCGAGGGGCCCGCTGGCCCGGCTCGGACAAACGAAGTAGTGCTCGGTCCAACCAAGCACTATTTCGTTCACCTTGTGTTCACAGTGGCCGTGATTCCTGAGAGCTATTGGATATTCACACCTTATGTGACCGCTGATTCATAAGTAGTATAGAAATAGAAGACATGGCACAACATAAATATAAAAAATAAATTTTAATTAGGAAAAGATTTTTGGAAAATTTTCTAGTTTTTTTTTTTCCTTTTTCTTGGGGGGTGCCAGGGCCCCTTGCCCCCCCCCCCCCCCCCTCTGAGTGTGCCACTGAGTATTACACATATATTTTAAAGCTACAAAAACTGTGTATTAGTCATAACTTCATCTGCCAATGCATTCCATGCAGATACAGCACTTTCGAAACTATTATTATCAAAAATGGTTCCATGATTATAGTCAAGATTTTTTAGAAACATATGAATATTTTGAATTTTACTTTATAAACAGAATCTACAAGTCATTTAAAATACAGCTTGCTGTGTTCATGAATATAGGTTTATCACCCTGAAACATGAATAAATTCAGTTCACTACCAATTATACACTTAACAGTGTCAAGCTTTTCTCTCTCTAAAAATGCAACTCAATTTCTAAGCCTTATTCTGAAGCAATAAAATCTTTAATGAATGAAATAGTTCACATTATATACTAAGAGAAAGAGCATTTAATTCTGAACAAAAAATTAAAGAAAAAATTATAGCTAAGGATAAAAAAAAACACACTGAACGTTCATTTGCAATTATTTTTGAAAACAGATTAATCAGTAATTCATCATCATCATCCTCAAGCGGCCATGGGCTATGGAGGACCAGCCAGACCATGCAATTTAGTTCTCCAAGCATATCTGTCCTGAGCAACATCTGCAGCATCTGGCCACTGCACACCAATTCTAACAAGGTTCTGTTTGACATTGTCTGCCCACTGCATCCTAGGTCCCTCCTCTTTCTGAAGCCTTTAGGCACATGGTTCATAACACTATTCGCTAATCTATAATTATCCATATGGCCAAACCAACAGTCTCTCTATCTGCACAATATGCTACTTAAAGGAGGTTGCAGACTATTTTGCCTAACCTCATCATTACTTACAAAGTTGAACTACCTAATGCCCAAGATACTGCATAAGCATCTGGAATCAAAAGCATCTAGTTTCCTGTTATCTTGTTTACAAAGAGTCTAACTTTCCCTACCATAACTAACCCTAGAAAGACCCAAACTATTATACAGTCTAATTTTAGTCTTTAGGTACATATGCCTATTACTCCACACTCTCAATAGATTCTTAAAAATCCTGGCAGTTATCCCTATTCATCTGTTAATCTCATGCTGCATATCAAGCTCTGTTACATAGCTCCCAAGATAATTAAACTATGACACCTGCTCAAGACTGCAACCATTCAGATTAACTGAATCACAGCCTGCCTGACCAATTTTCATTACTTTCGTTTTCTCTCTGTTTATAACCAAACCTACTCTACTACCAGTCTCATCAACAGCTCGAATGAGTTTATCTCAACATCATTTGCCAAAAGGGCTAAATCACCAGTATAATCTTATCAGAAATTTTCGTATCTCCATACCATTTAAGGCCAAAATCTTTCCCTTGTAGTGAATTTCGCATAACATAATCAATAACCAAAGAGAAAAAGGAGACAGAATGCACCCCTTGTTGAACACCAGAAGTAATGCTAAACCAATTGCTACAAGCCTTACCAACTCTCAAACACGACTCAGTGTTATTATAGAGAGCTTTCGTTATGTTAATTAACTTGTCTGGTATACCATATGATCTCACAATCAACCATAAATTATGACGATCAATAGAGTTAAAAGCCTTTTTGAAATCAACAAAGCTAGCAACCAAAGGTTTCTGAAACTCAACATTTCTCAAGAATCTGCCTAAGTGAAAATATCTGAGTAATTATGGCACTTAAAGTGTTAAAGCTCTTTACTACTTGGAAAACAGAAGTGAAACTCATGAACAAAATGAAAATTTCTGTTTTATATTATGAACTTTTTGTATTTGTACTTTGAATACATTCCTTTATTCAAGTACAAATATCTGTCAAAAATGCATCAAAATATAATATTTTATTATTCAGCTTAAAAGCAATATATTCTTCTACTTCTTGTTTTGCAATTTTCTCTGCTTGGTCTTTGGTGCTTATATATATCCTATGAAGGGATAAGTATCATTCTTTAAATTTGGTCATTTATAAGGAATTTGTTTTACATTTTTGCCTTTTAATTATGTAATTTGTCTTCTCAAATCATAATTTCCTCCCAAAAATGTTTTCCACAAATAATGTTTTCCTAGTAATAATTTCATCTAGGAATTTTTCACAGCCATTTTTTCTCTTCATCCATCAGAAATCATAAAACACTAACAATTCAGTGATACCATTACTTTGATAGTTTAACCAATATTCATTTACAGAATACTGATCTGGCATAATGAACTAAAAGATATTAAAATATAACATTTCCTTAGAACTGTATTTCTTTTGATAGACAGAGATTATTTCAAAAGCACAAATGTCAGTGTCTTGCATTATCACAAAAAATACAAAAAGAGCTTGAAACCTTTTCAATACAAAATGCTACATTGCATTTTAAAACTTGAAAGTGATAGAACTTAGATTATTAAATTCATAAATTTGCAAAAATAACTGGCAATAAAGGAATATGCAATAATGAGTAGCAAAAGAGCACACATAAGTACTGCTTCCTTCAACCAGAGTGACATAGGACAGAAAGGACAAGTCATCGCCTCCTTTGTTCAGAGCTGTCCCAGTTTTGTAGTTCACAGAAATGGAGTATATTTGTATTAAAAAATTAATCCTCAACAATGCTTTACTGGATAAATAGCTTGACTATGTGCTTATTAAGTTAATTATACCCCTTACTAAATTAATAATCAAGCTAAAACAATAGCGATGGAATAATAAATTAGCACTAGTAACAGCAACTGCATACCTTAAGAACATGGAAGTATAACCTAATGTAATTTACGAACTGTTTATTATGGTGTTTTCATTAGAGTAACTATGTTATTTTGGGACGGGGTTGGTCAGTTGGTAGCGTACCAGGCTTATAATCTACAGTTCCCAGGTTCGAGTCACAGCTGGATAGTGTTAAGATTTATCTCCCCAACCTTCCCACAGTCAGTAGGGGACATTGATTTGCTCGGAAAGGCTGCCGTCTGTCGGATGGAACGTTAAGCCATAGCCTCTTGTGCAGGAGAGCCATACCCTGTGCACGTTAAAGAAGATGCTGGATGGCCTTGATGGGAGGCTACCAATAGCTGTTACAGTACCCCAACCTTCTCTGAACCTTTGGGGTCCTTGTCATTTAGCCCACTGTGTGCAAAATAGTGCCACTGAGAGGTAAAACAACCTAACTATATTATTTTTCATTATTTTAATATTCCATAACTGCAATGACACTGAATTTTCAAAGTGTTGCCCAAAGTAATATTGATTTTTAGAACAAGACTTCCACTCTGACAAAGCTTGTCTATGTAGGATTTATATGCACTTTGAAGGACTCATACACACTTGTATGCACCTTACCCTGGGAGCAAAATATGAAGCCATTGGTTTAATATGCTGTAGGGTTAGATGTTATTAACATTTTAATCACAATAAACTAGTCAACATACTGCTTGAAAACTTCAGCTGAAAAAGATAAAAAGCCACCAAACTTCTTCTGAAATAAAAGTAATTCACAATTCCAAAAATTTGCAATTTCTTTTTTTACATCACTCTGAAAACTTATTTAAAAAAAACAGTATATTTTTCATTTTTGTTAAATATTTTATTTCATGAAATCTAGAATTAAATACTACACAAATGATCACTTTGTATCAATGAAATCAGTACAGAAATGTAGAAATGTCAAAATCATTAATACAAGGGATAGATTGAAATGTTTAAATTTGGCATATAACATTACCTACTTCTGTTCTTTAGTAGTTTGGCAAAAATCTTCTGAAGTATTGAGCATAGCCAAAAAACATCAGTGTGTGGTTTCATTTATTTTTAAGACAGGACACTGGAAGGATTAAGTGTTCTTGTACTAATCAGAAAGGTCAAGTTCAATATGTCTGGGCATTCCACAGAATGGAAGCAAAAAGAAGGTGCAACTACTTTCTTGCAACTATTAGTGCCACATAATCAAATGTCCTGACATCTTCATCCATGGAGGTGGCAATCTCATATCAATCCCTCACCTCCAGTCTCATAAAGGTATATTACTCATATTTATTCAAAATCACTCAACTGCATACACCTTTTTTTTTTAACAAACTGTTTGGCAATATCTGGTCATTTCTTGAAACAAAAAATGAGTACTGTTATTATGACACCATTCATAAGACTGGTTTTGTCATTTCTACATTTCTGTACTGATTTCATTGATACAAAGTGGTCATTTGTGTACTTTTAATGTTAAAATTATTTTAAAAGAATAATTACATGAATCAGTATATAATTTGTGGAAAAAATTTTGCTGACATAGGGGAATTGAACCTGCATCTCTCTAGAAACATGCCAGACTATTCTTACCGATTGAACTAATGCCAGTTCATCTTTTTCCCACTAATATAAGACTTTTAACTGATGATTTCCAGCGCCAACCATTGGCACCATCTATGATCAATGGGTGGCAACTATTTCTTTTTATACTGTGTTGAGCATGTTTCTGGAGAGATGTGGGTTCAAGTCCCATATGTCAGCGAAATTTGTTTCACAAAATATTTACTGATATATTGACGTTAAAATGTCACCAAGGTAACGCTGTGATTGTCACCTATGTTTAAATTACATGAATACCTTTAACACAAGTTTTCTGTGTTTTCACAATTATACACATATAGAGAAAATGAAATAAAGCAACAATTACCTTCCACTGAGGACTTGCCATTGTCTTTTCAAAAAATTTCGCTTAACTTCAGTAGCTTTACAGAAAAATGGCGGCACAGTTTTTTTTCCACGTTTTGCATTCAATGTATAGGAAGTTTGTTCTTGTTTCAGGCCTAAAATGTTGCAAGGTTTGATGTAATTGGTGAAATGGAAGTGCCTCAGATGTTCAACAGTGTGTGCTAAAATGTCAGAGCAGACGTCTTTTTTCGTGAAGTTGTTAAATTTTCTAGTTTAAAATGGAGTCATGCTGAGGAGAGAGAAAAAAAAAACAATTACAAGAAGACCACAACAAAAAGCATCATATGTTGTAATTTAAGTCCTTTTCTCACAGTCATGTTAATTTCTGTTTCTAGTTTTTCCAACATATTTCCCATACAAATATTTATTGCAATAAATTAGAGAAAACTTTGAGAAACAAAAATCAGTTATCTAATAATACCTTTTCAGCAATGTTCATAGTAATGAATTTTTAGGATTTTATGACTATACAGGGTCTTTATTACCATTTTAACACAATCTAAGAAGCATCATACATATGGATATAAGATTTTTAGATTTTCAGAAAATAGGATACAATCATATACGATATAGTAACTTAGCATATGTAGACTGAGTTCTGATGGACATTGTATCTCCATCCACACAGTTTGCATTCACAGAAATGAGAAAGTGTTCTGATAAAATTTGTTTTAACAATAAAAATAACTTAAAATTCTCTGTCATTGAGCAATAAAATCTTAAAGTTTATCCTCCAAATTATCTGAATGTTAAAAAACAAACCACTAGAATTCTCCTTTCTTGAGCAATGAAGCATCATACCAGTATACCAATATGAAATTAGAATTTATAAAGATAAAAAATGCATTCAGCATATCAGAGATTTAAAATGGGATTACTACTAACTATACAGATACAAAAACAAAGCTATCTTTATTAAAAGTAACACAAATGGAAGTCATGAATAAAATTCAGAATACTTACAAATAACAAATTAAACATGATGAGAGAAAGATATAACCACAATATTAATATTTCTTTAGACTGGAAGGAGCAAAATTACAAAAGATATAAGCAAGCCATCTACAGTTCAATCTAACTATGCACTAATAAAAATATCAAAAAACAATTAAAAACTAATAGAAAAATTTATCCAATGAATTTTTTTAACATTCAGCTTATAAAATGGACAAAAGCAAGACAGATTAATATCCACTGACAGCAATATCACTGAAAGCAAAAACTTAAAAGCACATAAAAAAAATAAGTATTGACCAGCAGTTAACAGTTAGAACATTAATAGCAATTTATACTACTTGTACCAGTTGTTTTACCTCTGAGCAGCACTTTTTGCACACAATGAGCTAAATGGCAAGGTCACAAGGACCCTAAGAGCTCATTGTTGGGGGAAGGAGAACCACTCAACAGCTGTTAGGATATGGTAGGCTCCTGTTAAGGCCATCTAGCACATTCTTTACATGCACAGAGTATGGCTCTCCTGCACACAGGGCCTTGACTTAAAGTCCCATCTGAGAGACAGTAGTCATTTTTAAGCCCATCAGTGTCCCCTTTCTGACCTAGGGCAGGGTGGAGGTTTAGCAGAGATAAATCTCAATATTGGCCAGGTGAGACAAACCTGCAAGAAGCCTGCATATATGGCCATGAATGGTATACTCATTAATCTCATAAAAAAAATTAAATTTTTTTCTAATATTAAATTTTGAACTAACTTTAATATTTATATATATATTTCAAAATAGAGATTTCAGAGCTCCTATATAATGCCAGTTTTTTCAATTTATTCCTCAACTTGATGTATCAGAAATTAAAAGCCCTTTCTCTTGCTCAAAATGCTATTAACAGAATAAGGAGACAGGATTGAAGCAGACTTAAGTTTACTCTCCTAGCACTCCTCCACTAGCTGACAAAGAGAGAGAGAGAGCATAAATGACTTAATTGAGGTGTTTACTAAAAATATGTCCATATATGTTCTCAATAAAATGAAGTCAGATGCCAAGAGAACATTTTTTTTTTATTGGAGGATTTCAGTGATTTGCCTGAAATACAGTGGTGTAAGTTTTTGATTCATTTTAGCAATTTTTGTGATTAAAAACTATTTTAATGATCCTAAATTATTTTTATCTATTATCAGATTTATTATCATTTATTTGATATTTTCAGAAAGGAATATGAAAAGAAAAATCAACAATTCTTTGATCAAGTGATCGGCAAGTGATTGGAGTGCAATACTGATTGGCAAGCATCTGGTTTTGGTTTGAAACTTTTAGTGCACCTGTTAGGTTGTACAGATTAAAACTTTGCGAATGCAGCATAACCTGTCGCTTTATTTAATTTTTTCCATGGTATCGCATTACAACTTTTAAAAGATAAATAAGTGTTTGCTAAATACTCCAATGGATATTATCAAGCTGAACCAGATAAATCACTAATTTTGTTGGGTTGGGTTGTTTTACCTCTGAGCAGCACTTTTTTGCACACCATGAGCTAAATGGCCAGGTCACATGGACCCCGAAGGCTCAAAGAAAGTTGGGGGAGGGGACCCACTGAAACAGCTGTTGGGAGACAAATGGTAGCCTCCCATCAAGGTCATCCAGCATGTTCGTTAACGTGCACAGAGTATGGCTCTCCCACACGTGGGGCCACGGCTTAACGTCCCATCCGATGGACGGTGGCTTTTCCAAGCCCATCAGTGTCCCCTACTGACCATGGGCAGGGTGGGGAAGTTTGCATAGATAAATCTCAATGCTGACCCAGCTGGGACTCAAACCTGAGAACTACAGATTACGAGCCTGGTGCACTACCGACTGAGCCACCCCCGCCCCACATTAATTTTGTGTAAAATATTTAATCGACTCTGATAGTGATTCAGATCAACTGTGACTTTTCTCAAATTTAGGAGGGCGATATCGATTCCACTATTTCTAGAATTATTTATATTGCTCCTCAAATATATATTGCAATTACAAAGAATAATTATTCGAAACTTGACTGAAAATTAAATCATTAGGTATATACAATATTAGATTAAAATATTATAGCAAAAAAAATAATTTATAAATGATAAGACTAAGCTTAATACTATTTTTGGTTACACTAAAGTAATATGATAACTAGCATTCAGAATTTGCAATTTTTAAGCCAACTTTTTGCTGTTTTTGTAAAGTGCAACTTTTTTCTAGAAGTCAGTATATATATATAATGCAAATTGATCTGGAAGGTTTCGTGCCAATTTCAGTGGTTAAAATAAATTATATTTGCTTTGAAATATTTTTATTTAATTTCATCACAGCTCTTTATCCAGTTTTAATTATATATTTTTCAGTTATTATTTAAATTATCTTGTTTTTAAAGCAAAATTAATTTTTATAACACCACTACTTTAGTTTTACCTAGTCCACTAAGGTAAGGTAGTTTGCTGATCAGGGAAAAAAAAGCCATTTGCATAAATGACCAAATAATTTCAAAAAAATTAAATAAAAGATTTAAGTAATGACATACTTCAGAAAATATTTCAATTAAAAAAAATTTATGAATCTAAAATGCAAAAGATAAACAACCTTGCAATTTTCTTAAAAAAATGATTATAATTTTACTCATGTCTTTTTTTTTACAATTTTCATCATTTTCTTAACCCCAATTTAATGTTCTTTCTTTTGGTATATAACATGATCTATTTTCTGTTGACTGGCTATTTGGCAAACAAATTCCAAAGTTGACTCTTCCTTTTGACTGAGCAAAGTTGGCTTTTCTCAAAGTATAAGTACCAAGAAAAAAATTCCTCTTATTCATAAACAAATAGTTTTTCTATTGATATGCACTATAATTGCTTTTGACTATTTTTTTTAAATAAATTTTTATTTTCATTGCCAGATGTATTTTTTTTACTACACTCCTAGGCTATAAAAGCCAAAGTAAAATGAAACTAGGTGTTTATTTTTTGTTAAATATTTAATTTTCCGAAAATCCACAATTAAATGCTGATTAACTTGGCATACAGCATGCCATGATTCCTTTCTTTAATTATTGATCAAAAAGTTTCTAAAATTCACTTTTTTTTGACTGGACACAATTTAAAAAAAAAGCCTGGCCATGGGGGATTCAGCTCCCCTGCCAACTTCTCCATTCAAATTTGCATATCTGTCTCACATGCCAAATATCAAACACAAATTATGGTGGTTAACAGAACAAAAGCCTTTTTGAAATCTACAAAGTAACCATAGATTTTTAAAACTCTATAAACATTTTTTACACTTGCCTACATAGAAAATATTTATCTATACAGCCCCTACCATCTCTGAATCCACACTATTCATCTTAAAGTTGCTTTTAAATCTGTCAAATACAATAAAGGACACAACTTTTCACTTCATTTTCTGCATGGTGCATATCATCATAGTCCTTGGACATTTAATAACAAATAATAAAAACAGAAGGAAGCTCCAATTCACACAACTGGATTTTATGTGAAATTGTGAACTTATACTACACGTGAATCAAAGAACTAAAAATTGCTGGGATAATCCCAATATCAGGGAACCTCCAACACACATCTGGAAACAGCTCTGCTTAGAAGAACTGGATTTTGGTAATTTTCAAAAACAGTGTCTAAAGGTATTTATAGCCATGTATTTAACCAATGCAGAGAGAGGGAGAGGTCATTGCAGGCACCTGAACTCTTGTTTCTATGGGCATTGTCAAATCCTACATTGGAATAAGTTTTCGAGTGTAGGTGGCTTCAGCCTTTGTATTTACAGATAAATGAAAAAATCTTTTAAGGGCTAGATAGGAATTGAAAAAATATTATGATTCACATTTTTGGAATCTTTCGAACACTATAATTGCAGCCCCTAATGGTAAAAAAGATTGAAAATTCCAAAATTTCAAACAAATATTGCAATGATTTATTAACCCATTAGCTGCCATGGTCCTCAAATGGGGACCGATGATTTTTAAATTTTTAATTAATTAATAAAAAAAATTATTAAATACATGAGACCCATTGCAGAAGTCTTAATTGTCATTACAAATTTTAGTTTCCTTAAGTTGCCAATACTGCTTAGTTATGAAATAATATTGGATTATTATTTGAGGTTAAGTGAGAAGTTAGCAAGTCGCAGTATTACGAAAGTGTCTACCAGAGGTAGTTATGAATATATTTTGAAATTTACTGTTGTAATTTGAAAATTGAACATTATAGACAAATTTTATGCTAAATGTGAGTTAATAAGTTGCAGTATCACAAAGTACCATGGATATTTACTTCGGTCCCCATTTGAAAACCTTGGCATGTACGATCATTTTTATTATAATAAATACTGTGATTACAGTTTTTGTGGCAATATGACCAAAAAATTTTTAACACTTGCTGAGTTACAAAATATACTTGAAGATGATGAGTTTTTCAAAGATTTGGAAGAGGACATTGTTGACGTAGTGGAATTACCACCAGAAAGGGCGGATACAGTGTCAGATTGCGAGGATATGGATGAAGATGTATTACAGGATACTATGTCATGCGATGTTTGTGGTGAAGTTGAATTACACGTCACTGAGTCAGAAACTGCACCGGAACCAACTACGAAGAAAAAGAAGGTTACTTTATCTTCATCTTGGAAAAAAATCAGTCCAAGTTTTTCAAGTGGTTCAAGCACTTCTTCGAATGTAGCTTCAATGGTAAGCGACATCAAACAGAATTTGAAAGGAAAAACTCCAGTTGAAATCTTCGAAGAAATTTTTAATGAATCTTTATCAGAGTATATTGTTACTCAGAGTAAAATAGTTGCAAAATGGAAAAACTGCCACAATTTTAATTTATCTACTGGTTGTCTCCAAAAATTTATTGGAATATTTTTATTATCTGGATATCATTCTTTACCCCAAGAGCAAATGTACTGGTGTGAAGACGAAGGTATCGATATCAAGTCTGTACGAAATTGTATGACTAAAAACTGATTCATAGAAATAAAAAAGTATCAGCATTTCAATAATAATTCTATGATCTCTCAATCAGATAAGGTAGACATATTGTTCAAAATTCGACCTGTTATTGATAAACTGAATAATAAGTTCAAAAAATTCGGAATATTTTCGGAACAGCTTTGCATTGATGAACAAATGGTCAGATATTATGGGCATCATTTTCTAAAACAATTTATCCAGGGGAAACCTATAAGGTTCGGATTCAAACAATGGGCGTTATGTTCTTCCGTCACCGGTTTTTGCTTTCATATGGACGTTTATGAAGGCAAATCTGAAGAACAAGAAGTTAGTGGTTTAGGATCATCTGTTATAATGAAGTTGGCAAAAATATTACAACATCCAGCAGAGTACGAATTGTATTTCGATAACTTTTTTACAAGTTTTGAACTAGTTGTAAAATTAAAGGAAAATGGTATAAAGGCAACTGGTACAGCACGATATAACATAATGAACAAATATCATATAACAGAATGAACAAATGTCCCATAAAAAATGATAAAGAAATAAAAAAAGAAAATTGGGGTGTATATGACTAGATATGACACAAAAAATAAAATTTTTGCTGTCACATGGAATGATAACAATGTTGTGAAAATAATATTGAACCATTTAGGATTGGAGCCTTTAGATCACGTGAAAAGGTGGTCTAAATCTGAGAAGAAATATATTCAAATAAATCGCCCTTCTGCTATTGGACAGTATAACTGCTACATGGGTGTTGATAAATTAGATTGGAGTGTACAAAACTATCGCATTAAATTCAGAGGTAAAAAGTGGTATTTTCCATTATTTACAAATGCAATTGATGTTGCTGTTTACAATGTATATGTACTTTATACCATGGCAAATGAAAACATACCTCTTCTAAGCTTTAGAAGGCAAATTACAAGAGTATATCTCGAAAAAGAATCAATTTCTAATCCTAAAAATCCAGGACGTCCAAGTGCAATTATAAGCAGTCGTATACCACATGAAATACGGTATGATCCTACTGGCCATATTTTGGAGAGAACATTAGAGGGTAAACAACGTAAATGTGCTTTATGCAAAAGTCACGTTAGAAAACAATGCCGTAAATGCAACGTGGGCCTACATTTAGAGTGTTTTCCCGTTTGGCATACTAAAAATGATTGTATTGCTTTTATAATATATATGTATATAAGTGTAAAATATGTAAATAGTAAATAAAATGTATTAAATGTTACATTATACTTGTATTAAATTATTAAAACTATATTTAAAATTCGAATTCTGAACCGTAAGATTTAAAATAATTGCTTGCTTACTGGTAACACATAACCTTCACTGTAACTGCCATGGACCTCAAATGACTACCAAAAATATAATGTAATTTTTAATAACATTTGTATGACTAATATTTTTTAAACATTTTTTAGTACTTATTTGAGACTATATCTAAACAAATATGAAAAAAATTCTAAAAAAAAATTTTTGGCAGTTAATGGGTTAATGATAGAAATATGAAATTTTGTGGTGGAATGTGAACATCATGAAGTTTTCATTGGAAACAATGAAAATGATAATTAGAAAATTCTTTTCTAAATAATGAAATATTATAATTCTCATTTTTCAAATACTTAGTAATTTTAATATATATCTTCACAGATCACTGAAATGATGAAACAGCTGAGTTGTTATCGAGTTTTACAAATAATATGTATAATATTGAAATTTGAAAAAATAGTGATAGTTTTTAAGAGAAATTCCACTGACAGCAATAATCTACCCACTTTTCTGAGAGAGGTGTGGGAAATGCAACTTTTTAGATTTAAGAATTAAAAGACAAATACTTTATGTTGCATAATTACTAAGGAAATACTATTTTCATTTTCCCCATCATCCACTAGCTCAAATTAAAACTTTTAAGGAATGAATCAGTAGGTAAAAGAAAAACATTTTCTCTTTGAAAATGAGATTCTCATATGCACTAGGGGCGATATCCATTCTTCAAGTTTAACATCTTTCTATCTTGTTTCTACCTCTATGAACAAATTATGTTCTCACAAGCCACATCTTTAATAAGTTCACTTTGACTGTTGAGAGAAAAGGCATTTAATAGCTTTCGAAATGGATACTAGCAAGTTCTATTCTTCTAAAAGTTGGAAAGGTATTTTTTTTTGCGCTTGAATAAATAAGATGTAACACCAAAATTCTCCCCCCCCCCCACTACCCATCCATAGAAGAGTCTATCATAGTAAGCTTTGACTATCTGAGGGTCTTTTAGCTTCAGTGTTAAACGTAATTATTTTAACTTTTAGCACATTTCTTAAACTTTAGCTGCAAGATACTTTTAATGGGATAATAGCCTGACAATAATATCTGCTCCCCTTAACAAACAAATCAGTAAAACCTATAGCACTTTTAAGAAATGGCAATCAGATGGCTTTAACAAATTATTTATATTGTAACTGAATAAAATATGCATCAAACAAAAAAAATTTTATTTTTTAAGCTTGAATTACATATTTTTTATAAGATACAGATAAAAAATTTTTCAAATGGTAATTTCTATTTTTCAAAAATTGAATTTTTTTGTTACACTAAAAAACAACATTGACATCTTTGGCCTCTCATCTGGCAAAGTCTAAATTCATCAGGGACCCTTGAAGAGTTAATGAAGCAGTTTAATTGCTCATTGTTGCCAGTTCAAATTAAAAATATCATCAACATAGCATCAATCATACATATAAATAGCTCCAATAGTACTAGTCTAAATGCTGACCCCACCATTAGCATCAAATTAAAAGTTTGCAGCCTGGAAAACAACTGGTGGCTCCCTGAGGACATCAAGAGTGCAGTGCCATCCAACTGTCAGGCACCTCGAATGTTTGCCCAGTGCAAAGTGCACAAAGATAATCACCCCATTTGCCCTTAGTGTGCAAAAGATAATCTCCAAGGTTCTTTCTAGAAAAGAATCTTCCCACATTTTTATCTAGTTTCATTTGTAAGCACCCATTTTTAATTAACACGTTGACTGCCAAATACATATATGATTCACACTTAATTTGATCCTGAGGCCACGTGAATCATCCATGCTTCACATACAAATTTGTAGTTCAGAGCTCGTGAATCAGTTGCGTTTCACACTAGAATGCATTGCTTATGGGTAATACAGGAGTGTGGCCTGAGGAACAAATCCATGGTCTTAACGCAGCGAAATTTCAACTAAAGTATATCGTAGGGGTCAATGAAATAGTCTGGCATTTTGTACTTACTTTATTGAATTGTGGTCCTAAATAATATAAGAAAATACTGTTTATTTACTAAACAAAACAGTGTATTCTAAAAATACAATCTCAAACAAAAAGCATACATTCTAAAAATAAAAACAGAAATCTAACATTTACTGTTATTTTACTTCACATATGTCAAGAATACTCGAATAATAAAATATATAAAGTACACTCATGTACAACAGTAAAACAAGGAACACAATAATATTTGTTGCATTCGACACATTTCCAGCGAGTCTGTGTTGCTTTGGAAGCTGCATATTTTCTATTATTTCCTAGTATCATACAGCCTATAGATAAAAAAAAGCATGCTCTGGCCACGTGAAGCACGTGTGATCACACTTTTCAATGTGTTTCACATTTTCAAACTGTTTTCTTTTGCACATGATGATTCACAATGATGAATCATTTGCTTAAAAACAATGATGAATCGTTGTTTTTAAGCAAATTAGAAAAATTATATAAACTGATATTTGTTTAGCAATTTAAGACCGATTTTAGTTGATTTAACAAAAAAAAGCCACGTGGCCTGAAGACTCGAAAAAATTTTAACATTGCGGCAGTCAATGTGTTAAATCTACAGAAGAAATTCTCAACAGACTCGTGGATATGTTTATTTCTCCCAACAGAAAATTAGTCACATCTAATGTAGTCTCCTTTTTCCTATCCACTCGTTTTTGATCCTGTTATATTTCGGACAAAAATCATTGAAACACAAAAATTTCCCTTCATGAAGCACTAAAACTAGTCACCAAAAATAATTGTTTCCAGTTCAGAAACAAAATCTAGAGGCAAGACTCATGGGCTCACTTGTTTCTGGCCTTCTGTCAAAGATTATTCTTCAAGAATTTAAACAAAATTATTCAACTCGGCAGCAATTTTACTTGTCTTCCAGAATGGCAGCAATGAGTAATCAAACTGCCTCATTAATAAAGCTAACAGCATCTACCGTATGTTTCACAAAGGAGGAGGAAAACAGCAATATCATCCCCTATTTGGATGCATTTATTAAAAAAAATAAAGATGACACAGGAATGGCATCAATATACCAAAAGACTATGCAATCTCCATCATAAATGCACCCCATGGGCATACAAAATTGCAGTCTACTGTTCTCTCATCCATATGATCTTTAACTTGTATCATCAAATAAACTGCTCAAACAAGAAATTCAAAACATTCAATCCACTGCTGCTTCTCACAACTTCCACCTGAAAACAATAGAAAAGCTAATCAATAGGTATAGAAATGACAACATAACAGATTCAGCTCTCCTCCCAAATTGACTCTAGTTAGTTGTAATTGTTGACTTCCTCTTACTCGGAAGAAAAATTTGGCAGTTAAATGTTTTTTCTTTTGAATTCTTTCTGCCAATATTCTAACAGGCATTTAACTTGACAATATTCTAACAGGCATTAACGATGAATTCTTCACCATAGATAACATTGCCTTCAATTCCAAAGGATAAGCACCAGTAAAATTTCACTTCAGAACTCCATGATGAGGCTTCTTATGGCCTTCACCAATTTGATCTCATATGAGACAACTTATGACACTCCAAAATAATGTGTTCAACAGAGTCTGCAACCAAACCACATATACCACAACTTCTGAGATCTGAAGGAATTTGCTGATATGAAGGTTTATTTCTAATGCTCTGGCTTTACACAGAAGGAAGCTGCCTGGGGTATTATCAAAATAAATAAAAAATAAAATAAATAAATACCCCCTCAAGCAGCTGCTTGCCACAGAGGTCTGACAGGAGAGGTAAAAAAAATACCCTCTCATACAGCCACTTGCCATAGAGGTCCGACAGGAGACTTGGTTTATATGCCAAAGTAGATGGTCTGTGAGGATGGCGGGACTTCAAGCAGAAAGACAAAGGATTATATATCAACACAAACATTCATGCCTTACCCAGGGCTCGAACCTAGGTCCACTTTTGTATATTTTTCCTTTCTGCTATAGGTTCCCGTAAGGCTTGATTTTTTTCCAACCTGACTTTTCCAGACTTCTTGGGATCTTCGTTCAAAATTAACTTGGCCACCAGAATGGGACCAGTTACAGAAAACTGCTACTTTTAGAATTTGTAATCAATATGTAGGCATCATCCACTGTTCAATAATAGATCAATTGTATTGCAAAAGTCAGCATTACAATATAGAGGGAATATCCAGTAGTGGATTAAAATACCTGGAGCTCTAGGCACAAAAATATTCAAGAGATTCTAAGTGCAAAAGATTTCAGAGGCCCCAACTGCCAGGAGTGTGCGTGTTTGGAGGTAGTGGGTATTCATTCCACACAAAAAAAATTGGAACTTACGAATGTGAAAAATTCATATTGCAGGTCAAATTGAATTAGAGATCCATAAACAGATATTTTAAAATGCATTATATAATCATATAATAATAATATATCTCGGTGAAAATGTTGATCAAACAAAATATAATAGTTCCTTTGTTTCATCTATTGATGTTACATTATCTCATTAAAAAACGCCCACCAAACTATAACTCCTTTACAATAATCACCAGCACCTCTCATGATTGCTGACCTTGCCTATCATACTGCATGACTCATGCATCACATCTCTGCACAACAATTTGAAGCAAAAGTTATAACTTTGAAATATACCTACTCTTTATAAGTTAATTTCTAATCATTGTATGTCTGAAGAAGTCCTAATAGGACGAAATCGATCACTTCCTTTGTATATTCTATTACACTGTTTGAAAATCATCTCATCTGTTAATTTTTATTCATCCTTCATGATTAGTGTATAAAATTTAGTAAATATAAACTTCTGAAAAGTTGTTTAGCATTCCTATTATTCCATCTACTACACTATTCTACAAGAGACATTGTAACATTGATAGATGAAACAATTATAGTGAATCAAACAAAGGATTATATATCATCATCCTCAAGCAGCCATGAGCTATGGAGGACCAGCCAGACCATGCAATTTAGTTCTCCAAGCATATCTGTCCTGAGCTACATCTGCAGCATCTGGCCACTGCACACCAATTCTAACAAGGTTCTGTTTGACATTGTCTGCCCACTGCATCCTAGGTCCCCTCCTCTTTCTGAAGCCTTTAGGCACATGGTTCATAACCCTATTCGCTAATCTATAATTATCCATATGGCCAAACCAACAAAGTCTCTATCTGCACAATATGCTACTTAAAGGAGGTTGCAGACTATTTTGCCTAACCTCATCATTACTTACAAAGTTGAACTACCTAATGCCCAAGATACTGCATAAGTATCTGGAATCAAAAACATCTAGTTTCCTGTTATCTTGTTTACAAAGAGTCCAACTTTCCCTACCATAACTAACCTAGAAAGACCCAAACTATTATACAGTCTAATTTTAGTCTTTAGGTACATATGCCTATTACTCCACATTCTCCATAGATTCTTAAAAATCCTGGCAGTTATCCCTATTCATCTGTTAATCTCATGCTGCACATCAAGCTCTGTTACATAAGCTCTGTTACCCAAGATAATTAAACATCAACACCTGCTCAAGACGGCAACCATTCAGATTAACTGAATCACAGCCTGCCTGACCAATTTTCATCACTTTTGTTTTCTCTCTGTTTATAACCAAACCTACTCTACTACCAGTCTCATCAACAGCTCGAATGAAAGAGTTTATCTCAACATCATTTGCCAAAAGGGCTAAATCACCAGTATAATCTTATCAGAAATTTTCGTATCTCCAGCCCATTTAAGGCCAATATCTTTCCCTTGTAGTGAATTTCGCATAACATAATCAATAACCAAAGAGAAAAAGGAGACAGAATGCACCCTTGTCGAACACCAGAAGTAATGCTAAACCAATTGCTACAAGCCTTACCAACTCTCAAACATGATTCAGTGTATTCAAATGTACAATTATTAACTTTCATTTCATATGAATCTCCTGGTAGCATTACAAAAAAAATATAAGGTCACAGGGGAATCAGTAAAGTGTGGAATGAGAAGTAAAAATGACCCTAATCTCAATATCGTTTTCTTTTTGTGCAAGCTCTGATGTTTTCTATATGATTATTGAGGGGGGAGGAAAGAAATGATTTTTTTTTTCTGCTGCCACCAATTGCCACTAGAAGTATGGAGGTTGTTCCATCAAAACACAATATATTGTAGGCAAAAAGTTTGATACCATGTATGTGCTACCATAAACAGCCTTCTGCTATAATTCAAATTACATCTTTTTAAATTGTTCTAATATATTTCCTATCAACATACATTACATAAAGGGTTGATAAGCATCACCATAATTTTCAAAGGTGGGGAGGAGGAGGGGAGTTACAAAATTTTTTCATACTTTTGTTCAGGTAAATTTATGACTTTTAAAAGGCAATTTCACTTAAGGGCAATTAACTTAACAATTAGTTAATCTACTGCATATAACATTTCAAAAGCTACAAAACAGTAATTGTTTCGCCTCAACAGAAAAAAACGTAATTCGAAAGATAACTAGAATATATTAATAGCTAAATATGGCCATTGCATTAAGTCTTAAAACATTCATTACTGTAAAAAAAACAGCTACACACGATGTATTCCGAAGGTGGCAACTCTACCTTTGCCCCATAGAGGAAACTCGTATTTTTAAGAATTATTTGCATTTGTCAATAAATTACTATAATTCAGTTAATCATTTAGACGTTAAACTCAACGAAAAAAATTACGTAAAATATCAAGATTCATCATTGTTTCATATACGCTTTTTACTTCCCACATACGTTTTGCAGAATAGAAACGACGGAAATTACTCAAATCCTCACAGAACAACTTTATATCAAATCCCACCACGAGTTATTGAAAACAATTTTTATCTGAAAGCCTTTGTACCAGTGACAAAAATAAAAACATCAATCTCTAAGTCTCATTTATGGAAATATTCATATAGAATAATTTACCACCAACCTCGACATCGCACGACACTGACGACATGCCGCCATTTTTGGCTACTTTTCTCTTAAGAAAATTGTTGCCATATAACACCAAGTAATTACGTGGTATTATGTCCTGAGATAGGTCACATTCAACAAATCCTCTCTCGTCTTGAGATAATATACTACTCGTCAGTGAAATTATCCCACCTATAAGAAGTACTCGCTTTGAGCTCAAAACAAGTGGAATGACAGAGCGTGAAGTAAATTGGTCATTGAAGCCACTAATTTCACTTATTTGGGCCTCTCCACATTTTTCAGGGTTTTCTGTTTTTTCCGAATGTGTGTGTGGGGGGGGGAGGGCAAAAAGGCTTGTTTTTATGTAGTCCCGGGGCTGAGTGGTTAGTGCTCTTGGCTACTGATCTCAGGGATCTGGGTTTGAGCCCCGAGTAAGGCATCGATGTTCGTGTTTTTCTACTGAGATCCTGCCATCCTCACAGACCTTCTACAATGGCATATAAACTGACAGGCTCTTGTCAGACTTCTGTGGTAAGCAGCAGCTTGAGGGGTTTATTTTTTTTTATTAATAATATATATTTTGGCATGATAGTATTTCAGGTAAAAAATGTTGTATTGAAAATTCCTATGGAGAAAAGTTCCAATTGCATTCAACTATATCAACTTTTGGAAAAACACAAAAGAAAAAATACAATTCCATAGAAACTACAAATAATAAATTTTCCTTAAAAAGAATGTTTTACAAGAAAATGTGACTGAGGATAAATTTAATATCTGCTAATTTGAGTATTTCTTATTAAAAAATCGGCAGTTTGGAAGCTTCAGAGTTGATGTAACAATGAAAAGAAAATATTTTGCAAGTACCTAAAACGGTACCACAATAAGACAACATTAGTTAAAACGAGTACACTTCCACAAATTCCTATCTTTTGTACACACCTTTGCTTCGACTCCTCACAGATTTTAGTCTACATCTTACAATATTTTCTATTTCTCTCTATGTTTTCCACAATAATGTAATGTGAAATAAATATTAATATGCCTAAATCTTTGCTGATTCTGTTGTATTCGCGGATTTCAACAGGTTGAAAAAAAGTGTAATAAAATTAAGGGTTTTACATTAGGTTCTATATTTTGCTACTCCAGTAGTGTAATGTAAAGTGATTAATTGGTTAAAATGTTCAATAAACAATTTAGGAATTTATATTAGCAAAAAATTGCAAAATTTTAAATTCCTCCCCCCCTCAAACTTAAAATTAATTACTTAAATTTGCGTAGGCATCTACTTCAATACATCTACCCAATAACCCTATTAAATTACCTTCCGTGGTTCTGAAAAATGTTAGAATACTTAATTCAGGATAATATAAAATTATATACTAAACTATAACTATAAGACCAAAACACGAAAATATGCGCATCTCACAACCGATTGAGTAAGAGTTAATAAGCACAAATATCGCAAACATATGCTGCAAATATCTTGAACTTGAACCTCTAAGTCAGTTCATAACTTCTCTTCTATTTGTAACCCAGTATTGCCATTTCTGCCTCAGGTGGTCATTAAGATCGAACTCAAACAGCTACGGCAGGTGTAAATTGGTACAGTCCATGAACACTTAACGACTCCCCAAGAGATGGCTTTGATTGGAGTCAGCTTTGTATGTCTAGTTGTGCTTCTTTGCCCAGCCTCCTAGGGAATCGTTCAAGTAGAGCAGAGATCGGTAACCTTTTTTTGAGTGAAGAGTCAAAACACCAAAAAGAAAGTTAAAAACAACAAATTTTGAGATCCGGAAATTATGATCTTTATTGGGTCAAGAGCTATAACAGGAAAAAGGAAAACGCAGCTTACTGACGACGCAGAACTCGCCCATAGATGTACCCACCACATTTCAGTGAAATATTTATAGGTCTTATCCTGGTTTAGCTGTAGAGCACTCTGGCATGTATCTAAAGAATTGCAGGTTTGAATCACATCATCATCATCATCATCATCATCAAGCAGCCATGGGCTACGGAGGTCCAACAAGACCGTGCAATTTAGTTCTCCAAGCAAGTCTATCCTGAGTTACATCTACTGCATCTGGCCACTGCACACCAATTCTAACAAGGTCCTGTTTGACATTGTCTGCCCACCGCATCCTAGGTCTCCCCTTCTTTCTGAGGCCTTTAGGCACACTATTCATAACCCTATTCGCCAATCTATAATTATTCATACCGGCAACATGGGCAAACCAACGGAGTCTCTCTCTGCACAATATGCTGCTTAAAGGAGGTTGCAAACTCCTTTGCCTAATCTCATCATTAGTTACAAAGTTGAACCACCTAATGCCCAAGATACTGCGTAAGCATCTGGAATCAAAAGCATCTAGTTTCCTGTTGTTTACAAAGTGTCCACGTTTCACTACCATAACTAACCCTAGAAAGAACCAAACTATTATACAGCCTAATTTTAGTCTTTAGGTGTATACGCCTATTTCTCCACATTCTCCATAGATTCTTAAAAGTCCCGGCAGCAATCCCTATTCGTCTGTTAATCTCATGCCGCACATCACCATTATCTGTTACATAGCACCCAAGATAATTAAACTGTGACACCTGCTCAAGACTGCAACCAATCAGATTAACTGAATCCCAGCCTGCCTGACAAATTTTCATCACTTTAGTTTTCTCTCTGTTTATAACCAAACCTACTCTACTACCAGTCTCATCAACAGCTCGAATGAAAGAGTTCATCTCAACAACATCATTTGCCAAAAGGGCTAAATCATCAGCATAATCTAAATCAGAAATTTTCGTATCTCCAGCCCATTTAAGGCCAAAATCTTTCCCTTGAAGTGAATTTCGCATAACATAAGCAATAACCAAACTAAAGAGAAAAGGAGACAAAATGCACCCTTGTCGAACACCAGAAGTAATGCTAAACCAATTGCTACAAGCCTTACCAACTCTCACACACGACTCAGTGTTATTATAGAGAGCTTTCATTATGGTAACTAACTTCTCATGTATACCATATGATCTCACAATCAACCACAAATTATGACGATCAACAGAGTCGAAAGCCTTTTTGAAATCAACAAAGGTTTATGAAACTCTAAGCATTTCTCAAGAATCTGCCTAAGTGAAAATATCTGATCCACACATCCCCTACCACTTATGAATCCACATTGCTCATCACGCAATTGACTGTCAACCAGATTCTTAATTCTATTAAGCACAATCATGGAAAGAACTTTACCTGGAACAGAGAGTAGGCTAATACCCCTATAGTTATCACAAGAACTGCGATCACCTTTTTTGAAAATAGGGATAACAATAGCTCTGATAAAATCCTTAGGAACCATGCCTTTATCATAAAAGATATTCAGAATTTCAGTCATCCAAGTGGTAACCGAAACATTCCCAGCTCTAAGCATTTCGGTAGTAATTTCATCTACCCCTGGGGATTTATGAAGTTTAAGTTTAGAAACAGCCAAAATAACTTTAGATTGTGTTATAGGGCCAACATTAAAGCCACCAATGCATCTATCATCATTGCAAACAATGGGAACAGAACTAACCGCATTGTTCAGAATATCACTGAAATGCTCAGCCCACCTAGCCATGACAGAATCCTCACCTTCTATAACCTTACCCTGTTTATCCTTCAATCCCTGTATACCTGTCCGTTTTCTACCACACAAAACATTAACTATCTGGTACAGCTCTCTGCTGTTGTGCTGTCTAACTGCTTCCTCGGCTTTGTCAGCCAAACCATCAAGCCAAAGATTCTTATCAGCAGCTAACTGATCTTTTACACGTTTATTAAGCTCTCTCTGATGCTTTCTATTAGTACTAGTAGGGTATTGATTAAGGACATTCCTGCAGTTCGTTCTTTCTGAAATAAGTTCAAGTGCCTTATCACTCAGATAATTCTGCCTCTTCTGCTCCTTTTTTCCCAAAAGAGTACTGTTAGTGTCCAAAAAAGCCTGTTTAAAATGATCCCATTCTTCCTCAACTTCAGTAGTAAGCATACCATAACTGTCATAATGACTAAGTAACCTATCATGGTAAGCTTTGGCTATAACTGGGTCTTTCAGAGCTTCAGTATTAAAAGCAAATTTTTTAACCCTAGCACAACACATTTTAAGTTTAAGTTGTAAGACACTTTTAACAAGATAATGGTCAGATCCAATTTCAGCTCCCCTATATGCCCTGGTATTTCTAACAGAACTAGCCCATTTGCTGTTAATTAATATATAATCAATCATTTTCCTATGCAGCCCATCAGGTGAAACCCATGTGTATTTATGTATGTCGCGGTGTTTGTAATATGTGTTAGTTATTCTGAAACCATTGAGTTTACTTACCTGTAGGAGACGTTGCCCATTGCCATACCAAAAGGGCCTATTACTCCTGCCCAAAGGTCAGAGTCAGTACCAACTTTGGCATTGAAGTCACCAAGAACAAGGGTAATATCTCCTTTCTTGACAGAATTCAAAATATCCTGAAGTTGTTCATAAAATCTATCCTTCTCATCCTCATCGGCATACTCAGTGGGGGCATAACAGCAGATAACATTCAGGTCTTTAAAGCTTGTCTGAAATTTTGCTGTAAGAAACCTTTAATTAATGCATTCATATCCTAGAAGAGCATCACTAGCGTGTCTGCTGAGACCCACGCCTTGGTGAGCTTATTGTTGTCCCTCCCTGAAAAGAGAAATTTAAGATTATTTTTAAGAATCTGACCTTTATCTGTCCATCTGGTCTCTTGCAAGCCGAGAATATCTAAATTATAATGGTGGAATTCTTGTGTGAGGACATCAAGAGAAAAAGCTCTGTGGAGAGTCCTCACATTCCAACTACCTATGGAGAGAAAATGGTTAGTGGGATATTTAAAGAAACTATGTTTATTGAGAGAGAGAATGGCGACAATATCAAACAGCCCCCTAATCGCAGACATGGGGCAAAGACCTGTTCCCCCACCACTAAAGGCTGAAGCCATCTACACTGGAAGACTTCCTCCAATGTAGAATTTGACGATGCCAATAGAAGCAAAGAGTTCAGGTGCCTGCGATGACTTCTGCTCAGGATTATCCACCAGCTGATAAACATATCCTGTGAATCTATTCACTTGGGGCTGTCAACACACAAACAAACAGAAAACACAGCGGAAGATTTTCCCTCCACAGAAGCCCACCAGTGCAGCTAAATCAGGATCCATAATCAAGCTCAGAGCCATATATCTGTCCAGTCTAGTTGGTTTATATGGTCAGCACCAGGACCCTGTGTGGTTGACCACTCCTCAGCAGGGTAGAAAAAAAAAGAAAAGTAGCCATAGTTGTCCAGATCAGTAGGCCACACTAATCTGGCAGCCCTCCCCTTCCGTTCACTTCCACAAGAGACTATCTCTTTTGAAAGGTACTAACGGTCTGCAGCACGAGAAGGCGGGGTCGGACATTAGGTGCTAGGCCTGGCCGGTTCTATGCATCATCACAGGGGATTGGTGCATAGCTCTCCTTCTAGTGACTACCTAGCTACCATTTACAGACACATCGGTAATAATTTTTTTCAGATGAATAATTGTTGCATTCTATATCTACAGGTAATGCGCGTATTTTTTATGGGCCACAGATTGTTTTATTAGTAAAAATAAACCCATAATGTATAATTGTTGAAACAGGTATATTAAAGAATAAACAATAACACTGTTAAAAAAATTATTTAAAAACCTGCTTTTCATAATAATCTCGGGCAATATAATCAAATTTGAGAGTATTTCGAGCATTTGAATCGAATTAGTGCTTTCAAACTATCGTCTGTAGAGTCAGTAACTCTTACCTGTTTTTAAAGCTGTTTGCAACAATAATATTTCATTTAAGGAGAAGCAGATTTCTTTTGGTTGATTTTTATAAAAATCGTCAAACTTAAGGAATCCTAAATTGTTCTGAAAAATGTAATCTATGTCCTAATGCCACTGAGACAATCATGCACATTGTACTGGAATGTGATTCTCTAGAGCAGTGATTCTCAAACTTTTATGCTTCACGTATCCCCTGGAAATGTGTATGTAACTGACGTACCCCTTGCATAAATAGATAAAACTATAGTTATAGTGGCCGAGTGGTTAGCACGCTTGGCTACTGATCTACGGGACCTGGGTTCGAGCCCCGGATAAGGCATGGATATATGTGTCGTTTTTCTGCTGAGGTCCTGCCATCCTCTCAGACTTCTACTATGGCATATAAACTGGCAGGCTCCTGTTAGGCCTCTGTGGTAAGCAGCTGCTTGAGGGTGTATTTATTTATTTTTTTTATAGTATAACAATGAGAATAAAAAAAAACATATAATATTATATACACATTATATTTTGTATTCATAAATTACATATGTCGATAAACACACAAAAAAATACATTTTTGCACAGCAGTGTTGCCAACTTAGCGACATTTGAGCTCTCACGGCGTACCTCAGAAAATTTACCGCGTACCCCAGGTTGAGAACCCCTGCTCTAGAGCAGCGGTTCTCAACCTTTTATGCTTCATGTACCGCCTGGAAATGTGTATGTAACTGACGTACCCCTTGTGTAGATAGATAAATTATAGTTATAGTATAACAATGTGAATAAATGAAAACATATATATAACATATATCTAGCGACTTTTGAGCTCTCACAGCATACTCCAAAGAATTTTACCGCGTACCCCACGTTGAGAACCCCTTATTCTAGAGCACCTTCGATGTGATTGGCAATGGCCTATATAGAATGATCTATAGAGAATGAAAACTGGACACAGTACGACAAATTGAGGTGGAGGCTTGGGTTCCCCGTAAAAGGTGAAGTTATTGGGAATATTCAACAGACCAAGTTCCTCCTTACAGAATGGTTCTCTCATAGAGAAAGATTTGATAGGACGTAATATACAAATTATCGACCGTCGTATACTTCTGAGAAGAAGGAAGAAAACTAAGTAGTGTACTTTTAACTTAGCCAACAATTGTTGGCCAATTTTTTAATAAACTCTCCGATTTTTAATTTAGTATTTTTGGCTGTCAGGATTCTGAAACAAAAATGGCTGGTGTGTTAAATCTGCTTCGTCCTACTAGTAAATTGGTGTGTAATTTGCAGAAATTACGAATTCTTGGCAGTTTTTCGAGGTCTTGTGAAACAACTAGTAAGATATGCTGTATTCTTATTGAATTAAAGAGAGGAAATTATGTAACTATTATTCTTTCAGATGTAGACGCTTTTTGAGAGCTGGATCAGGGTTCTTAGTAAAAGAACAACTGCGATTAATCGAAATTTTGATTTTCCAAATTGTGCACTGTTTTCCAATTGTGATTCAGTATTTGGTTACATGGTAATAACTGAGGCAATAGTGCAGTCGCGGTACATAAAATAAATACTCCGTCAAGCAGCTGCTTGCCACAGAGGTCTGACAGGAGCCTGTCAGTTTATATGCCATAGTAGAAGGTCTGTGAGGACGGCAGGACCTCAGCAGAAAACAACATGAACATCCATGTCTTACCCGGGGTTCGCTATTTTGCTGTCTGACACAAAGGGTCTGACAGGCTGCTGTCAGACCTCTGTAGCAAGCAGCTGCTCGAGGTGGTACTTATTTTTTTTACAACATCTATATAATAAAAAAAGGGTGTCTGTCTGTGGTAGCCGTAACTCATTGCCAAATTTCAAGTCGAAAGTCCAAAAGGGAGACTTGCTAGAAGCAAAAATATTTAACATGCTGTTCCTACATGAAACGAGAATAACTGAAAGTAAAGTTTATTTTCAGCTTTATTTCATGGCATGTGTGTGGTGAATTGACACATCCTTTTGACTCGTGTCTGTCTGATTTTGTGCAGAAGGATTTCAAGAATTTTAGTAAGGTACTCCTAGTTTGTCGAGGTTTTCTCGTATAAAAGAATATACCTGTTTGGACAGTAGTAATCAGGTTCTCTTATCACTGCATCAATTACAGCTAACACACAACATAAAAAAGTATATCCACTAAAAGAAAAATGGACTCTCTAACCAAGTTTGTACACATTGAATGTAACAAAATTTATAATTTACTAATTAGTACTGTGCATTTTATAGTCACAAACTCTTAAACATGAAGATTATCCTTGTGAAATAGTTATAATTTTGGCAGACCTGCAGTTTATGGTGCTCAGATGTAAATTTTTTTAAAATAACAATAATGCACTGCTTTAAGTATACAATTAAAAAGACCTTCTTGCTCAAAAATTAATTTAAAATAATTTAAAATTCTCTGATCTTGAGCAATAAAATTTTAGAGTTTATCCTTCAAACTATTTGATGTTGAAAGTTCTTAGGAAAAGTTATGAGCAAGTATAGAAACAAAAACAAGAGATTCGGCTCTCCTCCCAATCATCGACCCCGAACGTACTACTTTTGCCGGACCTATTTCCTACAATAATAGTCCTATGTGAATCGGTCCACAAATTACTCGGAGCCCATAATATCAAAATTGTTCTCAGCCCAGCTCCAGATTTGAAGAAATTAGTCAAAAGGGACAGGGACAAATATAGCCGTCAAAAATCAGGCATATACCGATTTCCCCTACAGTTGACGGATAATTCCGTTGTGTACTACATCGGCAAAACCATTTGCTCTTTACAAGAAAGGTTCGCGGAGCACCAAACTGATGTCAGCCAAAAGAAAACGACGGCCGCCTCTGAGCTAGCAGTGCAACACACGGCAACAATAGACTGGGAGCATGCCACACTTCTTGCACATGCATCCACTTTCTACGGAACCATAGTCCGCGAGGCTATTGAAATAACGACCTCGTCCGTCCCCACCTGCAACCGAGACACTGGAATCACCCTTCACGACATGTGGAAAGAAGCTCTTTATCTAAACAGACCTAACGTCAGTACATAGCATCACTTCACTGAAGACGGAGTGCTGTCTTTGCTCCGAAAAGCTTCTGAGAGTTTTCTCCTAAGAACTTTCAACATCAAATAATTTGAAGGATAAACTCTAAAATTTTATTGCTCAATGACAGAGAATTTTAAATTATTTTAAATGCACTGCTTCTTGACAGAATGGTTGACTTGAATTTATCCAGAATTGCACCAAGCTTCTTAAAATTTTTCTGTAATCCCCCCCCACCCCCCCACACACACATACACATACACTAAATATGCAATTTAAACTAATCAAAAATGCACTTCAATATCACATTAGAAAGAATATTCAACATCTTTGAAAGTTCTGCAAATAATTACTTAATCGTATTACTAGCAGTGAAGAAGCCGTACAACGAGAATACACTGAGTAAAGAAAATAATGATAAATACTTATTCTAAGCATAAGATTTTGTTTCCGCAAATAAAAGAAAACCACCAGAAGTAATAGTATCAGGCATATTATCCTAACTGGGCATATCATTATACAACAAATGTCAATTAGTACCATCTGAAGCTACTTGTTTCAATAGCCTATTATCACTAAGAAATGTTTGTTTCATAATTTTAAAAAACTCACAGAAATATCAGTCTCATTGGAGACAGCTATTATAAGAAGTGTATATAACTAAACAATGAATTGCCATTCCACAATTTAAGAAAACCCCAGAACAAAATTATTGGAGACAACCATTTTAACCTGAACATGCTACTAAACAATGATCTCTGCAAAATTCCCCGCCCTGCTCATGGTCAGTAGAGGACATCGATGGGCTTGTAAAGGCCGCCATTTGTCAGATGGGACGTTAAACCAAAAAAACTGTGGGGTAACCTTGTGCATGTTAAAGAACATGCACAAGGATGGCTGAATGACCTTGACGGAAGGTCATTCAGCCATCATCATGTTCAGGTCATCCAGCATGTTCATCCTTGTGCATGAAGAACATGCACAAGGATGAACATGCTGGATGACCTTGATGGGAGGCTACCATCTGTCTCACAACAGCTGTTCCAGTGGGTCCCCTCCCTCAACCTTCTCTGAGCCTTTGGGGTCTGTGTACCTGGCTATTTAGCACATGGTGTGCAAAAAAAGTGCCGCTCAGAGGTAAAACAACCCAACTAAACAATGAACCACCATTCTGCTCTTTTTACCCCCCCCCCCCCCCACTTCCTCCCAGAACAAATCAATCCTATATCAAGCCTAAAAAACAAAACTGTAAACAAATTACTGCTGATCTGCAGTATAAAAAGCCCCTGGGACTAAAAATCCCTTCAGAGACAACAAGTTTAGAAAACATGAATTATCGTAAACAACTCTATGCTCAATATAAAAATTCCCCAGAACTAATTCTGTGAGATATGGGTTGGGTTGTTTTACCTCGGAGCAGCACTTTTTTTTGCACATAATAGGCTAAATGGCCAGATCACAAGGACCCCAAAGACTCAGAGAAGGTTCTGGGGAGGAGACTCACTGGACAGCTGTTAGAGACAAATGGTAGCTTCCCATCAAGGCCATCCAGTGTATTCTTTAACATGCACAGGGTATGGCTATCCCTGCACGGGGCCACATCTTAATATCCTATCCGACGGACAGTGGCCTTTCAAGCCCATTGGTGTCCCCTAATGACCATGGGTAGGGTGGAGAGTTTTGCAGTCCCATCAGAAACAACAAGCCTAAAAACCCGAATTATCATAAACAATTCACTGCTGATATGCAGTATAAAAAGCCCCTGGAGCTAAATAATCCTATCAGAGACAACAAGCTTAAAAAATATGAATTATCATGAGCAATTCATCCCCAATCCATAGTATAAAAAAAAAACTCCAGAACTAAATAATCCCATTAGAGGATAACAAGCCTAAAAAACACAAATTATTATAAGCAATGCACTACCTTCTGCATTATTAAAAAAAAAAAACAGAACAAGATAATTTCATTTGGAGACAATCATTTTAAACAGAACATATCACTAAAGAAGAAATCATTCCTTATCCCCCTTAACATAATAATAGGGAATATGTATTAATTAAATATAAATTGTGTGAAACTTTCAGTACTTACTGAGGTAAAATTTATACCTTACCCTATATATGGGAATTAAATCCTAATTGCATTTTAAAAAATGCAATTATATTAATAGTCCACCCTTCCCTGAAAATAAACCATAACTTTTTTTTATTCACCTTCGACAGTTAGACCTAGAAAAGAAAAGAAAAAAAATCAAGAACCAGAGGCCAAATGAAACATGTCAACAGACAATCTAATAAATTGTTCAATACGATGAAATGCAATTATACTGTATGTTACTTTACTACCTTACGGAATATCAGTTATCACTCATGGCATCATCTAGTGAGCTGAGTGCCATAAACTGCAGGTGTATCATTTGTACATATTAAATGTAACACAAAAGTTATAATTTATTAAATATTATTGTGTATTTATAGTTACAAACTCTTAAACAGGAAAGATTATCCTTGTTTCATATGAAATAGTTATAATTTCAGCTACATTTAATGTAAATTACTGTTTCTGTTGCTTTAAAATGTTTCATTAGCCTGGAATAATGATTGGAAGCCTGGACCTTATCCTAAAACTCAAGAAGAGAGAAATGCAGCTGCAAAAAAATATGGTTTAATTCCTGAAGATTATGAACCCTACCCCGAAGATGAATGCTATGGAGATTATCCAAAGCTTCCTGCAGTATCTGCTGAAGCCAGAGACCCACATGAAAATTATGATTTTCCTGTTTTCAAAAGAAATTATGGAGAGCCGGTAAATGCTTAATTTTATCGTTTTGCATTAAATATTTAAATTTAGCAGCCTGTAAATTTATTAAAATAAACCCATGGTATCCAATTTTTTTGTGGCATGAGAACCCTTTATAGGATCCAAGTGTTATAGCACTTTTAAGAAGCTATTGTATTTTATATTCTAATATTATCATTTCAAAAAAGAAATGAAATATCCTATCATTTTACATTGTTTTCTAGAACAGCATATCCAGACTGCACAAGTTTTGATTACCATTTTACTTTGATGGCTGTCAAAAATATTTAGTGCTTGCATTGGACACTGTGGTGTTCTTCTCTTAATAATTCTTCAATTTATGTTTTTTTTAAGGTAGATTTGTGTCTTTGAATTACTTCATAAAGTTCATTTAGCATGTGAAAAGAAAATATCAAGTTTGCTTGTATCCATTGTTGCTTTTTTTGTGCAATTAGAAAATTTGAATTACAATAACAATACATAACACATTACATAAACACAATAATGGGACATTTTTCACTGGTGTATTACTGTACATGCAAAGACAATAAATGGGAGTAAATAGGAAATGTGAACTACATTGACACAAACATCATGAATAAGTTTGGCTTTTCCCATTAAGCAGAATGTTTTGAATCAATTGAAATGAAAAGCACAAGTTTAAATATGGCATCAAATTTGATGAGTGTTTATTTTGCTCATCACTTGCAAGCACACTGAACTAAGAAAAAGTCACTAAATGAAAACCTCTTTGGTGTTTGATCTTACAGCATCCAAGGCTGGTGTAAATAAAGGTAGATACAGCATGCAGGCAGATATATATATACACACTCCTCTTTCTCAAGCAGCTATGGAGAGCCAAGCAGACTGCAATTTAGTTATCCATATACATCTCTCCTGAGGTACTGTTACATTTAGTCGCTTCAGGCCAATTCTAAAAAGGCCATGTTTGACATTTTCCATCAGACACATTCTAAGTTTTTTTTTTTTTGAAGCCTTAGGCACACACTCTTCATAACTTTATTAATTAATTTGTAGTTCTGTACCTGCTTTATTATATCTAAATTCTTCTTGTAAACATCTTTGTAAATGTAAAAAAGAGACAGCTGATAATGTATTAATACATTGTATCACCTTTAGGATCATTGTATCCTCAATGTATTAATTCATCAATAGATATCATGAAATACAATAAAAGGAAGCCACAAGAATATACAATCATCACTAATATTAATGTTTATTTCATTACTTAGTGTTTTTTTTTTCTGTGTCACTGTGTTCATGTATACAATTGTTGTACCTTGGTGTTTCCTTCTTCACTACATTATGTCTTCTTATGCTTTTGTAACTACTAGTTTTGTATCAAAACTATAGAAATTAGGGGTTCAAAATCACTACAGAAGTGGGTGGGTACCCAGGTAAATGGCAGTGTACCTCATAAATAGCAGAATGATTTATTATTAACATATTGCCCTAGGACCATGCTAGATTTCTATACAAAGAAATTAAAAGACCAATTCTCTTTTCATATATCTTACATAGTTACTTTCATGCTGATTAATAACACTTTTTAAGTTGTACCACAACAGATTAGATGATTAATAAATGTAATGAAAAGTAAAGAAAACAATTATCCTATTGATTACAAATGAATGTAATGTTTTTAAAAATCCATTATAAAAAGCCTATACACACAATTTGAAAAAATCATGAATGCTTTGAAGGAAGATAAACTTTGTTTAACTTTAACAGGTTCTAATAGATGTCACCATCAGTAGATAGCAGTATGTCATAGCAATAAGACTAATCCTAGGAAAGTTTGGGATGTGAGAAACAGCCATAAGTCAGCATGTTTTGCACCTACTTGAGAACCCATATTATATGGATCATTCTTATTTACTGAGAACACTGTCACAGAGATTACATATCTTAACATGTTAAAGATATAGTTCATGTCACAATTTAAAGGACTTTCGTAATAGATATGTGTTCCAGCAAGATGGGGCTCCTCCACACTTTCATAGTTCTCTAAGGGAATGCCTTGTTGAAAAACTGTAGGGAAGATGACTTCATGGTAGCCCAGAATCATGGCCACCTCATTTAACCCCATTATACTTTTTCTTTTGGGCTACTGTTACCATCAACTGTAAATGAGCTGAAGCATGTTTCAAATTGTTATTCTTTTGACATGGACATACTAAGGAAAGGGAGTATTGAATGTTCGTAATCTTTTTCTGATATGTAAAATTTTTTATGTGTTCCCTTAAAATATGTAGAAATGACAATGTTGCATTTATAGTTTTTGATTATTTAATGTTTTTACATTCATTTATAATAATCTGCACATATCAATGGAATTTAACTAAATATAACTACATCTTTCTATATGTTATTTTTAGTGTTACAAATTTATAAGAAATGAAATTAACTGTAAAATATATATATATCTGTATTTGATACAACACCAATGTTATTTTGTGTTTGTATCTGAAATTTTTTTGTTTGTTTCAGCTACATGTATATTTCACTTTATATGGAGAAAATTTGTTAAATGTGAATGCAAAGTATAAACCTGCACCGTAAGTGTTCTTGTAGTTCTTTCCTCTAGTTGTAAAAGTCTTTACTTTATTGAAATTAATGCTGCCAAGTTGTAGTTCCTGTAAAAGGCCAAATTTCTATTAATGAATTTATTTATGGCATAGTTAATTTTTAACCTTTTTAGCAAAAAAGTAAACATTGAAACCATATCCTTAACCCTTCTAGGGTAGCCATCAAAAATAAACTTTTAAACAGGAAATTTTCAAATTGCCATTTGAAAATTTTTGTAGATATATCTTTTAAAAATATGCAATTCAAGTTTGAAAAATAATGAGTTGAAAAAATTGATTGTCCTGATTGGGGTTCGAACCCAGGTTTCCCAGAAGAATGCTGGGTGTCTCAATCACTAGACCATCGAGGAACTGACCATTTCTTCAACATTTCTTAAACATCTATTACCAGGAGTTGGGCAGCCAAGCCACCCAACTCCTGATAATAGATGGTGCCACTGTTGAATCAACAGGAAGGCTTATATGTCACTTAGTTGAAGAAATGGTCAGTTCCTCAGTTGTCTAGCAGTTAAGATCAAATCTCAGTAAAGGCATATTTTTTTAATTAACTTTAGAATTTTTTTGCCAAATAACTAATGAAAGCAATTATGGCATGTTATATGCCAAATTAATCAGCATTTAATTTTGGATTTTCTGAAAATAAAATATTGGTCATTTTTGATAAAAACATCTTTCTGCTCCATTCTTCATATGGAAATATGGATTATAGCTAATAAAGAAGCCATTCATAGCTCCTTCATTGCTAGATCCCCCACATTTCCAAAGGCTTTATTATATTAAGGCATCCCGTTGCAGGTAGGGACCTGATTTTATAACCCAACACAGGGGGAACTCTCATATGAAATTTGAGTCTTCAGTCAAGTGTCACAATCTGTCAAAATCAAAATAAAAGTGTCAATAATCATACAGAGATGAAGCCACAGGTATGAGAGCATGCACTGATATCAGCAAAGACCTCAATTTTTCATGTTGAATCTATGCTAACAGATGGTGAGGGGGGGGGGGGGGGGGCTTGTATTCACAAAACTAACCCTTAGTGAGTGAAAATTATACAATTTTTAAAAGTGAGACCTAGGCAATGCCAGGTACAGTTCAGCTAGTTGTAAATAATGATGTTCTGAAGGAAACATTTCAAAGGTTTTAGGTCTTTTGTAGAGAGGTTTTACTAAGTAAATTTACTTACATGGTGACTATTTTGATAGATGTTTATGTTGAATTAGGCGTATTCTAATGAAACTCTTCTAATTTGAATCTTAATTTTAGCAAAGCATTTACTTTTATCTTTAAAAAAATTTAATTTCCTAAAATAAAAAAGTAGAGTCTTGAAAATTACTATGATCCTCGAGTGCACTTTATGAATAAAATATTTATGAAATATGCTTTTAATTTTTATTGTTTTATACTTGAGCTTCCTTTTCTTTATGTGATTTTAAGTAATTGAAATATATAGCTGTATTATTTTTTGAACATAGCAATTTTCACATTTGGGTTATGATGCCAATTCAATAATTTCAAAATCTTTAAAGTCTCAACTCTTTTGCCTTTGATTATCATTTCAGGCTTGGTCAAAAGTAAGAGGGTCTTTACATATATATTGAGTTGAACAGTGTTTATGTACCACTTGAATACACAGTATTTAAATAATGCCTTTAATAAGTTAATATATTATGAAATAGGATGACTTACATTTGTAATAGTTTGTATTGTATTTCAGGTGGCTTCAAATTGTAATTTTTTGCTCTCTTGTGGGAGGTTTTGCACTTATAGCATACATTTCAGAAAAGTATAAAATAGAGCGTCCTCTTGTAAGTACTCTAATTTATCAGTGTTATATATTGTTGTAATAGTATGTATAGACATTATTATGCCCTTATTTAGAGAGAGAGAGAGAAAAAAAAAAAAGCCTTAATTGGCATAGTGGTCAGGGAACTAGCTATTGTTCCAGCAGGCCAAACTTTGTATTAGCTCTTTCCAAGGCAATGGTCAGCAGTGACTGCAATCTTAGTAGGACATGTCCTTCTGTGAGAAGGCCTGTGAATGCTAGGTGTAGCTTCTACGATTGTTCTCTGTCCTATGTGTTGCAAATGAAACTAGAAACAAAAAAAAACTCGCCAGGGATCCAAAAATTGTGTTTAAGCTGATTTGCTAAATGAAAAGGTCAATATTATTCGGTACTTTGTACAGATAACTGAAGAATACTATTTTACCTCTGATGAATATGTTATTCTAGTATCTGTATTGTTTTTTAAAAAGACTGAATTTCCTGCACTTGTGGGCTTCTGTGGATGGGAAATCTGCTGTGTTTCCTGTTTGTTTGTGAATTGACAGTCTCTTGTCTTGCAAGAGACCAGGAGAGATGAAGGTCAGATTCTTAAAAATAATCTTAATTTTTTTTTCAGGGAGGGAAGATAAAAAGCATCTGCAAGGCATGGATTTGCTTCTCAGCAGACATGCTAGTGCTGCTCTTCTAGAATATCAGTGCATTAATAAAAGGTTTCTTACAGCTAAATTTCAGACAAGCATTAAAAACTTTAATGTTATGCGCTGTCATGCCCCCACTGAGGATGCTGATGAGGATTAGAAGGATAGGTTTTACAGACAACTTGAGGATATTTTAAATTTTGTCAAGAAAAGAGATATTACCCTTGTTCTAGTTGACTTCAATGCCAAGTTGGTATTGACTCTGACCTTTGGGGAGGAGTGATAGGCCCTTTTGGTATTGGTAGCTGCAGTGGCAATGGGCAATGTCTCCTACATGTAAGTACTCTTAATGGTTTCAGAATAACTAACAATTATTTCAAACACTGCGACATACATAAGTACACATGGGTATCACCAGATGGGCTGCATAAGAATATGATTGATTATATATTGATTAACAGCAAATGGGCTAGTTCTGTTAGGAATACCAGGGCATATAGGGGAGCTGAAATTGGATCTGACCATTACCTTGTTAAAAGTGTCTTGCAACTTAAACTTAAAAAGTGTTGTGCTAGGGTTAAAAAAATTACTTTTAATACTGAAGCTCTGAAAGATTCAGTTATAGCCAAAGCTTACCATGATAGGTTACTTAGTCATTATGACAGTCATGGTATGCTTACTACTGAAGTTGAGGAAGAATGGGATCATTTTAAACAGGCTTTTTGGACACTAACAGTACTCTTTTAGGAAAAAAGCAGAAGAGGCAGAATTATCTGAGTGATAAGGCACTTGAGCTTATTTCGGAAAGAAAGAACTGCAGGAATGTCCTTAATCAATACCCTACTAGTCCTAATAGAAAGCATTACAGAGAACTTAATAAACGTGTAAAAGATCAGTTAGCTGCTGATAAGAATCTTTGGCTTGATGGTTTGGCTGACAAAGCCAAGGAAGCAGTTAGACAGCACAACAGCAGAGAACTGTACCAGATAGATAATGTTTTGTGTGGTAGAAAATGGACAGGCATACAAGGATTGAAGGATAAACAAGGTAAGGTTATAGAATGGGAGGATTCTGTCATGGCTAGGTGGGCTGAGCATTTCAGTGATGTTCTAAACAATATAGTTAGTTCTACTCCCATTGTTTGCAATGATGATAGATGCATTGGTGGCTTTAATGTTGGCCCTATAACACAATCTGAAGTTATTTTGGCTATTTCTAAACTTAAACTTCATAAATCCCCAGGGGTAGATGAAATTACTACAGGAATGCTTAGAGCTGGGAATGTTTCAGTTACCACAAGGATGACTGAAATTTTGAATATCTTTTATGATAAAGGCATGGTTCCTAAGGATTTTGTTATCCCTATTTTCAAAAAAGGTGATCGCAGTTCTTGTGATAACTATAGGGCTCTGTTCCAGGTAAAGTTCTTTCCATGATTGTGCTTAATAGAATTAAGAATCTGGTTGACAGTCAATTGCCTGATGAGCAATACAGATTCAGAAGTGGTAGGGGATGTGTGGATCAGATATTTTCACTTAGGCAGATTCTTGAGAAATGTTTATTAGAGTTTCAGAAATTTTGGTTACTAGCTCTGTTGATCGCCATAATTTATGGTTGATTGTGAGATCATATGGCATACCAGACAAAGGAGTCTGCAACCTCCTTTGAGCAGCATATTGGGCAGAGAAAGCCTGTGTTGCCTGTATGGATAATTATAGATTGGCAAATAGGGTTATTAACAATGTGCCTAAGGCCCCAGAAAGAGGAGGAGGCCTAGGATGCGGTGGGTAAGCAATGTCAAACAGGAACTTGTTAGAATTGGTGTGCAGTGGCCAGATGCAGCAGGTGTAGCTCAGGATATATATACTTGGAGAACTAAATTGCATAGTCTGCATAATATATAATATAATATTTGCATAACATATAATATTTTTTATTTTTTGCCTCTAATACCCATTGGCAGGGTAAATTTAAATTTAGGGATGATTGGTGAAATGTGAGTAGTAATATTTTATTAGCACTTATATAATACAAAAATAATTTTTCATTTATCTTGTGAAACAAAAAAATTGCATTTTTCAACACTACTTGTAGTGAGGGAGCAAATTATTGCTGTTAATATAAATCTCTTGCCTTTCGCACTGCACCACCAAAATTTGTACCATAAATAGATCATTCACAAAATTTGATTAGAGTTTTTCATTTTCTAAAATTTTCCACTGTTAGAAGGCACTATTGAAGCTACTGGAAGATCAGAGGGGCGGGGGTGGCTCAGTCGGTAGCGCGCCAGGCTCGTAATCTGTAGTTCCCAGGTTCGAGTCCCAGCTGGGTCAGCGTTGAGATTTATCTCCACAAAATTCTCCACCCTGCCCACGGTTAGTAGGGGACACCGATGGGCTTGGAAAGGCCGCCGTCCGTCGGATGGGACGTTAAGCCGTGGCCCCGTGTGTGGGAGAGTCATACCCTGTGCACGTTAAAGAACACACTGGATGGCCTTAACGGGAGGCTACCATCTGTCTCCCAACAGCTGTTCCAGTGGGTCCCCTCCGCCAACCTTCTCTGAGCCTTCGGGGTCCATGTGACCTGGCCATTTAGCCCATGGTGTGCAAAAAAGTGCCGCTCAGAGGTAAAACAACCCAACACAACAACTGGAAGATCAGAAAATGCAGATCATAATATTTCACCAGTACCTAACCAATGCAAAAATAATTTTTATCTCTAAAATCAAGAGTTTAATGTCTACAGACTGATGGATAGAGTGAAATCATTAACTCATTTTTTTTTAACAAGATAAAACCAAGGTCACTGACAAGCAAGCATCTGGTCACCAGAGATAAAATATAAAAATTATGGACATCACTGTTAATCTGGTGGCAGTGCATGTGAATCCCTGTGTAATAGTATGGCTTATTTCTGATTAACAATTTAAGAATACATCACTATTGTTTCTTTTAATATTTAAAGTGAGAAGAGAGAGTTAATTATTATTTACATTGGTGCTCAAAAGGAAACAAAGAAACACGAATTACTAACAAGTCCTTTATTGAATTTCAAAAAAAAAGTAGAAGTGAAGTCCATGATCATATATCCCACTAATATCTGAAAAACAAATTGTCATGAATATTTAATGAGATACTCAAATTAGAAAATCATTATCTCAAAATGGCATGTAGTAATTCATGATAACATACCTTTAATATGGTGTGTGACACAGCAATACAGACTGCAGAATGGCTCATCATGCTGCAAATCAGAGTGTCAATGAGGGTTTGAGGGAGTAATTGCCATTCATGCACAAGTGCAGATCAAACCATCATCCTAGAGCATCCCAAACATATTCTTTTGAATTTAGGTCAGGAAGGCCATTCCATTTGGCTTCTGGTTTCGCTTTTAATGTATTGGTCCACCAAGAGAACTCTGTGAAGGCGAGTGTTATCATCCATTAACACAGAATCAGGACCTATTGCTGTGAGAAATGGACAAACGTAAGGTTTGAGGATAGCATGTGAGACCTTAAAGCTGTTACAATCCTTCTTGGAAAGACACGAAGATCTGTTGATGCCTGCCTACACCAACACACCACCAACTCCGAAGCTGTTTCTTTCCCAGATGTTAATGGATAATATCTGGTTCCAGACTGTATCTTGGTCAATAGTTGGGGGGGAATCTGCACTAAATTGGGATTTATCAGTAAACAGAATGGACATCAAAGAACACATAAAACTGGTCGTCTTACGTACAGATGACCTGCATGAAGCCTTCTGGGACACAGTTTCCTGGGATACAGCAAGGTCAAAAGTGAGCTAGTATGCTGTATGGGTTCTATGGTGCCTGGCATTTAGGAACAGGTAATGATTGCTTCTAGTCAGTGTGGTCCTTGGATGTCCAGGAACAGGTCTTCTAGCCATTGTTTGGCTTATTTGAAATCAATTCCAAGAACAGCTTATAATTCTGTGAATCACTTTTTGCCATCTGGTTATCTCAGATGATGTCAGGCCTCAAGCCTCCAGATTGCTTGCCACCTCATTTCTTTCAGCCATTATCTAATGGTTGGCTATCTATGTCGTTTCTAACATGAACTGATGTGAATGTACAAATGAGTTTCTTTTTATACTGACCTGTTTCATATGCACAACTGTGTTTAATAAAAATTTCATATGCAGATTTGAACTTAGTATTATTTTTTATGTAAAAAAATATGACTTTTGTTAATTATCACACAAGATATACTGATCTTTGCATAACTTTTGAGCACTAAGGTATTATAAAAACTCAGCATTGTAAGAGTTAAAAATGGAATTTGAAACTGTTCTAAGAATAACTAGTATAAAGTGTAAAAAACAAAGAAACTATTCATTACTGTTCAGAGCAATAGATATAATCTTGTGACGATTATATGAAGTTGTATGGCTACAGAAGTAATACTGAGTTATTATATACAGTCTAGGTACATTCAGAGTTTGACTTGCACCATATGTTCTAGTATTATTATTAGAGCCCTGCAGTTTTATCCACGGATATCCACATTTAAAAGCTCTCAGTGGATAAAAGATTAATGTTAACACAGATCGTGGATTAAGTCTCATATTTGATAAGATACACAGAAAAATGAGCAAACGTTATTGCATTCATCAATGGCTAATATGAGTGAACTAAAACTACTTGAGATAATGTTAAAAAAAACATGTTTTGAAAATTCATTAATTCGCTCTAAAAAAGAAAAGCATTGGGATAAAGTCACAAGTAAAAAACTTATCCTATGTGAAAGAAACGATCTTATTGCTGGCAAAGCAGAATATAAATTCAAAAGATTACTGGGATTAAATATAATTATGAAAATGAAATATCAGTCTAAAATTTCAGTCAGGGAGATCCTGAAGTTTTAGAGGAGAGTTACTGGGTAATAAAAGGGAGTGTCTTCCCATAATTGCCGATAACTGCATTTAAAAGAACAAAATTAATTCAGAAGCATTTGCAAAATTAGAATTAAGTAAATTTATTAAAGCATATTTTTAGGAACAAAAGCTTTTTATTTTTCATGGTATGGATGTGTGTGTCGTCTTTCTGCTGAGATCCTGCCATCCACTCAGATCTCCTACTGTGGCATATAAACTGACAGGCTCCTGTCAGACCTCTGTGGCAAGCAGCTGCTTGAGGGGGTATTTATTTTTTTTTATATTTTTTTCAGTAATTTATTAGTCATTAGACTTATTTCTTTTACTCCCAAACATACATCAGGTTTCAAGCATTTGCAAAATCTCAATGTAGGTAATATCTGCAGTTTTATGTAACTTCATATATTTTCACGTGAGATTATATCTATTGCTCTGAACAGTAAACAAATAGTTTCTTTGCGTTTTTTTTTTTCTTTTTATTCAGCAGACAAATATACTCAAATACTGATCAAGTTTTGCGGATGTTGATAGGACTTTCACTATCCGTGTCGGCTCTGGTTATTATCAGGCTGTGTGTAACTCGGACATACTGTTTGATATTGTTGTCTTTTTTTTCTGATAGGGTACACTATATTTAATTGAAGATAAATAATCTTGATGCTTTGGAAAATCTCTGCAGATTTCTTAAAATGCTGAAATTTTAGTTCATGATTTATTAATGGTAAATTTTTTTGGAAGTTGGTTATTAGACAAATTGGTTATGAAATAAAACGTTTACTTATAATAGATACTACTTTTTTGCCATATAGAACATAGTTTTAATTGGCATTTTTCATAAATTTAAATTTCAGAATTGCAAAACATTTTTTGACATTTTTATTGAACAGTGGGGACTTTAAAAGAATAGCAGAAATTCGTTTCAGTGGCAGTGGATGTTCAGTCAGACATTAAACAAGTTTGAAAAATTCATCCAACTCTATCTCAGATTAGGAGGCAGTTGGATGATTTTTCACACTTCGTTAATGCAGGGGGGGGGGGGGGTGAGAGTGCTCCTTTCTCTACTCTTAAAACTGAAGATTGATAATTTTCTAAAGGCAGATTGTGGTCTCCTAAATAAAAAGTTTAATATTCCCCTATGGCCAAATAATAATAAATTTTAAGCTTTTTTTGTATGGATTTAATAATGCATTTAGCAGAGTAAACAAGTATTTTAACAGTCACGTGGTTAAAATTTTATGGAAGGCAATTATCAGATAAAAAAATTAGTTAATTTTGACATGATATAGCAGTAAAACGATGTGTCAAAATATAACAAATGAATTTATTTTAAATTAACTGTTAAAAAAACTAATATTGCCATAAACCAAAAATATTGTATTATTTCAGATGCCAAAGCAGAACCCCTATTCTGGTGAGAAGCATTACACATTCGAGCCTGAAAATTCCTAAACGTTTGCAATGAACTTTAAAAGTTCTCAAGTGATTATATTATTGTAGGTATAGATGGTGAAAATAGCGCATTTTGTATGTAGTACAGAATGTTTAGCAGTCTGCTTAAAACTTGTATATTGTTATACTTATGAGTAATAAACTAGTAAAAAGCAATTTTGTTACTTATTTGTGTATGCATACCGATAGATCATGCCAACGATTTTTAAACCGGGCCTCATTACTATTTATTTAATCTTGCCTTTGAAAGTCGGAGAAACATTCAACTGTAATGTTTTGAGCCATTTCAGTTGAAAGCGCATACCGCGAAACTTTTTTCTACAAAATCATTTATTGACGTTAACATCAACAGGTAACTGTGGATATTATTTAGTGATAATAGTATCACTTTTAAACTATGCAAAAGGACAAGATTTCATTCACATTGCAGTTTTTTTTTAAATCGTTTTATGTTCCCAAACTTTTTACCAGCCAGTGAATTATGATGTTCATTTGATAGGTCCTTACTTAACTCTAATATATACATGGAAAAATATAAATGAAAACGAAGAAAAAATTGGATTTGAGGTCCTGTGTCTAACTTTGGATCCAACACTGGATTTAATCAGAGAAAAGGAAAGGATTAACCCTTTTACCTGTAACAATTAGCGGGGGGGGGGGGGGCGGATTGGACTGCTGACCATGAAACCAACCGCTGTCAGTTGGGATGTTAAGCTGTGGTTTATGTGTTGTAATAGGGAGAACCATACCTGCTAGATGAAAGACTACCATGTGTCTCCTAACAGCTGTCAAGTGGCCCCGCTTCCAAACTCCGAGCCATTGTGTGAAAGTGATGCTCAGAGTGCTAATACATAAGAATTATTTTTTTCTAAATTACACTAATTTATAAATATACATTAAGATTAAAATATTACCAGTAGAAATTAGTATATTTTTAGGTCCAATAATGCTGACGTCATTACTCAGTGGAATTGCCTTATGTTCTAGGTGTTGGCTGAGCCCTTCTGGTTCGGGCTCAGAGTAATTTAAATTTCAATCTAGCAATTAAAAATAAGTACCACGCAGATTTTGTTTTTTGCGTATATTATTTTTAATAATAGCTCTTTGCATTTATAATGATGCTACTCACAAAATTTCAGTTTCTGGTAACATTTCTAATATTTTTCTTTCAACTAGCATTAACACTCAATTTCGTCATAAAATGATTTTAATATTGCAATAACCGATTAGCGACATTCATTACAGAATGTTTTGTAATGCGTCTGAATTTTTTTCCGACAGATGATTTTCGGACTGTTTTTCGAATCCGCACAATCTCCACTTCTCACTAAACTGTTTTGAAAAAAAATATTTCCCTGACTTCCAAACAAAAGTCATCATAATAGCATTTGCGTTTAGCCATGTTATTTTGTAGAGTGCCAAACAAGTTTTCTGACATTCCCAGGCTCGAGTCCCGATTATGATTTATTTCTGTTATCCCACATCTAGCTCTAAGAGAAAAAGCTAACGGATGATGCGTTAGGTTGTCTTACTTCCGAGTGGCACTTTTTTTACACGCAATGGGCAGGTCACAAGGATGCCAAAGGTTCAGAGAAGGGACCCACTGGAACAGCTGTTTGGAGTCATGGTAACCTCTCAAGGCCATCCAGTGTGTTCTTTCATGTGCACAGGGTATGGCTCTCTCTCGCACACGGGCCATGGCTTATCCCATTTAACGAACGGTGTCCTTTCCAAGCCCATCGGTACCCCCTACTGACCATGGGCAGGGTGGGGAGTTTTGGGGCAAGTACTAGTTGGTTGTTTAGGGTTTTATGGCGCATTAGCATCTAAGGCTATAATGCGACAAACGAATGTCCAAAATGTAAAAAAAGTCATGAAGTCAAAGGTAGAACAATAAAATGTCAAGCAGTGAGTAACAATAAACAAATGTAGAAATATTTTGTAAAAATAAAAGTAACCAGGTGTAAACAACCTGGTTTAATCATATATATAATAAACAGTAGAGTAAAACTATAGACGAGTAAAATAACCTGTAAATTGTAAGAATCAAATACACAGTTAAAACAATGATCTGATAAATGTCCGAGTGTAAGGGGCCAGACGTAAAATCATGAAAAGTAAAATACAAACGTCGTTCATGGGCAATGAATTAAAATATGTTTGGTAGTTAAAACGGTGTCACAAAACACACTAGGTACGTCGTCAGCCCATAGAAGAAACGAATGAGTAATGAGTGACCTAAGCAGAGCCGAGCAAGTACAACTTCCTCCTTGCTATTCCTGCGAAAGCAACACTGCCATGGTTTGATGATAGGTTTGATCTCGAACAGCTTGTTCATAAGCTGTTCTGACCAAGATCTCTGCCACTGTGCCCGGAGTTCGATAGTAAAACGTTGCCGGAAATCCAGATATGGAACCTGCAACGGAGAGTCAGACAGGGGCGTGGCTGACCTGGCAGCAGAATCTGCCAAAATATTTCCCCTGATTTCGACGTGACCGAGCACCCAACAGAAATGGATGGTGGTTGTGGCAGCCAGACGCTGTAGCTGCTGACTGATCTTAGTAAGAACTGGGTGAGGCTAATGCCTCACCGAGATCAAAGCCTGTAGCGAGCTAAGCGGAGTCGGTGTAAAGCACACACCAACAATGATGCTTAGCCGCCACGTGGTCCAAGGCGAGACTGATAGCGTGCAACTCTGCAGTGAAGATGAAAAACTGCAGTGGGATATGGTCTGCAATGATTACATCACAGCAGACCATGGCCGATCCCACTGATGTGCCGGACTTCGAGCCATCTGTAAAGACAGGCAAGAAGTCCGGCACGATGGCTGGCAAAGAGTTGCTGGTACACACAATCGGGTGTAAAGGCCTTCCCCGTCTGGCACAGGGAAAAATCACAGGAAGGGGAAACAGCGGGCCATGGTGGAAGTGGCTCAGCTGTCGACTGTACGATGCTATCGAGTCTGATGTTAATGTCTCTGAGGTAGCCTCAGACACGCAAACCAAAAGGACGAATGGCAGTCGGCCGATTTGTGTAAAGCATTTCCCACTTCGAACTGAAAACACAGTCCCAAGTGGGATGGCCAGGCAGGAATCGCAATTTAGATGCGTATTGTAGGGACAACTGCTGACGGCGAAGAGATAAAGATGGTTCGTCGGTTTCAACGTAAAGACTGGACCGGTGAGGTGCGGAAGGCTCCCGTGCAAACACGGAGAGCCTGGTGATGGAGGGGGTCCAGCACCTTCACCACTGAATCCCGGGCCGAGTCATACACCTGGGATCCGTAGTCCAGTTTTGATCGGACAAGTGCACGGTAGAGGCAGAGCAAAGAACATCGGTCCACCCCCCAAGAAAGGGAGGAGAGGACCTTGACGATGTTCAATGCCCACGTGCACTTGGACCTGAGATGACGTATGTGAGGTAAAAAGTTCAATTTCCAATCGAATATCAGACCGAGAAACTTGGTCTCTGCCACAACTGGAATAATGTTACCCCCGAGCTGCAGCTTGGGATCCAGATGAAGATTACGCTTGTGGCAAAAGTGCACACAAGCAGTCTTCTGTGGGGAGAACCGAAACCCGTTTGTCGTCGCCCAAACAGAAAGATTGTTCACGGCAATTTGCAGTTGTTTTTCAATGACCCTCATGCTGGACGAAGAGCAAAAGATGCTAAAGTCATCCACATAGAGGGCATTGCCTACTGATGGAGGAAGTTGTCTAGTTATAGAATTAATCTTGACAGCGAAAGGTGTAACACTCGGGACGCAGCCTTATGGCACCCCCTGTTCTTGGGGGTACGGCCGCGACAGAGTGTTACCGACATGGACACGAAAAGAACGTGTCGATAAAAAGTTGGAGACGAAGATTGGCATGTGACCTCTCAAGCTGAAGCTATGGAGGTCACAAAGAATGCTGAATCTCCAAGCCATGTTGTACGCTTTCACGATGTCGAAGAAAATTGACACCAAGTGCTCTCTACGTAAAAATGAATTTCTGATAGCCTATTTGAGGCGTATCAGATGGTCAAGAGTTGATCGTTGCCTGCGAAAGCCACAATGGGTGTTGGAAAGAAGGTTGTTGTGTTCTAAATACCAGATGAGTCTGGCATTTACCATTCTTTCCAACACCTTGCACACGCAGCTCATCAATGCAATGGGACGATAATTCGAAGGATTCTTGAAATCCTTTCCTGGATTCGAGAAAGCCAAGACGAAGTCCTCCTGCCAGGAGTCCGGAAACTGCTCCTCGAGAAAAATGCCATTGAAAAGATGGAGCAGCCAATCCTTACTCGATGGTGAGAGATGTTGGAGCATGGCATAATGGACATTGTCCGCCCTACAGCAGAGGCACAAGAAGAGTGCAGAGCAAGGCGAAGCTCCTCCGCTGTGAATGGTCTGTTGTAAGGCTCCAGGCCATTCTAGTGGAAGGACAGCGGAGAGCGTTCTGCAATGCCCTTCTGGGCCAGAAACTCGGGGGGAGTAAGATGAAGAGATGGAGGAGAATGACTCCCCCAGAGTGTCGGCAATTGCTTTGGGATCAGCAATTGCCTGTCCATTGTGCTAAAGGATCGATAACGAGTGGGATGTGTAGTTTCCACCCATCTTCCAGACTTTACCCCACACAACCTTAGAACTGGTTGCGCGGGTGATAGACGTATATTTGATCCAAGATTCCTTCCATCTCTGGCGTTTGGCGAAACAAGCTTTCTCCCTGGCGCATTTGAACTTTTCGAGGTTGGGGGACGTTGGATATCTCCGAAACACCCCACCCCCAAACCTTGTTCTGAGCCTTACGAGCTGCAGTACAATCTGGATTCCACCACGGTTTCGGAAAACGAGGAAACTGTCGAAGTTTGAGGAATTGTTAATGCAGCTGCATCTACGATACAGTCTATCTCTGCGACTGCCACATTGATGGGCTCCTGGCTGGCATAGTGCTCAAGCTCAGAGAGCAGCTCGAAACCACCCCACTCAGCCTCCACTGTGAGACGCGTGAACGGCTGCAAGGCCCCCCATGGGTGATGGTGCACACCACGGGTAGGTGATCGCTTCCGTATAGGTTGCCCTCGACCTCCATGTAAAGAGTGGAAGGATCGAGGAGCAGATGATAAGGTCAATGGCAGTAAATGTAAGTACTGACACCAGTGTTCAACAGGGAGAAGGAGCTACTGCTCCAGGACCCCACCCCTCCCGTTGGTGTCAGCACTGCCCCATAATGGACTGTGTCCTTTGAAGTCCCCCATGATAAGGTGGACGGCAGCTGCGAGACCATCAAGGTCTTCCTGGACGACGATGCTCCCAGATGGAAGATTTACAGAGCAGACAGTCAGCGAGAACCCCACGAAAAGGCAGATGGCTACCGCCTCTAAGTTGGTGGCGAGTGGCATGACCTGGAATGGAGAATGGTTGCTCACAGGATGGCGACACCCCCACGAGCTGAACCATCTCAATCCCGGTCCCGGCAAAATATGGAAAAGTGTCAGATCGTGGGATCTGTGACTGTCTGCAAGAAGTCTCCTGCAGGCACACACAGATGGGCTGGTGTATCTGAAGGAGTGCCTTGATGTCGTCAATATTCCTTTGGAATCCACAATTCCATTATAGGAGTGTGGCCATCTCAGGACTTAGAAGAGTGGGCGGACGACGAATTCCTATTCAGCTTAACCACCACAGAGGATGGTTTAGTGAATAGGGGGCGGTCAGTAGCCATGTCCTCGGAGTCATCCGAGGGACATGGATCGGTGACCGCCCTTTGTGGTGCAGTGATTTTCTTTTTGGGTCCCAGTGGGGGCCCCTTCAGTTTGGAAGGTCTTGCTGTCTGAGGACAGGGAGGCCTTCCGGTGGAGGGCTGTGTAGCAGGAATGGAAATAGGGGTTGATGTCGACACCACCCTCAGTTTCACCTGCATAAGGAGGTACTTTGTTGCAGGTGAGAAAGATTCAGTAGGTGGTACACTGATGTCAGTCTGCACCGCAACCGAAGTCATTGGAACGATGGGCTTTCCAATGATGACAATGGCATAGGATACCTTGCCAGGCGGGGTGGGCGGTGCAGCGAGCTTTCTCGCCGCAGCGTAAGAGATGTTGTTGACAATCTTCAAGCTTTGAAACTCCTTCCACTTAGGACAGTCGCGGGAGTACGCCGGATGCTCGTCACTACAGTTTACACAGCTTGCCTTTTCTGCTGTGAGTCAGGATCGAGATGATACTTACTGCCACAGCGAGCACAGATGGGTTTGCCTCGACAAGCTGTGCGGGCATGACCGCATATCTGACACTGAAAACAGTGTAGAGGGTTCGGAATATACGGTCGGACTTCACAATGTAAATAACCTGCCTTGATGGAAGAAGGCAGGCATGGCGTATTAAATGTCACAATCAGTATCCGGGAAGGTACCAATTTCCCTTCACGGCTCGTCGAAATCTGGTGGACTGCTGTTACTCCTTGAGGTGCGAGCTCTGAGAACATTTCCTTGGTGACTTTGAGGAGGCCCCACTCAGTTATCACACCCCGAGAGGAATTCAAGGTTTTATGGGGAGTGACCTCGATAGCCACTCTACCAATCTCTTTGATTTTCATGAGCAGTTCGGAGTGTTTCGAACAAGCGGTCTCAACCTGCCAGATCGTAAGCCCTTGACGGATTTCAGCTCTCCCGCAAGACCTTTCAAACCTTTATTTACGAAAAATGTGGGCATGTCCTCAAGTACCTGATCACCCGTGGAGTGGATGATCAGGAATCTCGGGAATGAAGACGCAAAGACGACAACGGCGTAGATGACAAAGACAACGAAGATGGGGGCTGGTGTCGAGCCCTCTTAGCAGCATTGATTGATTCAATTTCTTCATCTACTCTCATGGGTTTTTTTTGTGTGGTTCAGTGCCCACTGTCCCCACCCTCCATGGAGCCCAACAAAGGGACGCCCAGTCGGGCACCAGGACTACGCAGGCACTATACCACAGCAGGCACTATACCACACCGACAGTGAGCCAAGCCCTCACAAATAAACAAAAGAAAAATGAAAAGAGAAATGTGCAGAACAAAAACGTTCTACACAAAAGAAACAAATCGAAAAATATCAAAATTATGAATGGCCAAAGTGGCCTCACAAAGTAAGGATAACGGCAAAAGGAAAAAAAGTTGAGAGGAAACTTGCAAACCTGCACCCGGACCATGGGCAAGGTTACTCACCGTGCTGCATAGTTGACCCTAGTAGGACTTGCCCACCAGCCAATCGCTCTTGGTGGACCACCCCAGGAGCTCCCGTTTACCGGAAGCAGAGGCCAAAGCAGTGTATAACAGAGGCCCCGGGTTGGGTTGTTTTACCTCTGAGCGGCACTCTTTTGCACACCACGGGCTAAATGGCCAGGTTACATGGACCCCGAAGGCTCAGAGAAGGTTGGGGGAGAGGACCCACTGTAACAGCTGTTGGGAGACAGATGGTAGCCTCCCGTCAAGGCCATCCAGCCTGTTCTTTAACGTGCACAGGGTATGGCTCTCCCGCACACGGGGCCACGGTTTAACGTCCCATCCGACGGACGGCGGCCTTTCCAAGCCCATCGGTGTCCCCTACTGACCGTGGGCAGGGCGGGGAATTTTTGCAGAGGCCCCAGAATCTGCTGCCCAGCCCCGCAAAAGGCTCCCCAATGGCAAAACGCCGAAAGGGGACCCCATCAGTTATGAGCTGAGGAGAGAAGACAGGGACCCCCGAGCAACTACCAGGATCCTCCTTTCCCGGGACATGGGTCTCCGCATATGGCAAACACGCAGGCGAGCGTTTAGGACCCTGTGAAGGTAACTGATCCAGTGGAACCTTCACAGGGTGGTCCCCTCACTGCGTACAGGAGCTCGCACCGAGAGCCAAGTACTGGACAGTAGATCTTATTCAATGATTCGAAAACATCAAGTGCTGGAACAGCATACTGATTTAGTGATTCACAAATATCGTTTCAGGATAAAAAATATTGTTTTCAAGCATTGTACTTCCTTTTCCTCCTGCTAGTTGGGACAGTCACGATCAGTTTCTTCCTGCCGGTTGCTGTGTAGTCAGGATCATGATGATCCTGGCTGCAAAAGCGAGCACACGATTTTGCCCTGGTATGTTGTGTGGACATGGCCATACTTCTGACACTGGAAGCAGTGCAGAGGGCTGGGTATATATGCCATACTTCCCAGTGAAGGTATCCTACCTTACTACAACTTAGCAGGCATGTTCAATGTTAGAATTAGTAGCCAGGTGGTACCAATTTACCATCATGATGCATCAAAACCAAATGGACCGCTGTTACTCCTTGGTGGAGAGCTCTGAGAGGGATTTCTTCCCGTGACTTTAATAAGTTCCCTCTCAGAGATCATACCCCAAGAGAAATTCAGCGATTTATGAGGTGTAACTGTGACAGCTACCCCACTAATCGCCACAACCTCAAGGAGTATTTCCGAGTGTTTTGAACAGATGGTCTCAACAAGCAAGTTGCCAGACTGTAGGTGTTTGAAGAATTTTGGTGAACCTGCAAGACCTTCCACTTTTATGAAAAATGGTGGCATGTCCCCAATTACCTGATCACCCGTGGAATGGATGATCAGGAACAGAAGCAGATAAAGATGAATGCGAAGTAGACATCAAAGATGAGGGTGAACAAGAGGATGGATCCTTAGGACGAAACCTTTGCAAACGAGGCAGAATCTATGCAGTGATCCACATAGCCCAACATGGTGGCGTCTTATCGGGCACCACAGCCGCACGGGTCCTATATCCCCATAGATCCAAGACCTTGGAAATAAAGGAAAAATACAAGTGCAAGGAACTGAACTGCATGGGAAACTTATAAAGCTGTACCCAGTCATGGGCAAGGCACTCACCATACTGCAAAGTTGGACATAACAGGTCCACATCCTACCACTCAATTGGTCCGAGAGGGGTGGAGATGAAAATATGGTTGAGTGATGCCATCCGATGCTCCACTATACAGGACAATACTACATCTAATGGAAGCACCACGTCACTCTCGTGTGCTAATCGACGGAGGAAAACTGACGTTAAAGCTGCGAAGCAGCAGTTGGTCCAGGGGGAGGGGGGCATCGCAGGAGATCCTGTTTACTTGAAGCAGACTGTAGCAACAGCCCTCGAAAGTGCTACCCAGCCCAGCACAAACAGACCAAAAGGGATCCTGTCAGTCATTAGCTCAGAGCAGACGATGAGTCCTGAACAACCACCAGGATTCTTCTTTCCAGAGACACAGATCAACCATGCATTGCAAACACGCTGGTGAATAAGTACCAAGTCTACTTTTTCCTGGGTGTGAGACGATACATCGTTACTTTGTAATTCATCATGATTCATCTGAAACAAGAACACTTTGTAGTTACTTTTACTTGTGATCATGTATACGAACGTATCGGACACTTGAGCCTACCTCAAATTTTGGAAAATTAAATCTAGTGACCAGCAGGGGCGTAGCCATTGGGGGAGGCTCCCCCCAAAAGTAACTCGGAGTTGGCAAAGTTCAAAGCGACTTCGTAAAATCTATGTGAGTTGTGAAAATTTGTTTTTTTTTGGAAAATTAAGGGGAATTGTCAAAATCGAGGCAACTTAGCAAATCTAAGGCAGTTTGGAAAATGGAGAGACGACAAAATTGGAAGCCACTTAGTAAAATACAGGTGAGTTGGCAAAATCAGGACAACTTGACAAAATCTTGGGGAGTTGACAAAATTTGAAGTGACTTGGCAAAATTCAGGTGAGATGCGAAAATTTAGTTTTTTTTCTGTAAAATTATGGCGAGTTGGCAAAATTTAGGGGCAGTTGGCAAAATCTAGGAGAGTTGACAAAATTCAGAATGGCTTTGCAAAAATCAGGTGTGATGTACAATTGTGGCGAGATGGCAAATTTCGAATCCACTTGATAAAATACGGGCGATTTGTGAAAATTGGGATTGTTTTTGTGAAATTAAGGAGAGTTGACAAAATCGTGAAAACTTGAGAGTTGATAAAATTCGAAGTGGCTTGGCAAATTCAGGGAAGATGTAAAAATTGCGATTTTTTCTGTAAAATTAAGGCGAGTTGGCAAAATCTAGAGTAGTTGACAAAATTCGAATCCATTTAGTAACATATAGGCGAGTTGTGAAAATAGATTTGTTTTGCGAAATTAAGGAGTGTGGGTCAAATTAAGGAAACTTAACAAAATGTAGGGCAGTTGGCAAAATTCGAATCCACTTGGAAAATACGGGCGAGTTGTGATAATTGGGATTGGGTTTGTGAAATTCAGGATAGTTGACTAAAATCGAGGAAACTTGGCAAAAAACTTGGGGAGTTTGAAGTGATTTGGCAAATTTAGGAGGGATGTAAAAATTGGGATTAGTTTCGTGAAATTAAGGAGAGTTGGCCAAATCAAGGGAAAATATTCCCACCGAGTTGCTACAATTCAGACGAGATGTAAATATTGGAATTAATTGTAAAATTATGGCTAGTTGACAAAATTGGAAGTCAAATGGCAAAATGCAGGAGTTGTGAAAATTGCCTCAACATCCCCCCCCCCCCCCGAGCAAAAATCTAAGTTTGCTCAGTTGGCAAAATTTGAATTTCGAAAGATTGGAAAATTTTTTGATTTAACCCCCCCCCCCCCCAACCATAGTCATTCGCTACGCCACTGGTGACCAGATAGATGTATTTGGAGAACTAAACTGCACACTGGTTGGACCTCTGCAGCCCATGGCTGCTTGAGGATGATGAACATACCCACCGGCACCAGACACTCAAAAACGTAGTGTCAACGTTAACGAAAGTTTGCCAAAGTATAAAACTTCAAAAATTTAAATTCCACCTAATGTGAGTATATAACACATAGGACAACATCTACACGAGCTAAAATATAAACTACGTTTATTGCTATACTAATATATATAATTTAAGAAATAAAGAAGAGAGCTCAAAGAATGATGATATCTATCGTTATTTACAACTCAGTCAAATTCTGCTGAAACAGGTTTCTGGAAGATATTCTTAATTATACATAAAAACGTATAACTACAACTTTTCAACAAGAATCCCAACTTTGTCAGCATTAAAATTTATCTCCACTAAACCCCTGTCCTCAGTCAGAAAGGCGACACCTGTGAGCTTGGAAAAGCCACTGCCCACCATCTAAACCAGTTGCCTTAGTGCAGGAGAGAGCCACAACTTGTGCTGAATGGCCTTGATTGGAAGCTGTCATCTCTCTCCTAATAATTGTGCAATGAGTCTCCTTCCCTTAATCATTTTGAGTCTTGGGGCCAGAAATTTAATCCACTGTGTGCAGAAAAATGCTACTCAGAGGTAAAACAACCGTACTATTCCAGTTGACCTAGAATAAGGTACCCTATACAGTGGCTTGTGTGAGAATTGCACATTCCACTATACTTAAAACTATTATAAATTGGCCTGAATTGTTTGGTGTTCCAAGCCCCCCAAGAATTCAACTTTGGCAATTAATATTTCCACTTTTGGTGTCTATCATCGTGCTACTGAATTTGAATAATGATGTCAAAGAATCTGCTGGTAGATTGTGATTTACTCTACAATTTACATCAAAATCTTTGTATCCCAAAGCTGTTTTACTATTATGTTTGAGCCTCATATAATTTATACATATTAAATGTCTCTATGGTTGAAATACAGACCATATGGTTGCCACACACATTTTGAAGGCTTGAATAGTGCATATTACCTGATTCTACTTGGAAAACAGACCTTAACGATGCCCCCCCCCCCACACACACATTGGCACTTTTTGGGCATGCTACTGATAGCTGCAATACATCACGTCCATTATGTGATTATAATATTTAAGAGAAGCAACACATATATATCTTTGTTTCCAGTTTGAATTATTGTAACTTTTAATTACATGAAAATTTCGCTTCATTTTTGAAAAATACTGTTCAATTATTCCCAGAAAAATAAAGTTTAACAATGACAACTCAATATGTAACAATTTCTTGAAGCACAAAGTCCTTATAGTACAATAAAACTGCTTTGAAAAGTATTTTCCCACATTAGTTAAAGCCAGAAATCTTTGTAACACCTGCCAAAAATTATACCAAGCTTGACACATCCAGAAACTGTTTCTGTCATATTATATTTCTTGTTTTTGGTCAGCAAACATACCTCACCATTTGCCTTAACAGTGACACATTCATAATTGTTGTCAATGTGCAATGTTATTTCCAACTATAGTGTTCAACCAACTGCTAAAATTGAAAAAAATTTGAATGACCAGCTGATGCAAAAGTTGAGCTGAAAGGCTTGGTCGGTTGTTTGGGGTTTTATGGTGAGGAGCAGAAAGGCAGTGAATGTCAGTTTTTGAAGCATTGTTTCACACATGAATACACAATGGAGCCTGAGTCATGTTCATATTGTAAGGGTGAATTAAGATTACAATTTTGGCAGTAGGCCCCTTAACCTAGCAAATAGTGCATCCACAATTCTGGAACAGTCTGGAGTTGAGTGGAGAAAAGCAACAATTTCTTTAAATTTTGTATTTTTAAAGCCTCGGTGCCTCTGAGCTGATTCAGGTTACACGTGGCTTAGTACATCGTGTTAATGTTCCATTGCCTGAAAGACTAGTATCCTGCAAAAAAAAAAATATGACCATGTCCAATTCTTTCAAACTGGGAGAGCTTTCGGAAAAAAAAAAGTCAGTTGTGTGCCAGCATCGAGACTTTCCACATGCCAGGGCAGATTGTTTGAGACCTTTGGTTTTAGCCATTTCTTGTTAGTAGTAATGAGACCATTTAGGCATGGTGCAGCCTGATTGTTCATCACATTGACTGACTGTACTGGGCATGCAGTTACTGCTTATTATAAATATTTGCAGTGTAAACTTTGCTCTATATAGAAATATAAATTGTACGTTTGTAAATAGCATATTAATGAGTATGTCATTATTTTTCATCCACGTCATTGACATCTCGATGAGAACAGTGACAGGTGCCCTTTGCACATAAACTCTCATACACAGTTAGCTAAAGAACCAACCAGCTTGTACATTGTTATTAAAATTCTAGAAAAGGGGATTGACCACCTTTATTCATTCCTGGATTCAGTCCTGCATGGTTTGCATCATGCAATAGGAAAGTATTTTTACTATTAAAATACATTAAAATTGTTACCAGACATATCACACCAGCTGAAAGAAGGTCTGAATTAACAAAAATTTTACTAACCTTAAAAAAAAGTTCCATTGTGTACATTATTAGTCATTATAAGAAAAAAGTCCAAAGTTCATAATTTCAGATTATCAACAAAAAATGGTATTAAAACATACTTAAAAACAGTATACACAATAATTGCATATGGGAATTATTATATTAATTGATTAACCAAAGGAATTATTCTGTAAAAAAAGACTCCGCATACTGACTCCACTGGGCATGCTTGATATCCAAATAACAAATATTTTTTATAATGGGCTTTTTTATATGATTTCCAAATTTCGATATTCATATTCAGCATAACTAGTTTAGTGTGTTTAGTGAATAAATTAGAATTCTTTATAGTTAACCCTTCCAGAGTCCCACCTGAAAAACTGATTTACATCCAGAGGCCCAGCTATTTTTTCTATATGATCACCACCTCACACACCAAAATAAAAAAAACAAACATTAGGACACTTTTGCCAAATAACTAATGAAAGGAATTGTGGCAGGTTATATGCCAAATTAATCTGCAATTCTGGATTTTCTGAAAATAAATTATTCAAAAAAGAAAGATGCCTAGTTTTATTTTAATAGGGCCACCGAAGTTAAGCAGCTTTGGGCGCAGTCAATACCTGGGAACACCGTGTGCAGTTGGCAAAAAATTTGCTGAACTCGCAATTTTTGCCCCTCGCTCTTCAGGCCCCTGTCAGACCTCTGTGGCAAGCAGTTGCTTGAGGAGGTATAGTTTTTAGATATGTAGTAAAAAAAAATGCATCTGGCAATAAAATAGAAATATTATAATACACATGTACAGAAAGACTATTTCTAAATAACAAAATAAAATTTACTCAGAACAAGAAAATTACTCATTTTCTCAGTACCCTACTTTGAGAAAAGTACAGGTTTTTTTACCAACTGTACTACGTCAAATAAACAAGTCGAGTAAAAAATAAATAAACCAAAAACTGAAATAGGTATGTTATATACCAAATTAAATATAATTCTGAAGTTTATGAAAATAAAAAATTTAAACAAATTTATAAACATACTGATTTTAATAAGAGTTTTTCACATGATATAGTGAAAAAATAGATCAAACTATGCATTTAAGGCTCAATTTTGGAAAACCTGACAAAAACAGTTAAATTACATATTAATCAAAAGGAAATTTCTTCTCTAATGCTTTAATATTTACCTGAAACATGATTTTTATTTCTTTCAACTATTCTTTTCAGCAAGGTATATTTTAAATATCACGGGCCAATATTATACAAGGTGACTTGGACTGCTCATATTAATGGGATTTTCTATCCTGTTTATGAAATGGAGGAACACTTTCTTGGCTACTTTTTTACTTTAAAAAAAATATATCTTCCAAACAGCTGCTTGCTACAGAAGTCTGAGAGGGTTGGGTTGTTTTACCTCTGACCGGCACTTTTTTGCACACCATGGGCTAAATGGGCAGGTCACATGGACCCCAAAGGCTCAGAGAAGGTTGGGGAAAGGGACCCACTGGAACAGCTGTTAGGAGACAGATGGTAGCCTCCCGTCAAGGCCATCCAGCGTGTTCTTTAACGTGCACTGGGTATGGCTCTCCCGCACACGGGGCCATGGCTTAACGTCCCATTCGACGGACGGCGGCCTTTCCAAGCCCATCAGTGTCCCCTACTGACCATGCGCAGGGCAGGGAATTTTGCGGAGATAAATATAAACGCTGACCCAGCTGGGACTCGAACCTGGGAACTACAGATTACAAGCCTGGCGCGCTACCGACTGAGCCACCCCCGCCCCTAGTCTGAGAGGAGACTGTCAGTTTATATGCCGTAGTAGAAGGTCTGTGAGGATGGTGGGGCCTCACAGAAAAACAACACAAACATCCATTCCTTACCTGGGTCTCGAACACAGGTCCTGTAGATCAATAGCCAAGTACACCACTCAGTCACAAGATTTATTAAACATTATTAATTTTTTTTTCTTTGTGCATTGAATTTTGAGGATCTTGACTAAGTGCCAAAAAATTAGTGAAACAAAGCAAAAAAGTCTATATCATCAGAGCAGCAACAGCAAAGATACTGGAAGGAGGCTAAAAATACTTGCCGAAATTGTCCTCCCACATGAGGACTGATTTCTGTGTCAAAAAAAAATCCTTTTTGCTTCCATATCCAAGACCTAATTAATTTTCAGGAAATGATACAAGATAAAAAAATTTTATTGGAAAATGAAGAAGTAATAAAAGAAAAATTAACATATAACCTAATGTGATGTTAAATAAAATATCTACAGTAACAAGTTGCAAGCCATTTACTGTACCACAACTCCAAAAAATCAATAATAATTGATCAACCGAAAGAGCGATAATTTACAGAAATAAAGTAAATCTACAGAAATGAAAACTAAGGTTTAATCATAAAATACTTTACAAAGGTAGATGATATCCAATGTGTGGAGAGGAAGTATTTGGACTAAAATCAACCATGCAGCCACTTTGCAGATGGCTCTCAGACATGTGAGTGAACAATTACTAACACCTACAACTTCCTCTGCTGTGTGCTGCAGTCAGTCTTGAAGAAGCTCTGAGTATGAAAACTTTTTTAGTTATAGGTTCAGTTTGAGGAGCAGGAAAGATGCATAGAAAATGCTGGGATAAATGATAAAAAATAATTCTAGGAATACTGAAATAGGCTTAAGGCAGAAAAAGAGTGTAAAATGAGGGAAAAAACAGAAGCTGTACTTGGTAATAACTTCTAAAATCTTCCATTTTTAAAAACAGCAGTTTTTTGTTAATATTCAGATTTTCAAAACTTAAGGAAAAATTTGTTGATAATAGTTGAAATTAAACATGTGAGCTTAAACCAGGGTGTTGCTTCAGAATATGAGTAGTAATGTTAACAAATAAATTGGCAATACCATATAGTGCTTCTAAGAAATGGCCATCAGATGGGTTCAGCAAATTATTTACATCACAATTAAATATAATATGCATCAAATGGGAAAAGTATTATTTTCCAAAGGTGTTATTTTTAATATTGAAATTCTTTTTGTTGTACTAAGAATGAACATGTTTTGGGCCTCTCATTTTGGATTCTGTCAATGTTTCTGCTTTGGACACTAGAAGGGTTAAAAGTGCAAAGAGAATATACCCATGATTTTGGACTTATTTGTTTTCTTTCTTAAGCAATATGTTTATGTCACAGAAAAAATTCATTATTTATGTTTTGTGCACCATATTTATGAAAACTGTTTAACATTAGAACAAAGTCTTCAGTGAAATATGCACACATGTGAAAATGAATCAAATGATGAAAGCAAAAATACACTATTTAATGGAATTACTTTACCGAGACATTTTGATAAATACTGATAAAAATTTCCATTACCATTTCTGTTTTATATTGAGAAATGGTAAAGGTGTTTTGGCATTTTGCAGCAACAAGTTTCAACTCATGGTTCAGGTTATGATTTTCTGCATTAAATACACACACATGTATCAACATGTAATGCTCATTAAGGCAAAAGTTACTGTGATGTATCCAAATTTAAACAAAACAAGCAATATTTGAAGCTTTTGTTCACGGCATGTTTCACATAGAGTTGGGATTCAAAAACTGACATTGAAGTGAGTCATAAACAAGATGCACTCTCCTTAATTAGGATTATCACTCACCTGTTTTTCACCTGTACTGTTTGGCAATTGAAGGGCGACATTTAGTTCCCAAATTGATCAGTGATCTTAATCAGCCTGGAAATGTCTTAAAGTAAAATCAAATTGATAAATACATTACACTTAAATAACAATTCTGTATTGCTTAAATACAAAAATAATTAAACAGAATTCTACAGGTAAGCGACTATTATCATAAATAATAAGAAATATATCACTGAATCACAGAACTAACAACTTAATGATAACTGTATTCCTTATATGAATGAAATTATATTTCATTTGCAAGCTTACAAAATATAGTTCTTTTGAGTTAAAAAATAAATGCAAATGAAAATTTGTTTTACAATTTTCTTTTACCAATGATGTGTTAAAAGAACTTAGTGGAAGAATTTCAGTTGGAAAATAGTCTCAGCAATTTCAAAAGGATTCAACAAAGATTTTCTAGAATCATATTCCTCTATTGTAAATACAGCAAAAATCATGGAAAACAAAACATTCTATATTGCATGAATAAATATATTGTAACTTTTAAAATTAAGCATCAAGCATATGTCTATTTATCCAAAATATACTGGTATCAACAATTTTTTTAAACAAAGTTATATTTTTCTGAAAGATATATTTAAATTATAAATGATCTACACTTGCATTCTCACCAGATGAAGTTATAAAGCAGTTTATGCTTGAAGTTATCTTGGTCTCCATTAACGTTTACATAAATGTGAATCAGAAAAAAATATTTTCCCCTCAAAAAATATACATTTAAACAATACTGAGAAACATTTCATCAGATGGTTGCTGTTTTCAAAATAAGTGGTTTAATGCTTGAAATACCTTGGGCTTCATAGTTACACATTTTGCATAAATAATGTGAATCAGCTAGAATATTACTTGCAATACAGTAATAACAAAACACATGGCTACAGCCCATTTCATGAGGAAATATTGGTTTCTCTTCACAAATTGCACAACTTTGCAAGTTCCGTATGACTTTTGTTTCCTTTGGAAAGAAAGGAACAAGAAATCTTTTTATAGCACCTTTAATATAATGAACATTTATCAATGGTAAAATAAATGTGAGAAGCTCTGCAAAGCCATGCCACAGTAATTCTCTATTTAAATATTCATACTGAATTTCTCGTAACTCCTGTGGAGATGAATAAGCACATTTTAATTTGAGTATTCTTTCTAAAACTGTTGAGTATTTAGCTTCCTTCAAAAAAATTAAAAAATTAACGAAAGTTGCCAACCTGTATACAGTCATGCCATGCTCTATAACGTTTTCTACTTTTCTTTTAAGGTCATCCTTAAGAAATTTTAAAAATATTCGCTCCCATAACCAAGGGAATCCCACAACAAAAAAAGTCATTAAATGCAATTTATGCTTGGATGGTGGAAGTCCAGTGTCACAGTCTCTGTACTCCAAGTCAAATAGGCGTTGCCCAATAGTAGAATTAGTATTCTGAAGTGGAAGTTTCCAAAAGCAAAACTTCAAAATCGTTTGAAGTTCTGGTGTAAACGTCACAAGCCAACTAGACTGCATATACTGAAGAGCATTATTAAGTTGTATCTTAAATAAAATAAGCATTTCATCATTTAGTGTTCTAGCATCTAGTTGTTCCACTCGCAACACCCTCGTAGTTCGAGACATTTTGACAATTATTACGTTAGCTTCTCCAAGAGGCTCAGAAACTCCATAAAACGTGTGAAAGTGCTGATACCATATGCACTATATACAGGTAAATACAATGTTTTGGAAGCACTACAGAAATATATAATTTCTACACTTTGATAAATTTACGCGAATGCAATATTGCAATGCAAGTTTACGATTAAAATCTGAGATTCTTAAAAAATTTGTTTTCTTCCTTCCCTTTACATGTTAAGTGAGCAATAGTATAAAATTGCCGCCCCATGGCCGAGTGGTTAGCACGCTTGGCTACTGATCTAAGTGATCTGGGTTCGAGCCCCGGGTTAAGGCATGGTTGTGTGTGTTCTTTTTCTGCTGAGGTCCTGCCATCCTCACAGACCTTCTACTATGCCATATAAACTGGCAGGCTCCTGTCAGACCTCTGTGGCAAGCAGCTGCTTGAGGGGGTATTTATTTATTTATTATTTTTTTACAGTATAAAATTACTTCGATGGTGTGGAACAAAGAATACATATTCTATGGATGAGTGGAAGGTATGACCAAAACGTATGTAAGTCAAGTCCCTCATTGAAGGCTAATTTCACCATGATCTTACAACTCCTTGAACCCTGACAATAATATTATTAGAGAAGGCCTGCACAATTCCAGTTCTATAGTTAAAAGTGGTCATCTCGATGACTGGCTACCAATAGTTGATTGGGTCACGTGGTTTATGGGCACCATGTTTTGCCATACAGTACGAAAATTTCTGATTTAGATTATGCTGATATTTTAGCCCTTTTGGCAAATGATGTTGATGAGATGACTCTTTCATTCGAGCTGTTGATGAAACTGGTAGTAGAGTAGGTTCGGTTATAAACAGACAGAAAACTAAAGTGATGAAAATTGGTCAGGCAGGCTGTGATTCAGTTAATCTGAATGGTGCAGTCTTGAGCAGGTGTCACAGTTTAATTATCTTGGGAGCTATGTAGCAGATAATGGTGATGTGCGGCATGAGATTAACAGACGAATAGGGATTGCTGCCGGGACTTTTAAGAATCTATGGAGAGTGTGGAGAAATAGGCGTATACACCTAAAGACTAAAATTAGACTGTATAATAGTTTGGTTCTTTCTAGGGTTAGTTATGGTAGTGAAACTTGGACACTTTGTAAACAAGATAACAGGAAACTAGATGATTTTGATTCCAGATGCTTACGCAGTATCTTGGGCATTAGGTGGTTCAACTTTGTAACTAATGATGAAAGGCAAAAGAAAAGGAGTCTGCAACCTCATTTAAGCAGCATATTCTGCAGAGAGAGACTCCGTTAGTTTGGCTATGTTGCCCGTATGAATAATTATAGATTGGCGAATAGGGTTATGAACAGTGTGCCTAAAGGCCTCAGAAAGAGGGGAAGACCTAGGAACGCAGTGGGCAGACAATGTCAAACAGGACCTTTGTTAGAATTGGTGTGGTGGCTAGATGCAGTAGATGTAGCTCAGGACAAACTTGTTGGAGAACTAAATTGTACGGTCTGGTTGGACCTCCGTAGCCCATGGCTGCTTGAGGATGATATGAGGTGAAAGGTCTGTAAATGTAAAGTATCTGTAATCGTAACTAGGTAGTCATTGGAAGGAGAGCTATGCACTAATCCCCTGTGATGATGCATAGACGGTCAGGGAACGAGGGGGGAGGGCTGCAGATCAGTGTGGCCTACTGAAAAAAATAGCAAATTAAAAATATTCATATAAAAAGCAAAGTTTATTTTTAAAAAAATTCACGACTCACCACATAAACTGATAATTACAAAAGTAGTCTGAACAAATAAAAATTCATTTAAACATCTCCAAAACTGACATAAAATGCTAAATTTCAGATAAGCATTAGGAACTTGAATGTTACTGTTGTTATGCCCCTACTGAGGATGCAGATGAAGATGATAAAGATAGATTTTACGTACAACTTCCGGATATTTTGAATTCTGTCGAAAGAGATATTACCCTTGTTCTAGATGACTTCAATGCCAAAATTAGCATTGATTCTGACCTTTGGGGAGGGGTGATAAGCCCTTTTGGTATTGGTACCTGCAATGGCAATGAACAGCGTCTCCTACAGGCAAGTAAACTTAATGGTTTCAGGATAACTAACACTTATTACAAACACAGTAGTATACATAAGTGCACATGGCTTTCACCAGATGAGCTGCATAAGAATACGACTGATTATATATTAATTAACAGCAAATGGGCTAGTTCTGTCAGGAATACCAGGGCATATAGGGAGCTGAAATTGGATCTGACCATTACCTTGTTAAAAGTGTCTTGCAACTAACACTTAAGAAGTGTTGTGCTAAGGTTAAAAAATTTACCTTTAATTCTGAAGCTCTGAGTCAGTTATAGCTAAAGCTTACCAGGACAGGTTACTTAGTCATTATGATAGTCATGGTTTGCTTACTACTGAAGTTGAAAAATGGGACCATTTCAATAAGGCTTTTTTGGAAACTCACAGTATTCTTTTAGGAAAAAAGGAACAGAAGTGGGAAAATTATTTGAGCGATAAGGCACTTGAGCTTATTTCTGAAAGAAAGAACTGCAGGAATGTCCTTAATCAATGCTCTACTAGTCCTAATAGTAAGTATAACAGAGAGCTTAATTAACATGTTAAGGATCAGTTAGTTACTGATAAGAATCTTGGGCTTGACTGACAAAGCTGAGGAAGCAGTTAGACAGCACAAAAGCACAGAGCTGTTTCAGATAGTTAATAGAAAACGGACAGGTATACAGGTATCGAAGGATAAACAAGGTAAAGTTACAGAAGACAAGGATTCTGTCATGAATAGCTGGGTTGAGAGTTCAGTGACGTTCAAAACAATGTGGTTCCACTCCCATTGTAATGATGATATATGCATTACTGGCTTTAATGTTGAACCATATAACGCAGAGTGGTTATTTTGGCTATTTCTAAACTTAAACTACATAAAACCTCTGGATTATTTGCTATTAATGGCACAGGCAATATATCTGTTTATAGGTTTATTTTTTATTTCTGTTACGAAATGAGGAGCAATGCCTAAATGGATTCAAGGGCTAATTTTAGATACTTTTACCCTGTCTTTTCCAACTGATGACTTTTTTGATATTAATAAATTTCTGAAATCATTATACTGATTTTTTTCATATTATATACATATAAATGTATATCGTTAAAATATTTTTATTAAAATGCATTTTATTTCGATTTAGCTAATACTAAATTCTAATTCGCTGAAAATGGATTGATTTAATAACAAATCGCTAAACATCTATTTTGCAACTATATTGTATTTTAAGTATAAAAAGGTAATTTAACTTTTTGTAGACATTACAATTGCTATTAAACTTTATAACTTCATAGTACGTTCGTATAATTTTATGCAGTTAAGCATAAGATTTAACGTTTTTCGAATATCAGTACGATTTCGAATTAACGTTTCTCTGTTAATAAATATATTGAACAAAAAAAAGTAGAAATTCTGAAATGTATTCCTAATGTTAATAAATAACGGTTCTGTCGTTTTTCTTGGATTCCTGTCTGATTATTAACACTTCTGGGAACATCATTTTTAATTTTGACTAACAATGATGCATTTCCTCTTTGACGAAAATATATTTTGTAATTACCTGTGAAATATTATCAATTCCCAATCTTTTTCCGGGAATTGGTACAGTCGAAATCAACAAAAAACATCTCCCATAATTAAATATCACTACAACTAAACCTGATATAAAATGTGACCATGACATGTAGAGCAAATCTCTTTTGCCACCTATGTTCGGAGAAACTTTGCGATACCCTTAGCCACCCTTTTACACCAACAAAGCAGTAGTCTCTCCAGTTCCGTATTTATAGTGCTCAAAATTAAACGATAATGTATAAATTAGAACATACCACGAAAGGAATGAAATGAAATTTGGTAAAGAGGTTTATTATTACATTACAAATGTATATCAAGCAGAAGATATTAATAATCGTATAATGTACATGTGTTAAGATCATAATGGTGTAATTGACCTGGAGCAGTCCATAGCACAAAACGTAACTTTACGTACAATATGTGGTATGTTAATACGGATTATGATCACCTCTGATAATCATGCAGCTCAAGCAACGATTCCTCATACTGTTTGTGATGGTAGTGATGTCTTGTGGAATTAATGATTTTCAGCAGGGTTCCATGTACTGTGTATTGTGACACATTACTCCCGTCACCAGCATTCAAATTACGGGTGAGCTGCGCCACAATATCCCTTCTATTGGCTCGTACCATATGGGGATAACCTTCACTCACCTCTAGCATCGATGAGCCATGATCGGTCCACACTTTGCTGGCAGTTCGTGGTTTCTTCCTCCTTGGACCACTTTTTGAAGGTACTAACCACGACTGACAGTGAGCACCCCACAATTCTTGCAATCTTGGAAATGCTCTGACACCAGTCATCTGGCCATTACAATTAACCTTTTGTCAAACTCACTTAAATCCGCTGTCTTTCCCATCTGAAGAACAAGAATAACACTAACAGATCTCAGTATCAGATATTATTTATACCGTTTCATGACCTTCACACACGCAGTCGTTTACCTGCAGTTGCTTTGATTTGCATAAAGATGAGCTGGTCATAATGTTTTGGCTCTTCATTGTATATGATACAAATATACAAGAACATTTGCTTTAGAAATAGAGTACTCTTAATCATATTCAAAAATATCAAGTACGATTATTGTGTATTGGTTTCCTCTCAGCCCTGTTCATGGTAATTGCTCCCCTATTCATGAATCCATGCTTTACCGCTGATTTGTAGTTTTGCTGGCCATTGCCTTTCATCTTATATTTGAATTTAAGAATGTCATAAATTTACATTAGAAATATCTTATTACATTCAGTAGCGTAGCCGAATTTTTTCGATATTGGCTGAAGGAGTGTGTAAAAAATTGTTACTTTCGAATTGCTGAACTTCATGAAAATTTTCCCCGTTGTTTAAACCCTAAATTTCCATTGCCTATATTTATTTTGGTAATTTGTTTGGCCTTTCACCTTATACTACAAGCCTCAACATTTTAACACTTAAATACCATGGTAAATTCTTCAGACTTATATAACAACTTTCGCATCAAAAATGTTCCTATCAGGGCCGGAGATATATGGAAGGAGGGTAACTCCCCCCCGAGAATACTAGTAGTGTAATGGAGGCAAAATATTAAACCTATGTATATTTCATGCAGTTTTCAAGAAATATTTTAAAGACTTCTAAAAAGGAAGGCAAATTGTTAAAAGAAAACTAATAAAATACTAATAACATTTCTACTTTTTGCAGATCAAAGATGTAACACGGGCTGATAACTTAGGTTAAGATAAACTTCACGAGTTGTGCACATCAGGGAAGAACTCAGTATTTTGTTTCCGAAAATTTGCTTAGTTTCGTGGAGATTCGAAAATAGATTGTTTCGGGTGCGGGGAGGTGAGAGTAAGACTTCAGTAGGGTTTCCGAATTACCAAAATATTCCAACAGATAGGAAATATTAAAATCAAATTTTATATACTCGATCTTCCATATGGAATAAAATTTTATAGTTGTTTTTTAAATGTTTTTAGTATCGGACACATACAATGGGGCTAAAATAAAACTATACAAAGGTAACTGTTTTGGGATTGCAAAGCAGGTTGACAAGTTTGAGGTTTTATATGAAACTAGATATTCGAAGGGGGGGTCTCAAACCACCTGGTGCACATAGCCAAGAGCTTCAACAGGCAGACTGACTGCTGACTCTTGCAAATGGGATAGGAATATAGCCAGGCCCAGATATCGAAAAAAAACGAGGATCAAGACTGGATTTCCAACATAGTATAACTATTCCCTCTCCATTTTATAGATCTTTAAAAAATGTCTTGAAAAATGCTCGAAATATAAAGTTAATTTTTTGCCTCTATTACCTTTACTAGCATCCTCCCCTCCCTAGATCTAGTCTTGAACAGAAGGACCTTCTTTACTAGCACCCTCTCCTCCCTAGATCCAGTCTTGAACAGGACCTCCTCCTAAAGCGGCAAGATCTGGCCAGGCTTCTGCTGTCATACTCGTTTCATACTACAGAAAATACAAAATATGGCCAAAAACGGGGCACTTTTCAGAACAGAGAGACATGGGACGAAAATAAAAACCCGGGATGATTCCGCTATAAGCAGGACCGGTAACAACCTCAAATATTATGCAGTTAATGTCTTATAGTGCCTAAGGTAAGAAGATATCCATCTGGTACTTTTTCCCTTTTTTATACTAATTTAAGAGATTCCTCTAACCCGCCCCTTTTGTTAGCAATAAGCATCGAAATAAAATTCAAAGGTTCCGTACTAATTTCTTTTAATGTTTAAGAACGGTTCCATTGTTTTGGTAGTTCAGAAAAACTTTTGGATACGAGGGTTTCCCTTTCATAGACGTTCCATCTCAAAGTTTTACTGCACTATATTACTTTTCACGTGTTAATATTTTTTCGAAGTGTGTACTCTGCATTTACTTTATAGAGTAATACAGGATGATTCAAAAAGATGGACACAATTTCAATTGGTTATATTTCCTGAACAATATGTTGTATTTGAATTCTGTAAAATACATTTGATTATACACACATTAAAGTTTATAGATGTACACAATTACAATTGGCTATATTTCCTGAACAATATGTTGTATTTGACTGAACTCACGAATGCAAAAAAATCTTGTGTTGCATAGTAGCCATCTTGCTTACAACTGACGCTGCTGTGCGGCGCTAGTGCTCTAGCGGTAATATTCAAAACTTGACATCCTCTTTCAAATGTAATTTACATAATTCAAATAAAACGTATAGTTCAGGAAATATAACCAATTGAAATTGTGTCAATTTTTTTGAATCACCCTGTATTATAATTTATGCATATGTAAGAAACTAGTGTGTGTGTGTATATATATTATATAATACAGGATTGACAAGAATAGACTAAATTTTGTTTAAATGGAAGGCCACTACTCCTCTCTTAAAAACACTTGGTCAATAGGACAGACACCCTATAGCTCATTTATCACTTAGCTGAACCTGCTCCCTCATTAAAAAGTTATGAACACAAATACTTTGATAGGATAAAAAAATTCCATTCAGCGAATATGTAACTTATTGAGCCATAAAGAAAAACCAGGTTATACTTTCTTTACAAAACGTTTTTCAGTGAACAGTATTAAGGTTAAGTTCTGATTCAAAATAGAACCAGTAGTTAAATTTTGAAATAGTTTTAGAACTGGTTGCTACATAAAGTGATTAAAACTTTGTTCGAGAACTGCTGTTAAAACGTAAAAACAGACGACGCTGAATTTAATAACTGCTCCAACCCAGAAACAGAAAAGCAAAAAATATTATCACAACAGTGCATGTTCTTCGGCAAATATTCATTTGCAGCGCTACAAGGCCAATCATAATCATTAAACTTATTTCTGATAGCTAGGAATTTGTTGGATAAATCAAGTTCATGGCATCCAACATAAAGTTAAATTGTGGCTTAGAAATCGATCGGTTATTATACTATGAAAATCCAAAAGCCATTTGGAAATTAGTTACCTAATTCTTATTAACAGAATAATTATACGGTGAAATTAAATTTTAGAATAGGTTGTCAAAATATTTGCAGCTGTTATTAGCTACTACTCTATTGGAAAACCTCTTTTTAAAAATTTCTTTTTAAAAATTTGTCAGATGGTTATGTTCTTTTCAACTCTGAATTTCTTCACCATTTCAGATATATTCCACAAATTAAAAATAAGTCTGAACTTCAAAACTAAAATTTCTGCAACTGGCAATTCCAATGTAGTCCTGTTGTTACCTGTTACATTTCCCTTACAGAATTATGTATGTGAAATATACAAATACTGGAAAATGTGGAAAGAGTTCTATATATTTTTCAATAGTCAGACTTAGAGCACTCATTTCTTACTTCTTTTATTGCGTATTTTTCTCTCTAGAACGTTGAATGCAGAATTAAAATTCAGAAGAAAAATTCCCGATTTTTATGTTTGCTTAGGCGATAACAATGTTAGTAATATGTATTTCTGAATTAACTACATACTAAAAGGCTTATTTGCTTTCTAAACTCTGGAGTACAGTTCACCTTTTCGTTCAAGCAGATTTGTGTGGAAATACAACATCCCAGTTGAATATCTATGTCGTCTTACTGACACGCACGGAACTGTGTATACAAATCAGTGAAAAAGGTAAAGAATCTTTCGAGGAAAAAAATGTGACTGGCTAATGATAATTAAATCTAGATTTCCAATAATTTTTGTTAAATATTTACAGAGTTCTACAAGAATATTTAACAAAAGCTGTTTTTTCTTCAAAAATTTAAATAATCATTATGCGAACTGCTAAATATGTATATATGTTTGTGCATTTTAGTAAAATTTAATACTAATTTATTAGCTTTATATTAATGCTTTACTTTATCCAGTTTCAATTGTTTCATATCAATATTTTAAGTAATTAAATACTCCAGCTTTCATAACCCTTTTGAATACTAGATGAATATTATTTTAAAAAAATCTAGATTTAAACTTTAATGGATGGTTTTAAAACACACAGTAGATATGATGCTATGGATATATCTGTACATTGCCGAATTGCATAAAGTGGATTGTGGATATGTTTGGATGTGACATATGAAGAGTTCAACAGATCAGATTGGTGTCGTCAGCATATTTTCCCAAAAATGCTTATTTAAGAAGTTATTGAGTTCTGAATTGATTACATACTGACTTAACATGGAATTGATTCCATTTCTTTTCTCCGATACTTGCATGAAGGACATTTCCAGCAAATTCATCATAGATTATAAATTGGAAAGCAGTGAAGATGAATCCCTGATTTATGCACCAAACCATGCCTACTATCCCATTTTCTATCTTAACTGAAAAACAAATAACACACAAAAGTTGAAGTTTAATAAGGAGGAACCTCATATATGGTAACTCAAATTGCATTTGGTCCTAATATAATAACCATAACTGATATTGTCACAGACCAAACTTGTCTATCCCCCCCCCCACACACACACACAGACATACACATTCAATTGAAATATTAGAAGTCATTAAGAATTAGTCTTGCTGAACATCAAAAACCACATAATAATTGTTTTTCAAATTTCAAACCAGTCTTAGATTCGCAATTTTTTGCATTCTCATTCAAATCTGAAAGAAAAATATTTTAATTGTGATCAATCGTTTTGGTCATATGGTTACAGGATTTGATGGAAATATTAGGATTTTCTTGATCACAAGTGAATCTCATATTTTTTATTTCAGTATTTACATTTAAGTAGTTCATTTAAAGTAGAATTGAAAAACTGACTCCAAGTTAGTTCCATGAGGAGTATTCAGTTTAAATACCAATATGGTCTAGTTTTAAAATATTTGTAAGTAATGTAAATAAATAAGACATAAGTTCATCCTTAGTAGATACAGATTACCTATAGAAATAGACTTCAACAATTATTACAAACATGTTGTAACAATGTTTGTAATAAGACTTAAATTTTTGCAATTTTGATGTTCTCATTTTTAGCTTTATAAAAAGTACCATAATATACCATGGAAAGTGAATGAATGATTATGGCATATAATGCATATGTAATCTTTACACCATTTTGAACATCTGCAATTAAAACTTAAAGCAATTAATTCATCGGGTTTATTTAATATGTTCTGTACAAATTCCTGTAATCTCAGGTAAGCTACACACACACATACAATTTTATATTTATCATACTTCCAGCAAAGAAAAATCCTTTTTACAAGTGTTAGCAATTTCATAAAAACAATACTTTTATATGACAACTGCTTGCAAAACAAATTGAATCAAATTACTGATAATCTTTATATACTGGTAAAAACCCATGAATTGACTTTACTCTATGACTGTGGAAATTTTGATGTACATGGTATAAAACAGTTCACTTTTTTTTTTTTATTTTAACCGTGAATATAACCATTGAAGCAAAATGGAGGATATTTATAAAATGTCTAATTGGTGCTATTAAAAGTTGTATTCAGTAGCAGAAAATGATATGAGTTTTGATATTTAAAATAAAACTATCTGAACTTTATTTTTCATCTTATATACATATACAATATATATAAAATTCAGTTAAACAGTTTCCAAGTGGATTAAAGGAATATTGCCAAAACTAAGAATAAATAATGGTTGCATTACTGAATTACAGCAGGATATTAATAGATTTTGAAAAAAAGGGATTAAAACTTATTAATATCCATAATTTTGTCCAGTAGCATTTTAATATTAATCTTACGCAAATACAAATTTGGAAAGTTTTTCAATTATTCTTCTAATATATATATACAGCAGTGTTTCTAACTCAATAGCATTCTTTTTCCCCAAATGGAATGTCATTGTGATTATTTAATGAGAAGGCACTTATGAATATATGCAAAGGATAAAATGTTTGACACTTGTTAAATTCTAAAGATATAAACACTGCAAAAAAAACAAGTTACAATAATCAATGTGTATAATAAATATATATTGTGTGACTGGCACAAATTAAAAAACCTAGACAAAGTACAAGGCAGGTTTCTTCAATCGTATGCGAAGGCCTTCACATCTGTTTCACAATACTTCAGAAATGGGAATGAAATCCAATATTTTACTGCCAGTGAAGAAATCGTATGGGCAAATTTAATGCCATGGTTCAATTTCATAAACATATATGAAATTCAACTGCCATAAACTTTAAAAAGTAGGATTTAAGAAGATTAGTGTTATTGGAGATAATATGGTCCTGATTTGCTGAAAACTAACATTTCTAAGACTTCTCAATTATACAAACAATGCTAATTTTTTTGGCTACACATTAACATTTTATCTACAAAACTCTTACTCATAAAAACATATTACTTTTCCATTACCTTAAAACATTACTCCTCTGTTAATGAGAATGTTCCCACACACATTATAAATCTAAGAAATAAATTATATGTTTAAATACCAAAGACAGTTTTACATATTTCTTTAACAAAATTTCTGCATTTCTATAATGTAAATTTTAGCAATATTTTATTATAACATATAAATTATTTAATGAAAAGACTTGGGTACAATACCTATATCATACCGAAATTATTCTCAATTGCCTTCTAAGTCATGAGAGTGCAAGTATCATTTATGTTGGAGGTCCTAAAATAAACATGGCTAAATCAACATCTATATATCTTTTTATTTCAATTGACAATGGAATGATAATTTTTGTTGTGTTAAGTGTGAATTATTATTACTGGTGTGACATATAAAGGAAAAATTCAGTTACTCAGAATAGAGAATCTAATTTCAAATGATCCAGTTTAAGTACAGAAATGCAGTCTAAAATGAAATATAAATTAACTGTTCCATTTTATTTTTCAAAATACTTAAAGAAAATTTTATTAATATGAAAATGATTACATATTAAGCTATGATAAGCTGGAAACTGTAATACTGAATGCTAAATATGCATGCTATTTTTAACTAAAAAAAAGAAAAATGCTGAATAAGTTTAAGCAATAAATTCTGTAATGCTGACCTACTTTTGTGTGTATTTTACCACTGCAAAGAAACAGTTACTGAACAATTACTTTTAGCCACTAGTAGTTCATTATAAATGTAATTCCCTAAATACAATAATTTCTTGTTTATTTATTTAATCTTGTTTATGAATGAACAGAAAAATGTCCTAATTTGAAATCATTAATGTAAAATTTGTTGAAACAATTTATGAAAATTGAGGAGTGTGAAAGTTACTATAAAAACGTCTTTAATAAATTCAGTTTGGCCTTAGGTAACTTAACAGAATTTATGCCTGGAAATTAAGATAAAATTTATTTATTTAAAAATGCATTTTCAACAAATGCAATATATTCTTTCTTTATAATAATTTTTCAATGCTTACATGCACAAAATTTTTGAGCAAAAAAATATTCTTTTCATGTTGAAATATATTTTGCATTTTAATAGCCAAAATCTTTGCTATTTGTAATTTGTACATATGTATATGCAGTAATATATATAAGGCTGTTTTATAAGCTGAAGATCCTAAACAGAGTTTACAAAAAAAAAAAAACCCAAATGCTGCAGTTTGAAGACAGAGTTGACATTCCATTAATAGTTCTTTCCATACTAAGCTTCAGCTTTTACAGTAGGCCCATCCCCTGCTGCAGCATCAGTAGTTTCATTAGCTGTTATTTCTCCTGGAAGAACACATTTCCATAAACCATATGTCTTGCCAACTACTGTTTGCCATAAGCGTAAGGTTCCATCTTCACTACCACTTGCATACAATTCTCCATCAGGAGAGAACCTCACACAATGAACTGGTCCAAAATGTCCTTTGAAAGATTCTGGAAAAGCAAAATCACAGATTATATGTTTCATCATTTTTTAATACATTCAACATTTATAAACATAAATGACATAAGATATTAACCATGCTCAGTATGTCAGCCAGCAACCTGCATGGAAAACCCAATATAAAGGATTGTGCAGACTTCGTGACATTTTGAGCAAACTGGTGACAGCAGATGATCGACAGCGATGTATGCCCTCCTCAGTAGTTAACAAGATGTTGGAGGAAATGGTTGCAAGTATTTATTCTTACACTATTATTAGTATTTTTAAAAAAGTGGAAAAGACAACCAAGACGCTACATGATGAGGAAATCTTACTGAAGGAATAAGTTATGGTAATAATCTCTTTGCTGATCTGCAGCTAGATGATGGAATATAGGATTTGATATAATTTCAATATTAATGCAGGAAGAGAGCAAATGTTCTCTCTTATTTTATAAACCACAACATTAATCAACTTTCAAATCGCACAAATGCTTTGTTCTTTGATGATTATTCAGTGCAAGTTGTATTTAGTAATAGGTACATTATAACAGAGGGTACTGATATATGTTGGAGCTTAGGACCAGAACTATATCAGACATTTTTCCTCCATAAGAATTAAGTAAATTGGGGGATTTGTGCCCTAACATGGTCAACTTTTCCCATGAAAAGCCGAATATAAAATTTATTCCTATAAGATACATCCAAGTTAACAAGGGGCTGCATTACTCATTGAAAATACACACTTCATATAGTTAGTATTTGTGTAGTGTCATATTTTAAATTTTTTACATTTATTTTCAAATACACTTTTCCACTTATTTTAGCAAAGGAAGAACATTTTAAAGAATTTTCGTTTTTAATATTACTTTGAGAAAATGATGAGTTTGCCTTGGTTGGTGAGGATGTTGAGAGAAAGCCCAAGAAAAGTGTTCTGGGTTACTCTTGTGGCTTCTCATCTTTGATTAACAAACTTCTGTTGAGTAAAAGGGAGAAGAAACACAATGCATAATTCAAAGTAAAATATCCTGTAATGTGAGCCTAATAATGTGTAATAAAATATTTTTGCATCACAATAATGTATGTTCAAACATATATAGGATTTTGTCACCAATTCCTTGATGATATAAGTGTAATTAACTATTAAAAAAAAAAACTTTCAAGCAGCTGCTTGCCACAGAGGTATGACAGGAGCCTGTCAGTATGTCTTAAAGAAAGAAGATCTATGAGGATGGCAAGATTTCAGCTGAAGGGAAAAAACAAGAAACATTCATGTCTTATCTGATCTTGAATCAAAGTCCCACTTATTAGTAGCCAAACTTATTAACCACACAGCCACTGGGAGGGCGGATAAATATATACCAAATCAATATATATATTGGTGATCCTCCATACCTAATAAAATCTATAGTCTACTAGTTACAATAGAAATACTATATATATATGGTTTGTCAGAAGTTACACTGATATATTCCGAATTTTGTCTTTTTTGATTCTTACTATCATATTGTCTCAGAATGAGTGCTTTTAAAAATTTTACAGAACAAAGACTGTAAAACCTACTGCATTTGTTAAAGATGTTTTCAATGGAAACCATATTCATATATGGTTTACAAATATGCAATACTGAAGACTTCTGCATTGAATTAACATTTCAAATCAGACAGTGGTTATATAATCATATCATGAGGCTTCTTTTTATCAAGGAACTTAAGCTGGTAACCTTGCCAGTGTGAAATTTGAAAATTTATCAGAGTAACTAATTGCATGATTGATACAATTATTTACTGTTTGATAGCTCAGAGCTTCTGTTTTTAGTGGTACACAGTAGAGCATGTATTTGCAATCCATTGCTCATGAGCACTATGGCACTTGAGATGTAGTTGCCAAAGTTCTTGCCAATACATCCTTTATTAAAGATGTTTTTAAGATGATTAAGCTCATGTACCACCATAAAACTGCAGAGGAATGTGGTTTGTGTGAAGGCACACAAACCACATTCCTCTGCAGATTTGGAAAGATACATCCTCCAATAATTCAGGCAGCATGTGCTCCAGATCTTGATAAAGTTTCCCCCTTAATCATCCAGGCAGGTGATATTAGGAGGCTGTCACACAATATGTCACACCACATATTAATGAAAAAGTGCTGTTGCATTGGTTTACACGTGCATACTGCCTATTAACACTTTCCATGTCGAAGCAATATTATTCAGTGTCATCTTCAAATTCTAGTGACTTGAGAAGTAAACTTTGATGCCACAATAAAATGTTGTGATAAAGTTTTTTCAGAATAGAAATTGTTAGTTTTTTAAACTGTTTCTAATCAAATATCAAAAATAACATTTAAATCTATGCTATATATATTTTTTACCTGTTGATTCTGCTTGAAAAAAATATGATAAAGTTTAAAAATAAATCTATTTGAATCTGCAGTGAACATATGAGCATGTTCAGTCACTGTAAATAGCATCAAGTAGCAACAATTTAGTTTAATGGCTTCATTCTGCTCTCTCATAAACAGATTATTGATATTATTGATTATTTGCCATTTCTGGTCTTCTATCCTAATTCCTTCTCTAGCAGAGTTGTAATGCTTTCTATACTGGCTCTGTAATGCTCTAAGATGTAGGTTTAAGATGCCGGATAGCTTGGGTACCAGGCAATTTCTCTTGCAAATTAAATTAAATGAGGGTTCTTTTCTTATATTTATTAGTGGCATTACTGCATAAAAGAACTTAAATTATTGATTGTCCAATAAATAATTAACATTAACCAAATATAAACAAACTCTGCCCAAGAGAAAAAAATAAGAAAGTTAAAACTACTTCATCAAACAAATAACGTTGATTAAAAAAATTTAGAAATGCACACTTCCTTCAACAAAAATATCTGAGCAAATAACTGCTCACAAAACTACTCCTTACCAAGCACTCGTACGACCTATTGCTACTGCTCACATCGCTACTCATTTAACACTCACAACTCTAACACTGACTTCGTGACCTAAGGTCATTTACTATACACATAAAGTGCAACTGAGACGTGTGTTACATGCTGGGAAATATGTGCATAATATGATGCTTGCGCTAGCTATATTGCAAGAGGGTGTGTCCTTTCATGTGCATTAGCAGCTGTCAATCAAAAATCAGACTTGCAAATGTGCAAGTCCTCTTGTGGTACGGGTGAAGAGAAATGATGATTCAACTGAAATATAAGGCCCCAAAATATTAATTACAATGTAAACAAAGTAAAACTGGTTAAGGAAAAGGAAAAGTGAATGGGTGAACCATCACAAATTTCTAATACAGATATTAATTTTATTACTTTTAGATGCACATTGGCTTTCAGTCAATGTTTCAGCTGACTATTGATTTTAAAGACTTTTTTTACTCTAATCTTTTGAAAATTATTTTAATTGCTTCTCAAATGTATACTGTGATTATAAACAATAACTGATTTGAAACAAGTGAAAATGAAACTGCAACTGATCTCTAATGGATGATCTCTAAATGATGATCAAGAGAACCATAGTATAAGCAACTAGCCTCAAAGTATTATTTTTAAAAACTTATTTTAGCAATACTTTTAATTACATTTCAACAAAGCGAATTAAAGTTAGGAAATTGCGATTTTTAACCAAAATTTCTGGAGGAAGTTTAAAATCAAACTTTTCTATAGCAGTTATGCAGTTTCATACTAAAATGATTCATTCTCGATTTCAGTGCTTGAGTTAAACTTTAAATGCTTTGAAACATTTTTATTGGATTTTTTCATAGTTCTTTATCATTTTCCAGATAAAATTTTTAAATTTTTATTCAAATTATCGTTTTTAAAGCAGAATGATTTTTTATGACACTGCTTTTCTTGCCCTTAGAGTTTGTTGATCATCAAAAGCCTAAGCACATGCATAAATGACTATAAAATTTAGAAAAAATAACAAATAAATGAAAGGTTTAAGTATTAATAGAAATATTATGAACTGTTTATATTAAAACAGTAAAATAATTTAGAAAAAAAATGAGAATTTTTTAAATTTTACTCAAGTTAAAATGGAAAAAATACAGTAAAAATTTGCAATATTTTAAAAATGCTTCAAATATTTAACTTATTATTTTTCTTCTTTGAATTTTTTCCATTTTACTGATCACAACTAAATGCTCTTTCTTTTGGTATATGACATATTCCTGTTCATTAGTTACTTCAGGATGAGGTTCTAAAGCTGTTTTACTTTCTGGAAACATTTTAAAATAAATCTGCCCACCATGAGTTCAGTTTCAGAAATCCGACACTGTAAATGTTAAAAACACCATCTCTGGTAAATATTGCCTTATCAGTAAACAAAACAATGCTGACAAAATTAGGATGTACTGCAGAGTACTAATGAAACCACTGGCAAAACCCCCTCAGTGTAGCTATTCAGAAGACTTCAATGCTTCCACCTTTAATACATGGAAATGATTTAGTTGCAGCTCATGAATGACATGCAATACCTCCATATGACTGAGTTATGGCATACACAAGGTGGAAGTATTAGAACAGAGTTGGTCTTCACCAGTTTGCAATACTTTCTCTTCCATTCTTGGCATTGCCTGGTCCTTAGGCTTCCTGTATCATTCATGCTCCACTTAATCATATCAGTTTCTAAAAGCTGCCAGTTGATAACCCCAAAAGCAGTAATATGGGGTTGTTGTTGCAAAAGAAAATGTTCCTGTTACAGTTGAGCTGCTCACATATTCCACATGCATACTGACCATTTCTTTAAAAGTGTACTTGTTGATTTCACAATGGTATGTACAGTGATACCTCGGATCATGAACATCTCAGTCCACAAACAAATCGGTCTACGAACACCATTTGCGAACAAATTTTGCTTCACTTCATGAACATGCACGCACGGAGCGCACGACTCGTGGCGCACAAAAACCTGCGCACAGCCACGCCCCCAGCAGCAACCCAGTTCACCCATCTTGCGTGGGTGCAGTAGAGTCCCAACAACAAGTGTTGATATTTTAGTTTTTTTCTTTATTTAATTAAATTTATCCCTTATAATGGCTCCCAAAAAAGTGAAAAGTGTTAGTGAAGGTGGTGTTAAGAATCCTAAATGTATTACTGTTGATACAAAAAAAAATTATAGCTAAACATGAAAGTGGTGTTCGTGTTTCGGATCTCGCCAAGGAGTACAACATGGCGAAATCGACGATCTGCACTATTCTAAAGAATAAAGATGCGCTGAAGAGAGCTGATGTATCTAAAGGAGTGACTAAGTTAACGAAGCAAAGGCCTCAAGTGTTACAAGAAGTAGAGAAATTGTTGTTAGTTTGGATTAATGAAAAGGGTCTTATGGGAGTTAGTGTGAGCGAGGCTTTGATATGTGTGAAGGCTTTAGAGCTTCAATATTTATTGGTGAACCAGCCAAGTACAAGTGATACTAGTGTCGAGGAATTTAAGGCAAGTAGAGGATGGTTCGAAAAATTTCGTCGACGAACTGGAATTCATAGTGTTGTTAAGCATGGAGAGGCAGCTAGTTCAGACCAAAAGGCAGCAGAGAAATATGTGGAGTAATAGGTAACTTTATAGACTTAGAAGGTTATGTCCCGAATAAGTAAGTTTATAGACTTAGAAGGTTATGTCCCGAATAAGTAAGTTTATAGACTTAGAAGGTTACGTCCCGAATCAAGTTTTTAATTGTGATGAAAAGGGGCTATTCTGGAAAAAAATGCCAAAAAGGACATACATAACCAAGGAGGAAAAGTTATTACCTGGACACAAACCAATGAAGGATATAGGTTACACTATTATTGTGTGCGAATGCAAGTGGAGATTTTAAAATTAAGCCCCTTTTAGTGTACCCCTCTGAAAATCCGCGTGTTTTTAAGCGCAATAAAGTGATAAAAAGTAAGCTTCCAGTAATGTGGAGATCAAATTCTAAGGCTTGGGTTACCAGAATATATTTTAGGGAGTGGATGAATGATGTTTTTGTTCCTTCTGTTAAAACATATCTTGAGGAAAAGAAATTGCCCCTTAAACGTGTGCTGCTTTATGGACAATGTTCCTGCTCATCCTCCAAACGTTGAAGAAAACCTTGATCCTGCATACGACTTTATTAAGATCAAATTTCTGCCTCCTAACACCACACCTCTATTACAGCCAATGGATCAGCAAGTAATTTCTAACTTTAAGAAAATATATACGAAAGCTCTTTTTTCAAGGTGTTTCCAGGTCACCAATGATACATATTTGACCCTGCGAGATTTCTGGAAGGATCACCTTAATATCCTCCACTGCATAAATCTCATTGATAAATATTGGAACAATGTCTCTTACCACACATTGCAGTCAGCATGGAGGAAACTTTGGCCAGCTTCTGTGCCTGATAGACATTTTAAAGGCTTTGAGGAAGAGGCAGATGTGGTACAAGACATTGTAAGCATTGGCAAAAGTTTGGAGTTGGAAGTCAACAAGGATGATGTGGTGGAGCTGCTGGAGGATCATAGCCAAGAACTCACCCCAGAAGAACTTATTGAATTGCAACTTGAGCAAGTGAAAGCTATGGAGGAGGAGCACTCAGCAGAAGAGCAAGAGGTGCCAGATGCTTCAACTGCTGAAATAAAGGACATTTGCAGTAAGTGGAGTGAAGTGCAGGCTTTTATTGAGAAACATCACCCTGACAAAACTGTTACCAGCAGAGCAGTTGAAATTTTAAATGATAATGTAATGGCCCATTTTCGCAAAATTATCCAGCAAAGAAAATGGCAAATTTCTCTGGATCGTTATCTTATGCAATTACCAACTGCCTCTCCTTCGAAGGAGTAATCTTCCTCCTCCCCCTCTCCACCTCCTCCATCCCCGTGTGCCAGCAATTATCAGCCACAAAAGTAAATTGTATATGTACTGTAAAATTAGTTTTATTTTGGTAATTATACTGCTTTCTTCTAATATTACTGTTATATTTATTTCCTTTCTGTGTTATTTCCACACATAAAGCCATAACACGTTAAAAAAAAATTTCTAGGACAAATAACGTATTATTTGGATTTACATTAATTGCAATGGGAAAAATTGATTCGGATCACGAATAGGGTCAAGGAACAGATTATGTTCGTGAACCGAGGTATCACTGTATATTAGACTCAACTTATAACACAGTGTGCTTGTGCAAATTCAACACACTGAACTTTTTAGGGGTGAACTTCCTTTGGACAAGCTGTAGGTGTTGAACATGTACTTAATTTTCATAATCTTCAGACAATATTTTATTCTATGGCCTACTGTGCTGAACCCCTCTGTTTGGTCAATGCCTATTCATCAATCATGTATTTGTGCATAACGTGGAAACTAAGTGAGATAAGACAAAGATTTAGATAAACTCTTTTTTTTTGCTTATTTTAATGTGAGGAGTTTACATCTGTGAAATTTGCAGGTAGATTTTAAAAACATTCTGTATAACTTAAGACATTAAACGCAGTGCTAATGTATGTAATCAACTTCTTACTTCTGATCAGCAGTAAATATCATATTTTCTCATTTACTTATTTAAATATATCTTACACAAAACACTACCTAAAACTGTTACTTACCCAATTCAGCTCCAGTTTCAAAATCATACTTGTACATCTTAAAATCTTCTCCTCCACACACAAAAGTACTTTTGTCAGGATGCAATGATGCAGAATTGACTTGTGTTGGGACTTCATATTCTTTAAGTTTTTCACACCTGAACAATGAAAAATTGTTCAGTACCATACCAAACTAAAACAAATATTCATAAGTATTTAAAAAAGTACAGTTATTAGTATAATGCTTACAAAGTGGCTGCAAGTTCTTTTCACCAAAAATTGCTATATTACACAGTTCTCATAAAAAAGTACAACTTTATCAACTCTTCCAGAGCCCAGCCTGAAAAACTGGAATGAACTGAAGGTGTCTATTTTTCCCTTTGTTTAGCAAAAAACAAAAAACTACCAGTCATATTTTATAACAAATTAGAAAGGTAAATAAAATTAACTTCAAAACACATTGATTCTGAGCAGACATGCATAAAAAAAATTCAACTACATACTTAATTTTTAAAGATTGAAGTTTTGGTCATGTAATAAAAATGGATGTGATCATTTCTGGTCTATGGTTTTTTTTAATTACCAATGCCTACAGGTGATGGGGATCCTTCAAGGGTTAATATGTAACAAAAATTTCCACAAACACAATGTTCTTATGGCAAAATAAAGCTATTTCAAAACAAAATGCTTTCTTATATTCTTAGGCTTGATCTTGCCCTCCCCCTCCATTCTAGATCCAGACTTGTCTGTAATATGAATCTGTTTTTGCTGGAGACTACAGTTATTTTACTGAAGATGTTTTCTTGATAAAACAAAAAAAATTTATCTTGATGAAAACAAATTATTGAAAAGGCCACCAACTTCAATATTTATGCAAATGCAATAAACTAGTTTCATATCTTTTTTCCTTAACTGCTAAATTTGATAGTTTCAGCTACAGTGGTTATGTTTTGCTATTTTACTTACAAAACTAAATTTTTAAATATATTTCACAAGTTTAAAATAACACACACATAACCAAGTATAAAAAAAAGCTATTAATGCTGTTAAAAATTTACTACAATCAATTTCTTAAGCTTACATTTGAACATGGAACTAGTTTCACTATTATGGCAGTATACACTGAATTGGCTTTGAATTAGCAACACCTAATACCTCATGGACCACCATTTGCCCATAATACAGGGCACAGACTTCACAAGGTGTTGCAGAGTGTCCTGTAGCGATGCTACCTATGCTTTCCACAATGTGGCCTGTAATGCCTGCATATTGCTAGGTGGAGGGTAAGAGCATTGAATTGACTTTTACAGTAGGTCCCAAACATGTTCAATTGGGTTAAGATCCAGTGAGTTAGGCAGCCATGTGAGGATAGAAATTCATTGTTGTTCCTGAAACCAGATTGCAAACTGAATGGGCTGTGTGACATGGCACTTTATCTTGTCAATAGACACTGGAGTTGTCTGGTTACACTATCATCATGAAGGGGTGTACTTTGTTGGCAATGATACAAAGGTCATTGTATTATTGCTGTTGCTTCAGTGATTAGAATGCCATGAAAACAATCCACAAGCCATAACACCACTGCCTCCAGCTTGCCAAATACCAACAGTGCATCTTAGTACCATGGCCTCATATTGTTTTCTTGAATGGGAACATGCCCATCAGTGTGCCAGTGTACCTTCTACAATCATATATCAGCCATTCCTGATCTTGAGCCATCACAGACCATCCTCCATTCCTATATATGGGGGTGTTGCTAATGGAAAGTCAACTCAGTGTATATGTGTTAACTTGAATAATGGCCACTTTGATATTATCAGATTTCATATTACTAAAGGTTAAAATTAATTTTGATTTAATGTTTATGCTGTGAAGTAATGTTTCACAGAGCTTAGTACATAAAATTTCCAAAATATTGTTGCCTGTGAATGCATGGAGTTTAGCCTAAACTGTTCAAAACATTTAGCTGAATTTGGGTGCCATAGGTTCACTTGCCACTTCGTAACAGCTGGTTTTCTACATTGATACATGGTAGTATTCAGCACCAAATGAAGGTGCAGTGATATCTTAGACCTTGGAAATATTTGAATACCTCATCCCATGTTCTATAAAATCATGAAATTCATCCTATTTGGGGTTATAGCATGCCCTCCCTTCAATATTGCCAGGGGGTCTAAGGCCAGAGCCAAGATGACCTACTGTAAATACAGTACTAATAGTACCTGGTACGAGTAGTGTCCTCTTGAGACTTTGCCCTTTTACAAGTTGCTGATGAAAATTCCATAGAGGATTAAGTCAACAGCTTTGACAAGTGGCTGAGTCAAATCACTACACTTAGTTCCAGAGATGTGCTAATGCACTTTGAGAACTATTCACTTTATATGTCACTATTTGCATGCTTGATCAGGCTGGTGGCCATGCGACATTGTTCAAAAAGTCTCATAGAGATAATGGGGATATCCTAATTAATGTAAATGCTATCTGTATTAATATATAATTTAGACTTTACATACTTTGCTCTTACTCTACTTTTATATAAAAATATCTGTATGCCATTGTACAGTCTAATAATTTGAATTCATAGAATATTTTTGCTATTTTAAAGCTTTGCACACACTAATCACAGAATTCTGGAATCAGCAATTAAAACTGCATTACATTAGTAGTAAAGCAAATATTAATGAATATTTTTTCACCCAATAATAATTGTTACTTTAAGGAAACATATAATTGTATTCGAATTTTTATGATACTTACGTATTAGTATCCCATATGCTGACAGTACGACCATGAGTAATGACTAGCATGCTTCCATCCTGAGCTACTTCCAAACTGCTTGGACTTGTTCCAAATTCAAGTTTTTTCACCTCTTGCAGATTTTCTTGGTCCCAAAACCTGAACAAATATTTTTTATTTTGTTAAGAGTTTTTTTTTATTTTTATTTTATTAAGAGTCAAATTATATTCATAAACAAAAACAAATAAATACAATCAAACATCATTAACTCATCACTTTGGCAGTCGCAGCAATTGCTACAGAAATTAATGAATTTTAACTACACTTATCACACTTTTCAAAGGTCATAGAAGTTAACTCAACATTACCAAGTGTTGTTAATATTAATGTTGTGGAAAATCTTTGTTTCTTTCCTTGCTTTAAACATGCAGGCTTTGTTCCAATCTAAGTATCAGTATAAATTACCAGATGACAGTAACCAATGAATGATTCACTGTCTGATTTGTTCTAATAACTTTGTACATGCAAACACTCAGTTCCACATGATGCAAATACATAGGTAAAAGTTGGGAGTGATTTGAATTGTCTGCAAAAGTCACGATAGCACTTCTTTTAATTTCTTCTTAAATTCTGATCATCACAGCAGTAATGAAAAGCTCTTAAAAATACATGTTAAAAGATTATATATTTTATTTATATAGGGATATGTTAAATTGAATGGTATGATACTAGTTAAAAGTATAACATATATAAGCCCTATATAAAATTTTATATCACAGGTGAAAGAATTTCTGGTAAATGAAATATCTAAGAAGATTCTTCCTGATTTTTTGGGTTCACATGTAAATTTAATGTTGGGTAAAATAACATTAAATTGTTGAAATAGGTGCATCAGGATGTTGATTCCACACAATGAGTATATCATCTATGTAACGAACATAGTCAAGGGTTTCTGATGTACTTACTTAAAACAGTTGTATTTTTACATTCAATATGTTGCTTGACACTGTCTGCCATGAGTCAGACAGGGGGGAGGGGGAGCCCACAGGGATGCCCTTTGTATACAAGTGTATCCATCGACATGGAACCAATTGCTGGAAGTAGTCAGGTCCAGGGCCTCGTGCAAACTAAAGTACATTAGGGATGGAGTGTGACATACTCCAACTATTTTGCTTTCATGCACATCAAAAATGATAGTACTTGGATAGAGCAACACTACATTGAAAGAATGCCATAACAGTTCAAATTCAAACTAAGACACCTACATAATTCAAGCAACATCAAGCAAGTTAAAGGGATTATTATATATATCAGGTTAGCCTAATGTTGGACTTGTATCATAGCTTTCCCATAAAAAAAAAGTCATTTTACAAAGTGCAACTTTAGTCATTAACTACCATTGCTACCAAAAATGTTTTAATTTGCTTCCCATTACTAACATAAGCATAAATTATCAAAATGAGCTACAGCAAAAATGCATTCATTCAGATGAACTCATTCTCACTTTATATTGCTCAATTAGTAACATAAAAGATTAAAGCAAAAGAGTTAACAAAAATTTATTGAAAAGTTAAAAGTGACATAATAATGCATATTTTGATTAAAAATTATAATTTAATACATAGAACAGGTAAATAGAATATTGTAAGTTCAAGATCGTAAATATTCATGTAGTCTGTTATATATTTACCATTCTGATTGAGTAGTTTTACTCTGAACATTAACAATTTAGTTGGTTTACAATAAGTAAAATATTGGAGAATTTTGTTTTTGTATTTTAACAGCAAGTTTGATAAAATTATTTTTGCTATATGTATATAAATCATACCTGACTGTTTTGTCATCTGAGGCACTAACAATTCTTTTATTGTCATGAAGAAACAAGGCTTGTCTAACAGCTGATGTATGGCCACTCAAATTACTTCCCTCTGTAAAATACATATACATATATTAGGAATATATAAAATGCTTGACATATGCCTCTAGATATATGTATAATTATCAAATAATACATTATACAAACATATTACTATTGATTTATTATATTATACATTTAATACTTATGCTGCAGTTGAAATGAAAAAAATGGTCATTTGTGCAATCTGTTATCACTCAATACTTTGGAAGTTTTTTTTTATAAACTAATGATTAACTTTTTTTTAATAACTAAAAAAATACGTTTCAAAATTTCTAAATAATATTTACCTATCTAATCTTGAAGAGAAAAATGAATATTAACATAAATATCATTTCTGCAACACATCAACTTCTTGAGGTCTGCCATTTGTAATGGCAATTCCATATTAACCTGTTAGCTCTAAAGTTGAAATGTTGTGGTCACTAAACAGTACTCTCATATTTTTTCCTCACACATCCAGAAATAACTAAATTCTCAACTATAAATACAATACTTTAAGGTACTTTATTTTTTTTTATTTTTTCATTATTTTTTAAAAATACCTTTCTGCAACCAATATACTTCTGTACTATAAAGAATATCTGCATATTCAGATGCCATATCATTAAAGAGGCAATTGAAATGGCAATAATTAGCATAATAATGCAACACAAGTTCTGTCATAGCATTATATATTATTTTCAGCTTTTTCTTTACGCAGTTACAAAAGAATATGACTCACTCTGGAAAATTCTTCTAAAGGCTACTTTCAATTAATATGAATGTTATTTTCTGTTTGCATTTTACAGGAATGTTTAATTCAAATAAAAAATAATAAATAAATACCCCTTTAAGCAGCTGCTTGTGGTACAGTATAAAAATTATAAAATTGAATTAAATAATTTTCAAAAGAGAAGCAATTAGTATGCATTCTGTACTTACTTGCTTCTAAATCATTGAGATCAAATATTCGTAAATTCTTATCATTAGATCCAGTAAGAAGTTTCAAGCCATCCAAACTGAAATCTACACTTTTTACAATATGTGGATGGGAAAAGCTATGGAGTTCTTCTCCACTTACAGCATCCCATAACTGCAAAATAAAAAAAATTACAACATATAATTTTCTGCAATTTATATTTTGTAAAACCACAAGCCTTATCACAAAACAAATTTATCAGTTGAATATCAAATATGGGGATATTTGTCAATTTAGTTAAATATTTTATTTAGATAATCTACTATAACTAGTAGTTTATTTAATTCAAACATCAATAAGCCAATTTTTTCAATATGAAGTTCAAATTTTTACTGCAATACTTTTAAACTAAGCAAAGATCATCTTGAATAATTTAAGTTTTGGAATACGTTTAGTCATGATTTAAAAATTATTTTGATAAATTTGGAGAATTTTAATAATTCAATTAAATGGAAATTTAATTAAAAATGCAAATTGCCATACTTAAAGAATTAAAAAAAAACATTCGATAAGGATGAGTTATTAGAAACTTGTCAAGAGACTGTACCTTCATTTACATAATCATGAAAAGCTGTACATACACACTTCAATGATTTACTGAAATCTATTGAAATACTAATTCAAAATGTTTCGATTTTTCTAAATAACATTGTTTCATATCATATAAATAGCTGGAAACATTAAAGAACTTGAAAATCCCCTATTATTTTAATTGAGCAATATGAAATAGTATATAAATTATTTTTGATAATCCAAATATTTTGCCTTAACCCTTTGACTTCACATTAACCAAGTTTTACTATAAACTAAAAATAAATTGCATTTGAAATATTGTTTTGTGATAAAAATGCTTTCTTGAACTCTTGGGTTGTTTACCTCTGAGAAACACTTTTTTTGCATGCAATGGGATGAATGGAACAGGTCACAAGGACCCCAATGGCTTAGAGGGGATACACTGGACAGCTGTTGGGAGACAGATGGCAGCATCCCATCAAGGCCATCTAGAATATTCAAAGTGCACAGAGTATGGCCCTCTTGCACATGCAGCCATGGCTTTACAACCCATCTGACTGATGGCTATTTTTCCATACCAATGGGTGGCCCCATTCTGACTTAAGGGAGGGTAAATATTATTAACAGAGATAAATCTTAACAATGGGACTGAAACCTGAGAACTACAGATTACAAGCCTGGGTGCTACTGACTGAGCCAACCCCTGTCCCCTTGAAGACTGAATAAATATGGGCAAAAGCATACACAGACAGTTCCAACTTGCAGAAGGTCTGGTTCTGCAAAATCTTACTTAAATGGAATTTTATATGTTGGAAATTACCAAAGAATGTATGTTAGGCATATCATACCCACCTTCAATGGTACTCTCTCTACAAGTAGTAATAATAATTTAATACTGACATGTGCCTACCATATCTTAATTCACAAGTGGTAGCTTGTTAAAAAAAAAAGATGTATACAATAAATAACTTTATAAAAATAATTTAAAATAATTTACATTCAATTTTACATCTTTATTCTTAAAGTTGGCTTGCTAGTGAGAAGGAGTGGAGATGGTGGTAGGATGCTGCCTTTCAATTCTTTTACAATGAACATAAATGTAATTTCAATACATTTCCAGTATTCTATCCCAGTATTTCTTAGACCTTTAATAAATGAGAAAGCACTTGTCTTCACTATTTTTCATGGAGTACTTAATGGCAATTTTTGATCAGATAATGGTGGTAATTTATTAGACGGCGATTGAAGGATTTGGGTTGCTTTACCTCTGAGCAGCACTTTTTTGCACACCATGGGCTAAATGGCCAGGTCATGGACCCCGAAGGCTCAGAGAAGGTTGGGGGAGGGGACCCACTGGAATAGCTGTTGGGAGACAGATGGTAGCCTCTCATCAAGGCCATCCAGCATGTTCTTTAATGTGCACAGAGTATGGCTCTCCCACATACAGGGCTACGGCTTAACGTTTCATCCGATGGCCGGCCGCCTTTACAAGCCCATCGGTGTTCCCTACTGACCTTGGGCAGGGCAGGGAATTTTGCAGAGATAAATCTCAACGCTGACCCAGCTGGGACTCGAACCTGGGAGCTACAGATTACAAGCCTGGCACGCTACTGACTGAGCCACCCTCGCCCCCAGGTGATGGAGAGGATGGTACTGAGAAAGGGGCTACAAGCCCTTGTATTAGAGTTGCTAATAAATCTAAAGGTTGTAACAGCCATTCAACCTTCTTTACGAATTTCTCAAGAGTAGAGGCTATCAAGTGTAGAGTTGTCCATGTAAGTAGTCTTAACTTAAATTCAGAATAAAATCTTAAATTAGTCAAACTTAAATTTCTGCAGCTTGAAATTTTTGAAGTTTTCGTTACATAAAGTTGAATTTTCGTAAGTTTAGTCTTGTGTAACAATGGACAGTATCATATAAGGTTAATTAATGAGCATAACGTTTTTTTTCTTTACATCATCTTTAGCAAAATTTAATGATTTAACAGAAATAATGTTACCTTTGCCTCAAAGTCAGCTGATGCAGTAGCTGCTTTAGTAGCATCCTTGTTTAAAGCTACTCCCCAGACAGCACCTTTATGGCCCACAAATGTTCCAATCCAATCACCTGTGTCTCCTTGCCGAAACATTGGTTTTCCATCTTAAGAGTATATAAATATTTATGTTATTAAAAAAAAGCAAGATTTATCATTATAAGTAAAATATTAAACATTTTGCAGAGAAAGTTATTTGGAAGCTAATCTGTTTTCCATTTGAACCAATACATAAAAACTTTGAATGGAAAAGTTTAATGTTAACAAGTATGGCTTTCTTACTAATTAATACATAAAAAAACTCTGAGTGGAAAAGACTCAGATGTATATAGGTTATGGTTCTCCTGAATGGGGAAACACGATTTTCTTTCCTACCAATGGCCTATTCCCTTTCCAAGGTAGCTGGTGTCTTCTTTCTAACTAGGACATAGTATATATTTTGGAAAGTTAAACGCAAAACGAAAAGGACAAAGATTCAATCGATAATTATTTCCAACCTAATGTAAAGTTGGTTGGTTGGTTGTTTGGAGTTTTATGGCGCATGAGCTACTAGGGCTATAATGCGCCAAACAAGGTAAAAATATGCTAAAAGACAAATACTCCTCAACCAAACTTAAAAAACAAATGCTGGAAAAGGTAAAAAATAAAACCAACAAGATATATATATATAAGAGAAATAAAAAGTAAAGTGTAAAACAACAAATGTGTAGATAAATAAATACAGTACCGACAAAGGAGAAAACTGGCCTAGGTGTAAATGACCTAGGTCAGATGGTGAATAAATTACAAATGAATAAAATCATAATCTGGTAAAATATCCGGTATACTGTAAAAAGGCAAAAATTGGAGATAAAATGCTACTATCGGATAAAAGATGTCCGAGTGTAAGTGGCTCGGACGTAAAATTGTGAAAATTAAAATACAAATGACGTTCCAGGTTAAAACAGGGACATTGAATTAAAATATGTTTAATTGTTAAAATGGTGTCACAAAACTCGCACTTAGGTACGTCGTCCGCCCGTAGAAGAAACGAATGAGTAACATACGAGTGACCTAAGCGGAGCCGAGCAAGTACAACTTCCTCCTTGCGATTCCTGCGGTAACAAGACTGCCATGGTTTGATGATAGGTTTGATCTCAAAGAGCTTGTTCGTAAGCTGTTCCGACCAAGATCTCTGCCACTGTGCCCGGAGCTCGGTGGTAAAACGCTGCCGGAAATCCATATAGCGAACCGGCAACGGAGAGGCGGACAGGGGCGTGGCTGACCTAGCAGCAGAATCTGCCAAATCATTGCCCCTGATTCCGACGTGACCGGGCACCCAACAGAAATGGATGGTGGTGGTGGCTGCCAGACGATGTAGCTGCTGGCGGATCTTAGTAAGAACAGGGTGAGGCTGATGCCTCACCGAGATCAAAGCCTGTAGCGAGCTAAGCGAGTCGGTGTAAAGCACACACCGACGATGCTTAGTCGCCACGTGGTCCAAGGCGAGGCTGATAGCGTGCAACTCTGCAGTGAAGATGGAACACTGCAGTGGGATCTGGTCTGCAATGATTACATCACAGCAGACCATGGCCGATCCCACTGAAGTGGCGGACTTCGAGCCATCTGTAAAGACAGGCAAGAAGTCCGGGTGCTCAGCACGATGGCTGGCAAAGAGTTGCCGGTACACACAGTCGGGTGTAAAGGCCTTCCCGGTCCTGCACAGGGAAAAATCGCAGGAAGGGGAAACAGCGAGCCAAGGTGGAAGTGGCTCAGCTGTCGACTGTGCAACGCTATCGAGACTGGTGTTGATGTCTCTGAGGTAGCCTCGGACTCGCAAACCAAAAGGACGAATGGCAGTCGGCCGATTATTGTAAAGCATTTCCCACTTCGGACTGAAAACGCAGTCCCAAGTGGGATGGCCAGGCAGGGATCGCAATTTAGAAGCATATTGTAGGGACAACTGCTGACGGCGAAGAGATAAAGACGGTTCGTCGGTCTCAACGTAAAGACTCTGGACCGGTGAGGTGCGGAAGGCTCCCGTGCAAACACGGAGAGCCTGATGATGGAGGGGGTCCAGCACCTTCACCACCGAATCCCGGGCCGAGTCGTACACCTGGGATCCGTAGTCCAGTTTCGATCGGACAAGTGCACGGTACAGGCGGAGCAAAGAACATCGGTCCGCCCCCCAAGAAAGGGAGGAGAGGACCTTGACGATGTTCAATGCCCGCGTGCACTTGGACCTGAGATGACGTATGTGTGGTAAAAAGGTCAATTTCCGATCGAATATGAGACCGAGAAACTTGGTCTCCGCCACAACTGGAATGATGTTACCCCCGAGTTGCAGCTCGGGATCCAGATGAAGATTACGCTTGTGGCAAAAGTGCACACAAGCGGTCTTCTGTGGGGAGAACCGAAACCCGTTTGCCGTCGCCCAAACTGATAGATTGTTCAGGGCAATTTGCAGTTGTCTTTCAATGACCCTCATGCTGGACGAAGAGCAAAAGATGCTAAAGTCATCAACATAGAGGGCATTGCCTACTGATGGAGGAAGTTGTCTAGTAATAGAATTAATCTTGACAGCGAAAAGCGTAACACTCAGAACGCAGCCTTGTGGCACCCCCTGTTCTTGGGGGTACGGCTGCGACAGTGTTACCGACACGGACACGAAAAGAGCGTGTCGATAAGAAGTTGGAGATGAAGATCGGCATGTGACCTCTCAAGCCGAAACTGTGGAGGTCACGAAGAATGCCGAATCTCCAAGCCGTGTCGTACGCTTTTTCGATGTCGAAGAAAATGGACACCAGGTGCTCTCTACGTAAAAAGGAATTCCTGATCGCCGATTCGAGGCGGATCAGGTGGTCTAAAGTAGACCGGTGCCTGCGAAAGCCACACTGGGTGTTGGAAAGAAGGTTGTGATGTTCTAAATACCAGATGAGTCTGGCATTTACCATTCTTTCCAACACCTTGCACACGCAGCTCGTCAATGCGATAGGACGATAATTCGAAGGAATCTTGGGATCTTTGTCTGGCTTGGGGAAGGCCAAGACGATGGCCTCCCGCCAGGAGTCCGGAAACTGCTCCTCGAGAAAAATGCGATTGAAGAGATGGAGCAGCCGATCCTTACTCGATGGTGAAAGATGTTGGAGCATGGCATAATGGACATTGTCCGGCCCTACAGCAGAGGCACGAGAAGAGTGCAGAGCAAGGCGAAGCTCCTCCGCTGTGAATGGCCTGTTGTAAGACTCCAGGCCATTCGAGTGGAAAGACAGCGGAGAGCGCTCCGCCCTGCCCTTCTGGGCTAGAAACTCGGGGGAGTAAGAGGAAGACGAAGAGATGGAAGAGAAGGACTCCCCCAGAGTGTCGGCAATTGCTTTGGGATCAGCAATTGCCTGTCCATTGTGCTCCAGGATCGATAACGAGTGGGACGTGTAGTTCCCACTCATCTTCCGAACTTTATCCCACACGACCTTAGAACTAGTCGTGCGGGTGATGGATGATGTATACTTGATCCAAGATTCCTTTTGGCTCTGGCGTCGGACGAAACGTGCTTTCGCCCTGGCGCGTTTGAAAAGTTCAAGGTTGGGGGACGTCGGATATCTCCGAAACACCCCCCAAGCCTTGTTCTGAGCCTTACGAGCTGCGGTGCATTCTGGATTCCACCACGGTTTCGGAAAGCGAGGAAACCGTGTAGAAGTTTGAGGAATCGTTGATGCAGCTGCATCTACGATACAGTCCGTTATCTCCGCTACTGCCACATTGATTGGCTCCTGGCTGACAGAGTGGTCGTCGAGCTCAGAGAGCAGCTCGAAACCACCCCAGTCAGCCCGATCGAGCCTCCACCGTGAGACGCGTGAAGGGCTGCAAGGCCCCCCACGGGAGATGGTGCACACCACGGGGAGGTGATCGCTTCCGTACGGGTTGTCCTCGACCTCCCATGTAAAGAGTGGAAGGATCGAGGAGGAGCAGATGGTGAGGTCAATGGCAGTGAAAGTGCGGGTTGGGGAGTGAAAGTAAGTACTGACACCGGTGTTCAACAGGGAGAGAGAAGGATCCAGGAGCCACTGCTCCAGGACCCCACCCCTCCCGTTGGTGTCAGCACTGCCCCAAAGTGGACTGTGTCCGTTGAGGTCCCCCATAATGAGGAAGGGGGACGGCAGCTGCGAGACGAGATCATCAAGGTCTTCCTGGAAGACGATGCTCCCAGGTGGAAGATATACAGAGCAGACAGTCAGTGAGAACCCCACGAAGAGACGGATGGCTACCGCCTCTAAGGTGGTAGTGAGGGGTACGACCTGGAATGGAGAATGGTTGCTCACGAGGATGGCGACACCCCCGCGAGCTGGACCATCTCCATCCCGGTCCCGGCGAACTAGTGAAAAGTGCCGGATCGTGGGATCTGTGACTGGCTGCAAGTACGTCTCCTGCAGGCACACACAGATGGGCTGGTGTGCCTGAAGGAGGGTCTTGATGTCGTCAAGATTCCTCTGGAATCCACGACAATTCCATTGTAGGAGTGTGGCCATCTCAGGACTTAGAAGAGTGGGCGGACGACGTGTTCCTATTCAACTTAACCGCCGCAGAGGACGGTTTAGTGAATAGGGGGCGGTCGGTATCCATGTCCTCGGAATCGTCCGAGGGACATGGATCGGTGACCGCCCTTTGAGGTGCGGTTATTTTCTTCTTAGGACCCGGCGGGGGCCCCTTAGGTTTGGAAGGTCTTGCTGTCTGAGGACGGGAAGGAGGAGGCCTTCCGGTGGAGGTGGAAGACTGAACAGCAGGAATGGAAACTGGGGTTGATGTCGAAGTCGACACCACCCTCGGTCTCGCCTGCGTGAGGAGGTACTTCGCAGCTGGCGAGAAAGACTCAGTAGGTGGTACACTGATGTCAGTCTGCACCGCAACCGAAGTCATTGGAACGATGGGCTTTCCAATGACTGCACTGGCATAGGAAACCTTGCCAGGCGGGGCGGGCGGTGCAGCAAGCTTTCTCGCTTCAGCATACGAGATGTTGTTGATGACTTTGAGGCGTTGTACCTCCTTTTCCTCCTTCCACTTTGGACAGTCGCGGGAGTACGCCGGATGTTCGCCACTGCAGTTCACACAGCATGCCTTTTCAGCTGTGCAGTCAGGATCGAGATGATCCTTACTGCCACAGCGAGCACAGGTGGGCTTGCCCCTGCATGCTGTGCGGGCATGACCGTATATCTGACACTGAAAACAGCGCAGAGGGTTTGGGATATACGGCCGAACCTCACAATGTAAGTAACCTGCCTTGATGGAAGAAGGCAGGCGTGGCGTGTTAAATGTCACAATCAACACCCTGGTGGGTGTCAATTTCCCATCACGGCGTGTCGAAACCCGGTGGACCGCTGTTACTCCTTGAGATGCGAGCTCCGAGAGGATTTCCTCCTCAGTGACTTTGAGGAGGCCCCACTCGGTGATCACACCCCGAGAGGAATTCAAAGTTTTATGGGGAGTGACTTCGACAGCCACCCCACCAATATCTTTTACTTTCAGGAGCAGTTCGGAGTGTTTTGAACAAGCGGTCTCAACCTGCAAGTCGCCAGATCGTAAGCGCTTGACAGATTTCGGCTCTCCCGCAAGACCTTTTAAACCTTTGTTGACGAAAAAAGGGGACATATCCCCAAGCACCTGATCACCCGTGGAGTGGATGATCAAGAACTTTGGGAACGAAGACACAGACACAGAAGACGATGGCAGAGATAACGGAGACAAGGACGAAGACGGGGGTTCATGTCGAGCCCTCTTGTTGGCGGTGATCGCATTTTCATCATTCACTCGCATGTTTGGTTTTGTGTGGTTCAGTGCCCGCTGTCCCCACCCTCCACGGAGCCCAACAAGGGGACGCCCAGTCGGGCGCCAGGGCTACGCAGGCACTATACCCACACAGACAGTGAGCCAAGCCCTCACAAAGAAATATAAGGAAAATAAAAAGAGAAATGTGCAGAATAAAACATTCTACACAAATCAAACAAAGCGTAAAATAAGAAAATTGTGACTAGCCAAACTGGCCGCACAAAGAAAGGATAACTACAAAACGAAAATAATCTGTGAGGAAACTTGTAAACCTGTACCCGGACCGTGGGCAAGGTTACTCACCGCTCTGCACGGTTGACCCTAGCAGGACCTGCCCACCAGCCGATTGCTCCTGGGGGGGCCACCCCAGGAGCTCCCGTTTACCGGAAGCAGAGGCCAAAGCAGTGTATAGCAGAGGCCCCGGAATCCGCTGCCCAGCCCCGCGACGGACAGGCTCCCCAATGGCAAGACGGCCAATGGGGACCACGCCAGTCATGAGCTGAGGAGAGAAGACGGGGACCTCCGAGCAACTACCAGGATCCTCCTTTCCCGGGACACGGGTCTCCGCGCACGGCAAACACGCGGGCGAGCGTTTAGGACCCTGCGAAGGTAACCGAGCCAGCGGGAACCTTCACAGGGTGGTCCCCCTCACCACGTACAGGCGCTCACACCGAGGGGGGCCTAATGTAAAGACTCTAAAATTAATAATTCTATAGTCTAGTCATATTTCCTCATTATTTATAAAAACAACTAAATTTAAAAATCCAAAAATTAAAGAAGGAAAAAAAAGAGTGACTAATTTGTAAAAAAATTTTCTTTGATTTACTTCAGCCCCACAATCTGATATTATTACTTAACTGCAAAGAAATAGTCACTCTATAAATACATCAACTTTAAAAATCAAAAACATTAAAGGAACTCTATGTATCAACACAATATTATATTCCTTTACATTGATGGATTTAATAGGATATAAAAATTCTAAATCTGTAAATGGTAGCTAGGTAGTCACTGGAAGGAGAGCTATGCACCAATCCCCTGTGATGATGCATAGAACCGGCCAGGCCTAGTACCTAATGTCCGACCCCGCCTTCTCGTAGTGCAGACCGTTAGTACCTTTCAAAAGAGATACTCTCTTGTGGAAGTGAACGGAAGGGGAGGGCTGCCAGATTAGTGTGGCCTACTGATCTGGACAACTATGGCTAATTTTCTTTTTTTTTTCTACCCTGCTGAGGAGTGGTCAACCACACAGGGTACTGGTGCTGACCATATAAACCCACTGGACTGGACAGATATATGGCTCTGAGCTCGATTATGGATCCTGATTTTGCTGCACTGGTGGGTTTCTGTGTTTTCCACTGTGTTTCTGTTTGTGGGTTGACAGCCCCAAGTGAATAGATTCACAGGATATGTTTATCAGCTGGTGGATAATCCTGAGCAGAGGTCATCGCAGGCACCTGAACTCTTTGCTTCTATTGGCATCGTCAAATTCTACATTGGAGGAAGTCTTCCAGTGTAGATGGCTTCAGCCTTTAGTGGTGGGGGAACGGGTCTTTGTCCCATGTCTGCGATTAGGGGGGCTGTTCGATATTGTCAGCATTCCCTCTCTCAATAAACATAGTTTCTTTAAACATCCCACTAACCATTTTCTCTCCATAGGTAGTTGGAATGTGCAGACTCTGCACAGAGATTTTTCTCTTGATGTCCTCACACAAGAATTCCACCATTATAATTTAGATATTCTCGGCTTGCAAGAGACCAGATGGACAGATAAAGGTCAGATTCTTAAAAATAATCTTAAATTTCTCTTTTCAGGGAGGGACGACAATAAGCATCACCAAGGCGTGGGTCTACTCAGCAGACACGCTAGTGATGCTCTTCTAGGATATGAGTGCATTAATGAAAGGTTTCTTACAGCAAAATTTCAGACAAGCATTAAAGACTTGAATGTTATCTGCTGTTATGCCCCCACTGAGGATGAGGATGAGAATAATATAGGATAGGTTTTATGGACAACTTCAGGATATTTTGAATTCTGTCAAGAAAGGAGATATTACCCTTGTTCTTGGTGACTTCAATGCTAAAGTTGGTACTGACTCTGACCTTTGGGGAGGAGTAATAGGCCCTTTTGGTATTGGTAGCTGCAATGGCAATGGACAACGTCTCCTACCAATGGATTCAGAATAACTAACACTTATTACAAACACCGCAACATACATAAGTACACATGGGTTTCACCCGATGGGCTGCATAAGAATATGATTGATTATATATTAATTAACAGCAAATGGGCTAGTTCTGTTAGGAATACCAGGTCATATAGGGGAGCTGAAATTGGATCTGACCATTACCTTGTTAAAAGTGTCTTGCAACTTAAACTTAAAAAGTGTTGTGCTAGGGTTAAAAAATTTACTTTTAATACTGAAGCTCTGAAAGACCCAGTTATAGCCAAAGCTTACCATGATAGGTTACTTAGTCATTATGACAGTCATGGTATGCTTACTACTGAAGTTGAGGAAGAATGGGATAATTTTAAACAGGCTTTTTTGGACACTAACAGTACTCTTTTAGGAAAAAAGGAGCAGAAGAGGCAGAATTATCTGAGTGATAAGGCACTTGAGCTTATTTCGGAAAGAAAGAACTACAGGATTGTCCTTAATCAATACCCTACTAGTCCTAATAGAAAGCATTACAGAGAACTTAATAAATGTGTAAAAGATCAGTTAGCTGCTGATATGAATCTTTGGCTTGATGGTTTGGCTGACAAAGCCAAGGAAGCAGTTAGACAGCACAACAGCAGAGAGATAACCAGATAGTTAATGTTTTGTGTGGTAGAAAACGGACAGGTATACAGGGATTGAAGGATAAACAAGGTAAGGTTATAGAAGGTGAAGATTCTGTCATGGCTAGGTGGGCTGAGCATTGCAGTGATATTCTAATTGTTTGCAATGATGATAGATGCATTGGTGGCTTTAATGTTGGCCCTATAACACAATCTGAAGTTATTTTGGCTGTTTCTAAACTTAAAGTACATAAATCCCCAGGGGTAGATAAAATTACTACGGAAATGCTTAGAGCTGGGAATGTTTCGGTTACCACTTGGATGACTGAAATTCTGAATATCTTTTATGATAAAGGCATGGTTCCTAAGGATTTTACCAGAGGTATTGTTATCCCTATTTTCAAAAAAGGTGATTGCAGTTCTTGTGATAACTATAGGGGTATCAGCCTACTCTCTGTTCCAGGTAAAGTTCTTTCCATGATTGTGCTTAATCGAATTAAGAATCTGGTTGACAGTCAATTGCGTGATGAGCAATGTATATTCAGAAGTGGTAGGGGATGTGTGGATCAGATATTTTCACTTAGGCAGATTCTTGAGAAATGTTTAGAGTTTCAGAAACCTTTCATTGCTAGCTTTGTTGATTCCAAAAAGGCTTTCGACTCTGTTGATCGTCATAATTTGTGGTTGATTGTGAGATCATATGGTATATCTGACAAGTTACTTAACATAATGAAAGCTCTATATAATAACACTGAGTCGTGTGTGAGGGTTGGTAAGGCTTGTAGCAATTGGTTTAGCATTACTTCTGGTGTTCGACAAGGGTGCATTTTGTCTCCTTTTCTCTTTAGTTTGGTTGTTGATTATGTTATGCGAAATTCACTTCAAGGGAAAGATTTTGGCTTTAAATGGACTGCAGATACGAAAATTTCTGATTTAGATTATACTGATGATTTAGCCCTTTTGGCAAATGATGTTGATGAGATGAACTCTTTCATTCAAGCTGTTGATGAGACTGGTAGTAAAGTAGGTTTGGTTATAAACAGAGAGAAACTAAAGTGATGAAACTTGGTCAAGCAGGCTGTGATTCAGTTAATCTGAATGGTTGCAGTCTTGAGCAGGTGTCACAGTTTAATTATCTTGGGAGCTATGTAACAGATAATGGTGATGTGCTGCACGAGATTAAAAGACGAATAGGGATTGCTGCCGGGACTTTTAAGAATCTATGGAGAGTGTGGAGAAATAGGCATATACACCTAAGACTAAAATTAGACTGTATAATAGTTTGGTTCTTTCTAGGGTTAGTTATGGTAGTGAAACTTGGACACTTTGTAAACATGATAACAGGAAACTAGATGCTTACGCAGTATCTTGGGCATTAGGTGGTTCAACTTTGTAACTAATGTTGAGGTTACGCAAAGGAGTCGGCAACCTCCTTTAAGCAGCATATTGTGCAGAGAGAGACTCCATTGGTTTGGCCATGTTGCCCGTATGGATGGCGAATAGGGTTATGAACAGCGTGCCTAAAGGCCTCAGAAAGAAGGGGAGACCTAGGATGCGGTGGGCAGACAATTTCAAACAGGACCTTGTTAGAATTGGTGTGCAGTGGCCAGATGCAGTAGATGTAGCTCAGGATAGACTTGTTTGGAGAACTAAATTGCACAGTCTGGTTGGACCTCTGTAGCCCATGGCTGCTTGAGGATGATGATGATGATGAAAAATCCTACTTTCCCATGATGAGTACAAGAAAATATAAAAATTCTAAACAAGGCCCAAAAAAAAAGACGACCTAATAAAGTTAGAGTCCCTCATCTTAATGAACTTATTATAAATAAAATCACCCTTACTAAATTTAAAGAAGGAGGGGCAGTCAAATTCTTTTTTGCATTAAAGTTTGTGCATTTATTATAATAAAGAACACATTAAAACTGCTTCTTTTTATATGTAAACTTGCCAGAGGTCTAAAAGAAGTCAGTACACTACATATAGAAGATCTGTGAGGATGGCAAGACCTCCCCAGAAAGACTTTAGATAAATCAGAATAATAATAATGCCTTATCCAGAATATGAATTCAACTCCATGTGCTTTACAGCCAAATATGCTAGCTGCTCAGCCATTGGGACAGTATGAGAGACTTTTATGAGCTATAAAAACTATAATCAAGATAGCTCAAGAAGTGAGAAAAACTGTGACAATGGGAAAGGTGATGTGATGTGACAAACATCTGTGCCTTACCTAAGGCTCAAACCCAGGTTCCTTTGATCCATAGCCAAGTATGCTATCCACTCGGCCATTGGAATTCTTTGCAAGTTTTCATCTCTACTCTGTGAAAAGTTTCATCTTGTTTTTTCAGCAAAAAATATTTATAGAATTTTATGTTTACAGGAAATATATGCCTCTAATATTGATTTACGCTTCCTCTTATTAAGAGAAGAAGTAATACTTTGAGTTTGGTGGGAAACAAATTTATTTCTTAACCATTCCCAAAAATGTTGTCCCATTTATTAATGTTATGTGAAATAAATGAAAGTGTACAAGTAATATTATTTTATTACATCAGTATACAATAAAACAACTAGTTCTAAATTAAGCATAAGTAAAAGTTTCTTCAATATAATTAAAAGTCATAAATATATTAAATTTCCCACTGCTTTACTTTTTGTTTCAATCACAATATGTAAGATATATACAATGAGATATACATAGATAAGATTTTCAAAAAAAAAACATTTTTTAAAATTGTCTTTGGAAAAACAAAGGGGTGTGGAATAAACAGTCATGAATAGTCAAATAGTAATCACAGTTGCTTATTCACTTTGAAATTTCCTTCCAAAAATATAAAGTTGCAATCTCAGAAAATAATTGAATGAATATTTTTTTTTTGCTAAAGAATTAAAAAGTCCAAGGATTGGGGGGGGGGGGGGGAGTAAAAGTTCCCAACTATCAGTTTTTGAGCCAAACCTTGGATATTTTAAATTTTCATGAAAAACAACAAATTAAATTTCTTCCTAACATTGTGATTTCCTCTTTCCTGAAGAAAAATTAAAGATGAAAATGCACTACCATTATTGTCATGATTAGCACTCCTGATAATCTTGTTCCTTCAGCTCTAAATATTGTGGAATAAAAATACATTCAAGTGCAAAAATTAACCACTAGTTTTTCCATAATAATTTAAAAATATAAGAAATTGAAACTCAAAAATTGAGTTATTTATGGATACCATATGGTGAATATGTATGTAAATCTGTCCCTGAATGTATGACACTCACTTATGTCTATTTATTCACACTGAATTTTGGAAAGCTGTTAGTTTACAATACATTTATTGATTTTTTAAAATATCAGAATCAGATTTTGCACAATGGTTCCTGAGATCAAGGAGGAAGTCTTTGTGATGTTTAGAAGGATTTAGCTCTCAAACTTTCTTCTTCCTGCAAAGAATGGGAGAACTTTTAAACAGAAAGAACTAGGACCACCAAATTCAGTATATAAATAAAAAAAATAAATAACCCCCTCAAGCAGCTGCTTGCCACAGAGGTCTGACAGGAGCCTGTCAGTTGATATGCCATTAGTAGAAGGTCTGTGAGGATGGGATGGCCTCAGCAGAAAAACAATATGAACATCCATGCCTTACCCGGGACCAAACCCAGGTCCCTTAGATCAGTGGCCAAGCACACTAACCACTTGGCCATGGGATGACAAATTGCTTTTGCCATGAGTGGGGACCCACATCTCTGAAAACATGCCAGTTATGCTAACCACTAGCTTTCTTTATCATTGCAGAGTAATCTAAGGGTTTGGCACTGCAAATCTCCCTCTCCCCCAACACATACACACACAAAAAAAAAAGGGAGGGGAGACATATAAACAGTAAGACACTTTAGACTTTTCCCATCCTATTTCTTCCTAAAATAGAGGGAAGAACTCTTGAACAATAGGAGCCAGGACCACACAATTCAGTATAGTTTCCTCCCCTTCTCCAAAAAAAAGGGGTGGGTGGGTTAGGATGGAATGCATGGACAATTGCTGGGTATATTGAGTTTTATCTCAAATGAGAGCTTCTGATATGGGGAGTATCATGCAGGCTACCTCAAATTATGCTTCTCTTTTCTGTCCTGCTCCAAAAGAGGTAGGGAAATTCTACAGAGTGGTCAATTCTAATGAATTATATGCTGAATGATAGCCTGAAATATGAGGGTATGTCATCTATGGTATATTTTAGAGAGTTTGATTGGGTTAGGAACCTGAGCAATTCAAAGTAAATTAGCTAGTTTGTTATAAAGTTACAAATGTTTATATGGATATTTCCGAAAGCCAGGTTGGCAGTGACCCTTAAAAAAAAGGTCATTTTTTTCATTCTTCATTATTATAAATCATTATCATGATAATTTATAATAATGAAGAGCTACTGACCCACCCTTTGCCTGTTTCCAGAGGCCCAGTGGCATATTTGAGGTTTTGCTTCAAAGATCTTAAATGCATAGACAAAACAGAATTCTCAGATGCCAGCTACGAACTGTTAACCTCCCATTTCCCATCCCCTAATGGATTCTATACCATTCAAGACCTGGTTTTTCATCTGTCTTGAATTCTTTGGTGAATACACTTGTCCTCCATTTCAGATAATGATTTGTGTTTAATTTATATCACATTGCAGAGATTTAAAATGGGGAGAAGCATTAAAAGAGGATTAAAATGGGAATAGAGTAATGAAACTCCTGTACATTTTAAGGTTAACACATACATTTACATGTTTCTTCATCTCAAGTTATTCCTGTATTTAATGCAGGCAAAATGGTAATTCTAGATGATATTCACATACTCCATTTTGCCTCTCATTGTCATCCCCCCACCATGCTTTTTGCACTCGATGTCATTTCACAGTTGTTTTGAATTCTGGTGAATAAACTTGTCCTGTTTTGGATAATGATTCAAGCTTAATTTCAGTGGTATTTCATAAATTTCATAAGAAGAAAAGCATTAAAGGAACATCAAATGGGGAATAGAGTAATGAAACCATTGTAAATGTTGAGGCTATGGCATATATTTTATCATGGAAAAAAGGCTGTGTGTAGCTAACTATAAAATATATAGCTAGTAGTTACAATTTCTAGATTTCATATATTAATCCTTTAACAAATAATTAACACAGAAATTGCTATTTTTCAAATTTTTTAAATAACAATCTTTTATGATACAGTTAAAATTTCAGTTTCATTGTGCAGTTTTTTTTTTTAAGGAAAGTAACTTATGGCAATAATAGACTACACATTGCAAAAGGCAGGAGCCAAGTGTGAATAGCATCCACATGCATGAACTAGTCTGCATCCTCATAGAAATTGTTTGCAATAGGTTTTTTGGCTTGCATAGATCAGAAAGCAATAAGGCTTTCCAACTACATACACCATTTCAGCTGTATAGTTAAGTATGTACAGGTAATACTTGAAGCAAGAACAGATCATGTGGATGAGCCCATAGAAGGAACCTAGGTGGTAAAGGTTAGCAAAGAAAATCTCAGTACTGGTAAAGTTGGAATTAAAATCTGAAGAATATCAGATTATGAGACTGGTGCACTACCATGCCAACTACCTCATCTCTTGAAGAGATGACAGTTTGGATTGACATATTTTAATGATATGTGGAGTTTAATCATTGCAGTATTGCTGGCATTTCCTCAGTTATCAAATCACATTTGCATTTCTGGCAGTATACTATAATGTACTGACATCATTATTCATATTATTAATTATAACCATAAAAATGATAACAATAAGAAAGCTTTATGCAAAGATTTGGTTATATATGTTTATCTTTGTTCCCATAAAAGCAGTGTATAAAAGTAGTAATAATAGGTGGTAGCTCAAATAAGATTTAAGAGCACTCTTGAAGGAAAACAATACTTAAGACATTACTTATTCCTAATATATAATTCTAACAATATAATTTTTACGATAGAAAAGTTTATGCTGTACATAAAAATGATGAAAAAAGAATATTTCAAAGTATACGTTAATTAGGAGAAGCTTTAGCAATGCTAGCTAGCCCTTCATATTACGGGCATAAAAAATTGCATATAAATATACTGATGAAAGGTTAATATGAATATTTCTTCTTACCTTTGCAAGCTGATATTAAGAAGTAACCAAATGGTGTAATTTGACTAAATGCCAGGTCTACAACCGGCCTAGTATGACCACTACACGTCAATGAAGTTTGACGCAGACCAGCCATGTTGAAAGTTACAAAGTTCTGTTTTTCAAATAGCGAACTGGCAATGGTCTTCGTTCTTTAATGTTCTCGTAGTAGTAGTATTGTTTAACTTACTGTTTTTTGAAATATTTATATTAAGGAGCATTCCGGAGGTTTTGCATGGGTAGGGAGAGCTTTCTAGATAGACACAGATTACGTGTGCTAGATACATTATCGTACACTAAAAATAGGATCTGGTTGTCTCAAGAGTATTAAGAATTAGATATTATGCGTTCTAACAAAAGGTTGGAGATATAATAGGTTTCCATCATAGAGGGAATGGAGGGAGGAGAGAGGTCAAGATAACAAGATGAGATACAAAATCCAAGCCACAATAGATAAAAGAAAAATTAATTTAAATTAAAATTTACATTTTTAATTAAAATATTAATCATATTATAATACAGTATAATATGTATGATATTATTATACATAAAATACAAATAATAGGGCTTAATAAATAATTTGCAAAAAATGAGTTTGAATAAATGAGTTTCGTCGATGAAAGGGGGGGGGGGAATCGAACTCATATTTCCCAGTCATATGCCAGGCATTCTCACCACTAAACGCTCAAAGGCTAGGTCTCCCAACCTTGCCGCTCCTGGCGACATTCCATCTATGATCAGAATTCAAATGAAGAAAATTTTGGTCAAGATAAAAATTTCCATACCATCTGTTTTTAAAGTCTGGTCAATCTTTCCATCTGAAGTGGAAAGATATGATGAAGTGGAGGCCCAGATATAGTGGAAACTGGTATGAAGGTTGAAATTTGTTTCTTGAAAAACTTCTTGACAGATATTTGAATTGAATTATTCATCTTCGGTTTGTACACTTCCTTGTAACATTTCAGAACATTTACAACTTCCCTTTGCACCTTAGAACTTTTCATCAGGACAGAATTATTCTCATCAAAGAGAGCCAAACAGCATTGACTTATTCCTATAATTCATTGAGATTCTGCGCTGGCCGGTGAGAGGATTGCACACGTCGTCCAATGTGGTGCCACAGATTTTTTACTGGGAATAAATATGGAGATTATGCTGGTCATGGCAATACTTGAACATGTTGCAAACATTGTCTGGAGACCCTAGCAGTATGTAGACGGGCGTTATCATGCTGGAAAATGGGCTGCTGCATGCTTCCCAGGAAAGGTAAAAAAATGAGCTGCTGCATGTTTCCCAGGAAAGGTAAAAAAAAATGAGCTGCTGCATGCTTCCCAGGAACGGTAACAAAATGAGCTGCAAACCTGCGATAACGTATCGTGCAGCTGTCAGTGTTCCCATGATGCAGACAAGAGGTGACCTGCTGTCATATCCAATAGCACCTCATACCATTATGCTTGGCTGATGGGCGGTGTGCTGGTCGTGAACAAAAGCTGGATCCGTCCTCTCGCCAGGTTGTCGCCATACACGGACTGGTCGATCATCAGCACCCAGAGAGAAACGGGATTCATCACTAAACGCAACAGTGTTCCATTAATGACCCCAGTTCGCACTACTTCGGCACCATGCCAGACGAGCGCTGAGAAAGTTTGCAGCCAATGGCAGTCGACGTAACAGTTGCCTAGAGCATAGGTGTGCCTCATGCAACCTTCGGTTTACCGTTCAGGTCGTTATGGAGATGTCCATGGCTGCTGACAAACCCCGTCGAATATCGCCTGCAATGCTCTGTGGTCACGAACGAGCATGTCGAACAATCCGCCTATCAACCATGCTGACGTCTGTCAGACGGCAGCATTCCTTCTGTGACACACGCTAGAACCTTCGTTTCACCACTGTTGCCAACAGCGTCCAACAGTTCGTGCATCCCGATGAACATGGGCAGCGATACAACGTGTAGTCCATCCAGCTTCACAGGTTTATAATTCTTACTCTCTCAAAAGCATCCAAATGGTGATAAACCTGCTGATGGCTTGTACCAGGCATTTTCGGCCTTCACTGAACAATTTCCATGTGTAACCCCCTAATCTCAATCGTTCACACAACTTCCACCTGCATAAACACAATACTATCCCTGTTCCTTCTTGCACATTTTATCTCTTGAGCCACACACACCATTGGCTATGGATTATCATCATTTGCATATCTGAACTGTGCACACCCACCCTTCTATTTGCATGTTTATACGATATGTTCTTCTGCGTGGGACACTTTCAATGTCGAGCAGTGTATTACAAACATCCTCAGGCAACAAATTCGACTATACGCCATTCATACAGTGTGACTTCATTCTGGAAAACCAAATCGATATAATTGCCATCTTGATGTAAAACCGGTGCCAGACGTCCGTGATAGTAAGATTTATCATCTGCGTCGCATTCTTTTACAAGCATGGAGAACGTTTCGATGCAGTAGCAGGCTTTAGTAACTGCTATGACCCCTTGATACATTGTTTGAATTCCATTTCAGAAGGAAGAACAATCGACAAGGTAACATTACTGGAGACAGCACTCCCATTCCCGTAGCATTGGGCACTCTACCACTGCCAGTTAGGGCGGTCAGCTGCTTAGAGAGTCAGGAATGCTCACGGTGCTTTGCAAACGTATTGGGAATAATGGTGAATATTTCTTAATAACTTTGTTCAAATGATATAAATGAGCTATATATATATTAGTTTTTTTTTTTTAACTTCATTACGTTCTTTTAAGTGTATTAATTGAAATGAATAAGTTCGTACTTAACCTCTTATTTCCGTTAAAACAGAGAAAGCGGGGAATTTCTTTTCTTCAATTTAATGTTTTGTGTCCAACGTTTGCAGGAATATTCCTTATTCTTTTAAAACAAATGCTGAAATGAATTACCTATAATATCAATGACGGCATTTCTCCAAATCATTCCAGAAGGTACAAAAAAAATTAAGATGGGGGTAAGAGGGGATTAAATGATTATATTGATACAGAATGCCGTTCCAGTACAAAATTTTCTCTCTATCTTACTGGTTTTTGAAACATCCTCTTATGTATCTAAACTATATATATAATATTTTGTTCTCCATTCCATTTACTGACATTCTCAAGCGGCTTTTTTTTTTCATTTAAAATGGAGACCAGATTTTTTAATTTATCAGTAATTAAAATCATTAATCATTTTTAATTATGAAATTCATATTTTTCATCAAAAGAAAGTCGTTTAAACTTAATGCTACAATATTTTCAGTAAATGCAGAAAAAAATGAACGAATGCGGAATATGAGTTTAATCCCAGAATTTTCACACATTACAATCTATAAATACCTATTCAACCTGCCTAAATGTTACCGGAAGCCAAATGCTGTAAAAAAACATCAACTTAAGAAGGCCGAATATGGCACCGCGGGGGGGGGGGGGAGTTCATCTTCCTCTTAAAGAATTTTATAACTGAAATGATGGTGAAAGAATATAGTGAACATATATGTTACAGGCATGCACAAACTGTGTCCAGGCCCTGGTCCGGCCCATTTAGAAATTTTGCGTGAAAATTGGATAATATGAAAAATACTATATATTTTTTAATCTGGCTGAAGTAAAGTGAATGGTGCTTTAATAAGACAAAACACGAAAATCTGAATAGCAAACGAATTTTTTTTGAATAGCATACAACTAGCTAGACCTGTAAATGGTAGCTAGGCGTAAACTGGAAGGAGAGCTGTGCACCAATCTCTAGTGATGATGCACAGAATCGGCCAGGTCTAGCACCTAATGTCCGACCCCGCCTTCTCGTGGTGCAGGCCGTTAGTACCTTTCAAAAGAGATATTTTCTTTTCAAAGGGAACGGAAGGGGAGGGCTGCCAGTTCAGTATGGCCTACTGATCTGGTCATTTATGGCCACTTTTTTCTTTTTCTTTTCAACCCTGCTGAGGAGTGGTCAACTTCACAGTGTCCTGGTGCTGACCATTTATACCTACTAGACTGGACTTGTTTATGGATTTGAGCTTGATTATTGATCCTGGACTTGCTGCACTGATGGGCCTCTGTTGAGGGAGAGTCTGCCGCTGTGTTTTCTGTTTGCTTCTGGGTTGCCAGCTCTAAGTGAACAGAGGCATGGGATACCTTATATCAGCTGGTGGATAATCCTAATCAGAGGCCATCGCAGGTACCTGAACCTTACTTAGCTAGTTGGGCATCGTCAAGCCTAAACTGGAGTAATGTGTCTCAGGCAGGCCATGTGGCTCTAGAAAAAGTCCACTTGAAAAGGTGGTGCCTGATGTTCCTACCAGCATCGGTGTTGGGTTGGGTTGGGTTGTTTTACCTCTGAGCGGCACTTTTTTGCACACCATGGGCTAAATGGCCAGGTCACATGGACCCCGAAGGCTCAGAGAAGGTTGGGGTAGGGGACCCACTGGAACAGCTGTTGGGAGACAGATGGTAGCCTCCCGTCAAGGCCATCCAGCGTGTTCTTTAACGTGCACAGGGTATGGCTCTCCCGCACACGGGGCCACGGCTTAACGTCCCATCCGACGGACGGCAGCCTTTCCAAGCCCATCGGTGTCCCCTACTGACCGTGGGCAGGGCGGGGAATTTTGCGGAGATAAATCTCAACGCTGACCCAGCTGGGACTCGAACCTGGGAACTACAGATTACGAGCCTGGCGCGCTACCGACTGAGCCACCCCTGCCCCCAGCATCGGTGACTTCAGCCTTTAGCAGAGGAGGAACAGGTCTTTGCCCCATGCCTGCGATCAGGGGGCTGTTTGATATTGTTGGCCCTACCAATCTCAATAAACCAAATTTCTTTAAAAATCCTACTAATCATATCTCTCTGCAGGAACGTGGAACGTGAGGACATTACATAGAGATTATTCTCTTGATGTCCTCATGCAGGAATTCCAGCGCTATAGCCTAGATATTTTAGGCTTGCAAGAGACCAGATGGACAGGTAAAGGTGAGATACTTAAAAATAACTTTAAATTTCTCTTTACAGGGAGGGAGGATGGAAAGCATCACCAAGGCGTGGGTCTGCTGCTAAGCTTTGCCTCATGTCTGCGATTAGGGGGCTGTTTGATATTGTCGGCATTCCCTGTCTCAATAAGCATAGTTTCTTGAAACATCCCACTAACATTTTCTCTCCATAGGTAGTTGGAATGTGAGGACTCTGCACAGAGCTTTTTCTCTTGATGTCCTCACACAAGAATTCCACCATTATAATTTAGATATTCTCGGCTTGCAAGAGACCAGATGGACAGATAAAGGTCAAATTCTTGAAAATAATCTTAAATTTTTCTTTTCAGGGAGGGACGACAATAAGCATCACCAAGGGGTGGGTCTGCTTCTCAGCAGACACGCTAGTGATGCTCTTCTAGGATATGAGTGCATTAATGAAAGGTTTCTTACAGCAAAATTTCAGACAAGCGTTAAAGACTTGAATGTTATCTGCTGTTATGCCCATACTGAGGATGCCAATGAGGATGAGAAGGATAGGTTTTACGGACAACTTCAGGATATTTTGAATTCTGTCAAGAAAGGAGATATTACCCTTGTTCTTGGTGACTTCAATTCCAAAGTTGGTACCGACTCTGACCTTTGGGGAGGAGTAATAGGCCCTTTTGGTATTGGTAGCTGCAATGGCAATGGGCAACGTCTCCTACAGGTAAGTAAACTCAATGGTTTCAGAATAACTAACACATATTACAAACACCGCGACATACATAAATACACATGGGTTTCACCTGATGGGCTGCATAGGAATATGATTGATTATATATTAATTAACAGCAAATGGACTAGTTCTGTTAGAAATACCAGGGCATATAGGGGAGCTGAAATTGGATCTGACCATAACCTTGTTAAAAGTGTCTTGCAACTTAAAATTAAAAAGTGTTGTGCTAGGGTTAAAAAATTTACCTTTAATACTGAAGCTCTGAAAGACCCAGTTATAGCTAAAGCTTACCATGATAGGTTACTTAGTCATTTTGACAGTCATAGTTTGCTTAATACTGAAGTTGAGGAAGAATGGGATCATTTTAAACAGGCTTTTATGGACACTAACAGTACTCTTTTAGGAAAAAAGGAGCAGAGGAGGCAGAATTATTTAAGTGATAAGGCACTTGAGCTTATTTCAGAAAGAAGGAACTGCAGGAATGTCCTTAATCAGTACCCTACTAGTCCTAATAGAAAGGCTTACAGAGAACTTAATAAACGTGTAAAGGATCAGTTAGCTGCTGATAAGAATCTTTGGCTTGATGCTTTGGCTGACAAAGCTGAGGAAGCAGTTAGGCAGCGCAACAGCAGAGAGCTGTACTAGATAGTCACCTGATGGGCTGCATAAGAATATGATTGATTACATATTAATTAACAGCAAATGGACTAGTTCTGTTAGGAATACCAGGGCATATAGGGGAGCTGAAATTGGATCTGACCATTACCTTGTTAAAAGTGTGTTGCAACTTAAACTTAAAAAGTGTTGTGCTAGGGTTAAAAAATTTACTTTTAATACTGAAGCTCTGAAAGATCCAGTTATAGCCAAAGCTTACCATGATAGGTTACTTAGTCATTATGACAGTCATGGTTTGCTTACTACTGAAGTTGAGGAAGAATGGGATCATTTTAAACAGGCTTTTTTGGACACTAACAGTACTCTTTTAGGAAAAAAGGAGCAGAAGAGGCAAAATTTTCTGAGTGATAAGGCACTTGAGCTTATTTCGGAAAGAAAGAACTGCAGGAATGCCCTTAATCAATACCCTACTAGTCCTAATAGAAAGCATTACAGAGACCTTAATAAACTTGTAAAGGATCAGTTAGCTGCTGATAAAATTTTTTGGCTTGATGGTTTGGCTGACAAAGCCGAGGAAGCAGTTAGACAGCACAACAGCAGAGAGCTGTACCAGATAGTTAATGTTTTGTGTGGTAGAAAACGGACAGGCATACAAGGATTGAAGGATAAACAAGGTAAGGTTATAGAAGGGGAGGATTCTGTCATGGCTAGGTGGGCTGAGCATTTCAGTGATGTTCTAAACAATGTAGTTAGTTCTACTCCCATTGTTTGCAATGATGATAGAAGCATTGGTGGCTTTAATGTTGGCCCTATAACACAATCTGAAGTTAGTTTGGCTGTTTATAAACTTAAACTTCATAAATCCCCAGGGGTAGATGAAATTACTACGGAAATGCTTAGAGCTGGGAATGTTTCGGTTACCACTTGGATGACTGAAATTCTGAATCTCTTTTATGATAAAGGCATGGTTCCTAAGGATTTTACCAGAGCTATTGTTATCCCTATTTTCAAAAAAGGTGATCGCAGTTCTTGTGATAACTATAGGGGTATCAGCCTACTCTCTGTTCCAGGTAAAGTTCTTTCCATGATTGTGCTTAATAGAATTAAGAATCTGGTTGACAGGCAATTGCGTGATGAGCAATGTGGATTCAGAAGTGGTAGGGGATGTGTAGATCAGATATTTTCACTTAGGCAGATTCTTGAGAAATGTTTAGAGTTTCAGAAACCTTTGGTTGCTAGCTTTGTTGATTTCAAAAAGGCTTTCGACTCTGTTGATCGTCATAATTTGTGGTTGATTGTGAGATCATATGGTATACCAGACAAGTTAGTTAACATTATGAAAGCTCTCTATAATAACACTGAGTCGTGTGTGAGAGTTGGTAAGGCTTGTAGCAATTGGTTTAGCATTACTTCTGGTGTTCGACAAGGGTGCATTTTGTCTCCTTTTCTCTTTAGTTTGGTTGTTGATTATGTTATGCGAAATTCACTTCAAGGGAAAGATTTTGGCCTTAAATGGGCTGAAGATAGGAAAATTTCTGATTTAGATTATGCTGATGATTTAGCCCTTCTGGCAAATGATGTTGATGAGATGAACTCTTTCATTCGAGCCGTTGATGAGACTGGTAGTAGAGTAGGTTTGGTTATAAACAGAGAGAAAACTAAAGTGATGAAAATTGGTCAGGCAGGCTGTGATTCAGTTAATCTGAATGGTTGCAGTCTTGAGCAGGTGTCACAGTTTAATTATCTTGGGAGCTATGTAACAGATAATGGTGATGTGCGGCATGAGATTAACAGACGAATAGGGATTGCTGCTGGGACTTTTAAGAATCTATGGAGAGTGTGGAGAAATAGGCGTATACACCTAAAGACTAAAATTAGACTGTATAATAGTTTGGTTCTTTCTAGGGTTAGTTATGGTAGTGAAACTTGGACACTTTGTAAACAAGATAACAGGAAACTAGATGCTTTTGATTCCAGATGCTTACGCAGTATCTTGGGCATTAGGTGGTTCAACTTTGTAACTAATGATGAGATTAGGAAAAGGAGTTTGCAACCTCCTTTAAGCAGCATATTGTGCAGAGAGAGACTCCGTTGGTTTGGCCATGTTGCCTGTATGAATAATTATAGATTGGCGAATAGGGTTATGAACAGTGTGCCTAAAGGCCTCAGAAAGAAGGGGAGACCTAGGATGCGGTGGGCAGACAATGTCAAACAAGACCTTGTTAGAATTGGTGTGCAGTGGCCAGATGCAGTAGATATAGCTCAGGATAGACTTGCTTGGAGAACTAAATTGCACGGTCTGGTTGGACCTCCGTAGCCCATGGCTGCTTGAGGATGATGATGATGATGATGATGTGGTAGAAAACGGACAGGCATACAAGGATTGAAGGATAAACAAGGTAAGGTTATAGAAGGTGAGGATTCTGTCATGGCTAGGTGGGCTGAGCATTTCAGTGATGTTCTAAACAATGTGGTTAGTTCTACTCCCATTGTTTGTAATGATGATAGATGCATTGGCAGCTTTAATGTTGGCCCTATAACACAATCTGAAGTTATTTTGGCTATCTCTAAACTTAAACTTCATAAATCCCCAGGGGTAGATAAAATTACTATGGAATGCTTAGAGCTGGGAATGTTTCGGTTACCACTTGGATGACTGAAATTCTGAATATGCTTTATGATAAAGGCATGGTTCCTAAGGATTTTAGCAGAGCTATTTTTATTCCTATTTTCAAAAAAGGTGATCGCAGTTCTTGTGATAACTATAGGGGTATCAGCCTACTCTCTGTTCCAGGTAAAGTTCTTTCCATGATTGTGCTTAATAGAATTAAGAATCTGGTTGACAGGCAATTGCGTGATGAGCAATGTGGATTCAGAAGTGGTAGGGGATGTGTAGATCAGATATTTTCACTTAGGCAGATTCTTGAGAAATGTTTAGAGTTTCAGAAACCTTTGGTTGCTAGCTTTGTTGATTTCAAAATGGCTTTCGACTCTGTTGATCGTCATAATTTGTGGTTGATTGTGAGATCATATGGTATACCAGACAAGTTAGTTAACATAATGAAAACTCTCTATAATAACACTGAGTCATGTGTGAGGGTTGGTAATTCTTGTAGCAATTGGTTTAGCATTACTTCTGGTGTTCGACAAGGGTGCATTTTGTCTCCTTTTCTCTTTAGTTTGGTTGTTGATTATGTTATGCGAAATTCACTTCAAGGGAAAGATTTTGGCCTTAAATGGGCTGGAGATAGGAAAATTTCTGATTTAGATTATGCTGATGATTTAGCCCTTTTGGCAAATGATGTTGATGAGATGAACTCTTTCATTAGAGCTGTTGATGAGACTGGTAGTAGAGTAGGTTTGGTTATAAACAGAGAGAAAACAAAAGTGATGAAATTGGTCAGGCAGGTTGTGATTCAGTTAATCTGAATGGTTGCAGTCTTGAGCAGGTGTCACAGTTTAATTATCTTGGGAGCTATGTAACTGATACTGGTGATGTGCGGCATGAGATTAACAGACGAATAGGGATTGCTGCCGGGACTTTTAAGAATCTATGGAGATTGTGGAGAAATAGGCGTATACACCTAAAGACTAAAATTAGACTGTATAATAGTTTGGTTCTTTCTAGGGTTAGTTATGGTAGTGAAACTTGGATGCTGTGTAAACAAGATAACAGGAAACTAGATGCTTTTGATTCTAGATGCTTACGCAGTATCTTGGGTATTAGGTGGTTTAACTTTGTAACTAATGATGAGGTTAGGGAAAGAAGTCTGCAACCTCCTTTAAGCAGCATATTGTGCAGAGAGAGACTCCGCTGGTTTGGCCATGTTGCCCGTATGGATAATTATAGATTGGCGAATAGGGTTATGAACAGTGTTCCTAGAGGCCTCAGAAGGAGGGGGAGACCTAGGATGCGGTGGGCAGACAATGTCAAACAGGACCTTGTTAGAATTGGTGTGCAGTGGCCGGATGCAGCAGATGTCGCTCAGGACAGATATGCTTGGAGAATTAAACTGCGTGGTCTGGTTGGACCTCCGTAGCCCATGGCTGCTTGAGGATGAAGATGATGATGATGATGAGAACTAGCTACAACGTCATTAAAGTCAAATATTCAAAAGCTCATTTCTGGATCCATTCTCATTCTTCACACTCTGCTGGGAAAAGTCAACCTGAGTTTTGACGTTAAAAATGTGCTTTATATTAACACTAATTTATTTTCTTAATATTTATACCTATACAGGGTGATTCAGAATTCATCATCAATATTTAGTGGGGAGGAAGGGAATAAGAAAAGAAAGAGATTTCACATAGGAAAGTATGGGGGCAGACGAACGCATGGTGGTGTAGAGGGCGCTGTGTGTACACACCTCTTATACAGAAGCACAGCTGTTTGACGCGTGCAGTCAGTTGTCATTCGACAAGGTGAATTTGCAGAAGTAACATGAACCGGTATACGTGGAATGAATGTGCAGATATGCATGTAACTTACGGTGCGGCAGGAGAAAGATGTCTTCGAGCCAGGCAATTGTATGCAGCGCGCTTCCCAAACCGCCGTGTGCCACAGCATCAAATGTTTTCACGTATTCATCGCCAACTGTGTGAAACAGGATCGTTTGCTGCTAGTAATGTTAATCGAGGGAGGCGCAGATCGGCACGGACAGTAGCAGTAGAGGAAGCTGTCCTACAGGAAATCGAGGAACAACCTGGTGCTAGCACACGAGGTATGGCTAGGCAGTTTGGAATTTCGCCAGCAACAGCGTGGCGGATATTACACGATGAAGGGTTACATCCGTTTCATCTGCAAAGAGTGCAATTATTGGCAGCAGACGACCATCCCAAGCGCGTTATTTTTTGTCAGTGGTTCATGCAGAGAACAGCCGTTGATCCCAATTTCCCAACTTATGTTCTTTTCACCGATGAGGCGTTGTTCACTCGAGAGGGTGTCTTCAACACACACAATTGGCGTGTGTGGGCTCATCAGAACCCACACGGTACAAGACCTGGAGCTGCGCAACAACGTTTTGCTGTCAATGTGTGGACTGGGATTGTCGGTGACTGTTTGTTGGGCCCGTATTTACTACCATCCCGTTTGGACGGTGCCAAATACCTAACATTTCTTCAGACTGTGTTACCGGATCTTCTGAATGAGGTTCCTGATGGTAGTTTCCGGCGAATGTGGTTCCAGCATGACGGCACTCCTGCACATTTCGCAAATGCTGTGCGTGCTTACCTACGCAGACAGTTTGGTGGTCAATGGATTGGCCGCGGTGGACCAGTTTCTTCGCCACCACGTTCACCAGATTTATCTCCAATCTATTTCTTTGTATGGGGTGCTATGAAAAACATGGTGTACGAGACCCCTGTTGATAGTGCTATGGATCTTGTAGCACGCATATCAGTTGCTGCCTCAAACATCCGGGAAATGCCAGGCATCTTCCACAGGGTCCGGCTGTCCATGCAACGCCGTTGTGAGTCATGCATTCTAGCACATGGTCGGCAGTTCGAGCACCTCTTGTAAGTCTGTACAACCAATGCAAAGAAATGTTACATGTAAGATAATAAATGTTTTTTCCTTACCACTTCCTTCTTATCTGTTCTTTCTATCATTGAACTGGGGTCATTTTGCCCTACTGCATGGCATATGCGCCCATGCTTTCCTATGTGAAATCTCCTTCGTTTCTTATTACCTACCTCCCCACCAAATATTGATGATGAATTCTGAATCACCCTGTATATATATATGACAAGAGAAATATAGGAAACGAAGTTAAACTTTTTTTTGTTCTTTTTATTGTATCCCTGTCCCAATTATTGACCTACAGGAAACATAATATTTTTTTATTTAGACCGAGGCCAAAAACGTTTGTGTAGCTCTCGTTAAAAAAAGCATTAATTGCGTCATTGAAAAATGCTAGTTCGGGAAACAAAAATTACAAAACACACAAATAAACAAGTTAGGTGTCATTAGAACTTTTTGACAAAATAGCTTTTTATGTATAAGTTAAAACATAAATGCTAATTTATTGTCAAAACGTCATAAAAAGAAATTTATTCGATTGAAAAATATAGCGATCAGTTAAATATATTTGGGTTTGTTTAGTTTTTGTCTTACATTTATGTAAGTACATTTGTAATAAGTCTAATTAGATGAAATTTATTTCATGTTTTAACATTTTATTGTAATTTATTTTTATATTTAATGATACATGAGAACAACCTTCTACCAAAAAAAGTTCAGAAAACTGAAAAAACCACAATGCAAATCATTAGGGGTCAGTTCAGTCAGCGATTTTCCTTTTAGACTACTTGGTCCACTGCACTGACCATCGAAATCTTTGACACCTTGTCTTTCTTGTGTTGCTATCCATTTCATGTTACAGTCACAATACAAAGGATTTCCTGAAAAGGAAAATAACTTTACATAACGTTAAAATACCAAATAAACTTTTGTTGAAGATCCCTACTTTTAAAATCAGTGTTCATATCAAAGTTATAAACCATATATAGCCATATTTATCGATGTAAATAGACTGATAACCACCTCGTACTTAAACATCCTACTGCTCAAAATATAAAATATTTATTTTTTGGATAAAAATATAAAATAAATTTTTTCTTAAGCACCATAATTGCCACAGAAGTCTAACAATCGTTCAGCCTAATGAGAAATAAAGAAGCGTTTTGAATAAGACGAAAGATATACGAAAGATATACGTAACAAAGAAAACGTCACGTGGAGAGTACCAAGGGAAGGTGCTTTGGTACGGTTAGATGCTTAATGTCCAGCATGCATATTTGCTGTGCAATAAGATCAGTATAACCTTGGATAGGAAGATCCAAAGTTATATACTAGTTGAGTTGGGGTCCTTTTTATCTCTTTGGCCTTAAATGCTAGGGACTAGTCGATATACGTGGGAGATGCAGAGATAAGTAATGCCGAAAATTATGCCAGCCTTCTTCTATAGTATACTGGCATTGGTCTCTGATTCACTTATATGGAAGATCCTGTGATGTCTTCTTTGCCGCTAGATGACAGCAAATAGCTTTTTAAGACTGGGTGTCTTATGATGTAACCTTACATCGGAATGAGGTGTTACTTTACATTTCTTTCTGGTTAACGTTTCATTTGCTCTAATGTAACTTTACACTGGATTCTGGTATTATATTACACCCGTTTCAGGTGTAACCTTACACTAGAATATGGTGTTATGTACACCATAAAATGGCGGTAACCTAGCTAATGGCGGTAACCTAGCAGTTATTATAACATAAATTGGTGTAATTACACCGTGTTTTTTACAGTGTAGATCTCTAGTGTATCTTTGGCTCCCCTACTCAGAATTTATAAACTATATGTGTTTCTCTATATTCTGATATCATTTATTTTCCTTTCGTATGATAGGAAAGTTTCGTATGAATAGGAAAGTAGTTATAAATGTTTGAAGTTTTCTAGCTACTTTGCAATTATCTTTTATAATAGTGTTCTGCAAACGATGTGCCGTGGCAGTAACTTAGGTTTGCCATGAAAATGCCCGAAAACGACTTCCATATATCATCATTAATACGCAAAAATAAAATAATATTAACTTGCAAATGAAAATTATCTGATCGGGTCGCTCTAAGCCAGACCTCCGAATTAAAATTTAAAATATTTTCTCTGATTTTTAAACTTTAATTCCACCGATTTAAAGTTTAAAAATCAGAGAAAATAATGATAAATCTGGCTCAGAGCGACCCGATCAGACAATTTTGCATGCAATTAATAGATGCAATTAATGGATGATGAGTTTTAGTAATAAGGGGTGAGGGTAGACATCAAGAACACAACTATTTTCTCTGGTTGCTATCGTAATATCGTTTCATGTTATTTGCCTATCTATAATGCCACCTTGTGTTCTTGATGTCTACTCTCACCTCTTTTCACTAAAACTTAGCATCCATTAATTGCATGCTTTCCTCAAGAATAGATAAAATTTAAAGCATATTAAACTCTCACTATAAACTTAACTCTTTTCTCATTTCACGAAAACAGGGGAAACATTTTAAGTTGCATTTTAAATAGCTACCTGAAGGGCTTTCCTTCAGAAAAAATTCCCTGTTTTCATTAAGTCTTTTTTCATTCTGAGTTGGGTTGGGTTGTTTTACCTGTGAGCGGCACTTTTTTGCACACCATGGGCTAAATTACCAAGTTACATGGACCTTGAAGGCTTAGAGAAGGTTGGGGAGGGGACCCACTGGAACAGCTGTTGGGAGACGGATGGTAGCCTCCCGTCAAGGCCATCCAGTGTGTTCTTTAACGTGCACAGTGTATGGCTCTCCCGTAGAAGGGGCCACGTAGACGGGGCTTAACGTCCCACCGACGGACGGCGGCCTTTCCAAGCCCATCGGTGTCCCCTACTGACCGTGGGAAGGACGGGGAATTTTGCGGAGATAAATCTCAAAGCTGACTCATCTGGGACTTTTCATTCTGATGTTCCGCAAAGTTGTTCAGAACGTTTTACTATACCTAGAACGAAACACGATTGTAGAACAGTGCCACATAATGCGATTTTGAAAGGAATATGATGTATGTGTGTGTGTGTTCAGAATAGGTTTGAGCTGACAAAGTAAAAAACGATTGTTTCGTATTTGTTTTTATAGTTTTGATCCATTATTCTAATAAATACAGGTAATACACCCTAGTAACTAAAAGAAAATTACCCTTGTACTTACTTGTTACTAGAATTATTTTATTCAAGAGTGGAAGAAAGGTACTAGCATCTAAAGTACTCAAGTTATTGCCAATTAAGCTAAGGCTCTGAAGCTTGGGAAGTCCTTTAAAGAAATCTCCTGGAAGAGACCGGATCTCGTTGGAGCTAAAAGAAAAATTGAATTTTTCAAATGTTAGTGAAAAGACAGGAATAAAATTTTTCTTTTATTAAGTTTAGTGTTAAACTGTTGTAATTTACTACATAAACTATCATACACACTGTCCCCCATTGAAATTGCCCCACCAGGAAAGAACAGCAGGAAAAAGCTGAAATTTTGTATGCATGACGACAAGGTATAACTCAGTCACTGATTTACATATGACGCGAATACTGGCCATATGTAGTTCGAATACGGGCCGAACGTAAGCACACGGCCAGCATTCGAACGTTTTCCTCGTGAGGTTTCTCCGGTATCTATAAAATAGCGGCGTGAACGATTGCTAGCCAACAGAAGTGTGTGATGCAGACCTATATGAAATAATCATACCTTTACGACGCCAGAGATGATGTTAAGTGCACCTCAATGACTTTGAAAGGGCATATTGGAATGGCAGAATCTGGATTTTCCGATTGACAAATTGCGACATGTAAGGATCATGACCACAAAGTGTGGGACTGTTCGCGATAATGGATAACAGAAGGTTCTGCAATACGGTGGCCAGGCTTAAATGTCCATAGGAGAACATCAGAGCTGGCGGATCTGGTGGCAATCTATAGGGTGCCTTCGCACTTACCACTCGCCGTACCACGAGTTTTCGAAGACTGCGCATCTTCTGGAGTTGGTGGCAAGCATCATTTCCGCTCCGCAAGCCACCGCAAGACCGCAGCCGAAATAGCTTCATTTCTATTCTCGCCGTACGATATGCAAGCGATATGCAAGCAACCGCAAACAACAGCCAATCAAATGGTCGTTTAGGAATGACGTACATGGAACAGCTGTGAGAATGTAGATAGTGAGCATTTTTTGCATTTGTTATCAGGTGCGTTGACTCCCACTTAGTGCGATATTTTTTTATTACTGCGCCTATGATTGGCCATGGCTAGTAATATTAACCTTTTTCGAAAGAGCATACTTCTTGTTCTCGACATAATGTTTACTATAGAGTGAAAGAAATGTCACCACAATGAAAGAGAATATGTTTGTTCCATCACGATATCTGGGGCGGGGGTGGCTCAGTCGGTAGCGCGCCAGGCTCATAATCTGTAGTTCCCAGGTTCGAGTTCAGGGTTGAGATTTATCTCCTAAAAATTCCCCGCCCTGCCCACAGTCAGTAGGTGACACTGATGGGCTTGGAAAGGTAGCCGTCCGTCGGATAGGACGCTAAGCCGTAGCCTCGTGTGCGGGAGAGTCCTACCCTGTGCACGTTAAAGAACATGCTGGATGGCCTAGACGGGAGGCTACCATCTGTCTCCCAACAGCTGTTCCAGTGGGTCCCCTCCCCCAACCTTCTCTGAGCCTTCGGGGTCCATGTGACCTGGCCATTTAGCCCATGGTGTGCAAATAAGTGCCACTCAGAGGTAAAACAACCCAACCCATCACCATATCTCTAGCACCTTGATACTTCAGAGCCTTGAAACTTTGCATGCATACCAAATACTCTGAAGTAACGCATCTGGGTATTAATTTTTACAGTTTCAAGGGTCCTGCTCAGAAGAGGCCTGCGAGGTTTGTTCCATTTCATTTTCAAAGTTAAAAGTTTCAGTACGTATTCGCATTCAGGAAAGTTAAAGTGACGCTTCGAAGTTAATTTTTACACTGTCGACCCAGGAAGGGCCTCTGAATTTTTCCCTATTTCAGTTCCAAAATTGAAAATATAATTACTTATTCCAATTTAGTACAGGTAAACCCTGTTATAATGCGGTGTTCGGAGTCCAAAGAATCGCATCGCGATATAAGCGGGATCGCGTTAGCAAAAATTCTAGCCATTTTTTGTCATTCAAACTTCGTACATCGGTCAACTAAATCAACTTGCCTTTGCTGCTTTTTTGCACGCTATAAATTGCCATAGAAAGATTCATGGAAAATCGGAAAAAAAATCAAGTAAACAATATTATTACATGGAAAATTAAATTAATTAATGTGCCAATTGTTTACGAGTTTGTTCACATTCATTCATTCATTAAACGTTACAGTACAATGGGAGTTCCTTATTCAGACTTTCCCAATTAAAAAAGTTTGTTCACAGTATTGGTCCCAGCTGGGTCAGTGTTGAGATTTATTTCCGCAAAACTCCCCGCCCTGCCCACGGTCAGTAGGGGACACCGATGGGCTTGGAAAGGCCGCCGTCCGTAGGTGGGGCGTTAAGCCCCGTCTACGGGAGAGCCATACACTGTAAACGTTAAAGAACACATTGGATGGCCTTGACGGGAGGCTACCATCTGTCTCCCAACAGCTGTTCTAGTGGGACCCCTCCCCAACCTTCTCTAAGCCTTCAGGGTCCATGTGACTTGGTAATTTAGCCCATGGTGTGCAAAAAGGTGCCGCTCAGAGGTAAAACAACCCAACCCAACTCACAGTATTGGTGACTAGTTTTATAGACTGTCCCCAATAATCAAGAATCACTTAGGCGCACTTAAAAAAAAAACCACTTACCTAAAATCTAAAAATGCAAGCTTTTCAGCACTCCTTGGGAAGATTTTACGATCTACCTCAGTTAGTCTATTGAGGGTGCATAAAAAAACTCTTAGCTTGGAAAGATTGGCAAATGCCCCTTGGTTGATGCTCTTAGTGCTTGTGTTAGCGAATGAAAGCATTTCAACTTGTGACGTGATGTCTTCGGAAAAGGTTCTTGGGATATCTCCTAAGTCCGTGTCTAGAAGATACACACTTCTCAACTTCTTCATTAGCGAGAACCACTTCCAGTTCCAAAACCCGGAAGATTTCACATCTGTCATGACCATAAAATCAACTTCATCTAAACCCTCAGCGGGTCCAGAGAATAGATTACTGGTGGTCACGGAGGTCAGATTCAGTGAAAGAAACTGAGAACCGACAAAGAGATCTTTTGGGATATCGTGGAGGTAAGTGTCCTGTAAAGTGAAGAGACGGACTTCTGTATGTTCCGACTTGAGAGACTTGAACGCTCTGATGAGGATATCGTTAGTGTCAATATGAGAACATTTCACTTCGCCTTTTTCGCTGTCGCACGTGCAAGGAGCGAGATCTTTCGGTTCGGGGCAATCACCAGACGAAACATTTCGAGTGAGAGCCCAGGCCAGGGAAAGAGCGAATAATTCCCGTATCAAGCTCATCGTGGAGAGAAAAGACGAAAACTTCGGATGCTCGCCTCAAACTTGCTTGTGAGCGGAAGTGAAAGAACCCGACGACCCAGCACTGTCTGAAATCTGTTTAAAGATATTAGCAAAGGCAAGAGATATTTCTTTGAGTCAGCAGTAAAATAAAAAGCCACTATTGGACTTTATCTGAAAGAGCGGTTTTTCTTGCACTAGTTCGTGAAAGATTAGTCTGCACAACTTGTAATCGGAGAACGCTTGCAGATTAATCAGCAAATAAGCACTGATTTGAAACCGCCTGATTGGATCGGCTGGCTTGTTTTACCTGTGAGGAGGCACTTTTGTGCACACAATCTGGTAAAAAACGAGACCACAAGAAACCCAAGGGGATCATCCCCACGAAAATTCGGTCGTCTTTTACGAAATTTCAAACTTGTCTACGTGCTTTGTAATCAAAAACAGTTGTATTTGTATAATTTTGTCCCGTGGCCGAGTGGTTAGCACGCTTGGCTACTGATCTAAGGGACCTGGGTTCGAGCCCCGGATTAGGCATGGATGTGTGTGTCGTTTTTCTGCTGAGGTGTTGCCATCCTCTCAGATCTCCTACTGTGGCATATAAACTGACAGGCTCCTGTCAGACCTCTGTGGCAAGCAGCTGCTTGAGGGGGTATTTATTTTTTTATTTATTATTTTAGCCCCATATTTTATGTCGATACTAAAAAATAAATAAATGAAAAAAAAAAAAACCTATAAAATCTTATTCCATATAGAATATCATTTTAATTCTTTTTTGTTCGGTGGAATATTTTAGTAATGAAACTTCACCCTTAAAGGGCACTATATTTAGAAAATGTCCAAACCTTAAACGAATAAGAGAGTTGTGAAAAGTTCACCTTTAATATGCACTTTTGTGCACATAATGGGTTAAATAGCCAGGTCATAAGTACCCAAAGGGCTCAGAGAAGGTTTAGGATAAGGGGACCCACTGGAAACAGATAGGAGACAGATGTTAGCCTCTCATCAAGTCCATCTAGCACATTCTTCAACGTGCAGAGGGTGTGGCTTATTCTGCGCAAGGAACAACTGCTTAACGTCCACTCCGATGGACGGCCACCTTTCCAAGCCCATTGGTGCCCCTTTTCTTACATAGGGCAGGGTGGGAGTTAGCGGAGATATATCTTAACGATGGCAGAGTTGGGATTCGAACCTGTAAACTGCAGATTATGAGCTTGATGCGCTACCGACTGAAGGATTGGGTAGCTAAGGTAATTGGTGGAAGTTGTGGGAGCGAGAGAGAAGGATTGGGAAGTCAGAAATAGAAGCTGAAGAGAAATTAGGGAGAAGGATTGGGAAGTCAGGAATAGAAGCTGAAGAGAAATGAGGGAGAAGGATTGGGAAGTCAGGAATAGAAGCTGAAGAGAAATTAGGGAGAAGGATTGGGAAGTCAGGAATAGAAGCTGAAGAGAAATTAGGGAGAAGGATTGGGAAGTCAGGAATAGAAGCTGAAGAGAAATTAGGGAGAAGGATTGGGAAGTCAGGAATAGAAGCTGAAGAGAAATGAGGGAGAAGGATTGGGAAGTCAGGAATAGAAGCTGAAGAGAAATTAGGGAGAAGGATTGGGAAGTCAGGAATAGAAGCTGAAGAGAAATGAGGGAGAAGGATTGGGAAGTCAGGAATAGAAGCTGAAGAGAAATGAGGGAGAAGGATTGGGAAGTCAGGAATAGAAGCTGAAGAGAAATGAGGGAGAAGGATTGGGAAGTCAGGAATAGAAGCTGAAGAGAAATGAGGGAGAAGGATTGGGAAGTCAGGAAAAGAAGCTGTTGGAAAATGAGAGAGAAGGATTGGGAGGTTAGGTAAATTGATTGAAGGTTTAGGAAAGAGAAGAATTGGGAAGTCAGGGTGATTGACAGAAGGCGAAAAGAATCTGAAAAGTGGCAAGGACAAATTAAATATACTTCAGAATCATACCATGCACATTTTTGCCTCCACAGGTCTGTGTGTAGTTGAGAATGAATTAGACAGAATGATTGGTAACGATGTGAAAGGAATCTTCTACGAGCAAATTAATTCATCTGATTAGCAGAACATCTGATGCATCTGAATTTCTTAATGCGCCTCTTGCCTGGGGGGAGGCTGCCCATTCCCAGCATGCTCTTCCTGCTTCCGCGTCTCTTTTTATCATCGCAAATAGGAAGGTCGATCTGTTGCAAGAGACTCAATCAGCTTACTAATTGGATTCGTATTATTGTCATAGTCTACCGAGTCTTAAATGATTTCTTAACTTGATATGGTTTGTTGTATTCCACACCAAAGTTCGCAAGCCTTTCGGTCTCTTTGACTCAGTTGGTAGCTTGCCAGGCTCGTGGGGGAGGGGTGGCTCAGTCGGTAGCGCTCCAGGCTAGCAATCTGCAGTTCCCAGGTTCGAGTTCCTGCTGAGTCAACGTTAAGATTTATTTCCGCAAAATTCCCCGCTCTGCCCACAGTCAGTAGGGGACACCGATGGGCTTGGAAAGACGCCGTCCGTCGGATGAGACGTTAAGTTGTGGCCCCGTGTGTGGGAAAACCATTCCCTGTGCACATTAAAGAATACACTGGATGGCCTTCACGGGAGGCTACCATCTGTCTCCCAAAAGCTGTTCCGGTGAGTCGCCTCCCCCAACCTTTTCTGAGCATTCGGGTCCTTGTGACCTGGCCATTTAGCCCATTGTGTGCAAAAAGTGATGCTCAGAGGTAAAATAACCCAACCCAGGTTCGTAATCTGCAGATGGGTTGGGTTGTTTTACCTCTGAGCGGCACTTTTTTTGCGCACAATGTGCTAAATGGCCAAGTCACAAGGACCCTGAAGGCTCAGAGGTTGGGGGAGGGGACCCACTAGACAGCTGTCAGGTGACAGATGATAGCCTCCCGTCAAAGCCATCCGGCATGGTCTTCAACGTGCACCGGGTATGGCTGTACCGCACACGGGACCACGGCTTAGCATCCTATCACATGGGTGGCGACCTTTCCAAGCCCATCGGTGTCTCCTACTGACCGAGGCAGAGCGAGGAATTTTGCGGAGATAAATCTAAATGCTGGCTCAAGCGGGACTCGAACCTGGGAACTGCAGATTACGAGCCTGGCACACTAACAACTGAGCTCCACTTCGCCCCATAATCTGCGGTTATCAGGTTCGAGTCTCACCTATCCATGTCGGGATTTTGTGTGCTAATCCTCCCCCTGACCTCGCCTAGAAAAGGGATAACAATGAGCTTGAAAAGGCCATCATCCGTCTCATGGGACGTTAAGCCGTGACCCTGTGGGCAAAAGAACCATAGTCTGTGCAAGTTAAAGAACGTTCTCGATGGCCTTGATGAGCTATCATCTGTATCCTAGCAGTTGTCCTGTGAGTGGCCTCCCCCAAACTTCTCGGAGCATTCGGGTCCTTGTGACCTGGCCATTTAGCCCATTGTGTGCAAAAAGTGCTGCTCAGAGGTAAAATAACCCAACCCAGGCTCGTAATCTCGTCCAACTCTGAACCTTGGAATCCTTTCGATCTGGTCCGTTATAGTTTTCCTCAAAAATGAAAGAGACTTGAGCTTTTTTTCATCTACAGATCCTTAACCAGTTTTGCTTAATTTACGTTATATTTATCATTTTGGGGATTTTTATTTCATTTTAAGGCATCACAGCGCTCATTTCCGAAAGGAAAGCATAGGAGTTGCGCATGCGCAACTCTGAACTGATACGAGAACAGGAAGAGTCACGTGAGAGAAGGCATGGAAATGTACGATTTGCAGGGGACAAACACCTTAGCCAGTGCAAACATCTGAATAAACTATTATTAATACTTTCGGGAGTTAGGCCTGGTTATCAGATTCCGTGCCAACAGTCCACTTGTCAGAATCAAAAATAAATGTGGGCCACTTTTATAATAATTGATACATAATGCACTGTGGGTTGGGTTGTTTTACCTCTGAGCGGCACTTTTTGCACACCATGGGCTAAATGGCCAGGTCACATGCACCCCGAAGGCTCAGAGAAGGTTGGGGGAGGGGACCCACTGGAACAGCTGTTGGGAGACAGATGGTAGTTTCCCGTCAAGGCCATCCAGCGTGTTCTTTAACGTGCACAGGGTATGACTCTCCCGCACACGGGGCCACGGCTTAACGTCCCATCCGACGGACGGCGGCCTTTCCAAGCCCATCGGTGTCCCCTACTGACCGTGGGCAGGGCGGGGAATTTTGCGGGGAATTTTGCGGAGATAAATCTCAACGCTGACCCAGCTGGGACTCGAACCTGGGAACTACAGATTACGAGCCTGGCGCGCTACCGACTGAGCCACCTCCGCCCCGAATGCACTGTGGTATTTCCATATTATGCCAATAGTGACTCATACTGAAACTCTTTTGAAAATAATATTTTTACGGAAAAATGCTACTGAAGATTAGTTTAAATCTCACTCAAACCTAACTTGCATCGATTTTGAATAATATTCCATTCAATATTTAAAGAGTTGATGAAGCTGGGACATTTAACAGCAGACTCTGCTTCTGAAGTTCGTTCTAAAAATTTTCTTCTAAACTCAAAGTAACTGGAATTTTTTTAAATTTACATTTTATTATTTGTGATTTAATTAAGATTTGAGGTAAATTGTTATCACTGAGAATACCACGATTAAATGTTTCAGCTTCCCTAACTATTTAAACCTTAACTGAATGGTTTCAGTATTGAGATTGGGATGAATCTGATTGTGAGCTTCAATTATTTCCCATGATTTTTTCCGTAAAAATCTTATTTTGAAAGTTAGAGAAATTTGGATGCGGCTTTCTATTCATTTAACATGAAAGTGTACTAATTCATGTTGCAAAGGTACTGCACATGAATAACGCGGAACACAGTTGTGTCTCTTTGCCACAGACGGATAGGGGCGGGGGTGCTCAGTCGATAGCGCGCCAGGCTCGTAATCTGTAGTTCCCAGGTTCGAGTCCCAGCTGGGTCAGCGTTAAGATTTATCTCCGCAAAATTCCCCGCCCTGACCACGGTCAGTAGGGGACACCGATGGGCTTGGAAAGGCCGCCGTCCGTCGGATGGGACGTTAAGCCGTGACCCGTGTACGGGAGAGCCATACCCTGTGCACGTTAAAGAACACGCTGGATGGCCTCGACGGGAGGCTACCATCTGTCTCCCAACAGCTGTTCCAGTGGGTCCCCTCCCCCAACCTTCTCTGAGCCTTCGGGGTTCATGTGACCTGGCCATTTAGCCCATGGTGTGCAAAAAAGTGCCGCTCAGAGGTAAAACAACCCCAGCCACAGACGGATGGCTTTAACAAGATTAAATGAAGCTTCTTTATCTGCCAATGTATAAAAACAATAATTTATTTTTATAATTCAAAGCAATCATTACAATGTCGAAAGAACAGAAGTCAAGAATGAGTCTCTTCGTGAATCTCTTACTGGGAATATAAAGCCATGAATGCATAAGAATCTTGCTTGATTTTTTAGCACTGGAAATCATTTGCAGTTAGATCTCTGAGATGTCTTCCGTACAGCTTCTTTGGGGACGAGCACGAACCAGACAACCAAGCCAATGGAGGACGATCTAAGATCCATTTCATCCTGCAATCACACTTGAAGCGATTACCTGAAACAGAAAGAGATATTTTAAGCTAAAGAAGCTCTCTGCTCCATTAAGTACATTGGAAACGGACTAAGGCGGTATCTTTTCCGTAGCGAATAATATTACTGGATAGGAAATTGTCGTTGAAATAAAAAAATAAATAAATACCCCCTCAAGCAGCTGCTTGCCACAGAGGTCTGACAGGAGCCTGTCAGTTTATATGCCATAGTAGAAGGTCTGTGAGGATGGTAGGCCCTCAGCAGAAAAACAACACACACATCCATGCCTTATCCGGGGTTCGAACCAGGTCCCTTAGATCAGTAGCCAAGCGTGCTAACCACTCGGCCACGGGACGGCTGATAAATAAATACCCTCTCAAGCAGCTGCTTGCCACAGAGGTCTGACAGGAGCCTGTCAGTTTATATGCCACAGTAGTAGTAGGAGACCTGAGAGGATGGCAGGACCTCAGCAGAAAGACGACACGGACATCCATGCCTAATCCGGGGCTCGAACCCAAGTCCCTTAGATCAGTAGCCAAGCGTGCTAAACACTCGGCCACGGGATGGCTGATAAATAAATACCCCCTCAAGCAGCTGCTTGCCACAGAGGTCTGACAGGAGCCTGTCAGTTTATATGCCATAGTAGTAGATCTGAGAGGATGGCAGGACCTCAGCAGAAAAACAACACACACATCCATGCCTTACCCGGGGCTCGAACCCAGGTCCCTTTGATCAGTAGCCAAGCGTGCTAACCACTCGGTCATGGGACGGCTAAATAAATACCCCCTCAAGCAGCTGCTTGCCACAGAGGTCTAACAGGAAGTTAGTTTATATGCCACAGACGAGACAAAAATTGAAGTATTGTACATTATGTTGAATAATGTAACGTTTTGAATGAAGCGCTCAGGGAAATCATCTCGGTTTTAGAACCTTCTCCTGAAGCTAACAGAACCGTCTGGAAATGCAAATAAATCAACCATGGGTAAAAGAGGTCCAATTGCATTGTGGAATTTAACTCCTCAGTTAAGATTACAGTACGCAACATCTTTTGCATTTGGCTACTGTAAAGAAAATTTTGCTTTTGAACTTTAATGCATAAATCTAAATAACTAATGAAGACAGTCTGTTATGAATACAATTCTTAAAAATAATGCCATATTTGGCGTTGTCCATATATCTCGTTCTAGGTGTGGGTTGTTTTACCTCTGAGCGGCACTTATTTGCACATCATGGGCTAAATGGCCAGGTCACATGGCCCCCGAAGTCTCAGAGAAGGTTGGAGGAGGGGACCCACTGGAACAGCTGTTGGGAGACAGATGGTAGCCTCCCGTCAAGGCCATCCAGCGTGTTCTTTAACGTGCACAGGGTATGGCTCTCCCACACACGGGTCACGGCTTAACGTCCCATCCGACGGACGGCGGCCTTTCCAAGCCCATCGGTGTCCCCTACTGACCGTGGGCAGGGCGGGGAATTTCGCGGATATTAATCTCAACGTTGACCCAAGTGGGACTCGAACCTGGGAACTACAGATTACGAGCCTGGCGCGCTACCGACTGAGCCACCCACGCTTCTCATTCTAGGTGTGGGCACGTATTAGGCACGATGATCATAATCTGTTGGGTTGTTTTACCACTGAGCGAAACTTTTTTGCAAACAATGGGCGAAATGGCCAGGTCACAAGGATCTCAAAAGCTCAGGGAAGATTGGGGACCCACTGGACGACACTTGGTAGCCTCTCGTCATGGATGGTTTTTAACTCCTGCACACGTGACCACAACTTAACGTGCCATCCGATGGATGGCGGTCTTTCCTAGCCCATCAGTTCCTCAATTAATCGAGGGCAGGGCGGGGAGTTTCGCGGAGATAAATCTCAATGCTGGCACAAGTGAAAAAGTTTCGAACCTGGGAACTACAGATTCCGAGCCTGGCTCGCTACCGACTGAGCCACCCCCACCCAACACTAATCTGTAATTCTGCTTCCGGGCAACATGGCAAACCAACGCAATTCCTCTCTTAATATCCTATCTCCCCTCAAGCAGCTGCTTGCCACAGAGGTCTGACAGAAGCCTGTCAGTTTATATGACACAGTAGAAAGTCTGAGAGGATGGCAGGACCTCAGCAGAAAAACGACACAAACAGCCATGCCTTACCCGGGGCTCGAACCCAGGTCCCGTAGATCAGTAGCCAAGCGCGCTAACCACTCGGCCACGGGATGGCTCTCTTAATAAGAAGCTAATTAAAGACAACAGCTAACTGCTTTGTCTAACCTCACGTCATCAAATCATCTAATCCTCAAGACACTGCACAAGCAAATGTATCAAGTTTTCGCAATATCAAAGGAGAAACACTTACCCAGTGCGAGAAAATATCGAAGTTGATCCCAGACACGACGGAAAGTATTTTCAGGAAGTGATGTCAGCTGGTTATTACTCACCCCGAGGCTTCGAAGTCGCGGCATCCCTTCGAACATATCTTCAGGGAAAGAGGAAATCATATTTTTTCTGCAAAGAGCAAGTTCAAAAATTAAGTTGGCATTACAGGTTGAGGTAACAGAAAAATAATGACGTCACACTTCAGACGGTGAAAATAAATAACTTTTCCGCGTGCATTATTGAAATGTGTGTCAGGTTGGGTTGTTTTACCTCTGAGCGGCACTTTTTTGCACACCATGGGCTAAATGGCCAGGTCACATGACCCCCGAAAGCTCAGAGAAGGTTGGGGGAGGGGACCCACTGGAACAGCTGTTGGGAGACAGATGGTAGCCTCCGGTCAAGGCCATCCAGCGTGTTCTTTAACGAACACAGGATGTGGCTCTCCCGCACTCGGAGCCACGGCTTAACGTCCCATCCGACGGACGGTGGTCTTTCCAAGCCCATCGGTGTCCCCTACTGACCGCGGGCAGGGCGGGGAATTTTTGCGGAGATAAATCTCAACGCTGACCCAGCTGGGACTCGAACCTGCGATCTACAGATTACGAGCCTGGCGCGCTACCGACTGAGCCATCCCCGCCCCTGTGTGTCAGGTGTTCTGATCAAATGAATAATTAAACACTTTCTAAAGGTATTTCTAAAGGCTTTTGATTCTAGATGCTTACGCAGAATCTTGGTAACTTGTAAGTAACTTTGTAAGTAATGATGAGGTTAGGCAAAGGAGTCTGCAACCTCTTTTAAGCAGCATATTGTGCAGAGAGAGACTCCGCTGGTTTTGCCATGTTGCCCGTATGGATAATTATAGATTGGCGAATAGGGTTATGAACAGTGTGCCTAAAGGCCTCAGAAAGAAGGGGAGACCAAGGATGCGGTGGGCAGACAATGTCAAATAGGACCATGTTAGAATTGGTGTGCAGTGGCCAGATGCAGCAGATGTAGCTCAGGATAGACTTGCTTGGAGAACTAAATTGCACGGTCTGGTTGGACCTCCGTAGTCCATGGCTGCTTGAGGATGATGATTTCTAAAGGGTGTATGCAATAAAATACTTTTTAATAAGCGATTTTTTCTTTAAGTAACTGCTGTAAAGTTCTATGAAAGCAAGGAAGATGACCTATGGGATGTTGAGGTATGAGTTGTCAAAAATACTTTCACATATCTGATAGAAAAAAAATCTTTCTGCAACAGACAAATGCAAATCTCGTCCTCGCGGAGTTCTGTTTCAGAGCACAATCCCAACACAAAATTTCGTCTGCTCTTACAGACATCGCTCAAAATGCTAACGAATTGCAATTATCACTAGTGTTATAATTTTCTTTATAAGCAACACACATATTTTATAACTTCCATATTATTTGTATTATTTAAATGTGAGAATTTAGCATTCTATAAATTTCTGATATTAAACTAGCGATTGTCAATTTTGTTTACTTGGTTAAAATAGAAGCCCTAAGAAGATACTGTATTTGATACTCTAATATTACATTTGAAAAACAAATAGAAATTTTATACTATTTTTTAAAGCAATGTTTCCCAAAGTGGGCGAACCCGCCCCCTGGGGGGCACTGGAACGATCCAGGCGGTCGGTACTAGCCTCGGGTGCAATTGGGGGGCGGTGGAAGCATAAAGAAAGGAGGGTAGATAAGACAATTTTGAAAAACCGTTCGTACATATTTCATCTGTTGCCCCCTGGAATCTGTCATCTAACTGTTGTAACATAGAGTTAAAGTCGTAGTGATTACTTTATTTTCCAAATAAACACATAAAATTATCCTTCGTTATCTTAATTTTCTGTGTGTTCGTTTCTTAATTTTATAATTTCAAGCTTCAAGGTGTCTTATTTACATCTTCTTCTTTACTATGTTGTAGGATGTAGGTAGAAATATAGATACATAAAAGAACGCAAATTTGTCACTGCATCTTTCTGTTTGTTCGCTTAAAGAAGGGGGGCAGGGGTGGCTCAGTCGGTAGCGCGCCACGCTCGTAATCTGTAGTATCCAGGTTCGAGTCTCACCTGGGTCAGCGTTGAGATTTATCTCCGCAAAATTCCCCGCCCTGCCCACGGTCAGTAGGGGACACCGATGGGCTTGGAAAGGCCGCCGTCCGTCGGATGGGACGTTAAGCCGTGGCCCCGTGTGCGGGAGAGCCATACCCTGTGCATGTTAAAGAACACGCTGGATGGCCTTGACGGGAGGCTACCATCTGTCTTCCAACAGTTGTTCCAGTGGGTCCCCTCTCCCAACCTTCTCTGAGCCTTCGGGATCCATGTGACCTGGCCATTTAGCCCATGGTGTGCAAAAAAGTGCCGCTCAGAGGTAAAACAACCCAACCCGCTAAAAGAAGGTAGATTTCCAGGGGGGCGCTGAGTAATTTTTTTTTGAAAAGGGGGCGGTAGGACAAATAAGTTTGGGAACCTCTGTATTAAAGCAACGTATTTTACTCTTAACATCGATGTAAAATTTTATAAGAAACATTTGTCTTTAGGCGGATGGTGACCCCATGACCTTTCGGGTGCTCCAATCACGGAACTACCTGCTGCCAATCAAGAACTGTTTCTTGCAAACAGTGCAGTAACTGCACACGCTCCAGTTTGCTGTGAACGGCAACTGGAGCGTGTACATTTACTATACACGCTCCAGATATTTTTCCTGAATTCTGTAATCACGTGACACGAAGGTTGCCAGATCACTAATTTCTAAAAAAAAAATCATTGCAAGATATTTGTATTCATTGCAAGATATTGTAATCAACCATAGCGTTCGGATACTTTTTTGAGCTACTGTATAATAGATTAATAAGAAATGCTTTATGAAAGTAAACAGAAAGCGGGTAGATAGAATCTTGAAACACTTACTCTAGGTGCAAGAATTTGATGGCCGAAGGTGTGGGAAGAATATCTCTGTGTACTTCTGAGATTTGGGTATCGATGATTGACAGATAGGTCAAGTTGAACTTTTTGAAGGCCTCGCTGTCAATGGTCTTCGTCTTTGTCCTGGCCAATGCGAGGAATGTGAGGCTTTCGCTGACGTCCGAAGCGAATTCTTTCCCAATGTGAGGGATGGGAATGCCATAGATGTAGAGGCTGCGCAGTTTCTTCATGCAGCTCAAGCTGTCCCAGTTGAATCTCTTCTTGATCCGCACATCTTCGAGTCGGAACTCAATCAAGTCTGAAAGCGCAGAAGGAGAATGGTCAAACAATTTCGTCAACGTACTTTTCTGAACGTGCACGTTTCGGAATTTGGCTCGAGAAAATATCTCGGCAGGGATATGATGAACGTTGATCGATTTAAACGAAAGTTTCTCGTATGATCTTCCAGAGGCATTTTGAAAAATCTTGATCAGATCTTTAGTATCGTAGATGGATTCACAAACTAAATCACTGATGTACTTCTGTCCTCCAAAGCACTGACATGGTTCGATGTCTTTCGCCAAAGGACAGTCAACTTTGTACGCTGAGTCTGCAGACGAAATGGATACGATCAGGAAAGAAGCAAGTGCAAGAGACAAATCTCCTGTTGCCATGGTAATTTCCGAATTGAAAAACGGTCTCCCGTGAAAGAAAGGTTCGTAACAGACAACAGTATCCACTTCGAGTTCTTAATGGTGAGGGAGCGCTGAGAATGAGAGCAATGTGCACTTGTAACGCTCTTCAAAACTGAAAGGCTCAGAAGAAAGCGCACAATTTGCAGATCGAATGTGACTGAAACGAAATTTAGTTAGCCGTATCGTAAAAGCTAGAAGGTCAGTCGGTCGATCCGTTATATGAAACCTCTTTGATGGTGCTTGGTAAGCAGGTTGCAACTGTTGCATCGACAGAGCTAATAACTGCCCGTGTTCACTGATAAGGCGAGTAAAGTTCGTGATTCAGGATCCACCTTCACAGCCAGACTAACACTAACGATCTTAAAAATGTTTTTGCGATTGTATTCATAAATATTTCAGAAGCGGAACATTTCATAAGCGAGTAAAATAACACCTCCGAAAATAAATGGAGCGGGGGTGGCTCAGTCGGTAGCGCGCCAGGCTCGTAATCTGTAGTTCCCAGGTTCGAGTCCCAGCTGGGTGAGCGTTGAGATTTATCTCCGCAAAATTCCCCGCCCTACCCACGTTCAGAGGGGACACCGATGGGCTTGGAAAGGCCGCCGTCCGTCGGATGGGACGTTAAGCCGTGGCCCCGTGTGCGGGAGAGCCATATCCTCTGCACGTTAAAGAACACGCTGGATGGCCTTGACGGGAGGCTACCATCTGTCTCCCAACAGCTGTTCCAGTGGGTCCCCTCCTCCAACCTTCTCTGAGCCTTCGGGGTCCATGTGACCTGGCCATTTAGCCCATTGTGTGCAAAAAAGTGCCGCTCAGAGGTAAAACGACACAACCCAACCCGAAAATAAATTAAATTAATTAATAAATATTATTTTAATAATAAATTAATTAATGAAAATTAATTAAATGAATAATAATAAAATAATGATAAAAATTGGATTAATAAATTAAAATTTAAGGTAGGGCGTATTTTTAACCGTTAAAATACGACCTGCTTTAAATAGGTCCGCAAAAAGTAAAAAAAAATCATGTTACGAATGAGGAAATAATTTTTTCAATTCATATGAATGGGGGGGCGGGCGGGGGGCTCTGTCGGTAGTGTGCCAGGCTCGCAATCTGCAGGTTTGAGTCCCAGCTGGGTCAGTGTTGGGATTTATCTCCGCAAGACTCCCCGCACTGCCCACGGTCAGTAGGGGGCACCGATGGGCTTGAAATAGCAACTGTCCGTTGGATGGGACGTTAAGCCGTGGCCCCGTGTGCGGGAAAGCCATACCCTGTGCACGTTAAAGAACACGCTGGATGGCCTTGACGGGAGGCTGCAATCTCTCTCACAACAGCTGTTCCAGTGGGTTCCCAACCTTCTCTGAGCCTTCGGGGTCCATGTGACCTGGCCATTTAGCCCATGGTGTTCAAAAAAGTGGCGCTCAGAAGTAAATCAACCAATTTACATAAATTTCGAAAGATGACAGGCGCAAGAGCAATATTTTCCCAATGGGTGAAAGAAACCCGTTTTGGCGCCATATATTGCTTCGAAATTCATTTCAATTGAGAAAATGGTTTCATTATTGGCATTATGTGTTGTTTCTTTTTAGTTCGTTTTTCTTGAAAACGAGCTATTTTTTTTTTACTTTGTCGTCTGACTTTCTGCGGACATTTAATTTTTTTTGTTTTTAGAGATGAATAAAAATTTTTTTGGATGGATAGGAAACTATGAAATATTAAGATCGTTTTTTTTCCGTAAATCCCAAAAATTTTAATAGCTCCCTCTAACGACGGAAAAAGTTGAAATTGGAAACGATTTAGACGAAGACTGCAAAAACGATTTCTCTAGAGGCGATATGTGTTTTTTATTTTTTTGAGGATATATGTGTAGAAATGTTTTATTATTATTTTACGTTATTATTTTAATTTATATATTTCATTTCCCTTTCTATTCCTTTTCTATTTTTTTTTCGATATTACAGATTGATTTCAACAAGATGCGTGCCTACAGACCTGGATCAGGATGGAAGGGGTTAAGACCTAACCCCCCCTCTCTTCAGAATGTTAGTAAATGTAATGGAGGAAGAAAATTAATAAACTTATATATATTACATGTTCGTGGCCGAGTGGTTAGCGCGCTTGGCTACTGGACCTGGGTTCGAGCCCCTGGTAAGGCATGGAGATTCGTGTTGTTTTCTGCTGAGGTCCTGCCATCCTCTCCGATTTTCTATTGTGGCATGTAAACTGACAGGTTCCTGTCAGACCACTGTGGCAAACAGCTGATTGAAAGTGTATTTATTTATTCTTATTTATTTTTAAAAAAAATGTTTCAAGACCACTGAAACGAAGGAAAATTTTTATATTGGAATGGCGATCCAGTCTCTTGATTTCCTATCTTAATTTTTTCTGCTCCATCCAGTCACTACACCCCCCCCCCCCCCTTCAATTTTTCAGATCCAGGCTGCGTTCCTACGATAAGCACGACCAGTAAAGAGGCATGTTTCCCTTTCTCCCCTAAAAGGGGAAAAAAAAGGGAAAATGCTCTCGTAGTTTTAACGTTTGTATTTCGAAGGCAACAATTGACAGATAGAAATATTTGACAATGAGCCAGTGAATAAAGTATTTCGTTTTTTCTTGCATCCAAAGTTGCAGGAAGTAGAGATCGATCACGAGATTTAGAGAACTGGTGTCACTGACCTCGAAGAAATGGTTTCGCATTGACATTTTGTATGCTTTTGCAGGACCCCTTATGGCGTCTGAACTGTTTCCAACAATTGAGTTTAAATTCGTACAAAAAAACTTGCTTCCTTTCAGTTTTCATTAGAGTTGAAATCGAATTGTAATAAACTCTAAGAAATGAAACGCGATCCAAGTTAGTTAACATTGTACAGTCGCTCAAAAAAAATATCCGAACACTATGGTTGATTACAGAATTCAGAAAAAGTATATGGCAACGATTTTTTTTAGAAATTGGTGATCTGGCAACCTTCGTGTCACGTGACACGAAGGTTACCAGATCACTAATTTCTAAAAAAAATCGTTGCCAGATATTTTTTCTGAATTCTGTAATCAATTACAGTGTTCGGATACTTTTTTGAGCGACTGTAGGTGGTCATATTATTTTGATACTAGATCGTGTGGGCTCACTCACGGAAATATTGAGCGTGTGCAGTTACCGTTCACAGCAAACTGGAGCGTGTGTAGTAACTTCACACGCTCCAGTTTGCTGTGAACGGTAACTGGAGCGTGTACAGTACACGCTCCATATATTTTTCCTGAATTCTGTAATCACGTGACACGAAGGTTGCCCGATCACTAATTTCTAAAAAAATCGTTGCCAGATATTTTTTCTGAATTCTGTATTCAACCATAGTGTTCGGATACTTTTTTGAGCGACTGTACCTCTTCTTATGGTTGTAAATCGCAAAGTATTTAATTATTGTCATATTCAATGGAACGATGAGTTCGTTTCTTTTAGTATTTTTTTTTCAGTTAAGAGTCAATGATGTTAATTCTCATTGACTCTTCATGTCAGAGTAAGTTGCGATAATTCTTTTTCTTTCTGATGGTTGAATTTTATTGACATCAAAGACTCTAGATTTCCAAATGAAATTGAAGTTTTTAAATTTTTTTATCTAGATTGCAAAAATTCAAGATTAAAATATAATAATCTGCAGTCCTTTCCGAAGATTTCGCCTCCCATACTTTGGGTTGGGTTGTTTTACCTCTGAGGAGTGGGGCGGGGATGGCTCAGTCGGTAGCGCGCCAGGCTCGTAATCTGCAGTTCCCAGATTCAAGTCCCAGCTGGGTCACCGTTGAGATTTATTTCCGCAAAACTCCCTGCCCTTCGTATGGTCAGTAGGGGATACCTACCAGCTTGGAGAGGCCGCCGTCCGTCAGATGGGACGTTAAGTCGTGGTCCCGTGTGCGGGAGAGAGCCTTACCCTGTGCACGTTAAAGAACACACTGGATGGCCTTGACTGGAGGCTACCATCTGTCTCCCAACAGCTGTTCCAGTGGATCCTCTCCCCCAACTTTCTCTGAGCCTTTGGGGTCGTTATGACCTGGCCATTTAGCCCATGTTGTGCAAAAAAGTGCCGCTGAGAGGTAAAATAACCCAACTCAATCTCTGAGGAGCACTTTTTGCACACCGTGGAGTAAACGGCCAAGTCAGAAGGGCTTAGAGAAGGTTGGAGAGAAGGGACCCACTGGACAGCTGTCAGAAGAAAGAGATGGAAGTCTCCCGCCAGTTCATCCGGCATGTTCATATAACATACATAAGATACGGCTCTCCTGTTCACGGGGCAACGGCTTTACGTCCCATTTGACGGACGGCGTTTTTATTTAGAGCACTTTGAAATTGATTAGGCTGTGCTGACGCCAAACTTTATTGCAATCGATAGATTCATAATGAAGTTTTGGTCGATTATATTGATTAAAAAGAGAACAAAACACTACGGGGTTAAAATTGTTCACACGCTTCAATCGTCATTTTTATTACAATGATTAAAATTATTTCGGATTAACCTTTTTGATTTCAAGTTCACAGATCCCAGTTTGGGTTTGGTTGTTTTATCTCTGAGCGGCACTTTTTTGAGCACCATGGGCTAAATGGCCAGGTCACAAGGACCTCGATGGCTCGGAGAAGGTTGGTGGAGGGGACCCACTGGAACAGCTGTTGGGAGCAGATGATAGGCTCCCCTCACGGCCATCCACTCCCTCAAGGCCATCCAGCGTGGTCTTTAACGTGCATAGAGTATGGCTTAACGTCCCATCCGACGGACGCCGACCTTTCCCAAGCCCATCGGTGTCCCCTACTGACCGTGGGCGGGGGGAAGGGGGGGGAATTTGCGGCTCAACTCCCTCAAGGCCATCCAGCGTGGTCTTTAACGTGCATAGGGTATGGCTTAACGTCTCATCCGACGGACGCCGACCTTTCCCAAGCCCATCGGTGTCCCCTACTGACCGTGGGCGGGGGGAAGGGGGGGGGGAATTTGCGGCGACAAGTCTCAACGTTGACCCAGCTGGGACTCGAACCTGGGAACTGCAGATTACGAGCCTGGAGAGCTACCTACCGTTATTTTTGACAGTTTTTACTCTTTTTTTTTAAAATCCGCTGAATTTATTGAAATTTATTTGAAAGAATAAATACAGGAATGAAAAATCCTTCATTGAAGAATGCGAAGGATTTTTCAGTGATTTCAAATAAGAATAAATGTTATGATGATCATTTTTATCCATGGATTTTAAGGGTTATTTCATTAAAGACTAATTCAAAGACCGCTTCTCTGCCGCGGATCATACTTCTGGTAACGGTGCCATAGACGATTTAACATCGGGTTTAAAATACAGAAGACAAATATTATTTGAAACGTTTAATTTTAATTTTAATTATAAGATCAAAACTACATCAGATTTGTGGTCTGCTATGTCGACTTGGAAGATACAAGAGTCGCCGCATTTTAGACTTGGTAGTTAAGCATTTGTTTCTGTCGCTTTAAGAAGAAGAATGCGCGAGCATCGTCACCATGACAACAGTTTATCACTTGTGGATCGGCTCTTGGACATCTCCGCAAGATCCCGCGCAATACTGGCGACAAATATTGAAGAGAACGAGGTGGGTATTAAATGGCAGACAGACTTTTCTTGTTTCCTTAAACTTTGATCAGGTGGTAGATGCTGAGGTGAGAGAAGGGTGGGAGCATTTGCAGCATTCTTCCACTTTAGCTGCGTATCCTGCTGTTGGCCGTGCAGTACTCGGCATACTCCTCCCACGAGCACCCAGTGACGCTGTGGCAACATTCTTCGATGATCCCCCTCTTCGAGATGGATTGCCTCCTCATGAAGTCTCTCCTCCTGCGAGTTGGCAGCAGCTTGCCCAAGAAGCTGTTGGCTCGCTCTCCGTCGATGAAAGGCCACCACTTGTTCTCTGAGGGGGAAAAAAATGAGAGGCACTAAATAAAGCAAGAAAGTATTTTTTTACCGTTGGCTCGCTGTCCGTCGATGAAAGGTTGGTTGGTTGGTTGTTTAGGGTTTAATGGCGCATTAGCATCTAAGGCTATAATGCGCCAAACGAATGTCCAAAATGTAAAAAAAGATAAAAGTCATGAAACCCTCAACCAATTTAAAAAAAAAAACTAGAAATTTAACAAGTCAAAGGTAGAATAATAAAATGACAATAAACAAATGTAGAAATATTTTGTAAACGATGAAAGGCCACCTCTTATATTCTGAAAGAAAAAAATCAAATGCACTGAATAAAGCAAAAAAGCGTTTTTTTACTGTTGGCTCGCTGTACGTCGATGAAAGGCCACCATTGTTCTCTGAGGGGGGAAAAATGAGAAGCACTAAATAAAGCAAGAAAGCATTTTTTTGGGATTTCATAAATCAAAAAAATATTGCACGATTGAGTCGTGGAGGAACAGATCTTAAGAAATTAGATTCACAATAAAACCTCATTAATTCGCACTTCACTAACCTCCTACATGCAAAGGAGCACTTCAGAGAAAAATTATGCAAATCTAGCATTACGTAGAATGTAGGTGGCAGCACAAAGTAAGATAGATTAGGCCCTATATAGGTAGAGGTTGGCCATCTCAAAATTGGACGCCATGTTTTGTCGTCGCTCCGATTGTTTAGAGTGCATAGCTGAATGGTATTGCACGGTATTTATGGATTCCGGAAAAAGGTAGGGTAATGTTTGATACAGATTCCCGTGTTCATGATTGGAAGCACTTTAGAAAACGGCTAAAAACGGAAAATAAATTTTAGGGTTTTTTAAAAAAAAAACATAATTTCGCTTTGTTGTCTGTAGACATCGAACATTTTTGTTTATACAGATAAAAAAAAATCTTTTTATGTTAGATTTTACATTGATTGATTAGGTATTAATGATATATTACGATTTGCATTTTTCGAATCTCCCAAAAGTTATAACTGCGCCCTCTAACGGTGGAAAAAAGTTGAAAATTCCAAAATATGGAACGAATATTCCAAACGATGTAGTTATGCTAGAAGTTTGAAATTTTCGTGTTGAAATGTGAAGGTTACGAAGTTGCCATTGGCAACAATCACTTGACTCTTTAGACCCGGGGGGGGGGGTGAATGCAATTTTTTTTGTTTTAACAGAAAAGTGTGTTTTTAGAGATACAGTAAATTAAAAATTTTGGGTTGGATAGGTATTGATGAAATATTAGAATTTGCATTTTGCGAATTTCCCAAAAGCTATAATTACGCCCTCTAACGGTGGAAAAAAAGTAGAAAAATCCCAAAATTTAAAACGAATATTGCAAACGATGTAGTTATGCTAGAAATTTGAAATTTTAGTCGTGGAATGTGACAGTCTTGAAAATTCCATTGACAACAATGAATTGACCCTAAGCCCAAAATAGCACTCTCTAACCCTGGAAATTCCACTGATGGGGATTCAAAAAAACGAACGGTTTTGTTTTAAGAGATAATTGGAAACTTCTTTTTTAGTTGGTTACTAATGAAATGTAATTCGCATTTTCAAAGGTAGTTTTAATTTATATCACTAGAGATCACTAAATATCGAAATTGCAAAACTTTTAACGAATGTTTCAAGTGATCTGCTTATGGTAGAAAATTTCGGTGGTAGAATTCTGTTATTGTAGGTAGAAATTCCACTGACAGCAATGATCTGCCAACTATTTTCAGAGGAGCGAGAGAAAAGCAACTTTTTAAATTAAGAACTAAAAGACAAATACTTTTTATGTTGTATAATTACTAATGAAATACTACTCTGTGCAATTTTCCCCATCATACATTAAAAAAAAACAAATAACCCCTCAAGCAGCTGCTTGCCACAGGGGTCTGACAGGAGCTTGTCAGTTTATAAGCCATAGTAGAAGGTCCATGAGGATGGCGGAACCTCAGAAGAAAAGCAACACGAATATCCATAATTAAAACTTTTAAGGAGTGAAACAGTAGGCAAAGGAAGAATTTCATTCTCTTTGAAAACGAGATTGCCATGTGCTCCAGAGGCGATATGCATTCTTCTAGTTATTTTACATTTTCAATACCCTCTGACAGTGGAAATTCACATTACTGCATAATTGGTAAAATAAAATATTAATATTCTACTTATATTACTGTAATGTAATGTGAAATTATGTACCTATAATGTGAAAAAAGTTTTCCATTTATCTCTTAAAGCAAAAAAGTTGAATTTTACCAACGGGACAAATCATTACTGTTAGGATACACCACTTGACCATTACACTCTATGACCAAAAATTTAAGTTTGCAGCAAAAATGTATCGTTTGTAATATTTATTTAAAGATTTGCTATTTTCCAGCTTTTTTCCGCCGCTAGAGGTCGCTTTTCGAATTTTTATTTACCGCCTTTAGCACTCTCTAACACTGGAAATTCCACTGATGGGGATTCAAAAAATGTAAATATTAATATTTTTGTGGAAAAAAATTTCGCTGACATACGAGATTCGAACCCGCATCTCTCCACAAACATGCCAGAGTATTCTAACCTGTTGAACTAACGCCGGATTTTTTCACAAAAAACATTTATTGATTTATAGACGTTTAAACGTCTACAGGTAACGCTGAGATTATTAAATATTGTATAAATCCTTAATATTTTGTTAGTGCCTGTAAAACAAAAAAATTTAAAAATAAATTGTTTCGTTTATCTCTTAAAATAAAAATGTTTTATTTCCGCACCTCCTTTTGTCTAAGAAGGTAAGCCTTGTTGCAGCTATAGACCTTCTGACCATAACACTCTACTACCAAAATTTCAGATTTCCAGTGTAAATAGTTTGTTGTAATATTTGTTTGAAATTTTAGCATTTTCCATCTTTTTCCATCGCTAGAGGGCGCTATTAAAGCTATTGAAATTTTCAAAATTGCGATTTGCAATATTTGTTTGACATCTATCCAATGCAAAAAAATTTTTTAATTTAGCTCTAAAAGTAAAATAGTTGATTGTCTATAGACAGACAGACAGGTGGAAAAACAGATGGACAGACAACATTTAACAGAGAGACGGACAGACAGACGAACAAATACTGGCACAGGAAGAAGACAAAGTGGAAACATTAGCTCGTTTCTCAAATGAACTTTAAAATAAATATTTTTTCGGTTTTCATTTAGCTTGTTCCACTTTTGCAGCCGATTGCCGTCTTCTGATGGAGTTTCTAGGAAAAAAAATGTTCATCAATTTATTTCTTTGAGTTAATTTTTTACACGCAAATGAAGCGCAGTGAGGCATTCATAAAATATGGAAGCTTTTATAGACAAAAAAAGTGGTAGAAATATATAAAACTATAACAACTGAGACGTTTTAACTTGGTACATACTCATAAGCTTTCGTCTCACGGTACGACAAAACATGGCGCCCAATAAACCACGTGACTCGATCAACCAATGGCAGTAAATCACCGAGATGGCCAGCCTCTACCTTTATGCCTATGGACCTGATGAGTTGGGTTGGGTTGTTTTACCTCTGAGCGGCACTTTTTTGCACACCATGGGCTAAATGGCCAGGTCACATGGACCCCGAAGGCACAGAGAAGGTTGGGGGAGGGGACCCACTGGAACAGCTGTTGGGAGACAGATGGTAGCCTCCCCGTCAAGGCCATCCAGCGTGTTCTTTAACGTGCACAGGGTATGGCTCTCCCGCACACGGAGCCACGGCTTAACGTCCCATCCGACGGACGGCGGCCTTTCCAAGCCCATCGGTGTCCCCTACTGACCATGGGCAGGGCGGATGGACCTGATGATAAGGGGGCCGAGGCCCCCTTTACAAATAGGTCCAGCTTAGAAAGAACGATGTATAAGAAGAAGAAGGCCAGCCTCTAACTATACAAGACTCTAAGATGGATATACAGTTGAATTTCAGTTTAACGAAATCGAGGAGGTTTCCAAATTGTATTCGTTAGACTGAAATGCAATGAAAAACGAGCTATACTATTTGTATACTAAACAATAATCATTATGAAAGGAATTTACTGTTTATTAGGGGCGGGGGGTTGCTCAGTCGGTAGCGCGCCAGGCTCGTAATCTGTAGTTCCCAGGTTCGAGTCCCAGCTGGGTCAGCGTTGATATTTATCTCCGCAAAATTCCCCGCCCTGCCCACGGTCAGTAAGGGACACCGATGGGCTTGGAAAGACCGCCGTCCGTCGGATGGGACGTTAAGCCGTGGCCCCGTGTGCGGGAGAGCCATACCCTGTGCACGTTAAAGAACACGCTGGATGGCCTTGACGGGAGGCTACCATCTGTCTCCCAACAGCTGTTCCAGTGGGTCCCCTCCCCCAACCTTCTCTGAGCCTTCGGGGTTCATGTGACCTGGCCATTTAGCCCATGGTGTGCAAAAAAGTGCCGCTCAGAGGTAAAACAAGCCAACCGAACCCTGTTTATTAGAGTTTACTTCTTTGAAAAGTCGGCAATTAATTTAACTGTCAGTTCCAACAAGCATCTCTCTGTGAATTCTTAAATGATTTTTTTTCCATGCCATATGCTGGCTACAAATAACGAAACTAAACGAATTAAGGAACTTAATTAAGCAATAATAATAATAACGAAGAAATATAACAAAAACTTAAATTTAACGAATGATAAAATAAAACGCATTGATTGGAAATGTTTTGAGAGAAATATTTGCTGACACTACCGTCGCTTGCAATGCAATCAGAATCACGTAGATGTCAAAGTTTGAAAATTCCCTTTTATGCTAGGATAATGTGGCAACGCTGCTTTAAAGCTTTATGTAGGCACGTGTAGAGAACAATTACATCACATGAATCACAGCGCTGTGATTGGTTAGATATTTCACAGCGTTTAAATTATCGCAGTGTTGCCAGATGCTGTACCTTGAATATATTGTTTAAGAATTTTGTTTTTAAAAATTTCGTTATATTGATCATATTTCTTAAGAGTTTTTATTAATAATATTAAGTGTTCCGTTACTGCAATACGGGCAAAAAACACTGGTTGTAGTATTGTCTAATATTTTTTGAAATCTGCATTTAAAATAAAATAAATACTCCTTCAAGCAGCTGCTTGCTGCAGAGGTCTGACAGGAGCCTATCAGTTTATGCGCCGTTGAAAAAGGTCTGTGAAGATGGCGAGATCTCAACAGAAAAACAACACAAACATCCATGCCTTACCCGGGGTTCGAACCCAGGGCCCTTTGATCAATACCCAAGCACGCTAGGCGCTAGGCCATAGCTGTTGGGAGACAGATGGTAGCCTCCCGTCAAAGCTATCCAGCGTGTTCTTTAACGTGCACAGAGTATGGCTCTCCAGCATACGGAGCCACGGCTTAACGTCCCATCCGACGGACGGCGGCCTGTCCAAGCCCATCGGTGTCCACTACTAACCGTGGGCAGAGCGGGGAATTTTGCGGAGATAAATCTCAACGCTGACCCAGCTGGGACTCGAACCTGGGAACTGCAGATTACGAGCCTAGGCCACGTGACGGCTGCATTTATATACATAATCAAAAAAAAATTTAACTTATTCATTTGCTACTTAATGTAAGAATAAGTATTCGTATTAATTCCATTAATGCATAGATGATTAATTAATTCGTTACAGTTTAAAGAGAAAAATAAATGCATGAATAATGATTGTGATGATATGAGTAAATTTGAAAGCGAGTTTGTTCCCCGACAAACTGACATCTGATGCTAGTCCATCGTGGCAGGTTACTACCGAATAGTATCACTAGGTATCTCGCTTACTGTACAGTCGCTCAAAAAAATATCCGAACACTATGGTTGATTACAGAATTCAGAAAAAAATATCTGGCAACTATTGTTTCAGAAATTAGTGATCTGGCAACCTTCGTGTCACGTGACACGAAGGCTGCCAGATCATTAATTTCTAAAAAAAATCGTTGCCATATACTTTTTCTGAATTCTGTAATCAACCATAATGTTCGGATACTTTTTTGAGCGACTGTAGGTGGTCATATTATTTTGATACTAGATCGTGTGGGCTCACGCACGGAAATATTGAGCGTGTGCAGTTACCCTTCACAGCAAACTGGAGCGTGTGCAGTAACTGCACACGCTCCAGTTTGCTGTGAACGGTAACTGGAGCGTGTACAGTTGCTGTACACGCTCCAGATATTTTTTCTGAATTCTGTAATCACGTGACACGAAGGTTGCCAGATCACTAATTTCTAAAACAATCGTTGACAGATATTTTTTTTTCTGAATTCTGTAATCAACCATAGTGTTCGGATATTTTTTGAGCGACTGTACGTAGATACGAAGCTGCAGATCCGAGCGGTAATTTGTCTTTTATGTGCACAGAATAGCCAACAGGTGAAAATTCATCGACAACTTGTGGCTGTGTGTGGTCCGGATATCCTGTCAGTGCAACAGGTGAGGAAATGGTGTCGTGATTTCAAAAATGGCCGTGTGACTGTAGAGGATGAGGGTCTCGGTATTTGGCAGTGAGTAACCCTTCATCACCCACCATACAGTCGAAACGAGTCACCATCGGATTTTCACCTCATTTGGAAGCTGAAGAAGCATCTCTATTACGACGGTTCCCATCGGTCGAGGTCGGCAAAGAGTATGTCGCCAAGTGACTTCAGAAACAGGACGCGTCCTTTTGTTTGTCAGGGCTCCGATAACTTAACCGTTACGACGTCTCAACTACGTGGAAAAATAATTCACCTATATAGGGGCATTTGCTGTGTATTGTTCTTAGTGTAACAGAAATTAAATAAGAAACCTTATTTTCTGGCTTACCCTTGTATATATAGATGATGAATCTTACCTTCCCCTTCTGTCTGTTCTGGTTGTCCTTCTGCATCTCTTCGCTTTCTTTTCACGCTGTAGATATCCTTCTGGCAGACCCATTCTAAATGGCCTGGCAAGTCGCGATAGCAACGACGATGTTTTTCCGTGTGCCATACTTCTCGCCAGTCCTCGTCACTTCTGCAAACAAACAATATGGCATTTCATTTCAACTTCCGCAGACAAACAATATCGCATTTCATTTCAATTTCTGCAAACAAACAATAAGGCATTTCATTTCAACTTCTGCAAACAGACAATATGGCATTTTCAACTTCTGCAAGCAAACAATGTGGCATTTTCATTTCAAATTCTGCAGACAAACAATATGGCATTTCATTTCAACTTCTGAAAACAAACAATATGGCATTTTCAACTTCTGCAAACAAATAATATGGCATTTTCATTTCAACTTCTGCAGACAAACAATATGGCATTTTCAACTTCTGCAAACAAACAATATGGCATTTTCAACTTCTGCAAACAAATAATATGGCATTTTCATTTCAACTTCTGCAAACAAACAATATGGCATTTTCATTTCAACTTCTGCAAACAAACAATAAGGCATTTCATTTCAACTTCTGCAAACAAACAATAAGGCATTTCATTTCAACTTCTGCAAACAAACAATAAGGCATTTCATTTCAACTTCTGCAAACAAACAATATGGCATTTCATTTCAACTTCTGCAAACAAACAATATGGCATTTCATTTCAATTTCTGCAAAAAAAAATATGGCATTTTCAACTTCTGCAAGCAAACAATATGGCATTTTCATTTCAACTTCTGCAAACAAACAATATGGTATTTCATTTCAACTTCTGAAAACAATCAATATGGCATTTCATTTCAACTTCTGCAAACAAACAATATGGCATTTTCAACTTCTGCAAACAAACAATATGGCATTTTGATTTCAACTTCTGCAAACAAACAATATGGCATTTCATTTCAACTTCTGCAGACAAACAATATGGCATTTCATTCAACTTCTACAAACAAACAATATGGCATTTCATTTCAACTTCTGCAAACAAACAATATGGCATTTTCAACTTTTGCAAACAAACAATATGGCATTTTCATTTCAACTTCTGCAGACAAACAATATGGCATTTCATTCAACTTCTGCAAACAAACAATATGGCATTTCATTTCAACTTCTGCAAACAAACAATATGGCACGATATGAATGTTCTTGAATTGGGGTAATGTAAGAAAAGTCTCTTCACCCTTTGCAAACGATATGTATGTTTTTGAAATGGTGTAATGTAAGAAAAGGTCTCACCTTGTGCGAAAGATATTCTCCCAGGCTGGATCTACTTCTACTTCGATGGCGATGGTGACACATACTAGCCAGAAGATGGCGCCACTGCGTAGCAAAACAACGGTTCCCATATCATGTACGATTCGGCTTTTGCATGAACAAGGAAATAACTGGAAGATAAATAATTCCACGTAATGCATTAAGCAATATAACATGGAGCAAGAATGTAAATTGTTTGAAATATAGGTTTTCGTTTAATAATAAAACCCGAAACTGTTGTTCAAGTGTTTTATGTTGTTTTAATTCAATTATAATGCTACCACTGCATTGAAACAATGAATAGGACTAAAGCTTCTGAACGTGTGACATTTATTAGTGGCAAAAGTTACAAACATAAAAGTTAACATATTAACATAACGACTTTTTTTATACATTGGGTTGTTTTACCTCTGAGCGGCACTTTTTTTTTGCACACAGTGGGTTAAATGGCTAGGTCACAGGAACCCCGAGGACTCAGGGAGGGTTGGGGGAGGGTCTGCTTGGCTATTGATCTAAGGGACCTGGGTTCGAGCCCCTGGTAAGGCATGGATGTTCGTATTGTTTTCTGCTGAGGTCCTGCCATCCTCTCAGATCTTCTACTTTGGCATATAAACTGACAGGCTCCTGTCAGACCTCTGTGGCAAGCAGCTGCTTGAGGGGGTATTTATTTTGCCGTCCCGTGGCCGAGTGGTTAGCGCGCTTGGCTACTGATCTACGGGACCTGGGTTCGAGCCCCGGGTAAGGCATGGATATTCGTGTTGTTTTCTGCTGAGGTCCTGCCATCCTCTCAGATCTTCTACTGTGGCATATAAACTGACAGGCTCCTGTCAGACCTCTGTGGCAAGCAGCTGCTTGAGGGGGTATTTATTTATTTATTTTTATTTTATTTCCAGTCAACATCGTTGACTCAGCATCATTGAACATTGAAGAACACGCTGGCTGGCCATGCCATCCAGCATGTTCTTAAAACACTCTTAAAAGGAACTTTCGCTAAAGATGAATTGACTTGGATTGCTTACCTTGTTTTGCAAACAATGGGCTAAACGGCCAGGTCACAAGGACCCCAAGGGCTCAGAGAAAGTTTGGGAAGAGAACCCACTGGACATCTGTTAGGAGACAGATGGTAGCCTCACATCGAGGTCATTCAAAGTGTTCCTTAACGAGCACGAAGTATGCCTTTCCTGCACATGGCGACATAGCTTACAGTATTGCCAATACATATGTAAGAAAAAAAGCTTTAAAAAAGTTTAAAAAAATTTCAAATTTAAAAAGTTTTAAACAAGCGTTTCAGAATGAAAAACAAAACTAGATTTTCTATTGTTTAAGAAACAACAAATTTTTAATTGTTAAAGGACGGTTTAAAAAACATCAAAATGAAACGGGAAACACCATTTTTTGGGTAAAAAAAAAAGCCAATTTGAAAATTTTCCATGCTAGAACGATGCTAAAAATGGTAGATCTAACTTGAAACTAAAAGAGCGCATATCGCCTCTGGCGCATATGATAATCTCTTTTTCAAAGAGAAAGAAGTTTTTCCTTTACCTACAGTTTCATTCCTTGAAAGTTTTAATTTGAGCTAACGGATGATGGGGAAAACGAAAAGAGTATTTCATTAGTAATTATACAACATAAAAGTATTCGCCTTTTAATTGTTAAATCTGAAAAGTTGCATTTCCCACACCTCTCTCAGAAGGGGCGGGGGTGGCTCAGTCGGTAGCGCGCCAGGCTCGTAATCTGTAGTTCCCAGGTTCGAGTCCCAGCTGGGTCAGCGTTGAGATTTATCTCCGCAAAATTCCCCGCCGCTGTCCAAGGTCAGTAGGGGACACCGATGGGCTTGGAAAGGCCGCCGTCCGTCGGATGGGACGTTAAGCCGTGGCCCCGTGTGCGGGAGAGCCATACCCTGTGCACGTTAAAGAACACGCTGGATGGCCTTGACGGGAGGCTACCATCTGTCTCCCAACAGCCTGTTACAGTGGGTCCCCTCCCCCAACCTTCTCTGAGCCTTCGGGGTCCATGTGACCTGGCCATTTAGCCCATGGTGTGCAAAAAAGTGCCGCTCAGAGGTAAAACAACCCAACCTCTCTCAGAAAAGTTGATTTATTATTGCTGTCAGTGGAATTTCTCTTAAAAACTATTACTAATTTTTCAAATTTCTGTTCCATACGTGTTATTTGTAAAACTTAATAACAGCTCTGCCGTTTTATATTAGTGATCTGTATAGATATATTAAAACTACTAAGTGTTTGTTAAAAATGCGAATTATAATATTTTATTAGTATCAATCAAATTAAAAAGAGTTTTCTAATTATCATTTTCATTGTTTCTAATGGAAACCTCATGGCGTTAACATTCCTCCACTAAAATTTCATATTTCTATCATTAATATATCGTTGCAATATTTGTTTGAAATTTTGGAATTTTCAATCTTTTTCACCGTTAGAGGGCGCAGTTATAGTGTTCGAAATATTCCGAAAGTGCGAATCATAATATTTTATCAATTCCTATCTAACCCTAAAAAGATTCTTTCATTTATCTCTGGGGCGGGGGTGGCTCAGCCGCTAGCGCGCCAGGCTCGTAATCTGCAGTTCCCAGGTTCGTGTCCCAGCTGGGTCAGCGTTGAGATTTATCTCCGCTAAATTCCCCGCCCTGCCCACGGTCAGTAGGGGACACCGATGGGCTTGGAAAGGCCGCCGTCCGTCGGATGGGATGTTAAGCCGTGGCCCCGTGTGCGGGAGAGCCATACCCTGTGCACGTTAAAGAACACGCTGGATGGCCTTGACGGGAAGCTACCACTGTCTCCCAACAGCTGTTCCAGTGGGTCCCCTTCCCCAACCTTCTCTGAGCCTTCGGGGTCCTTGTGACCTGGTCATTTAGCCAATGGTGTGCAAAAAAGTGCCGCTCAGAGGTAAAACAACCCAATCCAACTCATTTATCTCTAAATATAAACAATTATCTGCTAAAACAAAAAAATTGTGTTTTTCCCCTCACCATGGGTCTAAGTGAATTGACCTCGTGATCAATTCATTGAGACAATGGAACTTCATGGCGTTCACAATCCACCACGAAATTTAAAAATTCTAGTTTAAATACGGCAATTATAGTTTTCGACAGATTTAAAAAGTCCGAATCATAATATTTTATCCATTTCTATCTAACCCAAAAAGAATTTTTCATTTAGCTCTAAAAACAAACAATTATCTGCTAAAACAAAAAAGGTGTTTCCACCCCCTCTGGGTCTAAGGAGTCAACTCATTGTTGACAATGGAATCTTGTGACCTTCACATTCCACCACCAAAATTTCAAATTTCTCGCATAAATACGTCGTTTGCAATATTCGTTTGAAATTTTCAACTTTTTTCACCGCTAGAGGCGTAATTATAGCTTTAGAGAGATTCGGAAAGTGCATTTCGCAATATTTCATCAATACCTATTCAACACAAAAAGAATTTTTAATTTTTCTCTGTAAACAAAAACGTTTGATGTCTACAGACGGACAGACAGACGACAAAGCGAAACTATTATCGTATTTCCCCGAAAATAAGACCTAACCGAAAAATAAGCCCTAGCATGATTTTTCAGGATGCTCGTAATATAAGCCCTACCCCAAAAATAAGCCCCAGTTAAGATCGTCAGCCAGACGAACGCATTTAGTACGTCCGTTGCAACACACGACGGACGTATTGAATTATAAAATAATAATATTAATATATAATTAAATATAAATAAATAATATTATTGACATTAATACTTAAAATAAATGATAATATAAATTATAATTATGAATTGTAATTAGAGTTATGATGATGTTCCAGAAGAAGATGACATAACTGTATTTGAATAAATGTAGATTTTTGTACATGAAAAAATACGACATCCTCTGAAAATAAGCCCTAATGCGTCTTTTGGAGCAAAAATTAATATAAGACCCGGTCTTATTTTCGGGGAAATACGGTATCTCGTTTTCTTTGATAACGAGATAAAAGCTAAGTTGGCAATACTGATGGCTTACGTCCCATCTGAGGGAGGGGGGGGGGGGGGGGCAAGCCCTATAGTTTCCTCTTTCTGACCCACGATGGCGCTCCAACCTGGGAATTGCAGATTATGACGTGCATCACTTAATCTCTACAGAGGAGACATTAAGATTTGAGTTTAGGATGTTAGGAGAATTGCAGGAATGCAGCTGTGGATTAAAATGAAGGACTGAAGAAATGGGTCAGGACGTTGGCTCGGGAGGCAGGTTTTCTCCTCTGATCCACGTTCTACCCTCAATGCAACATAGTTGGGCTTGGAAAGCCATCTCCCATCAGAAAAGTGTGGCCTCCTCATGGCGAAAGAAAACCCTTCTCTACGCAAGTAGAGATTTCTGAAGGGCTTGTGCGAGCCTTTCGTCTCATAACAGATGTTCATTTGATTCCTTCCCCTATCTGGCTCTGAGTCATTGTGGTCGTTGCGACATGACCATTATATGCAAAAAAAAATTCTTCTTAGAGGCAAAAGCAGCCGAACTGAAGGAAATTCTTGTGTAAATAGTTCTGTTCCATCTGTACACCATTCAATTTATATTTCTCGTTCAAAGAAATGAACTTAGTTCCAGAACTCGAGCATTTAAAACACCCGAACTTCTATGAAGATCAAAACAAAACACTTGTTTAGAAATTCCAAAATAAACAACAGAATTTAAAGTAGAATGTTGACCAACCCCGGAGAACTTGATTAAAAGGAGTCGGGAGACTTCGTTGCCACCCACGTGCTTCCTATATGTTTCCTTGTCACCTAATCTGCAGCTGAATCTTTTTATACGTTGTCTTGTATTTGTGCCCGTGCTTTGGAGCAACATTTGCATTGAAATTAAAAAACATTTCCTCTTTTGTGAGCGGAAGTCGACTCTGTAATTGAGGACCTGGATTTCCTTCTTGAAGAAGTTTCTTCGGAGAATTCTCCTGGGCTTCCTTCGTTTACTGACCTGGAATCTTCGCTATTCAAGTGAAGAAAGCTTCGAGCCTTTTGAAGTGAGCTCAGCATTCCCCATCCATCTAAAAATCCTTGACATTGATGCATTTCTTCCTTGGCTCATTCAAACGCAAGTTTTATTCTATTTCTTTAAAAGAGTTCCGTCGTTTTGTGATCAAAATATCTCCGCAATATTCCTCACCCTCCCCTCGATCAGAAAGGGGACTTGGAAAGGCAGCCGTTCATTGGAGAGACGTTAAGCCTCCGTCCTGTGTGCAGGAGCACCATACCCTGTACATGTTAAGAACACGCTGCATAACCTTGACATCTCTCTCCTAAAAGCTGCCCAGTGCCCCTTCCACCAGGGGCGGGGGTGGCTCAGTCGGTTGCGCACCAGGCTCGTAATCTGCAGTTCCCAGATTCGAGTCCCAGCTGGGTCAGCGTTGAGATGTATCTCCGCAAAACTCCCCGCCCTGCCCACGGTCAGTACGGGGACACCGATGGGCTTGGAAAGGCCGCCGTCCGTCGGATGGGACGTTAAGCCGTGGCCCCTTGTGCGGGACAGCCATACCCTGTGCACGTTAAAGAACACGCTGGATGGCCTTGACGGGAGGCTAACATTTGTCTCCCAACAGCTGTTCCAGTGGGTCCCCTCCCCCAACCTTCTCTGAGCCTTCGGGGTCCTTGTGACCTGGCCATTTAGCCCATGGTGTGCAAAAAAAGTGCCGCTCAGAGGTAAAACAACCCAATAACAAAAATTTCCCTTCCTCCAACCATCTCTGAGACCTTGGGACCCTTGTGACCTGGCCATTTAGTCCATTGTGTGCAAAAAAGTGTCGCTCAGAAGAAAATCAGCATCACCCTGTGTGCTCAAAAATACTGGGATTGTTTCTACCAATAGGAATCAGGGAGGAGAGAGAGATGGCATTTGTCCCCACTCCATTTGTCCCCACTCCCATTCCCACTCAATTTGTAAACATTTTGGAATTGTATATTCAGTTGGTTGGTTGGTTGTTTGGGGTTTAATGCGCATTGGCAGCTGAGGTCATAATGCGCAAAACAAGATGAATAAAAGGGTAAAAGAAGCAGCAACCCACAACCAAAGTTCAAATTCAAGACAATAAAACAAATATATAAAACAAATGTGTAAAGTCAAGAATACAAAGATATAAATGGTAAAAGCAACCCAGTTGTAAAAGACCCAGGTTGCATAGGGTGTAAAAGACAAAATCCGTAAAATTACAATCTGTTAAAATAACCTGTAAAACGTAAAAAGGCAAATACAGGAGGTAAAAAAGAGTTATCAGAATGGCCCGGTGTACGAGGCTCGGCCGTAAAATTGTGAAAGGTAAAAAACATTCGACGGTCAAGGTTAAAAGCTGGACAATGAATTAAAATGTGTTTAATAGTTAAGATGGTGTCACAAAACTCGCACTTAGATTCGTTGTCCGCCTTAAGAAGAAACGAATGAGTAATAAACGAATGACCTAAGCGGAGCCGAGCAACTTCCTCCTTGCGATTCCTGCGATTTTCCTCCAAAGAAGAGCAACGGATTACAACAGACTGCAAAATAGATCAAGGGGTAGCAATGGCCTCCAAAGTAGAGCAACGGATTGCAACAGACTGCAAAATAGAGCAAGGGGTAGCAATGGCCTCCAAAGTAGAGCAACGGATTGCAACAGACTGCAAAATAGAGCAAGGGGTAGCAATGGCCTCCAAAGTAGAGCAAAGGATTGCAACAGACTGCAAAATAGAGCAAGAGGTAGCAATGGCCTCCAAAGTAGAGCAACGGATTGCAACAGACTGCAAAACAGATCAAGGGGTAGCAATGGCCTCCAAAGTAGAGCAACGGATTGCAACAGACTGCAAAATAGAGCAAGGGGTAGCAATGGCCTCCAAAGTAGAGCAAAGGATTGCAACAGACTGCAAAATAGAGCAAGGGGTAGCAATGGCCTCCAAAGTTGAGCAACGGATTGCAACAGACTGCAAAATAGATCAAGGGGTAGCAATGGCCTCCAAAGTAGAGCAAGGGGTAGCAATGGCCTCCAAAGTAGAGCAAAGGATTGCAACAGACTGCAAAAAAGAGCAAGGGGCAGCAATGGCCTCCAAAGTAGAGCAACGGATTGCAACAGACTGCAAAATAGATCAAGGGGTAGCAATGGCCTCCAAAGTAGAGCAACGGATTGTAACAGACTGCAAAATAGAGCAAGGGGTAGCAATGGCCTCCAAAGTTGAGCAACGGATTGCAACAGACTGCAAAATAGAGCAAGGGGTAGAAATGGCCTCCAAAGTAGAGCAAGGGGTAGCAATGGCCTCCAAAGTAGAGCAACGGATTGCAACAGACTGCAAAATAGAGCAATGGATTATAACGGATTGGAAAGTTGAACAACGGATTGCAAAGTATAAACCAACGAATTGCAGCGGACTGCAAAGTGGAGCAACGAATTTCAAGGTTTGCTTGAGGAAAACAACTATCCTATTTCAATGATTTCTAGTGTGTTCCTTGTCCATTTCTTTAACTGTCTTTTATGTAGCGTAGTGAATCATCATTAGATGCTCTACATCCTCGTCCAACATTTCGGAAGGTGGAAACTCCATTTAAAAAAGAAAATCGTTTCCAACTGCATGCTTAGAGAAACGCAAAGTGTCTCGTTTGAATCCCACAAAAGCGTTGTTAGCATGATTTACAAAGTGTACAGTCGCTCAAGATCTGGCAACCTTCGTGTCACGTGACACGAAGGTTGCCAGATCACTAATTTCTAAAAAAATCGTTGCCAGATATTTTTTCTGAATTCTGTAATCAACCGTAGTGTTCGGATTCTTTTTTCAGCGAAGGTTGCCAGATCACTAATTTCTAAAAAAAAACGTTGCCAGATATTTTTTCTGAATTCTGTAATCAACCATAGTGTTTGTATATTTATTTGAGCGACTGTGCTTTAAGAAAAACTACCGCTTAGAGGCAAAAACTTAACTAATTTAAATGTGGTGATGAAATCTCAAAAATGAATCTCATCTAAATTCATTCATCATTTAATCATTCAATCATTTAATCGAAATCTCACATTAAAGTTAAAAACTCATTAACAGTTTGCAGTTTCGACTTTTCATAAGTCATAAATAAACGTTCGCTTTGAAAAAAAAGAATCCTAATTTAATGAAATACGATTTTAATGTCTTAAATATTAGATTCCTTGTGACCTGGCCATTTAATCCATCACGTGGTGGCAAAAAAAAAAAGAGGAAAAATCAACAATTGGATTGTTTTACCTCTGAGCGGCACTTTTTTGCACACCATGGGCTAAATGGCCAGGTCACACACCCGAAGGTTCAGAGAAGGTTGGGGGAGGGGACCCACTGGAACAGCTGTTGGGAGACAGATGGTAGTCTCCCGTCAAGGCCATCCAGCGTGTTCTTTAACATGCACAGGGTATGGCTCTCCCGCACACGGGGCCACGACTTAACGTCCCATCCGACGGACGGTGGCCTTTCCAAGCCCATCGGTGTCCCCTACTGACCGTGGGCAGGGCGGGGATTTGAAAAATCAACAATATGCTTTGAAAAAATAAGCTTTTCATTATGCAGTAAAATTATTATTACATAATCAAATAGTAAATGTTCGTCACAAAAGATGACGGAGGCAGAAATCCCCCCCCCCTTTATCCTCCGCAAATAAATAAAGATCAAAATGAGTCTCTTGGAGGCCTCTCAGTAACTGATCGGTCCCACTTTTCGCACTTGTTCGATACCGGAAATACTCCATTAGGACTCAATCTCGTTTTGCCGGAAGTGATGAATGCTTCTCCCAAATGCCTGACAACGGATGGGAATCGTGCAGAAAAGCAAAACGCATCATTTGACCTGAGAAAGGCGACGATAATGCGAGCAGATGTTTTTATGTAACCTCAAATGATTCAATATCTGTTCCTTGCAGCTGAGTGGGAACGGCTGCTTTGATTCCTGTTTTGAAATAGATGGATATTTATCGTGTTTGCGCTCTGTAAAGAGATGTAGCTGCATCATGATGAATTATATTAGCAGCTGTCTCCAAAAGCATCACGCGGACAGCAGAATAATATTAAGCAATCAACAAGATATAGCCATCCACATCCAGGTATTACTTGAACAACCTGTTCTTAAATAGAAGCGTTTTTATTATTTATAGACATTTGCATAGCAAAGGAAGCTTTCCTCATTTTAAGGTAACTTTAATAGAATAATTCTATTACTTATTTATATGATAAAAATACTGTTAAAAAACAGATTTATATATATTTAATCTGTTATATATTATTTAAACAGATAAAGTTATTATAATACATAAAATATTCTTGAGGAATTAAGGTAGATAATCTTTCAAAAGTAAGCAACAGTAGAAATGTATCCAACTGAAAGATGCCAAGCTGCTTATATTTGCCCCTTTTTCTGTCCCGTGGCCGAGTGGTTAGCACGCTTGGCTACTGATTTAAGGGACCTGGGTTCGAGCCCCGGGTAAGGCATGGATGGATGTGTAGTTTTTCTGCTGAGGTCTTGCCATCCTCTCAGACCTTCTACTATGGCATATAAACTGACAGGCTCCTGTCAATTTATATATTTTTTTATTTTTATATATTATATATATTATTTTATATATTTATTATTTATTTATTTTTTTATTTTCAGAATCAAGATCTCTTGAAAGCTTCAGCTAGCCAACTAATCCACCAGAGTAGATATTTGATAATGATTCAGAATGAGCGATATTTGCAGCATCTGTCATCGTCATCATCATCATCATCATCATCATCAAAGTAAGAACTGTACCAGTGTGGATTTAACATTCTCACTACATTATTAGTTTCTATTACACTGCTGCTTTATTTATTATTATTACTATATTACTTCATTGTAACAGTAACAAAACTAAAAATGCTGCGCTATTGAGAGAGAAAAAAAACCTCGATCTTAAAAACTATCGCCGGAGAGTCCTTTTGGCCCAATAGTTCGCAAAAACCTGTAGTTGGCCTCTGAAAAAAAAAATGCGCTACGAGTAGACAATGATATCAGTTACTGCAATGTAGTTTACATGGAAAAGAAAAGATGACTCCTCATTGAGATTGAACAGTTTCTTTTCTCATCCTTTTCTCATGCCTCTCTCACTCTCTATTCTCATACCTCTCTCCTTCTATTCTCATACATCTTCCCCCTCTATTCTCATCCCTCTTTCCTCTATTAACATACACCGCCCCCTCTATTCTCATCCCTCCTCCTCTTTTCTCATACCGATCCTTTCTCATCCCTCCTCCTCTTTTCTCACACCCCTCCTTCCTCTCTTCTCATACCCCCTTCCTCTATTCTCACACCCCTCCTTCCTCTTTTTTTCATCCCTCCCTCCTCTTTTCTCATACCCCTCCTTCCTCTATTCTCACATCACTCCCCCCTCTATTCTCACACCCCTCCTTCCTCTTTTTTCATCCCTCCCTCCTCTTTTCTCATACCCCTCCTTCCTCTCTTCTCACATCCCTCCCCCCTCTATTCTCACACCCCTCTTTCCTTTTTTTTTCATCCCTCCCTCCTCTTTTCTCACATCCCTCCCCCTCTATTCTCACACCCCTCCTTCCTCTTTTTTCATCCCTCCCCCCTCTTTTCTCATACCCCTCCTTCCTCTCTTCTCACATCCCTCCCCCCTCTATTCTCACACCCCTCCTTCCTCTTTTTTTCATCCCTCCCTCTTTTTTTCTCATACCCCTCCTTCCTCTCTTCTCATACCCCCTTCCTCTATTCTCACACCCCTCCTCCTCTTTTTTTCATCCCTCCCTCCTCTTTTCTCATACCTTTCCCCCCTCTATTGTCATCCCCTCCTGCAGGCTGTTGATTGGAGAGCTGAACCATTGTTGCTTTGACAGACTTATACTCCAGGGATATCAGCTTCTCAAGCCATAACGCAGAAACATTAACAAACATTAACATTTATTATCTAATATTAATTTTCATATAAATATTTCATAATGTATTTTATTTCCCAAATATGTTCTATTATTCATTTTCAATTGCATTCCGTTTCACTTCCCACTGATATTAATCATTATTACTGTTTGATTGTGCAATGTTATAATCTGGATTTGTTAAGAGTTCGAAGATGTGATGCATTGTGATGCCAGAACTCATATCAAGTTATTTCTAATGGCAGAGTATATCGATTTACATCGTGATTTTCAAGAAACTCTCTCAAGGGGAAAACTAGATCTTCATGTAATTATGCAAGTGGGAAAAAAATCCTGTCGAACTCTATCACGTGCCAGTTGCCCTACCAGTTGAGCTAAGACGGGAGTGTGGGGAATTCATTCCTATTTAAAGGATGTTATGATGATTCTGTGCCGTGAAGTTTTACCACGTGATTCCGAGAGCTCTCGTGCGCTATTCAAACCACGTGTCACATAATAACATCCCTTGGGTTATTCAAATGCAGAGAATCGAAGATCTGGATGGAAATAACCCTTCACGCCACAGGCCGCATACCAATTGGATAAGGAGTCATGAATCTCATTACAGTGATAGTCATTTGTAGTAGAAGAACCAGATACGCATCTGTATAGCACATACGTAAGTATTAAACTCATAATGGGGCGGGGGGGGGGGCTCAGTCGGTAGCGCGCCAGGCTCGTAATCTGTAGATCCCAGGTTCGAGTCCCAGCTGGGTCAGCGTTAAGATTTATCTCTGCAAATTTCCCGCCCTGCCCACGGTCAGTAGGGGATACCGATGAGCTTGGAAAGGCAGCCGTCCGTCGGATGGGACGTTAAGCCGTGGCCCGTGTGCGGGAGAGCCATACCCTGTGCACGTTAAAGAACACGCTGGATGGCCTTGACGGGAGGCTACCATCTGTCTCCCAACAGCTGTTCCAGTGGGTCCCCTCCCCCAACCTTCTCTGAACCTTCGGGGTCCATGTGACCTGGCCATTTAGCCCATTGTGTGCAAAAAAGTGCCGCTCAGAGGTAAAACAACCCAACCCAAGTCATTTGTAGTAATTAGGCAAGGTAAAAAAAATCCATTATGAAGCTATGTAGGACCACCATCATAACCTTCTTTAAAGAGTTGTGGATTGATCGCGCCTTTGCTCAACTTTGGATTCAGAGTCCGGGAGACTGAAGCGGTCGATTTTCACACTTCCCTAATTACTACAGATGACTATCACTGAAAGAGATCTTCAGGTACAGTCGCTAGAAAAAATATATCCCAACACTATGGTCTATTACAGAATTCGAGTAAAATATCTGGCAACGATTTTTTGTTAGAAATTAGTGATCTGGCAACCTTCGTGTCACGTGACACGAAGGTTGCCAGATCACTGATTTCTAAAAAAAATCGTTGCCAGATATTTTTGCTGAATTTTGTAATCGACCAACATGTTCGGATACTTTTTTGAGCGACTGTAGGTGGTCATATTATTTTGATACTAGATCGTGTGGGCTCACTCACGGAAATATTGAGCGTGTGCAGTTACCGTTCACAGCAAACTGGAGCGTGTGCAGTAATTGCACACGCTCCAGTTTGCTGTGAACAGTAACTGGAGCGTGTACAGTTGCTGTGCACGCTCCAGATATTTTTCCTGAATTCTGTAATCACGTGACACGAAGGTTGCCAGATCACTAATTTCTAAAAAATAATCGTTGCCAGATATTTTTTCTGAATTCTGCAATCGACCATCATCATCATCATCATCATCATCCTCAAGCAGCCATGGGCTACGGAGGTCCAACCAGACCGTGCAATTTAGTTCTCCAAGCAAGTCTATCCTGAGCTACATCTACTCATCATCTACTACAGTAGATGTATCGACCATAGTGTTCGGATATTTTTTTGAGCGACTGTACCTGATAATCACACATCTTTCTTATTCCATTTCAATCATTTCAGTTTCAGTGGACGATTGTGTTTACTGTTTGAACACGCAATAAACACAATCTATGTATACAATAACACAATAATTTGAACGTACCTTTTTTTGTCCCGCAACAGATTAAACTGCCAGGTGACGAAGACCCCTAAGACTCAAAACACACAATCGGCGTTTGTTAAGGCTTGGCTGACATAATCAGAGAAAAGGAATATGAAGACAGACTTTTCCAATTCTGAATTATCAACCTAAAGAAAAACAAAAACAAACTGGGTTGGGTTGTTTTACCTCTGATCGGCACTTTTTTGCACACCGTGGGCTAAATGGCCAGGTCACATGGACCCCGAAGGCTCAGAGAAGGTTGGGGGAGGGGACCCACTGGAAGAGCTGTTGGGAGACAGATGGTAGCCTCCCGTCAAGGCCATCCAGCGTGTTCTTTAACGTGCACAGGGTACGGCTCTCCCGCACACGGAGCCACGGCTTAACGTCCCATCCGACGGACGGCGGCATTTCCAAGCCCATCGGTGTCCCCTACTGGCCGTGGGCAGGGCGGGGAATTTTGCGGAGATAAATCTCAACGCTGACCCAGCTGGGACTCGAACCTGGGAACTACAGATTACGAGCCTGGCGCGCTACCGACTGAGCCCCCCCCCCCCCCCCAAAAAAAAAAAAAAAAAAAAAAAAACTGACCTTAGGTCATTTCAAACAGAACCTGTAACCTTTACTCTTCAGGTTGACTCTTCACCTGTTACATCATTCACAGAGGAAGGCAGAAATCTCCATTGACAGCCACTTGACAAGATCTAACAGGTGGTTACCATGGCGACGAGATGCAACAAAGCATCAGAAAAATCGCCAACTTTCTTGAGATTTTAATTCCGATATCTTTACACTCTGGAGAAACAGATGACCCAAAGCGACAACACGTAGAGGCTGCGAACAGAAATGAATCAATTTCTTTCAAAGACGATGCCATTTAGACTATATAGTCTTTTAAGTGTAGTCAATATTTGACATTGATGAAAGCAATAACAGTCTCAGCATCTCTGAAATCTTTTGCGACAGAAAGGAGAGACTGAAAGTGATTCCCCATTGTCTGGCATTTTTGCAAACCACACTAAAAAGACTAAAAAAGAAATTCTATTTTAGAAGGTTTTGGAATTTTTTGAACCGAACATTGGAAGACTCGCGCGCATTCCTCAGTTTTCGAAAGAAGTGGCGGGAATTCAGTTGCATTTTGTAGAGAAGAGGGGAAATGACGGACGCAGGCTAAATTGTTCTGTCTTTTATTTTTTTGCATTCCCCTTTGAGAGAGCAAAACGGGATCGCAAAAGATTTCGCTTCGCCAATTTTCTGGAGAGGTTTTTCCCTTGCGGTTATTGCAATAAAGAATGAAGTTAACAAAGACCAACAATTTCTAACCAAAAGTTTTTTTTGGCGTGTTTATATCTCGCACTTTTTCTTTTCCTTGTCGCTAGCTTTAAGTGGAAAAGAAATCGATTCAAGTTACGAGCAGAAATTAACTTTTAGTTTTGCTCTTCTGCAATAATAGCTGAAAAAAGTCTAAACATTTGACAGCGATTCATAGCACGAGATGTACAGTCGCTCAAAAAAATATCCGAACACTATGGTTGATTACAGAATTCAGAAAAAATATCTGGCACCGATTTTTTTTAGAAATTAGTGATCTGGCAACCTTCGTGTCACGTGATTACAGAATTCAGGAAAAATATCTGGGGCGTGTACAGCAACTGTACACGCTCCAGTTACCGTTCACAGCAAACTGGAGCGTGTGCAGTTACTGCACACGCTCCAGTTTGATGTGAACGGTAACTGCACACGCTCAATATTTCCGTGAGTGAGCCCACACGATCTAGTATCAAAATAATATGACCACCTACAGTCGCTCAAAAAAGAATCCGAACACTATGGTCGATTACAGAATGCAGAAAAAATATCTGGCAACCATTTTTTTTAGAAATTAGTGATCTGGCAACCTTCGTGTCACGTGACACGAAGGTTGCCAGATCACTAATTTCAGTATTTCTGTCAATATACATTTCATACATTCTGTCAATTCTGTAATCAACCATGGTGTTCGGATATTTTTTGAGCGACTGCACAAGAGGTAAAAAAAATGTTATACTTATCTATATTTCATGCATTTTTCAAGAAATTTTTAAAATGCAACTATAACGGAAAGAAAAACTCCTGTACTAAAATGTAAATCCAGTCTCTTATATCCCCCCCCCTCTGTTTTACTTTCTCCGGCTTGATTGAGTTCCGTCCCCCCCTCCCCTTTATTTTTTTCTAAATCCCGGTTTGCTTCAAATCAATTTTTCCCTCCAAACATGGGGCGGGGGTGGCTCAGTCGGTAGCGCGTCAGGCTCGTAATCTGTAGTTCCCAGGTTCGAGTCCCAGCTGGGTCAGCGTTGAGATTTATCTCCGCAACATTCCCGCCCTGCCCACGGTCAGTAGGGGACACCGATGGGCTTGGAAAGACCGCCGTCCGTCGGATGGGACGTTAAGCCGTGGCCCCGTGTGCGGGAGAGCCATACCCTGTGAACACGTTCAAGAACACCCTGGATGGCCTTGACGGGAGGCTACCATCTGTCTCCCAACACCTGTTCCAGTGGGTCCCCTCCCCCAACCTTCTCTGAGCCTTCGGGGTCCTTGTGACCTAACCATTTAGCCCATGATGTGCAAAAAAGTGCTGCTCAGAGGTAAAACAACCCAACCCAACAACCCTCCAAACATTTCTGAATCCCTCTCCTCCTTTTTCATTCCCTCCCCCCCCCCCTACCTCCACTGTCAATCTGATTGGTCAGCGTATTATCCAGCGTCGCCATTTCAATTTCGTCCGTACTGCCACTTCCGATTCCTCTCGATTAGTGAATGGGGCAAATAATCATTCGCGGGCCTCGCCATCGATTCTGCGAGAGAATCTCCTCGTGGCGGATGAACGGGAGGAATGGATCATCAGAGGCAGAGAGAAAGGAACATGCATCGATGACAGGGACCAAATCGAAATCGGTCTCTCTGCTGAACGATAATTGCTCGACCGCTGTGAAATCGCATTGGAAAGAATATTTCAATTCCATTTTAAAATCGCAATTTAATTCCAATTGAAGGGCCCACGGGGTGAAGGTGTTCATTGAAGTAAGACCCCCTCCCCCCCTTAATCTGGTGGGAGAGTCCATTTTAATGCTTTAATTCATATTACATTTGCGTTTTTAACTGAAATGGTTTCCTTCATATTTATGATATTTAAGGATGTAGACAATACTTTTCATTCATATTTCACTTTTTCATTTTCAGTCAGTACGTTATTAAAGAAGAATTTGAATGTATTGTTTTCTACAGATGAGATTTAAAGACAAACTCTGATTCAAATAATAAAAGAAAATATTCGATGTTTTTCCACCATTGTTATTATTAAAAGACTACTGCATTAATTTGATACATATAATTTAAACAAAAAAAAATTCAATTCCAGCCTCCAAAAGGCTGGAACGGATATTTTTCTTAGCATTACTGATTATTATCATAAAAAAAGCTATCTCACGCTTATTTACTTTTACATATAGAAAAAACGAAATTTTTTTTGAGTTTGTTTTAAATAAGTTTTCTCTTTATGAGCGTCAATCTAATTCTTCATAACTTGGAATTTTTAATTTTTAATTTTTTCAATTTCCAAGCCCATCGGTGTCCCATCGGTGTCCGATGCGCTTGGAAAGGCAGCCGTCCGTCTAATGGAATGTAAAACCATGAGGAGAGCCATACTCTATGCACTTTAAAGAACACGGTGGATGACTTTGACGAGAGGCTACCATCTGTCTCCCAACATCTGTCCTGGGGCGGGGGTGGCTCAGTCGGTAGCGCGCCAGGCTCGTAATCTGTAGTTCCCAGGTTCGAGTCCCAGCTGGGTGAGCGTTGAGATTTATCTCCGCAAAATTCCCCGCCCTGCCCACGGTCAGAAGGGGACACCGATGGATGGGACGTCAAGCCGTGGCCCCGTGTGCGGGAGAGCCATACCCTGTGCACGTTAAAGAACACGCTGGATGGCCTTGACGGGAGGCTACCATCTGTCTCCCAACAGCTGTTCCAGTGGGTCCCCTATCTTCTCTGAGCCTTCGGGGTCCATGTGACCTGGCCATTTAGCCCATGGTGTGCAAAAAAGTGCCGCTCAGAGGTAAAACAACCCAAACAACATCTGTCCAGTGGGTTCCCTCCCCGCAAGCTGGCGATTTAGCCCATTGCGTCCGCAAAACAGTACCGCTCAGAGGTAAAACAACCCAACCCAAACAACATCTGTCCAGTGGGTTCCCTCCCCGCAAGCTGGCGATTTAGCCCATTGCGTCCGCAAAACAGTACCGCTCAGAGGTAAAACAACCCAACAGAATCCTAATCCTAATAAATCGATAAGTTGTATTGCAAGGAATGTTTACAGTTTAGTAGATTTTTAACCAAGGTTCTGCAAACAAGTCTGAGAGCGAACTGAAGCAATTATCGACTACACAGCTTGGTAAATTCGAATTTCATGCTCTTACCAACATAGAAACCCACTCACATATAGAATGAAACTATTCTCAACGCTGACCCAGCTGGGACTCGAACCGGGAAACTGCAGATTACGAGCCTGGCGCGCTACCGAATGAGCCACCCCCGCCCCTTGATTTTAAGAGATCAACATAGAAACTCTTTGAGTTGGATTTGTAAGAATAAAATATTATTATTCCAAATTTTCAGAATCTTTCACTAGTTTGAAATTTCATTGATATATGGCGTTAAATTTGGAAAATTAATTTTCCATTAAAAAATTTCATTCTATACGTTAATGGGTTAGACCGATTTAGGGTGTGGCAGCAATCCCGTGAAGCAGTGGAGCCATCATGTGCAGCGCCTGATGCTCAAGGTACTGAAGACAATACCAGTGTCACGGTATGGGGAGTATTTTTCTAAATATAGTACTCATAATATACACTAGATGGTGCCACGGTTTTTTTAATAAAGGGGGAGGAAATTTTAATAAAGGGGATTAATTAATTATGAAATATTAATTATTAATTAATCTGTTCATTCGAACTGAAGAGGGCAGAGATCTGTTCATTCGAATTGCAGAGGGCAGAGGTCTGTTCATTCGAATTGAAGAGGGCAGAGGTCTGTTCATTCGAATTGAAGAGGGCAGAGGTCTGTTCATTCGAATTGAAGAGGGCAGAGGTCTGTTCATTCGAATTGAAGAGGGCAGAGGTCTGTTCATTCGAATTGAAGAGGGCAGAGGTCTGTTCATTCGAATTGCAGAGGGCAGAGGTCTGTTCATTCGAATTGAAGAGGGTAGAGGTCTGTTCATTCGAATTGCAGAGGGCAGAGGTCTGTTCATTCGAATTGCAGAGGGCAGAGGTCTGTTCATTCGAATTGAAGAGGGCAGAGGTCTGTTCATTCGAATTGAAGAGGGCAGAGGTCTGTTCATTCGAATTGAAGAGGGCAGAGGTCTGTTCATTCGAATTGAAGAGGGCAGAGGTCTGTTCATTCGAATTGCAGAGGGCAGAGGTCTGTTCATTCGAATTGAAGAGGGCAGAGGTCTGTTCATTCGAATTGAAGAGGGCAGAGGTCTGTTCATTCGAATTGCAGAGGGCAGAGGTCTGTTCATTCGAATTGAAGAGGGCAGAGGTCTGTTCATTCGAATTGAAGAGGGCAGAGGTCTGTTCATTCGAATTGAAGAGGGCAGAGGTCTGTTCATTCGAATTGAAGAGGGCAGAGGTCTGTTCATTCGAATTGCAGAGGGCAGAGGTCTGTTCATTCGAATTGAAGAGGGCAGAGGTCTGTTCATTCGAATTGCAGAGGGCAGAGGTCTGTTCATTCGAATTGAAGAGGGCAGAGGTCTGTTCATTCGAATTGAAGAGGGCAGAGGTCTGTTCATTCGAATTGCAGAGGGCAGAGGTCTGTTCATTCGAACTGAAGAGGGCAGAGGTCTGTTCATTCGAATTGAAGAGGGCAGAGGTCTGTTCATTCGAATTGCAGAGGGCAGAGGTCTGTTCATTCGAATTGAAGAGGGCAGAGGTCTGTTCATTCGAATTGCAGAGGGCAGAGGTCTGTTCATTCGAATTGAAGAGGGCAGAGGTCTGTTCATTCGAATTGAAGAGGGCAGAGGTCTGTTCATTCGAAAAGCGCTTTCCAAGTTGTCCCACGTGTTTCCGATTGTAGTAAAATCAAGCAGTTGTGCAGGCCAGGCAAGGTGATAAAGACCCACTTCCTGTTTTTCATACTACTGTACGATTCAAGAGGATTGAATCTTTGAATTATCATCCTGGGTTTTACCAACTCCACTTGGGTAAAAATGATTGTTATCGACAGCACCTGATCGTCCTAGATGCTTTTATACTTCCGCCAAGCGATGCCTAGAAAGCAGAGAACCTAATCAATACCAAGAAAATACTCCCCATACCGTGACACTGTCTTCAGCACCTTCAGCATCGGGCGCTGCACATGATGAGTCCACTGCTTCACGGGATTGCTGCCACATTCTAAATCGGTCATCTGTTGAAAACGATGTATAACGTGGTTCGTCTGCCCAGACTGTACGTTTCCGATCCTCCATTGACCATGTTCTGCGACCATCCGTTGACCATGTTCCTTTTGTTTTTGGAAACGAAACGCTTTCTTATCGTGGTATAGTTCCGCTATCGATTGTTGAACTGTAAAAGCTCCGTTTCATCGTACAGTTCGAATCAATAATAAATCACAGAAATCCGTGATCTGGCAACCTCCGTGTCACGTGACACGAAGGTTGCCAGATCACTAATTTCTAAAAAAATCGTTGCCAGATATTTTTTCTGAATTCTCTAATCAACCATAGTGTTCGGATACTTTTTTGAGCGACTGTAGGTGGTCATATTATTTTGATACTAGATCGTGTGGGCTCACTCACGGAAATATTGAGCGTGTGCAGTTACCGTTCACAGCAAACTGGAGCGGTTGCGGTGTTCACAGCACATTGGATCGTGTGAGCTCACAAAGACCTGGATCGTGTGGGCTCACTCACGGAAATATTGAGCGTGTGCAGTTACCGTTCACAGCAAACTGGAGCGGTTGCGGTGTTCACAGCACATTGGATCGTGTGAGCTCACAAAGACCTGGATCGTGTGGGCTCACTCACGGAAATATTGAGCGTGTGCAGTTACCGTTCACAGCAAACTGGAGCGTGTGCAGTTACTGCACACGCTCCAGTTTGCTGTGAACGGTAACTGGAGCGTGTACAGTTGCCAGATCACTAATTGCCAGATATTTTTTCTGAATTCTGTAATCAATTACAGTGTTCGGATATTTTTTTGAGCGACTGTACATGACTTCTTCATTTATGTTATACCAAAATATTTCAGTCCCATTGTTCTACTAAATTTTTCTTTATTTATTTAATGTTCCGTCACTAAAAATGTTTTGGAAGTCACTGACACAGAAATTAAGAACTGGACCGAATTCTTGAAATGAATTCGAAATAAACTTAGTGCCTGCAACAATTACGAAAATACGAATCAAAAACTGCCACTCATCAATCCCTTTCACTTTTTTTGGCTGATTGAATAGGGGAATTTTTTTTGGCTCATTGAATAGGGGAATTTTTTTTTGGCTGATTGAATAAGGGAATTTTTTTTGGCTCATTGAATAGGGGAATTTTTTTTGGCTCATTGAATAGGGAAATTTTTTTTTGGCTGATTGAATAGGGGAATTTTTTTTTGGCTCATTGAATAGGGGAATTTTTTGGCTGATTGAATAGGGGAATTTTTTTTGGCTGATTGAATAGGAGATTTTTTTGGCTGATTGAATAGGGGAATTTTTTTGGCTGATTGAATAGGGGAATTTTTTGGCTGATTGAATAGGGAATTTTTTTGGCTGATTGAATAGGGGAATTTTTTTTGGCTGATTGAATAGGGGAATTTTTTTTTGGCTGATTGAATAGGGGAATTTTTTTTTGGCTGATTGAATAGGGGAATTTTTTTGGCTGATTGAATAGGGGAATTTTTTTTTGGCTGATTGAATAGAGGAATTTTTTTTGGCTGATTGAATAGGGGAATTTTTTTTGGCTGATTGAATAGGGGAATTTTTTTTGGCTGATTGAATGGGGGAATAAACGCTTCATGCCTCGGACGTCAGGATCTCTACTTTTTCATCTTATTATCCTCCAAAATAATATCCGTTATCTACGTAGACTGATAAGACGCCAAACTAAACTTCTGATACTTAAAGGATAAAATATTCGCAGTTGAGAATTTAGTTACAACATGAAAAGTGTACAGTCGGTGAAAAAAAGTATCCAAACACTATGGTTGATTACAGAATTCAGAAAAAATATCTGGCAACGATTTCTTTTAGGAATTAGTGATCTGGCAACCATCGTGTACCTATATACAGTCGCTCAAAAAAGTATCCGAACACTATGGCCGGTACAGTACACGAAGGTTGCCAGTTCACAAATTTCTAAAAAAAAAAACGTTGCCAGATATTTTTTCTGAATTCTGTAATCAACTATAGCGTTCGGATACTTTTTTGTGCGACTGTATCCCTATGACGAAATTTCAATTTCTGAACGCCACTTTTGGGCTAAATAAGAGGCAGGTCACAAGGACCCCAAAGACCCCTCAGAGAAGCTTGGGGTTAGAGGACCCATTGAGTAGCTGCTGGGAGACGAATAGAAGCTTTCCCTTTCCGTTCCCTGTTCTTTAACGTGAACAGGGTTCCGATCTCTTGCAAAAGGGTCCTCGGCATTACGTCTCCCATCCAACGGACATTAGCGTTTGCCAAGACTATCAGAGTCCGCTTTCTCAGTGAGATTTGGGTTGGGTTGTTTTACCTCTGAGCGGCGCTTTTTTGCACACCATGGGCTAAATGGCCAGGTCACAAGGACCCCGAAGGCTCAGAGAAGGTTGGGGGAGGAGACCCATTGGAACAGCTGTTGGGAGACAGATGGTATCCTCCCGTCAAGGCCATCCAGCGTGTTCTTTAACGTGCACAGGGTATGGCTCTCCCGTACACTGGTACACGGCTTAACGTCCCATCCGGCGGATGGCGGCCTTTCCCAGTCCATCGGTGTCCCCTACTGACCGTGGGCAGAGGGGGGGGGGAGAGTTTTGCGGAGATAAGTCTCAACGCTGACCTAGCTGGGACTCGAACCTGGGAACTACAGATTACGAGTCTGGCGCGCTACCGACTGAGCCACCCCCGCCCCTTCTCAGTGAGAATAGGGTGGGAGATAGCAGGAAAAATTCTTAATGCTGGCACAGTTTGGAACTCGAACCTAAGAACGACAGACTAAGAGCCTGGTGCGCTTCAGACTGAGCCAAGTCTCGCCCATTACAATTTGCATTTTGGGAACAGTAAATTACATTCATCTAAAGAGGAGATTTCATTTAAGGAGCACGTCAAGTGTCAAGCAAAAAGTAATCATTCGGAGACTTTAAAGCGAGTAAAATCAAAACACATTTCGGAACAAACTCACGAAAAGAGAAAGTGAAATCGAAGTTGGGTTTCAATTTCCGAAATCTTACCTCAATTGAGATGGAGGTGGAGATTGCGGGCAGAATGTCACGTGACTTAAGGCGATGTTTCGGAGGCTGAAGAGTTGATCCTTATAACGATGCTAAGAGGACACAATACGTCATCGCTTGAGAGTGGCACGCGCTGCTGCTGTTGCTGCCGCTCCAGGTAGGGATTGAGAGAGACAGCGCACCTTCCGGGCCCCGCTCTTTTCGTTACAGCGAAGGCAGCACTTCCAGTGCCTCGCTGAGGGGATGCGCAGAACAGATGACTTTCGTCTCCTTTGTCTGGGGGGTCGCACTTGGCTTTTATGCACCTGAGAGGAGGCTGAGGAATGTCCGCTGCGTGTTAAAACAGAGTCTTGGTCAGCCTCTTTATATCTTGTGTGGGATGTTGGGTGGGGACGCGTAGAAGAGCATCGGGATCAGTGATTGGTTGATGCGTGGGACGTTCGCTGTTAAAGATCATCACCTGACTGCGACCATTCGATCATGTGATTTGCTTATTATCTTGGAATCGGAAGCTGGGAAGGAAAATGCAAGTGATGAATAAATGGGATGAAGTTAGATGGATAAATTGAAGAAGGAAAGTGTATAGGGTGTTTTGGGGGAAGAAAATGAAATGCATTACGTGAAAAAATTGTGGGGAACAGCTGTTGGGAGACAGATGGTATCCTCCCCTCTCAAAAGGAATAAGGATGTTGGAGATCAGTTTAAAGGATGGAGATGAGAATGAGGCTTGTTACTCCCACTGGTACAGTCTCCCAAAAAAAATATCCGAACACTATGGTTGATTACAGAATTCAGAAAAAATATCTGGCAACGATTTTTTTAGATATATTGACCTTTGTGTCACGTGACATGAAGGTTGTCAGATCACTAATTTCTAAAAAAAAACGTTGCCAGATTTTTTTCCTGAATTCTGTAATCAACCATAGTGTTCGGATACTTTTTTGAGCGACTGTAGGTGGTCATATTATTTTGATACTAGATCGTGTGGGCTCACTCACGGAAATATTGAGCGTGTGCAGTTACCGTTCACAGCAAACTGGAGCGTGTGCAGTAACTGCACACGCTCCAGTTTGCTGTGAACGGTAATTGGAGCGTGTACAGTTGCTGTACACGCGCCAGATATTTTTCCTGAATTCTGTAATCACGTGACACGAAGGTTGCCAGAGCACTAATTTCTAAAATAAATCGTTGCCAGATATTTTTCCTGAATTCTGTAATAAACCATAGTGTTCGCATACTTTTTTGAGCGACTGTACACCAATGATGCTGGTGTATCTTCGGTGTATATGAGAACTAGCAGATTAAGTCGTTTGAAGAGGGCCATTATTAAATTTTCAGTCGATATATAAAGAAATGTTTTATTTTTTGTTAATATTTTTGAGACATAAAAGACAGAGAAGGGTGCTGGAAACTGCTCCTACTTTCTAGAGACCTTCTCCTACAAGGGCATGCCCTACCAAGACCTTAGCCATTGTTGACCACTGCCTCAGTTAGGGCTAACACAGCGCACAATATTCTTATAAATCTTATAAAGCTTTATTCAAAATCTGTAATCTTCGAAATCTAATATCACATTGTCATCCCACAAAAGTTCTCTCATCGCAATGTTTCGTGTCAAGACTCTGTGATCATTCCTAAATAAACCTTGATTCCCTTTGTCTTTCAGCTTTCCTGCTGTCTGAGAAAAAAAGAGAGAGTCTTAGAGTAGGATCTTTTACTGTGAGTGAACCCAAAATTTAGATGTCTGTTTTGTGAGGACCACAATGGGAGTCTATACTCATAATTTGAGGCAGATAATTAAAAATGGCTGAAATGCAGAACGTTAGATAGATAATGACCAAAAGACAGAAAAAATAAATAAAAATAAATACCCCCTCAAGCAGCTGCTTGCCACAGAGGTCTGACAGGAGCCTGTCAGTTTATATGCCAAAGTAGAAGATCTGAGAGGATGGCAGGACCTCAGCAGGAAAACAACATAAATGTCCATGCCTTACCAGGGGCTCGAACCCAGGTCCCTTAGATCAATAACCAAGCGTGCTAACCACTCGGCCACGGAATAGCATTAAAGTCGATTCGATAGTTGTAAATGGAAATACAGGTGCTCCCCTACTTACGAACAGGTTAAGTTCCCGAGGTTTTGTGGTAAGTGAAAACTAATCTAAAAATAACATTCGTACCCAGAATAACCACTTATTGTTCGTGTTTGATCCTTCAATGGACTTCCATTGGAATGCATTGCAGTCGTTTATCTGCTGGCTACAAGCCGTCCCATGGCCGAGTGGTTAGCACTCTTGGCTACTGATCTAAGGGACCTGGGTTCGAGCCCTGGGTAAAGCATCGTTGTACGTGTTTTTCTGCTGAGGTCTTGTCATCCTCTCAGACCTTCTACTGTGGCATATAAACTGACAGGCTCCTGTCAGACCTCTGTGGCAAGCAGCTGCTTGAGGGGGTATTTATTTATTATTTATACTGCTTACTAGCAGGTGTTTCAAATGCGGTAAAAATCTGCTGTGGTATATGCTAACATAAAGTCGATATTATAAATAAAACAACTTATACTGTTAAGGTATATGTTGGGTTGTTTTACCTCTGAGTGGCACTTTTTTGTACACCATGGGCTAAATGGCCAGGTCACAAGGACCCCGAAGGCTCAGAGAAGGTTGGGGGAGGGGACCCACTGGAACAGCTGTTGGGAGACAGATGGTAGCCTCCCGTCAAGGCCATCCAGCGTGTTCTTTAACGTGCACAGGGTATGGCTCTCCCGCACACGGGTACACGGCTTAACGTCCCATCCGACGGATGGCGGCCTTTCCCAGCCCACTGGTGTCCCCTACTGACCGTGGGCAGGGCGGGGAATTTTGCGGAGATAAATCTCAACGCTGACCCAGCTGGGACTCGAACCTGGGAACTACAGATTACGAGTCTGGCGCGCTACCGACTGAGCCACCCCCGCCCCTAATGTATATGTTTGTACATAAATAATATAATACATATTGTTAATAACAAAAAAGGAACATTAGACCACGCTATCGACTTCAACGCCACGAATCCGCGCGAAATTTAAATTTTAGACGTACGGTCAAATTGTTCGTAAGTCTGAAAGTTCGTAAGTTGAACGTTCGCATGTAGGGGAGCACCTCTACTTTTTAAGTTTAGAAAATAACAAGATAAAGATGAGGAAGAGCAATAAAGATCAGAACATCAGCAGAGAGAAGAATTTTTAGTGCTCTGGCGATGAATGCCTTTCTTTCATTGCATCTGTTTTTTATTCACTTTAAGTTTTATGATCTTCCCTGAATTGGCCCCAAGGGTGACTTCTGACTCGTTTATTGCAGACTGATACTAAAGCAACTGAGGTGAGGAGCGAACCTCGTAAAAGCAGAACTTTAATCAATGCCAGTGAATGGAAAGAGGGAAAGCAATTCAATAGGAAACCCATCTCACTTTGCCATCGAAAAACAGGCGATCAGAAAAACAGCGAGATTGATTTGCACACAATGGACTAAATAGCCAGTTCGGAGCGTGTGCAGTTACCGTTCACAGCAAACTGGAGCGGTTGCGGTTAAAGTTCACAGCACATTGGATCGTGTGGGCTCACTCACGGAAATATTGAGCGTGTGCAGTTACCGTTCACAGCAAACTGGAGCGGTTGCGGTTAAAGTTCACAGCACATTGGATCGTGTGAGCTCACAAAGACCTAGATCGTGTGGGCTCACTCACGGAAATATTGAGCGTGTGCAGTTACCGTTCACAGCAAACTGGAGCGGTTGCGGTTAAAGTTCACAGCACATTGGATCGTGTGAGCTCACAAAGACCTGGATCGTGTGGGCCCACTCACGGAAATATTGAGCGTGTGCAGTTACCGTTCACAGCAAACTGGAGCGTGTGCAGTTACTGCACACGCTCCAGTTGCTGTGAACGGTAACTGTAGCGTGTACTGTTGCTGTACACGCTCCAGATATTTTTCCTGAATTCTGTAATCACGTGACACGAAGGTTGCCAGATCACTAATTTCTAAAAAAAATCGTTGCCAGATATTTTTTCTGAATTCTGTGATCAACCACAGTGTTCGGATACTTTTTTGAGCGACTGTAGGTGGTCATATTATTTTGATACTAGATCGTGTGGGCTCACTCACGGAAGGGCGGGGGTGGCTCAGTCGGTAGCGCGCCAGGCTCGTAATCTGTAGTTCCCAGGTTCGAGTCCCAGCTGGGTCAGCGTTGAGATTTATCTCCGCAAAAATTCCCCGCCCTGCCCATGATCAGTAGGGGACACCGATGGCCTTGGAAAGGCCGCCGTCCTTCGGATGGGACGTTAAGCCGTGGCTCCGTGTGCGGGAGAGCCATACCCTGTGCACGTTAAAGAACACGCTGGATGGCCTTGACAGGAGGCTACCATCTGTCTCCCAACAGCTGTTCCAGTGGGTCCCCTCCCCCAACCTTCTCTGAGCCTTCGGGGTCATGTGACCTGGCCATTTAGCCCATGGTGTGCAAAAAAGTGCTGCTCAGAGGTAAAACAACCCAACACTCACGGAAATATTGAGCGTGTGCAGTTACCGTTCACAACAAACTGGAGCGTGTACAGTTGCTGTACACGTTCCAGATATTTTTCCTGAATTCTGTAATCACGTGACACGAAGGTTGCCATATCACTAATTTCTAAAAAAATCGTTGCCAGATATTTTTTCTGAATTCGGTAGTCAACCATAGTGTTCGGATATTTTTTTGAGCGACTGTATCTCTGCCCTGCAGCCATGCTCTTTAATGTGAGCAGTTGTGCTTGCCTAAGATCGGAACCACGATTTAAAATCTCATCCATTGGAAGGTGTCATTTTCAAGCGTTGCCAAAAAAAACTCATTTTTTCGAGAATAAATATAATACAGACGACAAAAATGATATCATCTATTGAAACGATATTAATTATGTCATTCAATCGCAACCTGAGTAAGATGAAAACATTCTAGGTGTTTTGAAATCTCTCTCCTCGACAAAATTATAGGAATATTTGACTTTTTTTTTGTATTTAATTCATTTGTTATGATTATTAGACAAAACATTAAAATAAGCTGAAATCAGTTTTCCAAGATTGGTAAAATAGCAAGAAATCGTCTAATGATCATGGTCGTGATGATGGTTTTGAAGATTTTTCTCCTCCAATTGTTTTGACATGATGCGCTGCTCTTGCGCCTCCGCAGTATCCTCATCCCACTGCACGGTTCATCCTCTCTCCCCGCATCCGACGTCAGAAGCAGAGATCGTCGCTAAAGCGGCTTAATTAGGAAAGATGAGATTCCCTGTTGGCGGTGGCTCACCGGGCAACAAGTGTGCCATCAATTTCAACTAACCTGTTCGGCCCCACCCAAACTCCTAACAGGACGCCAGGGCGGATCCTCCTCATCACCTCCCAAGTTGGGGGGATCCCACATGGGCATTGTCTAATTCTGAAGCCAAAACAAGTGTCCATGCTTCCGACATCTTTTGCTGATTGATGGCGTTCCACTGCAGATGGCTTTAAGCAAATGATCTCTGCAGGTCCTTCTCATAATTCTTCTGCTATTCCTAACTGTTTTCATTTCTCTTGTCAGCAGAGGAAAGTTTCACTCCGTTCATTTCCACGAGAAAAATAAATACGCTGTTGCTGTCATCAGCTTCGGTTTTAGCGCGGAACGCTTTGCCGTACTTTTCGGTAAACAAGACTTCAGGGAGGTGCAGCATCCATTAAATATGCCGCAAAAGAAATGGTTATTTCCGAGATTTGATTCTGTTTATTCGTGCTGTTTATCATCCAGAGAAATGCCTCGAGAAAACGAATTTCTTTCCAACTGAGGTTCTCTTCAAATATGTCGTGTAAGGGACTGATCTAGGGTGGGGGGAGGGGAGAGAAAATTCGACAGGCCCCAATTTTAGAGAATTTTAATAATAGCAACAGAATAGAAAGAAAGTATCTTGGCAATACGTATACAGTCGCTCAAAAAAAAAAAATCCGAACACTGTATTTGATTACATAATTCAGAAAAAATATCTGGCAACGATTTTTTTAGAAATTAGTGATCTGGCAACCTTCGTGTCGCGTGATTACAGAATTCAGGAAAAACATCTGGAGCGTGTACAGCAACTGTACACGCTCCAGTTACCGTTCACAGCAAACTAGAGCGTGTGCAGTTACTGCACACGCTCTAGTTTGTTGCACACGCTCTAGTTGCCAGATATTATTTCTGCACACGCTCCAGTTTGCTGTGAACGGTAACTGCACACGCACAATATTTCCGTGAGTGAGCCCACACGATCTAGTATCAAAATAATATGACCACCTACAGTCGTTCAAAAAAGTATCCGAACACTATGGTCGATTACAGAATTCAGAAAAAATATCTGGCAACGATTATTTTAGAAATTAGTGATCTGGCAACCTTCGCTGAAAAAAGTATCCGAAAACTATGGTTGATTACAGAATTCAGAAAAAAATATCTAACAACTTTTTTTTTAAAAAACTTTTTAAAAAATTAGTTTAGAATTAGAGCGTGTCACGTGACACGAAGGTTGCCAGATCACAAATTTCTAAAAAAAAAATCGTTGCCAGATATTTTTTCTGAATTCTGTAATCAACCATAACGTTCGGATACCTTTTCCAGCGACTGTACAAAATTTTTGATTAATTCAAAGTACCACAAAATCGTGATTCTAATTTAATTCTTTTAATAGATTAAGTGTCCATTTTAATGGTCATAAAAGCCAACTTTGCAATTAGCGCCCCAAAATTAAAACTCCTGGAGACGATGAAATCCTTACTTAGTCTCTTGAAGAGAAACCTTGCGCTGGGTGCAGATGGGGAAGCGACGATGATTTACACAATTCCCACTTGACGTCCCTCTGATGTATGGACTGAGGGGGGTGGACAAGACTCGTTATGGGCTCAGGGTCTTCCTCCGTTGCCAACTTTTTATTATCCATTGAAGCGTTGTCCCTGAAGATCGAATTTCTTGTTTTCGTGGCCACGGATGAGGATTTCGGAACGAGGCAAACAGAATGTGAAGAGGAAACGACGCTTCAAGATTAAATTTTTTGCAAAGTTGTTTTAGGTTGTTTTACCTCTGAGCGGCACTTTTTTGCACACCATGGGCTAAATGGCCAGGTCACATGGACCCCGAAGGCTCAGAGAAGGTTGGGGGAGGGGACCCACTGGAACAGCTGTTGGGAGACAGATGGTAGCCTCCCGTCAAGGCCATCCAGCGCGTTCTCTAACGTGCACAGGGCATGGCTCTCCCGCACACGGGGCCACGGCTTAACGTCCCATCCGACGGACGGCGGCCTTTCCAAGCCCATCGGTGTCCCCTACTGACCGTGGGCAGGGCGGGGAATTTTCCGGAGATAAATCTCAACGCTGACCCAGCTGGGACTCGAACCTGGGAACTACAGATTACGAGCCTGGCGCGCTACCGACTGAGCCACCCCCACCCCAATTTTTTTTCTTTTGGCAAAGTTGGGTATTGCTTTTATGTTCACTCTTTGGAAAAATCTTCTCGCTTATATGAGTAATGGTAATTTTGCAATTTAATCTTTCTGTTGTTAGTGAAAAGATGTCTATGAAATGTTGCAGGTATGTTAATAAACAGAACGCTACTTTAGAATAAAACATTTTCTGGAAAGTGTAGTTTGCTTCGAAATTGAACGGAATTTGTTTTCTTGTGATTTGTTTTTGCTGCGTTACGGTCATGACAAACCTTATTAGAAGTCCATTCGCCTTGGAGGACATAGAAGGCTCAGTTTCAAAAAGAAAATGCTAATGTTTCATTCTCTTCTAGTGTTAAGTGGGTAAAGTCGCGGCTGGCAGTATGAAACGTTAATCACATACTGTGTCAACTAAATATCAGGGGCGTGGGGTGGCTCAGTCGGTAGCGCGCCAGGCTCGTAATCTACTAGTCCCCAGGATCGAGTCCCAGCTGGGTCAGCGTTGAGATTTATCTCCGCAAAATTCCCCGCCCTGTCCACGCTCAGTAGGGGACACCGATGGGCTTGGAAAGGCCGCTGTCCGTCGGATGGGACGTTAAGCAGTGGCCTCGGGTGCGGGAAAGCCATATCCTGTGCACGTTAAAGAACCCACTGGATGGCCTACCATCTGTCTTCCAACAGCTGTTCCAGTGGGTCCCCTCTCCCAACATTCTTGAGCCTTAGGGGTCCTTGTGACCTGGCCATTTAGCCCATGGTGTACAAAAAAAGTGCCGCTCAGAGGTAAAACAACCCAACTAAATATCAAATTTTTGGTATAAATATGTTGTTCAAAATATTTGATTCAAATAATTTTACTCTCCAATTTTAACATTCTTTAAAAATTATAATTCAAACTATTTAACGATTCGGAAAATTCAAAGCAACAGTTTATAAATATCTATCTAACAGAAAAGGAATTATTTTCGTTTGCTTGTTAAAAAAAATGCTGAACATCTGCAGACGGACAGAAAGACAGATGAAGAGATGATAAAGATTATTTTTGTTTATATTTTTCCTCTTTGGAACGAGTTGTACAGTCGCTCAAAAAAAAATATCATACGCTGAGGTTGATTACAGAACTGAGAAAAAATATCTGGCAACGATTTCTTTAGAAATTAGTGATCTGGCAACCTTCGTGTCACGTGTCAGATCATTATAATAATATTCATCATCATAATGTCACGTGACACGAAGGTTGCCAGATCACTAATTTATAAAAAAATCGTTGCCAGATATTTTTTCTGAATTCTGTAATCAACCATAGCGTTCGGATACTTTTTTGAGCGACTGTAGGTGTCATATTATTTTGATACTAGATCGTGTGGGCTCACTCACGGAAATATTGAGCGTGTGCAGTTACCGTTCACGGCAAACTGGAGCGTGTGCAGTAACTGTACACGCTCCAGTTTCCTGTGAACGGTAACTGGAGCGTGTACAGTTGTTGTACACGCTCCAGATATTTTTCCTGAATTCTGTAATCACGTGACACGAAGGTTGCCAGATCACTAATTTCTAAAAGAATCGTGCCAGATATTTTTTCTGAATTCTGCAATCAACCGCGGTGTTCGGATATTTTTTTGAGCGACTGTAATGAACAAGTCTTTTGCATTAATGAAGGTCTAATCTGTTTCCGTAGGGTTTCGATTAGGTTGCTTCTGAACTGAGCACGTTTTCTTAACACAATGGGCAAAATGACTTGGTTGCAAAGGTCTCAAGGAGTGGAGAGGGTTAATGGAAGGGGATCTACTCTTCTGCAGAGGGGACCACGACTTGACATCCCATCCAAGGGACGACAGTCTTCCTTAGCCCATCGGCGTCTTTTTTCTCATGAGAACAGATCCACAGCGGAGGGGGGCGGAGTAGGTAGCGCGCCAGGCTCGTAATCTGTAGTTCCCAGGTTCGAGTCCCAGCTGGGTCAGCGTTGAGATTTATCTCCGCGAAAAATTCCCCGCCCTGCCCACGGTCAGTAGGGGACACCGATGGGCTTGGAAAGGCCGCCGTCCGTCGGATGGTACGTTAAGCCGTGGCCCCGTGTGCGGGAGAGCAAACCGCTGTGCATGTTAAAGAACACGCTGGATGGCCTTGACGGGAGGTTACCATCTGTCTCCCAACAGCTGTTCCAGTGGGTCCCGTCCCCCAACCTTCTCTGAGTCTTCGGGGTCCATGTGACCTGGTCATTTAGCCCATGGTGTGCAAAAAAGTGCCGCTCAGAGATAAAAACAACCCAACCCACAGCGGAGGAAACAAAGTGTAAAGGAACAGACACGATTGATATTTGTGAATCCTTAAAAGTTGCGATCAGTTATGGCGATGGAGAACGCAAAACTTAATTGAGTGTCTCCAACAGTTTAATACGTAACTGAAATACAGAAATAATATGATAATCGAGGTTCGGAGTATGCTGAATTTTCGTCCGATTAATAAAATGTATTTAATTTGACTGGAATTATATTGACGTCATTGGTATAGAAACATATATCGATTTTCCTTCAAGTTATCGATATGTCCAGGATCTCTCTCGGAAAATGGAAATTTTGCAAGTCAGGAGACACACTCTTTGGAAGGATCTGTTCACTTATAGAAGTAATAACGAACTATCTGTAGACCTATCTAAACATTTAAAAAATAGTAAAACAAACATTTTAAACAGAAAACAATTTTAAAATAAATTATTTCTTGGTAATTGTTTTAACTTTTTTTTTTACCTTAACATAGTGCTTGTATATTTTACTTTATTTTATATTAATGTTTTTATCTTTTTCTTGCTTTATATTAGTGCTTGTACCTTTCTTTTACTTTATATTAGTGTTTGAATCTTCTTTTTTTTTCACTTTATATTTCAGTAATTGATATATCAATGTAGAAAATGTTTTAATCAACTGACACATTTTGATGCGAATAATGAACTCTGTTAAAGTGAAATTTATCAACTTTTTAGTTTTTATTTTCCGTTAAAATTTCAAAGTTTTTTCACCTCGTTACTTCAAGATAAATTTTCATTTTCGCCCCCCTTTCCTAAAATTCTAAGAGAAATTTCCCGAAAGTCAGTAAACTGGCAACTTTTGACCCAGCGGTGACATTATGACTTCTCAACTTTCATCTCAGGTTATGACAATTTTATTTTTTGGTCTTCAATTAAGCGATTGCTCCGTTTTCCAGAAACAACGAGATCCAATTCTTTCCCAAGGACATGTTCAGTAACATGCGTCACTTGAGCAGCGTCGGCCTCAGTGGGAACCAAATCCACCTCATGGAGCAGAAGACTTTTCAACCAATATGGGGTAACAATAACCTCACCATCTCCATGGTGAGTACAAAGAAGAGGGAATCCATAACCAGCCTCATTACTATGAAGAAGGAAAAACCCTCCACGAAGCACGCTCTCAATTGGGGATATCTTGGCTTCAATAATACAATCTGTTAAGGATGAAATTAAATACTGAAAGATGTTATCGAAAACGGAGATGTTTCACAACAGGCTGGAGCACGTGCAGAATGGGTTGGGTTGTTTTACCTCTGAGCGGCACTTTTTTGCACACCATGGGCTAAATGGCCGGGTCACATGGACCCCGAAGGCTCAGAGAAGGTTGGGGGAGGGGACCCACTGGAACAGCTGTTGGGAGACAGATGGTAGCCTCCCGTCAAGGCCATCCAGCGTGTTCTTTAACGCGCACAGGGTATGGCTCTCCCGCACACGGGGCCACGGCTTAACGTCCCATCCGACGGACGGCAGCCTTTCCAAGCCCATCGGTGTCCCCTACTGACCGTGGACAGGGCGGGGATTTTTGCGGAGATAAATCTCAACGCTGACCCAGCTGGGACTCGAACCTGGGAACTACAGATTACGAGCCTGGCGCGCTACCGACTGAGCCACCCCCGCCCCACGTGCAGAATGACAGAGACTTTTCCGTGAGAGGGAAGGGGCAAAAATTGCTTCGGGGAGGGTGGCGAACAATTTTCAGGGAGTAACGAAAGAAATATTAAGGTTTCAAGAGAGATATATTTAAGTGGATCCGTTCATTAATGAGTTCATTTGCGAAAAGAGCAATTGTGCATATATCATGTCACAATGTAACAAAGGATTCCCGAAAACAAAACGAAAAAAGAGAAACTTATTAAAAGTAAGGTGAAAAATGTTTTTTTCATATCGATCAAAGAATACTTCTGTAAACAAAAGAAAGTGAAAAAAAACTAAAGATTATGTATCGTTAGCAAAAAGCATTAACTGTTATTTAATAATTAATTAACATTAATAATTTATTAACATTAATTTCGATGCAAACGTACTTACGTGATTATTCCTGCTATAAATGCAAAACTGTTTTGTAGAAGGGGCGAGGTGGTGGCTCGTAATCTGCAGTTCCCAGGTTCGAGTCCCAGCTGAGTCAGCGTTGAGATTTATCTCCGCAAAACTCCCCGTTCTGCCGATGGTTACGGTTCTGCCCACCGTCAGATGGGCTTAGAAAGACCGCCGATCGTCGGATGGGACGTTAAGCCGTGGTCCCGTGTGCGAGAGAGCCATACCCTGTGCACGTTAAAGAACGCGCTGGATGGCCTTGACGGGAGGTTACCATCTATCTCCCAACAGCTGTTCCAGTGGGTCCCCTCCCCAAATCTTCTCTGAGCCTTCGGGGTCCTTGTGATCTGGCCATTTAGCCCATGGTGTGCAAAAAAGTGCCGCTCAGAGGTAAAACAACCCAACAACCCAGTTTTATGGATCTAAAATCTCTTGTTATTCTAAGTGTTTTCGAAATACGATTTGTGAGAATTCGATGACAACTTTTGATGAATCGAAAAAATAAGACAAACCTTGCTGTTTCATGCAGATAAAAACTCTGTACAAAATCTATATCAAAAGTAGCATTAAATTTCGTTTTATCAGGAGCATTACTTTATTGAACAGATACAGCGTTCAAGAATACGATCTACGACATCATTAGAAACTGATCACTTCAGAAGTCCTTTGTGAAATCGAGACTGTTTCCCATCGAGGTGTGATCGCCGCTCTCCGTCAGAAACAGAAAAGTTCTCTTCGCTGAAGCTGTCGCATCGATTTGTCTTTCAGCGAGGCTGGCTGGCTGCAGTGGCCGTCGAAATCGTAAGGAATCGCCCGGTCCACAATCCAAGTCATGCGGCAGTCGCAGTGGAAGGGATTGCCTACGGGAAAAGAAAAACAAGGACGTGAAAATTATTCAGGAATTTTGAATTTTTGAAACCTGAAATTTGGCACTGCAATCCGGACCACACCCTGAAACATTCTCCGAAAATTTGGAGCGTCTACATTGATTTCCCGAGTCAATGGGAAATCAATGTAGACGATCGTGTGAGCTCACAAAGACCTGGATCGTGTGGGCTCACTCACGGAAATATTGAGCGTGTGCAGTTACCGTTCACAGCAAACTGGAGCGTGTGCAGTTACCGTTCACAGCAAACTGGAGCGTGTGCAGTAACTGCACACACTCCAGTTTACTGTGAGCGGTATCTGGAGCGTGTACAGCAACTGTACACGCTCCAGCTTTTTCCTGAATTCTGTAATCACGTGACACGAAGGTTGCTAAATCACTAATTTCTAAAAAAAATCGTTGCCATATATTTTTTCTGAATTCTGTAATCAACCATGGCGTTCGGATACTTTTTTGAGCGACTGTACCTGGGATATTCAATACCTATCTAATTAAAAAAGAATTTTTAATTTATCTCTAAAAAAAGTTGAATGTTGAGAGAAATTGGGGCTCTGCCTTTTCTGCTTAGGATAGTAGATCGTTTGCTTGTTTTTTTAACTAACTAAAAAGGAAAAAAAATATAGAGTTATTACCTTTTACACGTAACTCAATTTTTCCCAAGACGTTTTTAAAAACATTTTCTTCGAATACCATCAGCTGATTATCCTGCAGGAGTACTTCATTCAAGGCTGGCATCTCCGTGAAGAAATCGGCTGGCAAATTTTGGAGTTTGTTCTTTCTGGAAAGAAAATAAAATTAAAATAAAATAAAAAAAATAAATACCCCCTCAAGCAGCTGCTTGCGACAGAGGTCTGACAGGAGCCTGTCAGTTTATGCGCCATAGTAGAAGGTCTGAGAGGATGGCAGGCCCTCAGCAGAAAAACGACACAAACAGCCATGCCATACCCGGGGCTCGAACCCAGGTCCCTTAGATCAGTAGCCAAGCGCGCTAACCACTCGGCCATATTAGTATTATCAATTAATACCAGAAGTTCTCAAACTCTGAGCGTACATATTATTGTGCGATTTCATTGCTTTCGAAAAAGGTACTTCCCTATACAAAGGATGCAGATAATCTAGAAGCTATAATAGACTTGTCAAACAACCACTTAAACGAGGTCATGCCCCCGTTGGTCTTAGTAGGCAGGTACGTGCAGTCGCTCAAAAAAATATCCGAACACTATGGTTGATTACAGAATTCAGGAAAAAATTCTGGCAACGATTTTTTAGAAATCAGTGATCTGGCAACCTTCGTGTCACGTGACACGAAGGATATTTTTAATATATATAATGCGTATGAATATATAATGCAATGAATATGGAGCGAGTGCAGTTACCGTTCACAGCAAACTGGAGAGGTTGCGGTTAATGTTCACAGCACATTGGATCGTGTGAGCTCACAAAGACCTGGATCGTGTGGGCTCACTCACGGAAATATTGAGCGTGTGCAGTTACCGTTCACAGCAAACTGGAGCGTGTGCAGTAACTGCACACGCTCCAGTTTGCTGTGAACGGTAACTGGAGCGTGTACAGTTGCTGTACACGCTCCAGATATTTTTCCTGAATTCTGTAATCACGTGACACGAAGGTTGCTAGATCACTAATTTCTAAAAAAAAACGTTGCCAGAATTTTTTTCTGAATCCTGTAATCAACCATAGTGTTCGGATATTTTTTTGAGCGACTGTACTTCCCAGGTTCAAAACTTTCTACCCTCGGTCAGCGGGAGGCACCGATGGGTTTGGAAAGGCCGCCATCCGTCTGATGAGATGTTAAAGCAATACCCCGTGTATGGGAGAGTCATATCCTGTGCACATTAAAGAACACACTGGATGGCCTTGATGTGAGGATATCATCTATCTGCTGACAGCTGTTCCAGTGGGTCCCCTCCCCCCAACTTTCTACGGATCCTTGTGACCTGTTCGTTTAGCCCATTGTGTGCAAAAAGTTCGCCACTTGTGCAAGGTCAAAGTTGAACTTCTTTATAAATTCTTCGCTCCAAGTGAGAATGAATTCATAACGATCACTTTCATCAGTTGACTTGAAAACGTCAATCACATTCCATTAGAAACGAAATGTTAACAAGAGAATAAAAAACAAAAGGTACCAAAAGATCACATTTTGGGAACTTCCGCCTTAAAGGATACGATTTTTTTTCCTTCTTACTTTGCATCTATAGTTAGTTATTGATATAAAATATATTTTAGGAAGAAGTTGTATCTGGCGATGCGATTTAACAACTATTGCAATTAAGAGTGCAATGTCAAGCCTATAAATGAGCTGAAATAATTCGCTTCAGAACTCCTCAATCTAGCTTGTTGAATGCTGGCCGATGGTAAAATTAAGGACTTCAATCATGGATCATTTACTCATCGATCACGGATCATTTACTCATCGACCATGGATCGAATCGTTAACTCATCAAAATAAGGACTTCAATCACGGATCAGTTACTCATCGTCGGTGGATCATTACCCAGCGATCGCGAATCATTTACTCTTCGTCGGTGGATCATTACCCATCGATCGGGGATAATTTACTCATCGATCACGGATCATTTACCTATCAAACATGGATCATTTACTCATCGACAATGGATCAGTTATTCATTGACCATGGATCATTTACTCATCGACCATGGTTCGAATCATTTACTCATCTACAATGGATCAGTTATTCATTGACCATGGATCATTTACTCATCGACCATGGATCGGATCATTTACTCATCGACCATGGATCGGATTATTTACTCACCGGCCATGGATCGGATTATTTACTCACCGACCATGGATCGGATTATTTACTCACCGGCCATGGATCGGATTATTTACTCACCGACCATGGATCGCATTATTTACTCACCGGCCATGGATCGGATTATTTACTCACCGACCATGGATCGGATTATTTACTCACCGGCCATGGATCGGATTATTTACTCATCGACAATGGATCAGTTATTCATTGACCATGGATCATTTACTCATCGACCATGGTTCGGATCATTTACTCATCGCCCATGGATCGGATCATTTACTCATCGCCCATGGATCGGATCATTTACTCATCGACCATGGATCGGATCATTTACTCATCGACCATGGATCAAATCATTTACTCATCGGCCATGGATCGGATCATTTACCCATCGATCAGGGATCACTAACTCATCTATCATGGATCAATTCTCAATACATGCAAATACTGCACATAGGTTACATTTATTTAAACCTATTTGTGTAATACCTTGTGTAAGATCAAATACTCGGTCCGTTGTGAATTAAAGTGACCTCTGAGTGTCTATAATTAAGATAAATATTTTCAACACTTACACAAAGTTAATGATGAACAAATGCTGAGCAGGATTGGGCAACATGCTTCTCTTGAGTTCGGTGATCTCGTTGCTCCTCATGTCCCATATCCTGAGAGCGGTAAGAGCCGCGAATGCATTGTCGCTGATGTAAGTGATCGAGGCATTGATCAGTCCCAGAGCAGTCAGTTTCACAAAGGGGGGGAAATCTTCTTCCACAGAATCCAACTGGATGTCGTTGATGTCGATGAGATCAAGATTTTTAATCCCGTTGAGCTGAGTCCACTGCCAGTGTGTGACGTAAGAGGCCCCAGTTGCCCGGATCTCCGTTAAGGTGTCTTCCAACCCCTCGAAGGCTACGTCAGTGTCGGACAGAGACAGAAGTTCAGAGTTCAACAATCTCACCTTCTGGAAGTTTGTTCCTTCGAAGGTGTCGTGTTGCAGATACATCAGAGTGGAATCCACGATGACTAAGGCAAACATTTTGTGTCCTCTGGTGGCACGGATCGGATTTAGCAGATCCGTGGGAGTATAGAAGTTGCTGCAGGTGAGCATACCTCCGTCAATCGACTCACGACACGTGCAAGGTGCGATGTCTTCTTCAGGAGGACAACGCGCTCCCAAACCGGAGAGCGAAAGAGCCACTACCAGCACAGAAAACAGGAACGTCTGCTCCATGGCTTGAAAAAACGATTTACAGCGCTTATCTGATCGCTCTGCTTTTAAGTTCCAGCGCACTGCAGCTTTACCGGATGTGTCAGATAAAGGCACAAGCAACAGAAGGATCACTTCCCACCGATATAAGGATTAAAATATTTTTTACTCTTATTATTCCATGTGTATTTCTTTTTCTGTTACATGCAGGGTTGAATTGTTTTACCCCTGAGCTGCACTTTTTCACACACAATGGGCTAAATAGCCAGTGCACAAGGACCCCAAAGATTTAGAGATGGTTGATGGAAGGAGACCCACTGGAACAGCTGTTGGGAGACAGATGGTAGCCTCCCGTCAAGGCCATCCAGCGTGTTCTTTAACGTGCACAGGGAATGGCTCTCCCGCACATGGGGCCACAGCTTAAAGTCCCCATCCGACGGACGACGGCCTTTCCAAGCCCATCGGTGTCCCCTACTGACCGTGGCAGGGCAGGGAAATTTTTCCCTGCCCTGCCACGGTCAGGAACGGTCCCTGCCCTGCCACGGTCAGGAATTCCCTGCCTGCCACGGTCAGGAATTCCCCTGCCCTGCCACGGTCAGGGCAGGGAATCTCAACGCTGACCCAGCTGGGACTCAGAACCAAGAACCTGATCCTGCCTCCAAGATTCCCTGCCTGCCACGGTCAGGAATTTCCCTGCCCTGCCACGGTCAGGGCAGGGAATCTCAACGCTGACCCAGCTGGGACTCAGAACCTGAGAACTACAGATTACGAGCCTGGCGCGCTACCGACTGAGCCACCCCCGCCCCTCCCACGAAATAAGGAGATAACCTGTAAACTTTTGGCTTCTGTTGGTTTCTCTTAACAAAGGACAAAAGGACATGCCCATTGGCTCGGTAGTCAGGTTCTTTAACCACTACATTGGTTGGGGCGGGGGGTGGCTCAGTCGGTAGCGCGCCAGGCTCGTAATCTGTAGTTCCCAGGTTCGAGTCCCAGCTGGGTCAGCGTTGAGATTTATCTCCGCAAAATTCCCCGCCCTGCCCACGGTCAGTAGGGGACACCGATGGGCTTGGAAAGGCCGCCGTCCGTCGGATGGGACGTTAAGCCGTGGCCCCGTGTGCGAGAGAGCCATACCCTGTGCACGTTAAAGAACACGCTGGATCCATTGTCTCCATCTGTCTCCCAACAGCTGTTTCAGCGGGTCCCCTCCCCCAACCTTCTCTGAGCCTTCGGGGTCCATGTGACCTGGCCATTTAGCCCATGGTGTGCAAAAAAGTGCCGCTCAGAGGTAAACCAACCAACTACATTGGTTAGGGCTTAAAAATGAGTAACGATGTTTGATTTTCTGACGAATACCGATTTTTAGACTAAGTTTGTTTTAGGATAGGAATAGTTCTAATGTGTATCATATCGGCTAGTTGATTGCAGCTCATTTGGATATTAGTTTAGTTGCCACCCAGATAATGGAGAAAATGTCATGGCGGAGGTGGTGGTGGTGGGGGGGGGGGTGAAAGTGAAGGATAGTAGAGAAGGAATATTAGTATAGGGGCAACTTTTTGTTTATTTACTTCTGATAAAGTTTATAAATTACATGCAAATGGTTTAGCCAAAATTTTTGGGAGTGAGGGGGGGGGGATGAAAATTCCTTTCTTTTGTTCTCAATGTAACTTGATGAAATGATGACTTATTAAGAAAATATTTTCCCACAGTGGGCGGGCAATGATTTTAACCCTTGGTGATTTTAATCCTTTGGTGGAGATACTGCCATATGGCATCGGCAGGGGGGGGGGAGGAAAGTGGGATAGCTGTCCTCCCCTGAAAAAGTTGTTAATCGAAAAATTAGTTTATTTTGAAAAATATCAGGTATGCCAAAAATGAATATCTTTTTGTCCTTAACGAAATGTAATCGTAATTTTTTTTTATGCTTTAATTTTCATGTTTTTTGAAGCATACTTTTTTTATTTATTAATATGAATAAAAATATACTTTTACGTGTATTTTTTTATAATAAATTTCCTATGAAGTACTAAGCTGGGGAAAAAAATTGCATTTTTTATTTGCCATGAGGTGATTCGAAACCCAACCTCCAATTAACATGCCAGGCATAATAGCCATTGCATCATCACCGACTAACATTTTTCCTTCAGCTAATGGGACATATTTTCCAGCATTTTTTATTTGATGCGTTCGTGGCGCCATCTGTCTGGCAACGGATAATGCTTCATCTGATGGAATCCCACTGACGACAAAACCAATCTTTTCCAGCTTACTCTTTCACGAGTTTCATGTCTACAGGATATATATCCTGTAGCGCGCTTGGCTACTGATCTACGGGACCTGGGTTCGAGCCCCGGGTAAGGCATGGCTCTTTGTGTCGTTTTCCTGCTGAGGTCCTGCCATCCTCTCAGACCTTCTACTGTGGCATATAAGCTGACAGGCTCCTGTCAGACCTCTGTGGCAAGCAGCTGCTTGAGGGGGTATTTATTTTTTATTTATAATGCTTTACCACTGAATAAGTCCCCCTCCTATTTTTTTTATTCTTTTACGCTTTCTTTTTTAAGGCATTGTTAGTTGTATTATGGCATGACATCTGCGTGATCCCTTTTTTCCAGCTGCACTCATTAAAGAATGGCTCCGCATAAACATTTCCGTCTTGAAACACTTATTTATGTCCCTCCCCCCTGGAGCTCAGTTGGTAACGCGCCAGGCTCGTAATCTGTAGTTCCTAGGTTCGAGTCCCAGCTGGGTCAGCGTTGAGATTTATCTCCGCAAAATTCCACGCCCTGCCCACGGTCAGTAGGGGACACCGATGGGCTTGAAAAGGCCGCCGTCCGTCGGATGGGACGTTAAGCCGTGGTCCCGTCTGCGGGAGAGAGCCATACCCTGTGCACGTTAAAGAACACACTGAATGGCCTACCATCTGTCTCCCAACAGCTGTTCCAGTCGGTCCCCTCCTCCAACCTTCTCTGAGCCTTCGGAGCTCTTGTGACCTGGCCATTTAGCCCATTGTGTGAAAAAAAAGTGCCGCTCAGAGGTAAAACAACCCAAGCCCAGCGCAAAAATTCCTTCTAACATCCATGAATAGGGGAGAATGAAATCAATTCTGCATCGTTTTAAAAGTTTATTTGGCATCTAGTGGTCGAATGATTTAGTCCGACAGCTTGTATTCAAAGAAAATCGTTTTTTATGACCTATTTACCTCTAAATATAAAACTGAAGAAAATTTCCAGCTACGAGAGGAACTACAGTCGCTCAAAAAAATATCTGAACACCGTGGTTGATTACAGAATTCAGAAAAAATATCTGGCAACGATTTTTTTTAGAAATTGGTGATCTGTCAACCTTCGTGTCACGTGATTACAGAATTCAGGAAAAATATCTGGAGCGTGTACAGCAACTGTACACGCTCCAGTTACCGTTCACAGCAAACTGGAGCGTGTGCAGTTACTGCACACGCTCCAGTTTGCTGTGAACGGTAACTGCACACGCTCAATATTTCCGTGAGTGAGCCCACACGATCTAGTATCAAAATAATATGATCACCTACAGTCGCTCAAAAAAGTATCCAAACACTATGGTTGATTACAGGATTCAGGAAAAATATCTGGCAACGATTTTTTTTAGAAATTAGTGACCTTTGTGTCACGTGTCACGAAGGTTGCCAGATCACTCATTTCTAAAAAAAAAAAAATCTTTGCCACATATTTTTTCTGAATTCTGTAATCAACCACGTGTTTGGATATTTTTTTTTAGCTTACTGTACAACTTCGGAGTGAAAAAATAATAATTTTTGAGTTTCAAATATGCAAATTAGGTGTATAATGGGATCAACAAGTTCTACCGAAACGAAATGACGATTTCTAAAAGGTCAAAGTCGAAGAAAGAGTAGCGAAGACCTTAAAATATATTTCTGTATTTCTTTCCAATGATAACTTTTGATCGGAGAATTTCAAGATCAGTAGAAAAGCCAAAAGAACATTCCACATTGCGTTTCCTCTCAGCGTCATCAGCAAAACGACTGAAGAATCCTTTGTCCGCCGCGGCAGGGGTGGCTTAGTCGGTAGCGCGCCAGGCTCGTAATCTGTAGTTCCCAGGTTCGAGTCCCAACTGGGTCAACGTTGAGATTTATCTCCGCAAAAATTCCCCGCCCTGCCCACGGTCAGAGGGGACACCGATGGGCTTGGAAAGGCCGCCGTCCGTCGGATGGGACGTTAAGCCGTGGCCCCGTGTGCGGGAGAGCCATACCCTGTGCACGTTACAGAACACGCTGGATGGCCTTGACGGGAGGCTACCATCTGTCTCCCAACAGCTGTTCCAGTGGGTCCCCTCCCCCCAACCTTCTCTGAGCCTTCGGGGTCCATGTGACCCGGCCATTTAGCCCACGGTATGCTAAAAAAGTGCCACTCAGAGGTAAAACAACCCAACCCTTTGTCAGCCCTCTAAGGTCGTCTCGGTCGAATGGGCTGCAGACGATTGCGATGCAAAGATAAAGGTCAGAACCAGATTCAGGCGACAGTAGAAGATTGGAAGAGTCTGGCAGATCCCCTCGGGTGCCATTGGATCCGGAATAAAGACAGTAAAGAGCCAACACTTAATGAAATTATGGCAAGCAGAATGCAGAATGAGAACTGGCTCAAGTGGATTGTCGAGTCTTGATGAAGAAAGATCGGACGAAAAGGGATTCGGTTCTAAAAAAGAGGCGCTTCATAGTGGGAGGTGCGAAAGGGTGAAAACATTCTCCGATATATCTCTGGGGGAGGGGGGGGGGTGACATACTCAAGATAGGTTAAAGAGTCAGACCAAATTATTTGAGAAAATTTTTTTTCCCATTTGCCAATGGGAATATAACTTCCAAGCTCTATAACTCAGTCGGTAGCGCGCCAGGCTCGTAATCTGTAGTTCCCAGGTTCGAGTCCCAGCTGGGTCAGCGTTGAGATTTATCTCCGAAAAAATTCCCCGCCCTGCCCACGGTCAGTAGGGGAGACTGATGGGCTTGGAAAGGCCGCCGTCCGTCGGATGGGACGTTAAGCCGTGGCCCCGCGTGCGGGAGAGCCATACCCTGTGCACGTTAAAGAACACGCTGGATGGCCTTGACGGGAGGCTACCATCTGTCTCCCAACAGCTGTTCCAGTGGGTCCCCCTCCCCCAACCTTCTCTGAGCCTTCGGGGTCCGTGTGACCCGGCCATTTATTCCATGGTATGCTAAAAAAGTGCCGCTCAGAGGTAAAACAACCCAACCCAAGCTCTATAACTCCTAAAACAAGATTTTTTTTTTATGTGAGCGCCGTCCCATGGCTGAGTGGTATAGTGCGCTTGGCTACTGATCTAAGGGACCTGGGTTCGAGCCCCGGGTAAGGCATGGCTCTTTGTGTCGTTTTTCTGCTGAGGTCCTGCCATCCTCTCAGACCTTCTACTATGGCATATAAACTGACAGGCTCCTGTCAGACCTCTGTGGCCAGCAGCTGCTTGAGGAGGTATTTATTATTTTATTTACTATTCTGAGGTAGTCTTGCGACTTTACACTGCTGTTTTACCTTGACGGGAGGCTCCATCTGTCTCCCAAAAGCTGTTACACTGGGTCCCCTCTCCCAGCCTTCGGGGTCCATGTGACCTGGCCATTTAGCCATTGGTGTGCAAAAAATGTGCAGCTCAGAGGTAAAACAACCTAAATCTTTAGAGGAACGATGTGATATTTATTAAACACATTTCCCGCTGTTTCTCCACTAGAAAGGTAAGAAATCCCTTTTCACGTGGTGGGTTCATGGCCCATCTGGTTCAAGACAATCTTTTCTGTAACTTTGATACGAACGCTAAGAATAATTTCATACCATTCAGCGATATTTATTTTTTGAATTTATATCTTGAGGGGCTGACTCTAATTGTTGCTTTCAGATTCGATCTTATTCTCTTGTTGACCATTCACTTATTGAAACTTACCCTTCGTAAGATAAGGGACATCGATCGAGAGAGGGAAGATGATCGAAATTTAATAGGGTTGGGATGTTTTATCCCTGAGTCGCACTTTTTTGCACACCGTGGGCTAAATGGCCAAGTCACATGGACCCCGAAGGCTCAGAGAAGGTTGGGGGAGGGGACCCACTGGAACAGCTGTTGGGAGACAGATGGTAGCCTCCCGTCAAGGCCATCCAGTGTGTTCTTTAACGTGCACAGGGTATGGCTCTCCCGCACACGGGACCACGGCTTAAAGTCCCATCCGACGGGCGGCGGCCTTTCCAAGCCCATCAGTGTCCCCTACTGAGCGTGGCCAGGGCGGGGAATTTTGCGGAGATAAATCTCAACGCTGACCCAGCTGGGACTCGAACCTGGGAACTACAGATTACGAGCCTGGGCGCTGCCGACTGAGCAACCCCCGCCCCATTTAATAGGGATTTGCATTGTTTCAGAAGGGAGGGCAAAAATTAATAAATTAACAGAAATTCCTATAACCAGTCGAATATTAAGGAGTTGGGAGAAAAGGGGAGGGAATCCCTGAAGAGATGTTAAATCTTCTCGCCTCGTGCTTCGAGCGAGGTTGCTCAATCAGTAGCGTGCCAGGTTTGTAATCGTTCCCAAGTTCTAATCCCAACTGTGAAACCATCGAGATTTATCTCCGCTAATCCCAACCCTGAAAAAGGGAACATTCATGGGCTGTAAAGGCCGCCTTCCGTCGGATGGGATATTAAGCCATGGCCCTGTGTATGGGAGAGCCATGCCTGAGCACGTTAAAGAACACGCTGGATGACTTTAATGAGATGCTTCCATCTGTCTCCTGTCTTCCAGCTGTCCAGTGGATCGCCTTCCCCAACCATCTCTGAAACTCTGGGGTTCTTGTGACCTGGTAATTTAGCCCATTGTGTAGAGAAAAGTACCGATCGAGATAAAGCAACCCTCACGTGCTCTCTGTGCAGAAGAGCTGTAAAGTGTGCACGTGTCCTAAATGATACCGAATGAATAAACGGGAAGATTGCATCTGTTGCAATGAATTCATTGTAGAATGTTCGGCGTCATTCGTTGATCTTTTACTACCCCACGTGTCAGACGATGATGATTAAAATGTCGATTTATTGCCCAACAATTCAGTAGAAAGCAGTTTTAGCCCACGTGGCATCTTCAGATGCGATTTAAAAACACAGTCTTCTCGTAGTCGACTGTCTCGGCGTAAAGTGAGGCTGAGAGCTGTTGTGGATGAATCGGATTTCTTTTTACACGAGATGTAAAGAAGCTTTTCTACGCGACTTAAGAAATCGCGAAATCCATTTTGCTTCTGCACAGATTTTACCAAAAGCAACTTCATGACCTTTGGTCGTCTCCATCAAGAGCTGCATCTATCATTGCAGTCAGGCGCTCCTCTTATCTGTCTTTCTCACGCATTCGTTCTCTTAAGTTGATATCGTTTAGTTCTCACAAGATGCAGAAAAGAAAAAAAAAATTCTAATTTCTTTCCCAAGGCCGAATTAGCGCAAAAATGAGAGTTGTTGAAATGAAAGAAGAACGTGCAATTTCTATTCTCTGCTTTGCTCCACGCAAACACATCGGTTGAGTTGGGTTATTTTACCTCTGAGCGGCACTTTTTTGTACACCATGGGCTAAATGGCCAGGTCACATGGACGGTTGGGGGAGGAAGGTTGGGGGAGGGGACCCACTGGAACAGTTGTTGGGAGACAGATGGTAGCCTCCCGTCAAGGCCATCCAGTGTGTTCTTTAATGTGCCCAGGGTAAGACTCTCCCGCACACGGGCCATGGCTTAACGTCACATCCGACGGACGGCGGCCTTTCCACACCCATCGGTGTCCCCTACTGACCGTGGGCAGGGCGGGGAGTTTTGCGGAGATAAGTCTCAACGCTGACTCAGCTGGGACTCGAACCTGGGAACTGCAGATTACGGGACTGGCGCGCTACCACTTCCGATGTGCTTGGGGGGGCCATCGCCGCCCCCAAGCACATCGGAAAAACCTGAGATTGAAAAAATTACCTAACTGGTTGAACTTGTTCTTACCGACTCTCATCCTCTCCAGTGCTAGGTGATTCCGCTCCCCCAAATTGACGAAGGAAATAATGATGGGTGGCTTGCAAAGTAGGTTTATGGATTGGATTAGATTGTTTTACCTCTGAATGGCACTTTTTGTGAACACCATGGGCTACATGGTCAGGTCACAAGGATCCCAAAGGTTCAGAGAAGGTTGGAGGAGAGGATCCACTGGGCTGCTGTTAGGAGACAGACAGAAGATTCCCATTAAAGCGTCCATCGTATTCTTTAACATGCGCGGTCTACAGTCGCTCAAAAAAGTATCCGAACACTACGATTGATTACAGAATTCAGAAAAAATATCTGGCAACGATTTTTTTTATAAATTAATCGTCTGGCAGCCTTCGTGTCACGTGACAAGAGGGTTGCCAGATCACTAATTTCTAAAAAAAAATCGTTGCCAAATATTTTTTCTGAATTCTGTAATCAACCATAGTGTTCGGATACTTTTTTGAGCGACTGTAGGTGGTCATATTATTTTGATACTAGATCGTGTGGGCTCACTCACGGAAATACTGAGCGTGTGCAGTTACCGTTCACAGCAAACTGGAGCGTGTGTAGTAACTTCACACGCTCCAGTTTGTTGTGAACGGTAACTGGAGCGTGTACAGTTGCTGTACACGCTCCAGATGTTTTTCCTGACTTCTGTAATCACGTGACACGAAGGTTGCCAGATCACTAATTTCTAAAAAAAATCGTTGCCAGATATTTTTTCTGAATTCTGTACGTTGGTTGGTTGTTTGGGGTTTTTTGGCGCATGAGCTACTGAGGCTATAATGCGCCAAACGAGATAAATAGAAGCTCAAAGTCAAGCACCACTGAACCAAAGTTAAAACCAAGTGCTGTAAAAGGCAAAAGATAAAACCAACAAGATGTATAAAGATATAACAGAAAAACAATAAAAACAAAATGTAAATATAACAAAAACAACAAGATGTATATAGTGCAAAAACAACCCAGGTGCAAAGCCTGGGTTAGACATAAAAAATACAAGGTAAAATCAAAGTCGACTAAAATAGCCACAATGCTTCAAAAAGGTAAAAACTGGCGGTAAAACACAACGATCAGATAAAAGATGTCCGAGTGTAAGAGGCTCGGACATAAAATTATGAAAGCTAAAATAAAACTGACGTTCGAAGTTAAAACACGGACATTCGACTAAAATATGTTTAATGGTTAAAATGGTGTCACAAAACTCGCACTTAGGTTCGTCGTCCGCCTTGAGAAGAAATATAAATAAATAAACGAATGACCTAAGCGGAGCCGAGCAAGTACAACTTCCTCCTTGCTATTCCTGCGAAAACAACACTGCCACGGTTTGACAATGGACTTGATCTCGAAAAGCTTGTTAGCAACCTGTTCAGACCAAGATCTCTGCCACGGTGCCCGGAGCTCGGTGGAAAAACGCTGCCGGAAGTCCAAACATGGAACCGGCAGCGGAGAGTCGGATAGGGGCGTGGCCGACTTGGCAGCAGAATCTGCCAAGTCATTACCCCTGATGCCAATATGACCGGCACCCAACAGAAATGGATGGTGGATGTGGCTTCCAGACGATGTAGCTGCAGGCGTGTCTTAGTAAGAACTGGGTGAGGCCAATGCCTCACCGAGATCAAAGCCTATAGCCAGCTAAGGGAGTCAGTGTGAAGCACACACTGACGATGATGCTTAGCCGCAACGTGGTCCAAGGCGAGACTGATAGCGTGCAACTCTACAGTGAAGATGGAGTGCAGCAGTGGGATCTGTATGTAATCACTGCAGTGGGATATAATCACTGCAGTGGGATCTGGTCTGCAGTGATTACATCACAGGCTCTTTTCTTTTTTGGGACTCATGGTTGTTTAATAAGGTTCAGTGCCCGTTGTCCCCACCCACCATGGAGTCCAACAAGGGGACGCCCAGTTGGGAGCCAGGGCTGCCCGGGTACCATACCCACACAGGCAGTGAGCCAAGCCCTCACAACTAAACAAAATGTAAAGTAAAAGAGAAATGTGAGAATCTCACCTGAGGACTTAAAAAAAGAAAAAAGGGAGCAAAAGAAGGAAAAGTGAGAAGCAACTCGTTCTCACAAAAAAAAGGAAACTCGTAAACCGTTGTCCGAACGTGGACAAGATTACTCACCGTTCTGCATGGTTGACCCTAGCAAGACCAGCCCACCAGCCGATTGATCCTGAGGGGGCCGCCACAGGACCTCCTGTTTACCTGAAGCAGAGGCCAAAGCAGTGTATAACAGTGGCCCCGGAAGTCGCTGCCCAGCCCCGTGACAGACAGGGTCCCCAATGGCAAAACGGCCAAAGGGGACACCATCAGTCATGAGATGGGGAGAGAAGACGGGGAACCCTGAGCAACTGCCAGGATTCTCCTTTCCAGGGACATGGGTCACCGCACACGGCAAACATGCGGGCGAGCATTCAGGACCCTGTGAAGGTAACCGAGCCAGCGGAACCTTCACAGGGCGGTCCCCTCACCGCGTACAGAAGTTCGCACCGAGGGGCTGAATTCTGTAATCAACCATAGCTTTCGGATATTTTTTTGAGCGACTGTACCATCCGGCTAACGGCAACCTATCCGAGACTACCGATGTCTCTTTCTCACCGACGGCAGGATGGCGGAGATAAATATCAACGCTGGCATAGGTGGAACTCGAACCTGAGAACTGAAGATTACGAGCTTGGTGCGATATCGACTGAGTGAACCCGTCCCCCGAAAGAGAAGTGAGATTCACGTTAAGTTCATATACTAACAAGCAGAGTTTAAGGGTTTCCTCTACGTGGAGCCACGGGTCCACGTAGAGTCCCCGATCAAGGACGACAACTGTTTCCGAACCCACCAGAGTCTTCTTTCTCACAGAAGGCAGGATGCACGCGGCTATCTCAGGAACAGTTGCAGCTGTTGATAAGAAGGTTCGAGATAATATGGTCTCTTATTCTTCTCGCTTCGTTGAGAGAAGAAGAAGTCGAAATGACGTGGTCGACGACCCTCGCCTCGTGCGTCTTTGTCCTCTTCGTAGCCGCTGTCCACTCCAAATGTCCCCCCTCGGCGGCGATTTTCCCTTGCCATTGCATCGAGCATGGAGAAAAAGAAGATATCTCCTACATTCATTGCTTTAATCTCTATTCTGAGCAAGATTTGGAGTCCGTCCTCCAAGGGAGCAAAGGATATGATGTATTCGGCTTTGAGATAGCTTATTCCAGCTTGAGATATTTACCACATGCTGCATTTAATGAGACGAACATCAATGTAAGTATAATTCTTTTTATACTTTAGGCTTATTTAGTATTAATTAATGAGCTTCCCTGGATTTTAAATCGTTTTTGTAGAGCTGCATGACAAATTACAAGTGTGAATTTAGATGATTCGAACCGCGACTGCTAAGTTTTTGTTAGCATTTCCCTTTCTTCTCCTGTGTGATAATAAAGTACCCACCAATGGGTTTCGGTTGGGTTGTTTTACCTCTGAGCGGCACTTTTTTGCATACCGTGGGCTAAATGGCCAGGTCATATGGACCCCGAAGGCTCAGAGAAAGTTGGGGAAGGGGACCCACTGGAACAGCTGTTGGGAGACAGATGGTAGCCTCCCGTCAAGGTCATCCAGCGTGTTCTTTAATGCGCCCAGGGTATGGCTCTCCCGTACACGGGGCCACGGCTTAACGTCCCATCCGACGGACGGCAGACTTTCCAAGCCAATCGGTGTCCCCTACTGATCGTGGGCAGGGCGGGGAATGTTGCGGAGATAAATCTCAACGCTGACCCAGCTGGGACTCGAACCTGGGAACTGCAGATTACGAGCCTGGCGCGCTACCGACTGAGCCACCCCCGCCCCATAGGTTTGGGCAGAAGTCGGATGGGATGCGAAACTGTGATTCTGTGTGGATGAAAATTACATCAGGTGCAAGTTAAAGACTATTCTCTATGGCCTTGGTAGACATGTTAACGAGTGACATACTAATTCATAATATCTGGAGGGTATTCTAAAATTGGACTTTATATTGGAAGGGTTGATGCTTGGGGAGACTCATAAATTGATAAATGAATAATTGCCCTCGGTTGAAAAGTGGATACCGATGGACTTGTAAAAGATGCTGTGCTCAATAACAGACGTTAAATTGACCTTGTGTGAGAGATAGCCATACCCTACGCAGGCAAAATGGGGGCGGGGTGGCTCAGTCGGTAGCGCGCCAGGCTCGTAATCTGTAGTTCCCAGGTTCGAGTCCCAGCTGGGTCAGCGTTGAGATTTATCTCCGCAAAATTTCCCCGCCCTGCCCACGGTCAGTAGGGGACACCGCTGGGCTTGGAAAGGCCGCCGTCCTTCAGATGGGACGTTAAGCCGTGGCCCCGTGTGCGGGAGAGCCATACCCTGTGCACGTTAAAGAACACGCTGGATGGCCTTGACGGGAGGCTACCATCTGTCTCCCAACAGCTGTTCCAGTGGGTCCCCTCCCCCAACCTTCTCTGAGCCTTCGGGGTCCATGTGACCTGGCCATTTAGCCCATGGTGTGCAAAAAAGTGCCGCTCAGAGGTAAAACAACCCAACCCAACACAACGCATGCTAAAGAACACGCTGGATGACCTTGTCGGGGAGGCTTCCATCTGTCTCTTAATCTCAAGTGGATCTATTTTTTTTTCTATTCAGCTCCGAGCTTTTGATATCCTTAAAACCTGGAGAGTTATCCCTTATAAAAAAAAAATACCGTTCAAAGATAAAGTAACCAGACCCAACATTTTAAAAATTAAATTCTTATTAATTAATCTATTGTAATTAATCTACGGGACCTGGGTTCGATCCCTGGGTAAGGCATGGATGTGTGTGCTGCTTTTCTGCTGAGGTCCCGCCATCCTCACAGACCTTCTACTATGGCGTATTAAACTGACAGGCTCTTGTCTGTGGCAAGCAGCTGCTTGAGGGGGTATTATTTTTATTTATTTTAATGAATGTATTGTAAAATTAAAGTATAAAATTATACGAAAGCACGCAAGTAATACAAATTTTTAACTAAAGTTATTTTAATAATGTATGGGAACTGATTCCGTCGTTGAGATCTTTTTCGATCTTCCTGATGCCAACCGCTAAGAATTGAGATGCGGATCTCCTTAGGGCAATTTTTCTCCATCTTCCCCCCCTGACAGAATCTCCTCCCTCATCACCATCCAACTGCACTAGGACGATGGAAACTTATCTCACTCACTTGCATTTTGGATTTTGCCATTTGGTAATTAAAAGTCATTTAGTTTGAAATATCATTTGTGAGACACATTGGGAAAACATTGCACAACTAATTAGGGCTAAAAAACTGTAGATTTAATTCCCATCTTCCCTCTCGCCATTGTTGGTTGGTTGTTTTACCTCTGAGCTTTTTTCCCACCATGGACTAAATGGCCAGGTCACATGGACCCCCAAGGCTCAGAGAAGGTTGGGGGAGGGGACCCACTGGAACGGCTGTTGGGAGACAGATGGTAGCCTCCCATCAAGGCCATCCAGCGTGTTCTTTAACGTGCACAGGGTATGAGCTCTCCTGCACACGGGTCCACGGCTTAACGTCCCATCTGAAAGACGGCGGCCTTTCCAAGCCCATCGGAGCCCCCTACTGACCATGGGCAAGGCGGGGAGTTTTGCGGAGATAAATCTCAACACTGACCAGCTGAGACTCGAACCCGGGAACTACAGATTACGAGCCTGGCACGCTAACGACTGAGCCACCCCCCCCCCCCCCCTCTCGCCATTACTCACCTCACTCTATATTTCACTACCCTATCAAAATACATGAGAACTAGCTGAACGTCACCCGGAGCTGCCCGGGTGGCACTTTTGATTTGTATATTGTACTTTCACTGCACTAAAGGTAAATTTTGTAAGTCACCTCCCCCCCCCCCCCCCAACCCCCGACACTTTAGCACATATTTTCAACAGGAAGAAATTTCCCGGTGTTTGCTTGTATCGTTGTTGACGTCAGCGAGCTCTCTCATAGCCCGTGGCTTAGTTTCTACCTAAACTATAGAGATTTTTATTTCCCATACGACAGATTTTGCTGCCCTACGGCTCCCACGATACTTGATCGCATGGTCCAAATCTCCTGCACAGATTCCCCGCGTGTGCCCTGGTCTTTGGTTTAAAATTCAGGTTCCCACTTGTCCCGTGCTTCATTTCTACACAAATTGTCACGGCTCGGGTCTCACCTTTAAATGGTTAATTGTGTTACTTTTGCACGTGCAAGAAAAAAAACAGTCGGTAGTGTACCAAGCTCGCAATCTACAGTTCCCAGCTGGGCCAGCATTGATCTCTGTAAAACTTCCCGCCCGTCCTCGGTGAGTTGGTTGGTTGGTTGTTTTGGGTTTTATGGCGCATAGCCGACTAGGCCATAATGTGCCAAACAAAAGACAATATAAAAGATAAAAGACGTGTAACCCGCAACCAAATTTAAAACAAATGAGCTAAATTGTAAAATGGGTTGGATTGTTTTACCTCCGAGCGGCACTTTTTTGCACACCATGGGCTAAATGGCCAGGCCACAAGGACCCCGAAGGCTCAGAGAAGGTTGGGGGAGGGGACCCACTGGAACAGCTGTTGGGAGACAGATGGTAGCCTCCCGTCAAGGCCATCCAGCGTGTTCTTTAACGTGCACAGGGTATGGCTCTCCCGCACACGGGGCCACAGCTTAACGTCCCATCCGACGGACGGCGGCCTTTTCAAGCCCATCGGTGTCCCCTACTGACCGTGGGCAGGGCGGGGAAATTTTGCGGAGATAAATCTCAACGCTGACCCAGCTGGGACTCGAACCTGGGAACTACAGATTACGAGCCTGGCGTGCTACCGACTGAGCCACCCCCGCCCCATTGTGACCTGGGATATACACACAATGTATAAGGTGGTAAAAATCAAAATCCAGTAAAATATCCACTTGAAAAATAGAAGTTAAAACAACCCCAGGTGTAAACGACCTGGGCTATACAAAATATTAGGTAAAATCAAAATCTATTAAAATAACCACAATATTTTAAAAAGGAAAAAACTGAGGGTAAAAAGCAACAATCGGTTAAAAGATGTCCGAGTGTAAGAGGCTCGGACGCAAAATCATGAAAGTTAAAATACAATTTTCGTTTAATATTAAAAGCTTCACATTCAATTAAAACATGTTTAATGGTTAAAATGGTGTCACAAAAGTCCTCGGTCAGTAGACACATTGATGGGTTTGGAAAGGACGCCATCCGTCGTGTTAGAGGTTAAGCCGTGTCTCTATGTGCAGGAGAGCCATACCTTATGCACGTTAAAGAACACTCTGGATGGCCTTGGAGGGTTTATCTCCTAACAGCTGTCCAGTGATTTCCTTCCCCCAACTTTCTCTGAATCCTCGGGGTCCTTTTGACCTGGCCATTTAGCCCACTGAGTGCAAAAAAGTGCAGCTCAGAAGCAAAACAACCCAAACAACAACAAAATAAACTCTCACAAGAAAAGGCAACTTGTTAAATTTACGAGTGGCTTCATCTAGAGAGGAATCCTTAAAAGGTGAATTCTGTTTCCATTCTGTTTCAGTATGTCGTATTAATCAGCCGAAGCAATTTGAATCCGTTTCTTCTTCTGTTGCAGGTGTTGGAAATACGGAATACAAGTCTCTCAGCGCTCACCGACACTGATTACGCTTTCGAAGGCCTCGAGAGGAGTCTCGGGGTGTTGGAGATCGACACGTGCACCTTCCTCAACGACTGGGACTGGAGCCATCTGAAGAAGCTGGAACGCTTGATGGAGATCACCGTCATCCACTCGGATCTTCTCACCATCGCCGAAAATCTGCAACAAATCGCTCACCTGCCCATCGAGCATCTGCAGTTCAGTAAGAATAGCATCTCGTGGCTGGCAGACGATGTCTTTTCGCAGTTCGTGCAAGCGCAGGCCATCTACATGGACCAGAATCTGATCAAGGAAGTGAAGAGAAGCATGTTCCCGAATCCTGCTCCGGCACTAACCAGACTTGGACTCAGGTAAAGTCATTCGCGTAAAGATAAAATCAAAGTTTGTCGTATCAGCTCCTGAAAAAGCATTCACTTTCAGATATCAAAAATTTTAATCCTTTTTTTCAAACCGTTTAATTGCTCTGAGTGTTGCAGCTCTTGTACAGTGGAAAGAGAATCGTTATCCTTATCGATTGCTTAAAACTTAAAATAAGCTTTTATTATTATAATTTTATTTTACAGGGCAATTAAGTAGTAGCCTTAACACTTCAAACACTTCTGAGTACTTCAGTTGTCACGAGAAAGGAAAACAAAGGCATGAGAATGAAAAGAGGGAAAATTTAGTTCAGAGATGCTAAAATATTAGTAGCGGAGAAGCAGAGTATCAAGGCAAGATGCAATACTGGAGAGGAAGAGTATCGAGGCAAGATGCAATAGTAGAGAGGTAGAGTATCGAGGCAAGATTCAATAGTGGAGAGGAAGAGTATCGAGGCACGATTCAATAGTGGAGAGGAAGAGTATCGCGACAGGATTCAATAGTGGAGAGGAAGAGTATCGCGACAGGATTCAATAGTGGAGAGGTAGAGTATCGAGGCAAGATTCAATAGTGGAGAGGAAGAGTATCGAGGCAAGATTCAATAGTGGAGAGGAAGAGTATCGAGGCAAGATCATAAATTGAAATGGCATCATAAATTGAAATGGTAGAGACGTTTTTCTCTGTTCAGTATCCTCTTCCCTGCAATTTTACGCCTTTACATTGCGAAAAAATTTCTTTACCATCGGGGAGGGGATGGCTCAGTCGGCAGCGTGCCAAGTTCGTAATCTGCAGTTCCCAGGTTCGAGTCCCACTTGTGCCAACGTTGAGATTTATCTCCACAAATGGCCTTGGAAAGGCCACCTACAGTCGGATGGGACTTTAAGACGGGGCCCTGTGTGCAAGAATCACAGACCGTACACGTTAAAGAATAGATGGACGCCTTGATGGGAGTCTTCTGTCTGTCTCCTAACAGCAGTCCAGTGGATCCTCTCCACCAATCTTCTCTGAGTCTTCGGGGTCCTTCTGACCTGGCTATTTAGCCCATGGTGTCCAAAAAACGGCCGCTCGGAGGTAAAACAATCCAATACGCATACCATGGGATGTTATTTATTTAACAACTCTCGTATATATTTAAAAAGATATCTATTTGGAAAATTCATCAGTTAATATTTTACACATAAGACTACAAAAGAACTACGATACCTATATTGCATATTTATTTTTCCAGCTACAACCAAATTCAGACGCTTCCAAAAGACATCTTCGTCAGTATGCCTGCTCTGGAATCTTTGTACCTCACCGGAAACAAGATGTTTACTTTGGACGAAGAAACTTTCCGACCTGTGTGGGGACAACTCAATTTGTTCTTCTTCTTCGGTGAGGCTCACTGTCTATTCATTAGTCTTAATTCTCTTAGTAATATTTTTCGGAGCAATAAAGAGTTGCTCAAAATGCGCGATATGAGTTGACTGGTAGAGTTTTGCTAGAAATTAAGTTGATGTAATGAACTTAAGAGAGCAAAGCTTATTGGGAACGGTTCAACATGACTCCTTCAGTGTTGTCGAACAGGGTTTGCATCCGAAACTGTAGGTTGCTAAAGAGATAGAAGAGGATAAGAAGGGGCAGGGTCTTCTGCACTGAAACACTTAGAACATTCAATTGGATGCGTCTTCCTCCCCCCCACACACACACTCCCTCCAAACATGAGTGGGGGTGGCTCAGTCGATAGCGCGCAAGGCTCGTAATCTGATGGTTCCCAGGTTCGAGTCCCAGCTGGATCAGCGTTGAGACTTATCTCCGCAAAACTCCCCGCCCTGCCCAAGGTCAGTAGGGGACACCGATGGACTTGGAAAGGCCGCCGTCCGTCGTATGGGACGTTAAGCCGTGGCTCCTTGTGCGGGAGAGAGCTATACCCTGTGCATGTTCAAGAACACCCTGGATGGCCTTGATGGGAGGCTACCATCTGTCTCCCAACAGCTGTTCCAGTGGGTCCCCTCAACCAACCTTCTCTCAGCCTTCGGAGTCCTTGTGATCTGTCCATTTAGCCCATGGTGTGCAAAAAAGTGCCGCTCAGAGGTAAAACAACCCAAACGAACCCAAACATGAGTGCTCTCCTGAAATCAATAAAATAGCTAGATGCGAACGCTTAAGCCGAACAAGCAGTATACTTTGCAATTTTTGAAGTTTTTTTTTAAGACTAAAGATTTTAAAATGCGACTGGTTCTCTACTCCAACTTGATGACCAAAATGTTTAGTTTTGCAGCTGGATAAGATTTTTAGACAGAAAATACCTGTTAAGGCATTTAGCACCTAAGCATTCTAACTCTGAATAACATTTCACTATGACCAGATTTTCAGGGAGAAAGAGTAAGCCTTGAGTTCTGTTGCTTTCTTTCACCTGACGATTCAGGAATTTCTGCAGCCGAACTGTTGCTCATTGGTAATCGATCTGAGCAGACGATTAGTGTTTGCCCATTTTATCATAATTTGTTGATTCTACATAAGAAAGATTAGAGCAGAATCAATGGTGCTGACAAAATTGGTCCTAACCCTTGATTTTTTTGTTGTGCTTAACTTTTTAAATGCTACAAATTTTATTTATCGACGAAAAAACTCATTCTGTTGCTAAAGAACTAAAAAATTTATTGCAATAGTGTTGTTTTTAATTATTGCATGAAATGGGCAATTATTAAATTCAATATCATTATTTTTATGATAGATCTATATATTTTGCTTATAAGAAAGAATCGGCTGCAGAGTTTTAAAAATTAAGTCCAGGTTTGATCAAATCAGGTAGAACATGGCTCAACTCACACTCACTAAGATCTTATCGAAGTGAAAAATAAATTCGCAGTAGTAAATATTACCAGGTTAGGAAATTAATCAGCACTTATGGTTGTTTGGGAATGGGAAGTTTAAATAACGATTAATTAATCTCCTTTGTACAAAAAATAACATCGGATCTGAGCCAAAACTCTCGTCCCTTGAAGCAGATAAAAAAAATCCCCCCTCAAGCAGCTGCTTGCCACAGAGGTCTGACAGGAGCCTCTCAGTTTATATGCCACAGTAGAAGGTCTAAGAAGATGGCAGGACCTCAGCAGAAAAACGACACAAACAGCCATGCCTTACCCAGGGCTCGAACCCAGGTCCCTTAGATCAGTAGCACTCAGGGCTCGAACCCAGGTCCCTTAGATCAGTAGCACCCAGGGCTCGAATCCAGGTCACTTAGATCAGTAGCACTCAGGGCTCGAACCCAGGTCCCTTAGATTAGTAGCACCCAGGGCTCGAATCCAGGTCCCTTAGATCAGTAGCACCCAGGGCTCGAACCCAGGTCCCTTAGATCAGTAGCACCCAGGGCTCGAACCCAGGTCCCTTAGAACAGTAGCACCCAGGGCTCGAACCCAGGTCCCTTAGAACAGTAGCACCCAGGGCTCGAACCCAGGTCCCTTAGATCAGTAGCACCCACGGCTCGAACCCAGGTCCCTTAGAACAGTAGCACCCAGGGCTCGAACCCAGGTCCCTTAGATCAGTAGTACCCAGGGCTCGAACCCAGGTCCCTTAGATCAGTAGCACCCAGGGCTCGAACCCAGGTCCCTTAGAACAGTAGCACCCAGGGCTCGAACCCAGGTCCCTTAGAACAGTAGCACCCAGGGCTCGAACCCAGGTCCCTTAGATCAGTAGCCAAGCGCGCTAACCACTCGGCCATGGGACGGCTTTGAAGAAGATACGAAAGCTAAATTTTATTTTAATAATAAAGGAAATATTTATAGTGAATTAAAACGTAGTAAACTATGAAATCTTTTCTCCCTGTGGTCAGATGTCCCCCTGAAGTGTGACTGCCGAATAACTTGGACCACCAAAGTGAAGGGGCCAAAGTTCATCCACTCCAAGTGCAATGACCCTCCACATTTGAAGGATAAGGATCTGACGTCACTCACTGCGAAGGATCTTTGGTGTTGAATAGCCTTCCTGTTGCTGTGAATTCGAAAGAAGTGTGAAAGGAACAATGAAATGTAAAATATATTGTCTCTTGATGGAATTGCTCTGTCTCGTTTTTATTTTCACACACAACAGATTTATTTCCCCGACTGAATAATGACAACAGGCTTTAAATGATAACGTTAAGTACAGTCGCTCAAAAAAATATCCGAACGCTATGGTTGATTACAGAATTCAGAAAAAATATCTGGCAACGATTTTTTTAGAAATTAGTGATCTGGCAACCTTGGTGTCATGTGATTACAGAATTCAGGAAAAATATCTGGAGCGTGTACAGCAACTGTACACGCTCCAATTACCGTTCACAGCAAACTGGAGCGTGTGCAGTAACTGCACACGCTCCAATTTGCTGTGAACGGTAACTGCACACGCTCAATATTTCCGTGAGTGAGCCCACACGATCTAGTATCAAAGTAATATGACCACCTACAGTCTCTCAAAAAAGTATCCGAACACTATGGTTGATTACAGAATTCAGAAAAAATATTTGGCAACGATTTCTTTTTAGAAATTAGTGATCTGGCAACCTTCGCTCAAAAAAGTATCCGAACACTATGGTTGATTACAGAATTCAGAAAAAATATCTGGCAACGATTTTTTTTAGAAATTAGTGATCTGGCAACCTTTGTGTCACGTGACACGACGGTTGCCAGAGGTTTTTATGCAAAAAAATGTTTTCGCGCCAGTGGTGTCCAATCTGCGACCTCCAACGATTTTCATACGTCCCGTGGTAATGGATTGAGAAACTGATTAATATAGCAGTAAGCAGTCACTATGGAGCAAATTTTGATATCTTTCAATAAGACTTTTTATGCATCTATGAATTTACTACTTTTTCTATATTTGTGTGCATTAAGTGTCAATTTCGCAAGGTGCAAAACACGATCGCTTCACTTTTCTCTCTAAATCCAGTCCCCGTTCATTTTTCACTCTTGATAAGCCAGCCCCTGTTCATTTCTACACGCTAAATCCGTCCCCCATTCACTTTTCACTCTAAATCCTAGTCAATAGAGGGGTGGGTTGTTTTTCCTCTGAGCGGCACTTTTTTGCACACCATGGGCTAAATGGCCAGGTCACATGGACCCAGAAGGCTCAGAGAAGGTTGGGGGAGGGGACCCACTGGAACAGGTGTTGGGAGACAGATGGTAGCCTCTCGTCAAGGCCATCCAGCGTGTTCTTTAACGTGCACAGGGTATGGCTCTCCCGCACACGGGGACATGGCTTAACGTCCCATCCAACCGACGGCAACCTTTCCAAGCCCATCGGTGTCCCCTACTGACCGTGGGCAGGGCGGGGAATTTTGCGGAGATAAATCTCAACGCGAACCCAGCTGGGACTCGAACCTGAAAACTACAGATTACGAGCGCGGCGCGCTACCGACTGAGCCAGTTAATAGAGGATTTAGAGGCCCAGGGGCCCCTAAGTGTAAGAACATTTTGGTGTGTCCAATAATCCTATGGTGTGTAGTTGAAATGACCATTACAATTACGAAAGCAATTCAGATAACGATTTGGGGTCCCCTCAGTAACTGGGACCCTAAACGGCTGCTTAGTCCGCTTATCGATAAATCCGCCCCTAATACTATGCCTCATTCACATTTCAGTTTAAATCCTGTCCCTAATTCAATTTTTGCTTGAAATCCGGCTCCCCCTTCATAGTCGAAACGATATGACATCATACTCTTACGCCATTCTTAATATATAGTTTATATTTTGTGTAATTATCGTAATTATAACAGATGCTATGCTTACCCTTAAAATTTTGATCTTACACTAAAGGAGAATAAGGTAGGCAACAGATCTCTTGATGCTTCTGATTGGCTCCTGGGGTTTGGTTGTTTGAGGTTTATTGGCGCATCGGCAATTGAGGCCATAATGCGCCAGACAAAGACAAATAGTAAATAAGAAATAAAATTCGTGTAAACCTGCAACCACGCCGTCCCGTGGCCGAGTGGTTAGCGCGCTTGGCTGCAAACTAAGGGACCTGGGTTCGAGCCCCGGGTAAGGCATGGATGTATGTGTCGTTTTTCTGCTGAGGTCCTGCCATCCTCTCAGACCTTCTACTGTGGCATATAAACTGACAGGCTCCTGTCAGACCTCTGTGGCAAGCAGCTGCTTGAGGGGGTATTTTTTTATTTTTTTAAACCTACAACCAGACTTAAAAGCAACATCAAAATGTGATATAATACAATACAAAAAGAGCAACAAGGGTAAAATAAGGAAAGACAAAATCAACAAAATATATATATAAAAAACAACAAGAAAAAAACAAGAATAAAAATTTGTGTAAAACAACAAATAGTTATATATATATATACAGTATATACAATGGCTATAGACGAGTAAAATAACCTGTAAATTGTAAAAATTGAAAGAGAGCGTTAAAACAACAATGATCTGATAACAAATGTCCGAGTGTAAGGGGCTCGGACGTAAAATCATGAAATGTAAGAAACAAACGTCGTTCTAGATTAAAACATGGGCAATGAATTAAAATATCTTTGATAGTTAAAATGGTGTCACAAAACTCACACTTAGGTTCGTCGTCCGCCCGTAGAAGAAACGAATGAGTAATAAACGATGACCTAAGCGGAGCTGAGCAACTACAACTTCCTCCTTGCGATTCCTGCGGTAACAAGACTGCCATGGTTTGATGATAGGTTTGAGCTCAAACAGCTTGTTGGTAAGCTGTTCTGACCAAGATCTCTGCCACTGTACCCGGAGTTCGATAGAAAAACGTTGCCGGAAATCCAGATATTTAACCTGCAACGGAGAGTCAGACAGGGGCGTGGCTGACTTGGCAGCAGCATCTGCCAAGTCATTGCCCCTAATCCCGACGTGACCGGGCACCCAACAGAAATGGATGGTGGTTGTAGCAGCCAGACGATGTAGCTGCTGACGGATCTTAGTAAGAACTGGGTGAGATCGATGCCTCACCAAGATCAAAGCCTGTAGCGAGCTAAGCGGAGTCGGTGTAAAGCACGCACCGACGATGATGATTAGCTGCTATGTGATCCAAGGCAATGCTGATAGCGTGCAACTCTGCAGTGAAGATGGAACTCTGCTGCGGGATCTGGTCTGCAATGATTACATCACAGCAGACCATGGCCGATCCCACTGATGTGCCAGATTTCGAGCCATCTGTGATGACAGGCAAGAAGTCCGGGTACTCAGCACGATGGCTGGCAAAGAGTTGCCGGTGTACACAGTCAGGTGTAAAGGCCTTCCCCATCCTGCACAGGGAAAAATCACAGGAAGGGGAAACAGCGAGCCATGGAGGATGTGGCTCAGCTGTCGACTGTGCGATGCTATTGAGACTGGTGTTGATGTCTCTTAAGTAGCCTCGGACTCGCAAACCAAAAGGACGAATGGCAGTCGGCCGATTAGTGTAAAGCATTTCCCACTTCAGACTGAAAACGCAGTCCCAAGTGGGATGGCAAGGCAGGGATCGCAATTTAGATGCATATTGTAGGGACAACTGCTGACGACAAAGAGATAAAAAGGTTCGTCGGTCTCGACATAAAGACTCTGGACCGGTGAGGTGCGGAAGGCTCCCGTGCAAACACGGAGAGCCTGGTGATGGAGGGGGTCCAGCACCTTCACCACTGAATCACGGACAGAGTCGTACACCTGGGATCCGTAGTACAGTTTCGATCAGACAAGTGCACAGTAGAGGCGGAGCAAAGAACATCGGTGCGCCCCCCAAGAAAGGAAGGAGAGGACCTTGACGATGTACAATGCCCGCATCCACTTGGACCTGAGATGACGTATGTGTGGTAAAAAGCGAGGCCCACGAGAAAGACAGGCCACGACACTGGAATATCACGTGATCAACTTAGTCCGAGGTGCATGATACAGTCGCTTGCTTCGTTCATTGTGGAAACCGGGACTGCAATAGTTTTTGTCTTCAAACTACATTTGGATTACCCCAAAGAGGTAAGCATTTCTCCTTATTATTATTATTTGTAGCATGAAATATTTCCTGTAGTTAGTGGTTTGATAAAAGTAATTATTTAGTGCTTGAAAAGTGTTTTGAGTGCATTGCTCTCTTAGGCCTAGTTTCAACGTGTTGAATGATGGTGTGTTGAATGATGATCTTTCATTAAGTTAGAAACTTTTTTGGCTGCCCTTATACAACTTATCGCTGTTTTGATTGAAAAATTTGAAGGAATTAAACTTAGTAATATACGTAATTTTTTATAGAGTGAAAAATTGAAATTGCCCGTATCGAAATATGAACCGCTACAATAGTTATTTTTGAATCCCCTGATTTATTTTTTTAAGTATTAAACTGCAAATAAATTTTCCAATGTTTTGTATAGTAAAAACTATTTTTTCTAATATATGCTTTAAATTAACAGGTAACGTCGTAGATTCCTTTGCTGAAATTAACTTTTAGAATTATTTCAGAGCAGAACTTAAATGTCCTTTAAATTTTTATATTTGAATAGTGCCATCGAAATAGCACAGTTGTGATATGAAATGCTATCAATAATCAAATGTACTATTTGTGAATACTAAACACAACTGTTCAGTAACTTTTATATATGTTACTTGCATAGATATGATCATAAAATCTGATCTGAGCATAGGGACCTCTGGTACTAATTGACAATATTTTAAATGCAGAAATTGCAAAAACTTATTCTTTCATTGCTAATAACAGCATATTATAATTTATCATTGATATTTTGCTATTAAACTCATGCCTCTTATCACTGGTTTATCAAATTACAGTTTTTTTAATGCTCTGGTAAAAGTCACATTTTAAAGTGGCAGTGCAATTATACATAAATATTACTAATGTGTTATACAATTATTATATGAGTTGAGAAATGAGCAATTGCTTTTTAAAACTTAAGTAACATTTTGTTACGTGATTTTGCTTTGAGAGTAGCTACCAGATCTCTTGAGTAAATCATTTCTCTTTTGCTCTGAGTTTTCTGATACAGCCATGATAAGGCCCTATATTTACCTACCTTTCTGTATCACCTTAGAGGTATTTTATAGTCACCATACTAATTATTGTCTGAGAAATCAATATTGAATTTTTCTGTGGCGTTCATCAGATTATTAGGGGAATAGCCAATTAATATATCCTGTTTTCCGAATCATATAAACAAAGCTTTGCTATAGAGTGATAGAATGTTCTGTTTAATAAAGAATTGATCAATCATTATTTTTAATTCCTGCTGACAAGCTTTTTTTTTAAATGTTCAGACTTCGTAAATTTCCTGCCTGGTACATGAGTTAATAATATTGACCAAATTCATAACTGACCTGTTTCTAATTGAAAATGATTTTGACTACTTTAACAGCACTGATAAAGCAATATAAACAGAAATGTTACTTGTGCAGTGCAGTTAATAAATGATGCTTGTGTTGTTTTTATTTGTTTGATAACTATGTTTTTTTTTTTGTTTCTATGAATAACACCATATGAGACCTGCAAAATGTACAATGTATTATATTAATTCACGAATTTTTATCACTAAAAAAATTTCACTTTTTATATAGAGCTGCACACTTTCCTTCTCTTGCAAACAATAACTATTAAATATTAAGATTATGTATTACATTAGTTCCCAAATTTTTATCATTAACAAGAATTTCAATCATTATATAGAGCTACAGACTTTTAATTCTCTTACATACCATGACTATTAAGATAATTAATCAATGATTTGTAGTAATATTCACATTTTATTCATCAAAGAATGAAAACCACATTTAATGTTTTAAGTTGCTCAGTACTTTTACTTTTTTGACATAAAGAGGAATGTGAATAGAATAATTTACTGGTCCCTTGCAATTCATAGGTGAGGAAATTAATCATGCCTAGAAGCTGTAGTGTTGCTGGATGCCGGTCCAACTATGATGGAGAACAACATACCTCAACTTTTACTATTCCTAAACAAGAGCCCCAGCGCAGCGAATGGCATTGGAAAACTAATTAACTGAATTTTTTTTTCGACTTTATTGATGCAAATGTTTTACATGAAAGGCAATTATCATTTCTTTTACAACATAGTTTTCAGTAACATTGTGCGCTTAGTGATCGTGTATAAAAATTTCTAAAGATGTGAGGCTGATGTTCCTTCCATTATAATAAAAATATAAATACCTCCTCAAACAACTGCTTCCCACAGAGGTCTGACAGGAGCCTGCCAGTGTAATATGCCTTAGAGGTCTGAGAGGAAGGTGTGACCTCAGCAAAAAGGCACAATACAAACATTCATGCCTTACCTGGGACTTCAACCCATGTTCCTTTGATCACAAACATGATACAATTTGTTTGGCCTAGTTTTGAAGTTGAGAGCATGAATTATTTGATATTTTAACTACTCATATTTAATACTTTTGCAAATTGCTATAAATGTGTGGATGATCAGGTTAATTACTGAATGCTAGCATTTTTCATTTCATAAACTGGGTCCGAGCCCCGGGTAAGGCATGGATGTGCATGTTGTTTTTCTGCTGAGGTCCTGCCATCCGCTCAGACCTTCTACTACGGCATGTAAACTGACAGGCTCCTGTCAGACCTCTGTGGCAAGCAGTTGCTTGAGGGGGTACTTTTTTATTTTTAAGGGGCAAACCAGATATTTGTTGTTGCCCACAAAAATTGTCGAGTCCATGTTTGATATTCTTTGCACAAACAATTCTCTTGGCAATCTTTTTTGTTTTGGAGCTAATAAGTTTTATACGTTGAAGGGAAAAGTAGTTTAGACATAAATATGCTATCAGCACTTGTTTGAACTTCAAAATTTGTACTTGTATTCTTTTCATATATCTAGGTAGAGTAACTATGTATCCATAGGAACAGGTTTTATCAGTCTTTAGAGTATATCATGTTGATCACAATTTTTGAAATTGAAAATGTCAATAAAAGGATGATTATTTATTATTTTATGTAGGTCAGATAATGGATGTTACTAATTAATGGCTTAGTCAGATTGAAATCCAATATGCAAAAGATATTGTTGAACCCAAAAACAGTTATTTTTCTTTCTAATTTAATTAATTTCTTCTAAATTTAAAACCCTTTAATTTTTAGTTATTCTATGGAAAAAAAATATTTTCATGTTGTTTTTATGTCCATGAAATAGCAGATAATGTCATTAAAGCTTAAATTCAAAAATAGTATGGAAACATTAAAATTTAATTAATCAGATATTAATTTATATTGCTGAATACTTGTAGTGAGAGTGGACTTTCAGTTTATAACCATTACCTAATGAAAATGAAAGTTTTATTTACAAAATCATTCTAAAGGTTTATAAAAAAATCTAATGCAACACAAAATACAAAAAAAATACCCCCTCAAGCAACTGCTTGCCACAGAGGTCTGACAGGAGACTGTCAGTTTATATGCCATAGTAGAAGGTCTGAGAGGATGGCAGGACCTCAGCAGAAAAACGACACAAACAGCCATGCCTTACCCGGGGCTCGAACCCAGGTCCCTTAGAACAGTAGCCAAGTGTGCTAACCACTCGGCCATGTACTATGTATATATTAGAATACTATGTGTCTACCAGTTGTTTTTTATTAACCTCTGAATGGCACTTCCTTTCATACAATGGGCTAATTATATCATTTGGCAATTTTTGTACCTTGAACTTGGTTGGTTGGTTGTTTGGGATTTATTGGCGCAACAGCAACTAAGGCTATATTGCGCCAAACAAACGATAAAAAGGGATAAAAGTCTCATAACCCACAACCAAAGTTAAAATGAACACAAACAAAACAGCACAAAACGACAAGTAAAAAGACTAAAAAGTAACAACAAATGTAGAAGTTAACAATAAAAATGGGTGTATAGGACCTGTTTAAAACACAAACAAGAGTAAAAACTAGGAAATAGGGTAAAAATCAAATACGTGTAAAATAACCAGTAAAACGTAAAAAGTCGAAAACAGGAGTTAAAAACGATTCATCAGATAAAAGATGGCTGAGTGTAAGAGGCTCAGCCATAAAATTGTGGAAGCTAAAATACATTTTTCGTTCAAGGTTAAAAGCCGGACACTGAATTAAAATATGTTTAACAGTTAAAATGGTGTCACAAAACTCGCACTTAGGTACTGCGGCCGCCTTAAGTAGAAAAGAGTGGGTTAAAAACGAGTGACCTAAGCGGAGCCGAGCAAGAACAACTTCCTCCTTACGATTCCTGCGGTAACAAGACTGCCACGGTTTGACGATAGGTTTGATCTCAAAGAGCTTGTTGGTAAGCTGTTCCGACCAAGATCTCTGCCACTGTGCCCGGAGCTCGATGGTGAAACGCTGCCGGAAATCCATATATGGAACCGGCAACGGAGAGTCGGACAGGGGCGTGGCTGACTTGGCAGCAGCATCTGCCAAGTCGTTGCCCCTGATCCCGACATGACCGGGCACCCAACAGAAGAGAATCGTGGTGGTGGCTGCCAGACGATGGAGCTGCTGGCGGATCTTGGAGAGAACAGGGTGAGGCCGATGCCTCACTGAGATCAAAGCCTGTAGCGAGCTAAGCGAGTCGGTGTAAAGCACACACCGACGATGATGCTTAGCTGCTATATGGTCCAAGGCAATGCTGATAGCATGCAACTCAGCAGTGAAGATGGAACACTGCTGTGGGATCTGGTCTGCAATGATTACATCACAGCAGACCATGGCTGATCCCACTGAAGTGCCGGACTTCGAGCCATCTGTGAAGACAGGCAAGAAGTCCGGGTGCACAGCACGATGGCTGGCAAAGAGTTGCCGGTACACACAGTCGGGTGTAAAGGCCTTCCCCGTCCTGCACAGGGAAAAATCGCAGGAAGGGGAAACAGCGAGCCAAGGTGGAAGTGGCTCAGCTGTCGACTGTGCGATGCTATCGAGACTGGTGTTGATGTCTCGCAGGTAACCTCGGACACGCAAACCGAAAGGACGAATGGCAGTCGGCCGATTCTGGTATAACATTTCCCACCTGGGACTGAAAACGCAGTCCCAAGTGGGATGGCCTGGCAGGGATCGCAATTTTGACGCATACTGCAGGGACAACTGCTGACGGCGAATAGATAAAGATGGTTCATCGGTCTCAACGTAGAGACTCTGGACCGGCGAAGTGCGGAAGGCCCCCGTGCACACACGGAGGGCCTGATGATGGAGTGGGTCCAGCACCTTCACCACCGAATCCCGGGCGGAGTCATACACCTGGGATCCGTAGTCCAGTTTCGACCGGACAAGTGCACGGTAAAGGCGGAGCAAAGAACATCGGTCCGCCCCCCAAGATAGGGAGGAGAGGACCTTGATGATGTTCAATGCCCGCGTGCACTTGGACCTGAGATGTCGGATATGTGATAAAAAGGTCAATTTCCGGTCGAAGATGAGACCGAGAAACTTGGTCTCCGCCACAACTGGAATGATGGTACCCCCGAGCCGCAGCTCGGGGTCCAGATGAAGATTACGCTTGAGGCAAAAGTGCACACAAGCGGTCTTCTGTGGGGAGAACCGGAACCCATTGGCCGTCGCCCAAACCGAGAGATTGTTCAGGGCAGTTTGCAGTTGTCGTTCAATGACCCTCATGCTGGACGATGAGCAAAAGATGCTAAAGTCGTCAACATAGAGGGCATTGCCTACAGTCGGAGGAAGTTGCCGTGTAATGGAATTTATCTTGACAGCGAAAAGCGTAACACTCAGGACGCAGCCTTGAGGCACCCCCTGTTCTTGGGGGAAAGGCCGCGATAGAGTGTTGCCGACACGGACTCGAAAAACACGAGAAGATAAAAAGTTCGCGATGAAGATCGGCATGTGACCTCGCAAGCCGAAGCTGTGAAGGTCACGAAGAATGCCGAATCTCCATGCCGTGTCGTACGCTTTTTCGATGTCGAAGAAAACTGACACCAGGTGCTCTCGTCGTAAAAAGGAATTCCTGATCGCCGATTCGAGGCGGATCAGGTGGTCTAAAGTAGACCGGTGCCTGCGAAAGCCACACTGGGTGTTGGAAAGAAGGCCGTGATGTTCCAAATACCAGGCCAGCCTGGTATTTACCATCCTTTCCAACACCTTGCAGACGCAGCTCGTCAATGCAATTGGACGATAATTGGAAGGAATCTTGGGATCTTTGCCTGGCTTAGGGAAGGCCAAGACGATGGCCTCCCGCCAGGAGTCCGGAAACTGCTCCTCGATGAAAATGCGGTTGAAGATTCGGAGCAGTCGATCCTTACTCGATGGTGAGAGATGTTGGAGCATGGCATAATGGACATTGTCTGGCCCCACAGCAGATGCACGAGAAGTGTGCAGAGCACGGCGAAGCTCCTCCGCTGTGAATGGCCTGTTGTAAGACTCCAGGCCATTCGAATGGAAGGACAGCGGAGAGCGTTCGGCCCTGCTCTTCTGGGCCAGAAACTCGGGGGAGTAGGAGGACAGGGAAGAGATGGTGGAGAATGACTCCCCCAGAATGTCGGCAATTGCTCGAGGCTCAGCAATTGCCTGTCCATTGTGCTCCAGGATCGATAATGAGTGGGACGTGTATTTCCCACCCATCTTCCGGACCTTATCCCACACGACCTTAGAACTGGTCGTGCGGGTGATAGAAGAAGTATATTTCATCCAAGATTCCTTCTGGCTCTGGCGCCGGACGAAACGGGCTTTCGCCCTGGCGCGTTTGAATGCTTCGAGGTTGGGGGACGTCGGATATCTCCGAAACACCCCCCAAGCCTTGTTCTGAGCCTTACGAGCTGCGGTGCAGTCGGGATTCCACCACGGTTTTGGGAACCGTGGAAACCGAGTCGAGGTCTGAGGAATAGTAGAGGCAGCTGCATGGACGATGCAGTCCGTCAACTCCGCCACTGCGACATTGATGGGCTCCTGGCTGACAGAGTGATCATCAAGCTCAGACAAGAGCTCGAAGCCACTCCAGTCAGCCCGATCAAGCCTCCACCGGGAGACACGCGAAGGGCTGCAGGGCCCCCCACGAGAGATAGTGCACACCACGGGGAGGTGATCGCTTCCATATGGATTGTCCTCGACCTCCCATGTAAAGAGTGGAAGGATCGAGGAGGAGCAGATGGTGAGGTCAATGGCAGTGAAAGAGCGGGTTGGGGAATGAAAGTAAGTACTGACACCGGTGTTCAACAGGGAGAGAGAAGGATCCAGGAGCCACTGCTCCAGGACCCGGCCCCTCCCGTTGGTGTCAGCACTGCCCCAAAGTGGACTGTGTCCGTTGAAGTCCCCCATGATGAGGAAGGGGGACGGCAGCTGCGAGACGAGGTCATCAAGGTCGTCCCGGAAAACGATGCTTCCGGGTGGGAGGTAGACAGAACAGACAGTCAACGAAAATCCCACAAAGAGGCGGATGGCTACCGCCTCTAAGTTCGTAGTAAGGGGAATGACCTGGAATGGAGAATGGTTGCTCACGAGGATGGCAACACCCCCGTAAGCTGGACCATCTCCATCCCGGTCCCGGCGAACGAGAGAAAAGTGCCGGATAGTGGGATTGTTGGCTGTCTGCAAGAATGTCTCCTGAAGGCACACGCAAAGGGGTTGGTGTTCCCTCAGGAGGACCTTGATGTCGTCAATATTCCTCTGGAATCCACGACAGTTCCATTGAAGGAGTGTGGCCATCTCAGGTCTTGGAAGAATTGGCGGACGTCTTTCGATTTATTTTAACCGTCGCCAGCGACGGTTTAGGAAAATTTGGGCGGTCGGTGTCCATGTCCTCGGAGTCGTCCGAGCAACATGGATCAGAGACCGCCAAACGCGAAGGAGGTAAAATTTTCTTTTTGGGCCCCGGAGGGGGCCCCTTGGGTTTTGTAGGTCTTGCTGTCTGTGGGCGAGGTGGAGGGGGCCTTCCAGAGGTGGAAGTGGAAGGCACAGACACAGGAATAGAAACCGGTGTCGATGTCGAGATTGACACCGACATCGGCTTCGCCTGCGTCAAGAGGTACTTAGCAGCAGGCGAGAAAGATTCAGCTGGTGGAACGCTGATGTCGGTCTGCACCGCCACGGAAGCCATCTTAACGACGGGCTTTCCGACCACCGCACCGGCATAGGAGACCTTGCCAGGTGGGGCAGGCGGTGCAGCGAGCTTTCTCGCCTCTGGATAGCTGATGTTGTGGAGGGTCTTCAGGCGCTGTACCTCTTTCTCCTCCAGCCACTTCGGACAGTCGCGGGAGTACGCCGGATGCTCACCACGGCAGTTGACACAGCATGCCTTATCTGCTGTGCAGTCAGGTTCAAGATGATCCTGACTGCCACAACGAGCACAGGTGGGCTTGCCCCGGCATGCGGTGCGGGCATGGCCAAACCTCTGGCATTGGAAACAACGCAGAGGGTTTGGTATAAATGGCCGCACCTCGCACTTTAAGTATCCTGCCTTGATAGAAGTAGGCAGGTGTGGTGAGTTGAAAGTTAGAATGAGTACCCTGCTGGGCTCTAACTTTCCATTACGGCGTGACGAAACCCGGTGGACTGCTATCACTCCCTGGGCTGAAAGCTCCGAGAGGATTTCCTCCTCAGAAACCTTGAGGAGGCCCCACTCGGAGATCACGCCCCGGGAGGAATTGAGCGTCTTGTGTGGAGTGACTTCGACTGCCACTCCACCAATCGCTGTAACCTTTAACAGAAGCTCCGAATGTTTGGAGCATGCAGTCTCCACCTGCAAGTCACCGGATCTTAGGCGCTTGACAGATTTCGGCTCTCCCGCAAGACCTTGTAAACCCTTGTTGATAAAAAAGGGGGACATGTCCCCAAGTACCTGATCACCCGTAGAGTGGATGATCAGGAACTTCGGAGACGGAGACACACACGAAGACGAAGGCAAAGACAGAGAAGTAGGGGGTTCATGGCGAGCCCTCTTTGCGGCATTGTTCGTATTTTTATGAGTTGGAGAACTCATGGTTGTTTTTAAAAAATTCAGTGCCCGTTGTCCCCACCCACCATGGAGTCCAACAAGGGGACGCCCAGTCGGGCGCCAGGGCTGCCCGGGCACCATACCCATACAGGCAGTGAGCCAAGCCCGCACAACAAAACAAAAAGGAAAGAAAAAGAGAAGTGGCGGGAAACTCGTCGGAGTTCCCACAAAAGAAAAGAAGCAACAAAGCAATAAAGTGTGAGGCCAGAGCTGGCCACACAAAAGAAAGAAAACTACAAAATTAATAAATGTGTGTGGAAACTCGCAAACCGTTGTCCGGACGGTGGACAAGGTTACTCACCGATCTGCATAGTTGACCCTAGCAGGACCAGCCCACCAGCCGATTGATCCTGAGGGGGCCACCCCAGGACCTCCCGTTTACCTGAAGCAGAGGCCAAAGCAGTGTATAGCAGCGGCCCCGGAAGTCGCTGCCCAGCCCCGCGACAGACAGGCTCCCCAATGGCAAAACGGCCAAAGGGGACCCCACCAGTCATGAGCTGGGGAGAGAAGACGGGGACCCCTGAGCAACTGCCAGGATCCTCCTTTCCAGGGACACGGGTCTCCGCGCACGGCAAACACGCGGGCGAGCGTTTAGGACCCTGCGAAGGTAACCGAGCCAGCGGGAACCTTCACAGGGTGGTCCCCCTCACCACGTACAGGCGCTCACACCGAGGGGGTACCTTGAACTTAATATGCCATTTACAATAATCTATTAATTTTGACTTTGCAAACAGCAATCTTCTCTGTCTTAACATATTTATTACCTGAGCCTATGCAGTAAATAAATTATGCATGATTAACCATGATTAACTAATGTGTTCTCCCATTGTTATGCTTCAGGCTCATACATATATTTGAAAGATGTAAAATTCGTATTCTCTTTAATTCATTTTCTCCTATTCACCTGAAAATACATAACCTTTAGAACCTTTAATATAACGTTTTAAAGAGTTATGAAAGCTGAATTTTACCAATATTCTGTGAAGGAAAAATGACACTAATTTTTATACCGTTTTAAACTGTTGTAACCAGTTTTGGGTTCAACATTATCTCTTAGATATAGGTGTCCAATCTGACTAGTCATCAATTTGCAACACCCATTATTTGCTCTAAATAAAATAATCATCCTTTTACTGACATTTTCAATTTGAAGAAATATTATCTATATTATATATTGCTTATTTCAGATGCTTCATGAGAATTAGGTTGTGTTGATCATTTTCAATATTAAATGACTGATATTAAATGACTGAAAATAAAATTTTGTGACTTCATAAATATGACTTTAAAATAATGTCAACCTAGTCAAGTGTTTGCTTTTGAGTTGCTTATGTTGTTTATTGTCATTAGAAATTCGGTAAGAAATTTAAACAAATTTATTGAGTGCCAAGAATGTTGGCAAAATTTAGTGTCTGAAAATTACTTTTGCAGTATATTATGTTCTTTCAGAAGCTGTGAGGTGTTATGTGAGTGCAAAATTAATGAATTTTAGGATATCTTTCATGTTCTAGATTATGTATGAGTCTTTTAGGAAGAGATACATAATTTTCATTAAAATCAATTTACTAGATAAATGTTTTATAATGAACTGATATTACATCATCTAATATATTTCTTGTCACATCTTCATTGGGCATCTTTTATGAGTTGAAAAGAAAAAAAAAAGTGTAGTGAAATATTTACTTAAATATATTCCAAAGCTGTGATATACACTAGTATATTGTTAAAATCAATATGCAAAAAATCTTAATTTTTTATGAGTTTTGTAATTTTCTGTGTCATATTCTAAAATATTACTGCTGAATACAGTACAAGTTTTATTCAAATCTTGTATATTCCTCACTGTATTTGCATTATGTTGCCTCAGGGACATTATGCCCATGTTTGCACTGAAAATAATTTGTTGTAAACTACCTCAAATAAAGATGAAAAATATGTTCATTCCTATCCAATATGCTGTTTCTGTTCATTAAACTGTCCTATTAAATGTGACAATCAGAAGTGCTAAGCAGTCACTTTATTAGGTACACTCCTGTCAATAGGGCACAGCAATTTTTTATTGTGCTTTTCATAGGAAAATGCAATTGAAAATAAACCATTAAATCTAGGTTTTTAGAAATATCAGGTTCAGTATTTAAATAGTTATGAAGGTAGAAATATTTAACTTAGCTCGTTCAAAATTGATGGAAATTAGTATGTGAACTACTAAAATGTATTCATACTTTTCACAGTATTTATCTTACTAAAGTTTAATGTACTGGTTATTGCTTCCATTTCAACCTGTTTACGCGACAGCAGTTATATAAAATGGTATAACTGTTATTAAATATTCCATAATTAAATACCAAACGTGCAACGTAGCTACTGTCACAATTTTCCTTAATAATTTTAAGAAGTTATTGCGCTGTAAAATCTCGATTACTGCTTGCATATTATGGAAATTTATCTAATAAGTGACCACTGAAAATATATATTTTTTAAATTATATTTGGGTCGGGCAATTTCTTTTCCAAAAGATTAAAAAAATGTACTCAATAAGTAAATATTAAGGATACCGCAACTGGTAAGTAAATGAAAACCAGTGGTGTATTCTGAATCAATGCCTTGCAGTTGTTAAATGTTTTAAAAAAAAAACATAAAAGAATTTAAAAATTATATACATTTGTATATACATATCCCAAACCACCCGTTTAAATACACCTCTGGTTTTCTGATTTTGCTCTTTATTCTAAACACTATAATATTAAGCCTTTAATTTTTTTTAAGGAAACTGCTGGTATTTTAAGAATTATCACAAATTAGATTAAATGGGGTATGAAGAAAGAAAAAAAAATTAGGTTTCTTGTAAATTTCAGCTAGTTTTAAATTAACTATCAAATTTAAATTCGCTTATATAAAAGGCTAAACAAAAAAGTGGAAAAAGAATACAGCCATTATTTATTCTACACAAGGAATTTTTCATGTGATTTAATGTCGATACGAAAAAAAAGCGAAATAAAATTGCAAAAACGAGATACAAGGTTCTGTGCGAACGAATCGAGTGGCGTTTGCAGCTACCGGACTAAGTTGATCACGTGACGGTTGAGGATCGCCTCAGTGTCATGGCCTGTCTTTCTCGTGGGCCTCGGTAAAAAGGTCAATTTCCGATCGAATATGAGACCGAGGAACTACGTCTCTGCCACAACTGGAATGATGTTACCCCCGAGCCGCAGCTCGGGATCCAGATGAAGTGGGGAGAACCGAAACCCGTTTACCGTCGCCGAAACCGAAAGATTGTTCAGGGCAATTTGCAGTTGTCTTTCAATGACCCTCAAGCTGGACGAAGAGCAAAAGATGCTAAAGTCATCCACATAGAGGGCATTTCCTACTGATGGAGGAAGTTCTCTAGTTATAGAATTAATCTTGACAGCGAAAAGCGTAACACTGAAGACGCAGCCTTATGGGCCCCTGTTCTTGGGGGTACGGCCGCGACAGAGTGTTGCCGACACGATCACGAAAAGAACGTGTCGATAAGTTAGAGATGAAGATCGGCATGTGACCTCTCAAGCCGAGGCTGTGAAGGTCACGAAGAATGCCGAATCTCCAAGCCGTGTCATACGCTTTCTCGATGTCGAAGAAAATTGACACCAGGTGTTCTCTACGTAAAAATGAATTTCTGATAGCCGATTCGAGGCGTATCAGATGGTCAAGAGTTGACCGTTGCCTGCGAAAGCCACACTGGGTGTTGGAAAGAAGGTTGTTGTGTTCTAAATTCCAGATGAGTCTGGTATTTATCATTCTTTCCAACACCTTGCACACGCAGCTCGTCAACGCGATGGGACGATAATTGGAAGGAATCTTGGGATCTTTGCCTGGCTTGGGGAAGGCCAAGACGATGGCCTCCCGCCAGGAGTCCGGAAACTGCTCCTCGAGAAAAATGCAATTGAAGAGATGGAGCAGCCGATCCTTACTCGATGGTGAAAGATGTTGGAGCATGGCATAATGGACATTGTCCAGCCCAACTGCAGAGGCACGAGAAGAGTGCAGAGCAAGGCGAAGCTCCTCCGCTGTGAATGGCCTGTTGTAAGGCTCCACGCCATTCGAGTGGAAAGACAGCAGAGAGCGCTCCGCCCTGCCCTTCTGGGCCAGAAACTCAGGGGAGTAAGAGGAAGACGAAGAGATGGAAGAGAATGACTCCCCCAGAGTGTCGGCAATTGCTTTTGGATCAGCAATTGCCTGTCCATTGTGCTCCAGGATCGATAACGAGTGAGACGTATAGTTCCCACTCATCTTCCGGACTTTATCCCACACGACCTTAGAACTGGTCGTGCGGGTGATAGAAGGTGTATACTTGATCCAAGATTCCTTCTGGCTTTGGCGTCGGACGAAACGAGCTTTCGCCCTGACGCGTTTGAACTTTTTGAGGTTGGGGGTTGTCGGATATCTTCGAAACATCCCCCAAGCCTTGTTCTGAGCCTTACGAGCTGCAGTACAATCTGGATTCCACCACGATTTCGGAAAGCAAGGAAACCGTGTCGAAGTTTGAGGAATTGTTGATGCAGCTGCATCTACGATACAGTCCGTTTTCTCCGCTACTGCCATACTGATGGGCTCCTGGCTGACAGAGTGGTCATCGAGCTCAGAGAGCAGCTCGAAACCACCCCAGTCAGCCCGATCGAGCCTCCACCGCGAGATGCGTGAAGGGCTGCAAGGCCCCCCATGGGAGATGGTGCACACCACAGGGAGGTGATCGCTTCCATAGGGGTTGTCCTTGACCTCCCATGTAAAGAGTGGAAGGATCGAGGAGGAGCAGATGGTAAGGTCAATGGCAGTGAAAGAGCGCGTTGGGGAGTGAAAGTAAGTACTGACACCGGTGTTCAACAGGGAGAGAGAAGGATCCAGGAGCCACTGCTCTAGGACCCCACCCATCCCGTTGGTGTCAGCACTGCCTCAAAGTGGACTGTGTCCGTTGAGGTCCCCCATAATGAGGAAGGGGGACGGCAGCTGCGAGACGAGATCATCAAGGTCTTCCTGAAAGATGAGGTGGAAGATAACAGAGCAGACAGTCCCAGGTGGAAGATATACAGAGCAGACAGTCAGCGAGAACCCTACGAAGAGACAGATGGCTACCGCCTCCAAGTTGGTGGTGAGGGGTACGACCTGGAATGGAGTATGGTTGCTCACGAGGATGGCGACACCCCCGCGAGCTGGACCATCTCCATCCCGGTCCCGGCGAACTAGTGAAAAGTGCCGGATCGTGGGATCTGTGACTGGCTGCAAGTATGTCTCCTGCAGGCACACACAGATGGGCTGGTGTGCCTGAAAGAGGGCCTTGATGTCGTCAAGATTCCTCTGGAATCCACGACAATTCCATTGTAGGAGTGTGGCCATCTCAGGACTTAGAAGAGTGGGCGGACGACTAATTCCTATTCAGCTTAACCGCTGTAGAGGATGGTTTAGTGAATAGGGGTCGGTCGGTATCCATGTCCTCGGAATCGTCCGAGGGACATGGATCGGTGACTGCCCTTTGCAGAGCAGTAATTAAATTCTTTTTGGGTCCCAGTGGGGGCCCCTTAGGTTTGGAAGGTCTTGCTGTCTGAGGACGGGGAGGAGGAGGCCTTCCAGTGGAGGTGGAAGGCTGAGTTGCAGGAATGGAAACCGGGGTTGATGTCGAAGTCGACACCACCCTCGGTTTTGCCTGCGTGAGGAGGTACTTCGCAGCTGGCGAGAAAGACTCAGTAGGTGGTACACTGATATCAGTCTGCACCCCCACCGAAGTCATTGGAACGATGGGCTTTCCAATGACTGCACTGGCATAGGATACCTTGCTAAGTGGTGCGGGCGGTGCAGCAAGCTTTCTCGCTTCAGCATAAGTGATGTTGTTAATAACTTTCAACCGTTGTACCTCCTTTTCCTCCTTCCACTTCGGACAGTCGCAGGAGTACGCCGGATGTTCGCCATTGCAGTTCACACAGCATGCCTTCTCTGCTGTGCAGTCAGGATCCAGATAATCCTTACTGCCACAGCGAGCACAGGTGGGCTTGCCCCGGCAAAATGTGCGGGCATGACCATATATCTGACACTGAAAACAGCGCAGAGGGTTCGGTATATACGGCCGGTACCTCACAATGCAAATAACCTGCCTTGATGGAAGAAGGCAGGCGTGGCGTATTGAATGTCACAATCAGCACCCGGGTGGGTGTCAATTTCCCATCACAGCATGTGGAAACCTGGTGGACCGCTGTTACTCCTTGATGTGTGATCTGTGAGAGGATTTCCTCCTCAGTGACATTGAGAAGGCCCCCTCAGTGATCACACTGCGAGAGGAATTCAAAGTTTTATGGGGAGTGACTTCGACAGCCACCACACCAATTTCTTTGACTTTCTGGAGCAGTTCCGAGTGTTTGGAACAAGCGGTCTCAACCTTCAAGTCGCCAGATCGTAAGCGCTTGACGGATTTCGGCTCTCCCGCAAGACCTTTCAAACCTTTGTTGACAAAAAAAGGGGACATGTCCCCAAGCACCTGATCACCCATGGAGTGGATGATCAGGAATCTCGGGAACAAAGACACAGACAAAGAAGACGATGGCAGAGATAACGTAGACGAGAAAGACGGGGACTCATGTCGAGCCCTCTTAGCTGCATTGATCGCATTGTTTTCATCTTCAACTCTCATTTTTGTTTTTTGTGTGGTTCAGTGCCCGCTGTCCCCACCCTCCACGGAGCCCAACAAGGGGACGCCCAGTCGGGTGCCAGGGCTATGCAGGCACTATACCCACACAGACAGTGAGCCAAGCCCTCACAAATAAATAAAAGGAAAATGTATAGAAATTAACTTTCTACACAAAATAAACTACATGTAAAATAACAAAATTGTGAATGGCCAAACTGGCCTCACAAAGAAAGGATAACGACAAAAGGAAAATTATCTGTGAGGAAACTTGCAAACCTGTACCCGGACCGTGGGCAAGGTTACTCATCGCTCTGCACAGTTGACCCTAGCAGGACCTGCCCACCAGCCGATTGCTCCTGGGGGGGCCATCCCAGGAGCTCCCGTTTACCAGAAGCAGAGGCCCCAGAATCCGCTGCCCAGCCCCGCGACAGACAGGCTCCCCAATGGCAAGGTGGCCAATGGGGACCCCGTCAGTCATGAGCTGAGGAGAGAAGACGAGGACCCCCGAGCAACTACCAGGATCCTCCTTTCTCAGGACACGGGTCTCCGCGCATGGCAAACACGCGGGCGAGCGTTTAGGACCCTGTGAAGGTAACCGAGCCAGCGGAACTTTCACAGGGTGGTCCCCTCACTGCGTACAGGAGCTCGCACCGAGGGGTTGTTTAGAGAGAAAACTAAAGGGACGAAAATTATTTGGGCAGGTGGCGCTGATATTATTCGTGGTTGCTTTCCTACTTCTTATCAGGAAACATAAATAAATGAGAAAAAGTATAAAAGCATCGATCTTTTCGGACATTTTTTAGAGTATGATATTGTGCTAAAGAAGTTTGCTTCAAAGTGAAATGACCTATTTCAAATATTCATTTCATCTCTGGCACACCTGTAAGCTTTATATTTTCCAATTCACTCATTTTCCAAAGTCGATCGTGTCGTTTTTCTGGACATTCGTGTCGTTTTTCTGCTGAGGTCCCGCCATCCTCATAGACCTTCTACTATGGCATATAAACTGACAGGCTCCTGTCAGACCTCTATGGCAAGCAGCTGATTGAGCGGTTATTTATTTTTTTTTATTTTATCCGCGTGGTTAGCGAGCTTGGCTACTAATCTAAGGGACCTGGGGTCGAGCCCCGGGTAAGGCATGCATGTGTGTGTCGTTTTTTTGCTGAGGTCCTGCCATCCTCTCAGGACTGTGGGCAAGCAATGGTACTGTGGCATATAAACTGACAGGCTCCTGTCAGACCTCTGTGGCAAGCAGCTGCTTGAGGGGTATTTATTTATATTTATTTTATTATTAAAAATTAGATATACAAATGTATTATTGACGAAGAGTGATTTTCCGAACGGGGGAAAGTAATTGCTAAAAGTTTTAGGTTATCGAATGAATCACCGTTGATAACAAAAGATAAATGAATATTTATGCCATGTTTAAAAAATGAATAATATTTGCACAAAAATCATTAAAAGGAAAAATAAATAGGTAATTAATAATAAAACTGAAGAAATATTCCGTTTTAAAAATTTTTTTGGTTAGAAAATGAAAATTTTCAGACGCATGTTTCATTCTAGTTGCCAAAAAAAAAGACATTCTGTTTAAAAATTCATCTAAAAAATTGTGCAAAATTCTAATCTTGGCGTTACTGCAATTATAATTAAACATAGAAATCATGATTCTGAAAAATGATGTTTTATATTATCAGAATTTGTAAAAAAGGGCTACTTTTACAATTTTTCCTTTGTTTTCTTATCAGTGAGCCGTCCCATGGCCGAGTGGTTAGCGCGCTTGGCTACTGATCTAAGGGACCTGGGTTCGAGTCCCAGGTAAGGCATGGATGTATGTGTCGTTTTTCTCCTGAGGTCCAGCCATCCTATCAGACCTTCTGCTATGGCATATAAACTGACAGGCACCTGTCAGACCTCTGTGGCAAGCAGCTGCTTGAGGGGGTACTTTTTTTTTTTTCTTATCAGTAGTGATAATAAATTCACGATATTATTTCGAAACGGGGAAGATTGGGCAAGCAATGGTTGATCCAGCTCTCTTCTCTGCTATCCAAGTGACCCGTAACCGTGGTTCTTAAAGCGCTTAGTTTCTAATAAAAAATGCAAAAAGCATCGAGAGAAATTTTTAAAACAGGATGAGATAACGGCTTAACGTCCCATCTGACGGACGGCGTCCTTTCCAAGCCCATCGGTGTCCCCTTTCTAACAGAGGGCACGGTGGGAGTTTATCAGAGATAAATCTGCACAGTTGGGACTCGAACCTGGTGGGTTGGGTTGTTTTACCTCTAAGCGGCACTTTTTTGCACACCATGGGCTAAATGGCCAGGTCACATGGATCCCGAAGGCTCAGAGAAGGTTAGGGGAGGGGACCCACTGGAACAGCTGTTGGGAGACAGGTGGTAGCCTCCCGTCAAGGCCATCCAGCGTGTTCTTTAACGTGCACAGGGTATGGCTCTGCCGCACACGGAGCCACGGCTTAACGTCCCATCCGACGGACGGCGGCCTTTCCAAGCCCATCGGTGTCCCCTATTGACCGTGGGCAGGGCGGGGAATTTTGCGGAGATAAATCTCAACGCTGACCCAGCTGGGACTCGAACCTGGGAACTACAGATTACGAGCCTGGCGCGCTACCGACTGAGCCACCCCCGCCCCACTCGAACCTGGTGAACCGCAGACCACGAACCAACATCTGTCTCTGAAAGATTCGGAAAAAGTGAACAGTAATATTTTATACACTCTACAGAACCAGAACGTATTTTTTATTTCAAGTCTTTCCGAAAAATATCTTCGTTTCTTCTTTATTTAAAGGAGCTAACAAGAGATAGGAAAGTAAGTTTTCTGTTAAATACTTCCCCCCCTAAAACTCCCCCCACCCGAAACGACAATGATGAGGAAAACAATTTTTAAGTGAACAATTAAATTAGATTGCGTTGCATTTAACTCAAAATCATACTACATGCTACAGAAAATTGATGTATTATTTGTGTTTGCTACGCCATTAGTGCAAAAACTGCAAAATCTTAGTCTTTATCAATAAATGGAAGAATTTCTACTTGTACTGTGTTATAAATTGCTTTCTTTAAATGAATTGGCAGTAGAGGACACTTTCTAGTATCATAATGCTTCTCTAAAGTAAAGGAACTTTATATTATGGGAAAACAATCAACTTGTTCCTTGTTATCATCTCGCGAGCCGAGCCAGATGTTGATAAGAATGCCAGACGGCAATTCTACTTAATTCTAAGAATCACGAGCTCTGCTGAAGAAAGAGGAAGTGATGTGGCGGAAGAGAATTTCATGTGTCATCTTGGTCCTCGTGGTACCTGTGGTCCACCCTGCGTGTCCCCCACCGGAGGAAGTCCTCCCTTGTAGATGCGATGAGGAGAGATTTCTCAATCAATTTCCTCAAATCACGTGCACTAACCTTTATACTGAGCCTGCTTTGGAACATGCCCTCCAAGGCAGCAGAGGCTATGACATCAGCGCCTGCGTTATTATTGATTCAAGTCTCAGGTATTTGCCCCACGGTGCCTTCATTGGAACAAAATTCACAGTATGTTCTTTTTTCTTTTCATTTTCAAACTTACTCTTATTATTTTATCATTTTTTTTTGTGTTACCGTGTACAAATATTTTCAAAGTTTTTCAGCTCATTTTCGAAAAAAAAAAATGAGTTAATATTTTCTCTTTATCTTTTTTCCCCGATCTGAGAACATTTAACGTCTTTAGTTTTTAGAGATGAAAAAATCTTTTTGGGTTGGGGTTGGGTTGAAGAAAAAAAACGATATCGAATATTGATGAATTGTTTGATATTTTCGAATCTCCCAAAAGTGTATATAGCGCCCTCTAACGGTGAAAAAAAGGTTGAAAATTGCAAAACTTAAACAAATATTGCAAAAGTTGTTGATGCCAGAAATCTGAAATTTTGGTGCGAAAATATGAGGATCAAAAGGTTTGCACCGACATCACTGATTCCCCCTCTTACTACCCCCGGAGGTGATCAAAAAATACAAATACCCCCTCAATCAGCTGCTTGCCACAGAGGTCTGACTTGGTGGAACCAAAACCAATCCAATATCAACAATCCAATCTCATCGTGTTGGGACACCACAATACGTAACTGCAGTGGAGAAACTTGTGCGAGAAAATCATCCATTATCATTGAAGAAATTGCTACTGCGTTGAAAATCAGTGCTGATTCAGAGTATAACATCATTAGTGAGGAGTCGTGCTTTCGAAAAGAGTGATCTCACTGGATTCCTCGGCACTTAAGAATGACGAGTTCATTTTTGCTTTGAACATCTCTGACCTTATGAGTGGGAAAGAGATGCCTTATTAGATAATAGCCGGTGAAGAATCTTGGGTGAACGATTTCTTACCAGAAAGCAAACGCCCAAGCTCAGAGTAGTGCTCACCTCGACCGAAGGAAGTGAGCACCCAAGCAGCACACGGAAAAGTGTTACTCAAATGTATTCCGGGCTTATAAAGGGAGAATTCTAGGTCACTGCATGGAGAGACGACAAAACGTGACAAGTGCAAAGTAGTGATGTGCTTTTGAATCTAAAGCCAGCAATTCGGAAGAAACGTTCGCGGTTTGCTATCCTCATGCGTGTGCCTGCAACATGACTCACATCACTCGTTCTACAGGGCAGCAGATACAGGAGATGAAGTTTGAGATGTTACCTCATATTCAGCAGACAGCGCCGAGTGATCATAACCTTTTTTTGGCGGGGCGGGGGTGGCTCAGTCGGTAGCGGGCCACGCTCGTAATCTGTAGTTCCCAGGTTCGAGTCCCAGCTGGGTCAGCGTTGAGATTTATCTCCGCAAAATTCCCCGCCCTGCCCACGGTCAGTAAGGGACACCGATGGGCTTGGAAAGGCCGCCGTCCGTCGGATAGGACGTTAAGCCGTGGCCCCGTGTGCGGGAGAGCCATACCTTGTGAACGTTAAAGAACACGCTGGATGGCCTTGACGGGAGGCTACCATCTGTCTCCCAACAGCTGTTCCAGTGGGTCCCCTCCCCCAACCTTCTCTGAGCCTTCAGGGTCCATGTGACCTGGCCATTTAGCCCACGGTGTGCAAAAAAGTGCCGCTCAGAGGTAAAACAACCCAACCTTTTTTGGCAGCTGAAAAATGCACTTTGAGGACGTCACTTCTTTTCAGACGTCTAGACAAGGTGCACGAGTGGCTCTATCCCCCACAAAACTTACACTCGCGAACGATAAAATAATAAATGAAATAAATACCCCCTCAAGCAGCTGCTTGCCACAGAGGTCTGACAGGAGACTGTCAGTTTATATGCCATAGTTGAAGATCTGAGAGGATGGTAGGACCTCAGCAGAAAAACGACACATACATCCATGCCTTACCCGGGGTTCGAACCCAAGTCCCTTAGATTAGTAGCCAAGCACGCTAACCACTCGGCCACAACACTTCCCATGCTGGGAATCGAACCCGGGCGTCCTGGTGAAAGCCAGGTATCCTAACCACTACACCACGGTAATATAGATTTCATTTAATTGTGGTCTTCATTTGAATGACTTATGTAAATTTAGAAGTTTCATTGTTGAATCATTACCAGCCCATAAAACATATTTCTGAAGCAACACAATCAGCTTATCAGCATCTTTCGATCCTATCGTTTCTTTAGCGCACCGCTGTTTGTTTATCTATTTAAATCAAACAGCATTCATCATAACTGACATTCATAGTACACTGCCTGAAATTGAAAAAAGAACACCCAGAAGGAATTCCTTTAGGAACGTCATATTATAATACGTTAATAGTTAAGGGCAGCAGAAACCGTGATCCAAAATTGAAAGTCATTGGATGAAATAATGACGTTACTGAGGACGACAACATGCAAATGTATGCAGCGCGTATTTAAGGACTAGGACGTGAAGAAAAGTTATTCGTCTTGTGTTGTTCAGTGCTCTTTGAAGAAACTACCATGCCTGCCTGGATGACGCAGACCCATATTTGTTCAGTTAGTGGAGTTTGAGCGAGGTCGTATAGTGGGTCTTAGGGAAGCAGGTTGGTCTTTCCATCAAATTGGACGAGAGTTGTTGGGTTGTTTTACCTCTGAGCGGCACTTTTTTTGCACACCATGGGCTAAATGGCCAGGTCACATGGACCCCGAAGGCTCAGAGAAGGTTGGGGGAGGGGACCCACTGGAAGAGCTGTTGGGAGACAGATGGTAGCCTCCCGTCAAGGCCACCCAGTGTGTTCTTTAACGTGCACAGGGTATGGCTCTCCCGCACACAGGCCATGGCTTAACGTCCCATCCGACGAACGGCGGTCTTTCCAAGCCCATCAGTGTCCCCTACTGACCGTGGGCAGGGCGGGGAATTTTGCGGAGATAAATCTCAACGCCGACCCAGCTGAGACTCGAACCTGGGAACTACAGATTACGAGCCTGGCGTGCTACCGACTGAGCCACCACCGGCCCGAAATTGGACGAGAGGTATCGGCAGTGGTACGATGGTGGCGTCAGTGGTCAGAAGGGCATTCGCACACTCGCAGACATAGTTCCGGGCAAAACAGAGTTATGGATGCACGAGAGGATATCAGGAGATCGGAAGTAACAGAGTGGAAGGCTATGGCATCACAAATTCGATTCTCTGTCAAGGGTGTCTGCAAGAATGATACGCAATCGTCTTTTTTAAGCAGGACCCTGGGTACGCTTGCCGCTGGCATGGTTACCACTTTCACTTCGTCACTGTCGAGCATGTTTGCAGTGGTATCAAGAACGAGTTCATTGGAGGGAAGAATGGCAGTCTGTGATCTTCAGTAATTGTTTTTATGAAATTGGATAAAAGCCGATTCTGCTTAGGAGCGTCGAGGTCGTTTAATCGTCTGAAGGCGACAAAGTGAGTGGCTTCTTACATCGTGCATCCGCCAGCAACACACAGCCGGGGATCGTGATGTGGGGAGTGATTAGCTATCACTCTCTATGTGTCTGATGTTTGTACAGGGTACACTAAATAGCAGTACGTACGTCAGTGACATTGTACAGCCGGTCATCCTGCCATATTTGAGTGTAATCCCAAAAGCGATATTTCAGGAGGATAACGCCCGTCCACACTCTGCCCAGGCAACTCAAAATGCTCTTCAGGCAGTGCACTAACTCCCTTGGCCAGCACGCTCTCTGGACTTGTCTCCAATCGAGCATGTCTGGGACTGGATCAGACAAAGACAAAGGTAACGATCATCGCTAAATTACGCGTCCAATTTGAAAGTGCATGGAATGGTATCCCCCAGCGTGATATCCAGCATTTGTACGACAGATTGCATGCCAGTTTGGAAACTTGTATTGCTGCTCGAGGAGGTTCAACACCTGATTAAAATGTGTCTTCTATAAAATGTAATACTCATTAAAAGAAACAATAAACACTGAATCACTTCACACATGCAATCACTGTCCTTTCTCAACAAGTTGTTTCTACTAAATAAATCTCATAGTTTGCGCTTCAATTGTTCATGGTGTTCTTTTTCCAATTTCTGCTAGAATATATTCTCTTCATCGTGACCTATTCTCTTTATCTTAACCGATAACGATTTCGTTTATTAAGAGTCATTTTATTTCTCGATTCCAGCACTTCGAAGTGATTAACTCGAGCCTCACCTCTCTCAGCGATGGTGAATTTGCTTTCGAAGGGCTCGAATTAAGTCTCTTCCGCGTCGTCTGCGATGGTTGCACGTTGGTCAACGACTGGGATTGGAGTCCGATAGGGAGGCTGAAAAGATGTGATGAACTCACCGTGAGAAACTCCGACCTCGTCTCCATCTCCGAGACTCTGAAACAGATCGCACACATGAGGATTCATCTCCTCCATTTCGACCACAACAGCATCACGTGGCTCCCAGATGACATCTTTTCGGTATTCTCGAAACTCGTGAGTTGCGATCTAAGTCACAACTTGATCACCGAAGTGAAGAGAAGCATGTTTCCTAACCCAGCTCCCATATTCAGTTCACTTTATCTCAGGTAAGCGTTTCTATCAAGCACAACATCACATATCTGTGTGCTATTTTAATTGAAGCGTATTTGCAGCCTTAAGATGCAATCAATGTCAAATTCTTAACGAGATTTGTGTTGGGACTTTCTCTTCTGCTTCTTGATCACCTTCTTGGTAACAGTATTGCCACTGACCTTCAAAGGATCCCTTATCGCATCGGCTATGTAAGGGGTGGGGGGTCAGCTATATTTACATAGCACCATTTACATAAGCACCATTTACATAGTTGCTGTGTCATTTGCATTACCATTGAATTGCTCTACCATTGCGTTGTTATGCCATTTATATTTCCATTGAGTTGGTCTGCAATTTGAATTATCTTTAACTTCTCTACCACTTGAATTACCATAGAATTCTCCTACTATTTCAATTTAAATTAACTTATCTACGATTTGAATTACCATAGAATTACTCTGCTATTTGAATTATCATTGAGTTGCTGCGCGTCATTTGAATTAGCATTGAGTTTTTTCACCATTTACATTACCATTGAGTTGCTCTACCATTTGAACTGCCATTAGCTTCTTTATCATTTGAATTACCGTATAATTACTCTATTTGCATTACCATTGAGTTGCCTGCCATTTGAATTATTAGAGTTGCCCTAAAATAAGGCCGATTAAATTTGCACATATTTCACGCATTTTTCGAAACCATCATTTTTTTAAAACCTCTAAAACCGAGCGCAAAATGTTATACAGTAACGGAAACCCAGTCTCTTGCCCCCCTTCTTCTTTCGGCTTGTGCGTCACTTCCCCTCCCTTCCCTTTATTTATGTTAGATCTGGGCCAGTCCTACAACATGAACTAAGATGATGATTTAAATGATTTATTTATTTTACCTATTAGATCTAATTTCTCGATTGCTTGAGAAGAATGTGTTATATCAAAAGTTAGTCGCTCATATTTTAACGCCATTTCTTGCTATTTTGGTGAAAAAAATTGCCCAAATATCAAAATATAACCATTTTTATTCATTGCCATTTTGATGCCTTGGGCAATAAAATTTATAAATTCGTAAAAACTCTTTCAGCTACAACCAAATCCAGAACCTTCCGAAAGACATCTTCACCAACATGCCTGACTTGAACATGTTATATTTGACTGGGAATAAATTGTTCACTGTGGATGAAGAAACATTCCTACCAGTGTGGGGACAACTTCTACTCCTTTCTTTTGAAAGTAGGTTATTCAGTTTTAAGCTCAAAACGTAAAAAGATTATTCGAATTCAGGGGTCGTCGATAAATTATGTAATGATGTTTTAGTAGAGTTTGAAGTCTCCCATCCATTCTATGCCATGCTATTCTATGCAATGCTCCCATTCAACGCTTACTACAACACACCGCCCTGTCAACGGTCAGTAGGGGTCACCGATGGACTTGGAAAGGTCACCGACCGTCGGATGGGACGTTTAGCCGTGGCTCCATGTGCGGGAGAGCCATACCCTGTGCACGTTAAAGAACACGCTGGATGGCCTTGACGGGTTGGTTGGTTGGCTGTTTAGGGTTTTATGGCGCATTAGCATCTAAGGGTATAATGCGCCAAAAGAATGTCCAAAATGTAAAAAGATAAAAGTCACGAAACCCTCAACCAATTTTTAAAAATAAACTACAAAGTCAACAAGGCAAAGGTTGAACAATAAAATGACAAGCAGTGAATACAATAAACAAACGTAGAAATATGTTGTAAAAATAAAAGTAACCCAGGTGTAAGCAACCTGAGTTAATCATATATATAATAAACAGTAGAGTAAAACTATAGACGAGTAAAATAACCTGTAAATTGTAAAAATTGAAAGATACCGTTAAAACAACAATGATCTGATAACAAACGTCCGAATGTAAGGGGCTCGGACGTAAAGTCATGAAAAGTAAAATACAAAACGTTGTTCTAGATTAAAACATGCACATTCAATTAAAATATGCTTAATACTTAAAACGGTGTCACGAAACTCGCACTTAGGTACGTCGTCCGTCCGTAGAAGAAACGAATGACCTAAGCGGAGCCGAGCAAGTACAACTTCCTCCTTGCAATTCCTGCGATAACAAGACTGCCATGGTTTGATGTTAGGTTTGATCTCAAAGAGCTTGTTGGTAAGCTGTTCTGACCAAGATCTCTGCCACTGTGCCCGGAGCCCGATGGTAAAACGCTGCCCGAAATCCAGATAGGGAACCGGCAACGGAGAGTCGGACAGGAGCGTGGCTGACTTGGCAGCAGCATCTGCCAAGTAATTGCCCCTAATCCCGACGTGACCGGGCACCCAACAGAAATGGATGTTGGTGGTGGCTGCCAGACGATGTACTTGCTGGCGGATCTTAGTAAGAACTGGGTGAGGCCAATGCCTCACCGAGATCAAAGCCTGTAGCGAGCTAAGCGAGTCAGTGTAAAGCACACACCAATGATGATGCTTAGCTGCCACGTGGTCCAAGGCGAGGCTGATAGCGTGCAACTCTGCAGTGAAGATGGAACACTGCAGTGGGATCAGGTCTGCAATGATTACATCACAGCAGACCATGGCCGATCCCACTGATATGCCGGACTTCGAGCCATCTGTGAAGACAGGCAAGAAGTCCGGGTGCTGAGCACGATGGCTGGCAAAGAGTTGCCGGTACACACAGTCGGGTGTAAAGGCCTTCCCCGTCCTGCACAGGGAAAAATCGCAGGAAGGGGAAACAGCGAGCCAAGGTGGAAGTGGCTCAGCTGTCGACTGTGCAACGCTATCGAGACTGGTGTTGATGTCTCTGAGGTAGCCTCGGACACGCAAACCAAAAGGACGAATGGCAGTCAGCCGATTTGTGTAAAGGAGGTTCCACTTCGGACTGAAAACGCAGTCCCAAGTGGGATGGCCAGGCAGGGATCGCAATTTAGATGCATATTGTAGGGACAACTGCTGACGGCAAAGAGATAAAGATGGTTCATCAGTCTCAACGTAAAGACTCTGGACCAGTGAGGTGCAGAAGGCTCCCGTGCAAACACGAAGAGCCTGATGTGGAGGGGGTCCAGCACCTTCACCACCGAATCCCGGGCAGAGTCGTATACCTGGGATCCGTAGTCCAGTTTCGATCGGACAAGTGCACGGTACAGGCGGAGCAAAGAACATCGGTCTGCCCCCCAAGAGAGGGAGGAGAGGACCTTGACGATGTTCAATGCCCGCGTGCACTTGGACCTGAGATGACGTATGTGTGGTAAAAAGGTCAATTTCCGATCGAATATGAGACCGAGAAACTTGGTCTCCGCCACAACTGGAATGATGTTACCCCCGAGCCGCAGCTCGGGATCCAGGTGAAGATTACGCTTGTGGCAAAAGTTCACACAAGCGGTCTTCTGTGGGGAGAACCGAAACCCGTTTGCCGTCGCCCAAACCGAAAGATTGTTCAGGGCAATTTGCAGTTGTCTTTCAATGACCCTCATGCTGGACGAAGAGCAAAAGATGCTAAAGTCATCAACATAGAGGGCATTGCCTACTGATGGAGGAAGTTGTCTAGTAATAGAATTAATCTTGACAGCGAAAAGCGTAACACTCAGAACGCAGCCTTGTGGCACCCCCTGTTCTTGGGGGTACGGCTGCGACAGAGTGTTACCGACACGGACACGAAAAGAGCGTGTCGATAAGAAGTTGGAGATGAAGATCGGCATGTGACCTCTCAAGCCGAAACTGTGGAGGTCACGAAGAATGCCGAATCTCCAAGCCGTGTCGTACGCTTTTTCGATGTCGAAGAAAATGGACACCAGGTGCTCTCTACGTAAAAAGGAATTCCTGATCGCCGATTCAAGACGGATCAGGTGGTCTAAAGTAGACCGGTGCCTGCGAAAGCCACACTGGGTGTTGGAAAGAAGGTTGTGATGTTCTAAATACCAGATGAGTCTGGCATTTACCATTCTTTCCAACACCTTGCACACGCAGCTCGTCAATGCGATAGGACGATAATTGGAAGGAATCTTGGGATCTTTGCCTGGCTTGGGGAAGGCCAAGATGATGGCCTCCTGCCAGGAGTCCGGAAACTGCTCCTCGATAAAAATGCGATTGAAGAGATGGAGCAGCCGATCCTTACTCGATGGTGAAAGATGTTGGAGCATGGCATAATGGACATTGTCCGGCCCTACAGCAGAGGCACGAGAAGAGTGCAGAGCAAGGCGAAGCTCCTCCGCTGTGAATGGCCTGTTGTAAGACTCCAGGCCATTCGAGTGGAAAGACAGCGGAGAGCGCTCCGCCCTGCCCTTCTGGGCCAGAAACTCGGGGGAGTAATAGGAAGACGAAGAGATGGAAGAGAAGGACTCCCCCAGAGTGTCGGCAATTGCTTTGGGATCAGCAATTGCCTGCCCATTGTGCTCCAGGATCGATAACGAGTGGGACGTGTAGTTCCCACTCATCTTCCAGACTTTATCCCACACGACCTTAGAACTAGTCGTGCGGGTGATGGATGACGTATACTTGATCCAAGATTCCTTTTGGCTCTGGCGTCGGACGAAACGTGCTTTCGCCCTGGCGCGTTTGAAATTTTCAAGGTTGGGGGACGTCGGATATCTCCGAAACACCCCCCAAGCCTTGTTCTGAGCCTTACGAGCTGCGGTGCATTCTGGATTCCACCACGGTTTCGGAAAGCGAGGAAACCGTGTAGAAGTTTGAGGAATCGTTGATGCAGCTGCATCTACGATACAGTCCGTTATCTCCGCTACTGCCACATTGATTGGCTCCTGGCTGACAGAGTGGTCGTCGAGCTCAGAGAGCAGCTCGAAACCACCCCAGTCAGCCCGATCGAGCCTCCACCGTGAGACGCTTGAAGGGCTGCAAGGCCCCCCACGGGAGATGGTGCACACCACGGGGAGGTGATCGCTGCCGTACGGGTTGTCCTCGACCTCCCATGTAAAGAGTGGAAGGATCGAGGAGGAGCAGATGGTGAGGTCAATGGCAGTGAAAGAGCGGGTTGGGGAGTGAAAGTAAGTACTGACACCGGTGTTCAACAGGGAGAGAGAAGGATCCAGGAGCCACTGCTCCAGGACCCCGCCCCTCCCGTTGGTGTCAGCACTGCCCCAAAGTGGACTGTGTCCGTTGAGGTCCCCCATAATGAGGAAGGGGGACGGCAGCTGCGAGACGAGATCATCAAGGTCTTCCTGGAAGACGATGCTCCCAGGGGGAAGATATACAGAGCAGACAGTCAGCGAGAACCCCACGAAGAGACGGATGGCTACCGCCTCGAAGTTCGTGGTGAGGGGTACGACCTGGAATGGAGAATGGTTGCTCATGAGGATGGCGACACCCCCGCGAGCCGGACCATCTCCATCCCGGTCCCGGCGAACTAGTGAAAAGTGCCGGATCGTGGGATCTGTGACTGGCTGCAAGTATGTCTCCTGCAGGCACACACAGATGGGCTGGTGCGCCTGAAGGAGGGCCTTGATGTCGTCAAGATTCCTCTGGAATCCACGACAATTCCATTGTAGGAGTGTGGCCATCTCAGGACTTAGAAGAGTGGGCGGACGACGTGTTTCTATTCAACTTAACCGCCGCAGAGGACGGTTTAGTGAATAGGGGGCGGTCGGTATCCATGTCCTTGGAATCGTCCGAGGGGCATGGATCGGTGACCGCCCTTTGTGGAGCTGTTATTTTCTTTTTAGGCCCCGGTTGGGGCCCCTTCGGTTTGGAAGGTCTTGCTGTCTGAGGTCGGGAAGGAGGAGGCCTTCCGGTGGAGGTGGAAGGCTGAGCTGCAGGAATGGAAACCGGGGTTGATGTCGAAGTCGACACCACCCTCGGTCTCGCCTGCGTGAGGAGATACTTGGCAGCTGGCGAGAAAGACTCAGTACGTGGTACACTGATGTCAGTCTGCACCGCAACCGAAGTCATTGGAACGATGGGCTTTCCAATGACTGCACTGGCATAGGAAACCTTGCCAGGCAGGGCAGGCGGTGCAGCAAGCTTTCTCGCCTCAGCATAAGAGATGTTATTTATGACTTTGAGGCGTTGTACCTCCTTTTCCTCTTTCCACTTCGGACAGTCGCGGGAGTACGCCGGATGTTCGCCACTGCAGTTCACACAGCATGCCTTTTCTGCTGTGCAGTCAGGATCGAGATGATCCTTACTGCCACAGCGAGCACAGGTGGGCTTGCCCCTGCATGCTGTGCGGGCATGACCGTATATCTGACACTGAAAACAGCGCAGAGGGTTCGGTATATACGGCCGTACCTCACAATGTAAGTAACCTGCCTTGATGGAAGAAGGCAGGCGTGGCGTGTTGAATGTCACGATTAGCACCCGAGTGGGTGTTAATTTCCCATCACGGCGTGTTGAAACCCGGTGGACCGCTGTTACTCCTTGAGGTGTGAGCTCCGAGAGGATCTCCTCCTCAGTGACTTTGAGGAGGCCCCACTCGGTGATCACACCCCGAGAGGAATTCAAAGTTTTATCGGGAGTGACTTCGACAGCCACCCCACCAATATCCTTGACTTTCAGGAGTAGTTCCGAGTGTTTGGAACAAGCGGTCTCAACTTGTAAGTCGCCAGATCGTAAGCGCTTTACGGATTTCGGTTCTCCCGCAAGACCTTTCAAACCTTTATTAATGAAAAAAGGGGACATGTCCCCAAGCACCTGATCACCCGTGGAGTGGATGATCAGGAACTTTGGGAACGAAGACACAGACACAGAAGACAACGGCAGAGATAACTTTGACAACGAGGAAGATGGGGGCTCATGTCGAGCCCTCTTGTTGGCGGCGATCGCATTATTTTCATCACTCTCTCTCATGGTTTTTTTAGTGTGGTTCAGTGCCCGCTGTCCCCACCCTCCACGGAGCCCAACAAGGGGACGCCCAGTCGGGCGCCAGAGCTACGCAGGCACTATACCCACACAGACAGTGAGCCAAGCCCTCACAAATAAATACAAGAAAAATGAAAAGAGAAATGTGCAGAACAAAAAGGTTCTACACAAAAGAAACAAAGCTTAAAATAACAAAATTGTGAATGGCCAACCTGGCCTCACAAAGAAAAGATAACGACAAAAGGAAAATAAGTTGTGAGGAAACTTGTAAACCTGTACCCGGACCGTGGGCAAGGTTACTCACCGCTCTGCACGGTTGACCCTAGCAGGACCTGCCCACCAGCCGATTGCTCCTGGGGGGGCCACCCCAGGAGCTCCCGTTTACCTGAAGCAGAGGCCAAAGCAGTGTATAGCAGCGGCCCCGGAAGTCGCTGCCCAGCCCCGCGACAGACAGGCTCCCCAATGGCAAAACGGCCAAAGGGGACCACACCAGTCATGAGCTGGGGAGAGATGACGGGGACCCCTGAGCAACTGCCAGGATCCTCCTTTCCAGGGACACGGGTCTCCGCACACGGCAAACACGCGGGTGAGAGTTTAGGACCCTGTGAAGGTAACCGAGCCAGCGGAACCTTCACAGGGTGGTCCCCTCACCACGGACAGGCTCTCGCATCGAGGGGAACACTCAGAACGCAGCCTTGTGGCACCCCCTGTTCTTGGGGGTACGGCCGCGACAGAGTGTTACCGACACGAAAAGAGCGTGTCGATAAGAAGTTGGAGATGAAGATCGGCATGTGACCTCTCAAGCCGAAGCTGTGGAGGTCACGAAGAATGCCGAATCTCCAAGCCGTGTCGTACGCTTTTTCGATGTCGAAGAAAATTGACACCAGGTACTCTCTACGTAAAAAAGAATTTCTGATAGCCGATTCGAGGCATATCAGATGGTCAAGAGTTGACCATTGCCTGCGAAAGCCACACTGGGTGTTGGAAAGAAGGTTGTGATGTTCTAAATACCAGATGAGTCTGGCATTTACCATTCTTTCCAACACCTTGCACACGCAGCTCGTCAATGCGATGGGACGATAATTGGAAGGAATCTTGGGATCTTTGCCTGGCTTGGGGAAGGCCAAGACGATGGCCTCCCGCCAGGAGTCCGGAAACTGCTCCTCGAGAAAAATGCGATTGAAGAGATGGAGCAGCCGATCCTTACTCGATGGTGAAAGATGTTGGAGCATGGCATAATGGACATTGTCCGGCCCTACAGCAGAGGCACGAGAAGAGTGCAGAGCATGGCGAAGTTCCTCCGCTGTGAATGGCCTGTTGTAAGGCTCCAGGCCATTCGAGTGGAAAGACAGCGGAGAGCGCTCCGCCCTGCCCTTCTGGGCCAGAAACTCGGGGGAGTAAGAGGAAGACGAAGAGATGGCAGAGAAGGACTCCCCCAGAGTGTCGGCAATTGCTTTGGGATCAGCAATTGCCTGTCCATTGTGCTCCAGGATCGATAACGAGTGGGACGTGTAGTTCCCACTCATTTTCCGGACTTTATCCCACACGACCTTAGAACTAGTCGTGCGGGTGATCGATGACGTATACTTGATCCAAGATTCCTTTTGGCTCTGGCGTCGGACGAAACGTGCTTTCGCCCTGGCGCGTTTGAAAATTTCAAGGTTGGGGGACGTCGGATATCTCCGAAACACCCCCCAAGCCTTGTTCTGAGCCTTACGAGCTGTGGTGCATTCTGGATTCCACCACGGTTTCGGAAAGCGAGGAAACCGTGTAGAAGTTTGAGGAATCGTTGATGCAGCTGCATCTACGATACAGTCCGTTATCTCCGCTACTGCCACATTGATTGGCTCCTGGCTGACAGAGTGGTCATCGAGCTCAGAGAGCAGCTCGAAACCACCCCAGTCAGCCCGATCGAGCCTCCACCGTGAGACGCGTGAAGGGCTGCAAGGCCCCCCACGGGAGATGGTGCACACCACGGGGAGGTGATCGCTTCCGTACGGGTTGTCCTCGACCTCCCATGTAAAGAGTGGATCGAGGAGGAGCAGATGGTGAGGTCAATGGCAGTGAAAGTGCGGGTTGGGGAGTGAAAGTAAGTACTGACACCGGTGTTCAACAGGGAGAGAGAAGGATCCAAGAGCCACTGCTCCAGGACCCCACCCCTCCCGTTGGTGTCAGCATTGCCCCAAAGTGGACTGTGTCCGTTGAGGTCCCTCATAATGAGGAAGGGGGACGGCAGCTGCGAGACGAGATCATCAAGGTCTTCGTGGAAGACGATGCTCCCAGGTGGAAGATATACAGAGCAGATAGTCAGCGAGAACCCCACGAAGAGACGGATGGCTACCGCCTCTAAGTTGATGGTGAGTGGTACGACCTGGAATGGAGAATGGTTGCTCACGAGGATGGCGACACCTCCGCGAGCTGGACCATCTCCATCCAGGTGAACTAGTGAAAAGTGCCGGATCGTGGGATCTGTGACTGGCTGCAAGTATGTCTCCTGCAGGCACACACAGATGGGCTGGTGTGCCTGAAGGAGGGCCTTGATGTCGTCAAGATTCCTCTGGAATCCACGACAATTCCATTGTAGGAGTGTGGCCATCTCTGGACTTAGAAGAGTGGGCGGACTTTGAATTCCTATTCAACTTAACCGCCGCGGAGGACGGTTTAGTGAATAGGGGGCGGTCGGTATCCATGTCCTCAGAATCGTCCGAGGGGCATGGATCGGTGACCGCCCTTTGTGGCGCTGTTATTTTCTTTTTTGGCCCCGGTGGGGGCCCCTTCGGTTTTGAAGGTCTTGCTGTCTGAGGACGGGAAGGAGGAGGCCTTCCGGTGGAGGTGGAAGGCTGTGTTGCAGGAATAGAAACTGGGGTTGATGTCGAAGTCGACACCACCCTCGGTCTCGCCTGCGTGAGGAGGTACTTGGCTGCGAGCAAGAAAGACTCAGTAGGTGGTACACTGATGTCAGTCTGCACCGCCACTGAAGTCATTGGAACGATGGGCTTCCCAATGACTGCACTGGCATAGGAAACCTTGCCAGGGAACCATAGGAAACCAACAAGGGGACGCCCATTCGGGCGCCAGGGCTACGCAGGCACTATACCCACACAGACAGTGAGCCAAGCCCTCACAAAAAAATATAAGGAAAATAAAAAGAGAAATGTGCAGAACAAAACATTCTACACAAATCAAACAAAGCGTAAAATAAGAAAAATTGTGAATGGCCAAACTGGCCTCACAAAGAAAGAATAACTACAAAAGGAAAATAATCTGTGAGGAAACTTGTAAACCTGTACCCGGACCGTGGGCAAGGTTACTCACCGCTCTGCACGGTTGACCCTAGCAGGACCTGCCCACCAGCCGATTGCTCCTGGGGGGGCCACCCCAGGAGCTCCCGTTTACCGGAAGCAGAGGCCAAAGCAGTGTATAGCAGAGGCCCCGGAATCCGCTGCCCAGCCCCGCGACAGACAGGCTCCCCAATGGCAAGACGGCCAATGGGGACCACGCCAGTCATGAGCTGAGGAGAGAAAACGGGGACCCCCGAGCAACTACCAGGATCCTCCTTTCCCGGGCACGGGTCTCCGCGCACGGCAAACACGCGGGCGAGCGTTTAGGGCCCTGCGAAGGTAACCGAGCCAGCGGAACCTTCACAGGGTGGTCCCCCTCACCGCGTACAGGCGCTCACACTGAGGGGGTTTCAACAGGGAGAGAGAAGGATCCAGGAGCCACTGCTCCAGGACCCCGCCCCTCCTGTTGGTGTCAGCACTACCCCAAAGTGGACTGTGTCCGTTGAGGTCCCCCATAACGAGGAAGGGGGACAGCAGCTGCGAGACGAGATCATCAAGGTCTTCGTGGAAGACGATGCTCCCAGGTGGAAGATATACAGAGCAGATAGTCAGCGAGAACCCCACAAAGAGACGGATGGCTGCCACCTCTAAGTTGGTGGTGAGGGGTATGACCTGGAATGGAGAGTGGTTGCTCACGAGGATGGCGACACCCCCTGTGAGCTGGACCATCTCCATCCAGGTGAACTAGTGAAAAGTGCGGGATTGTGGGATCTGTGACTGGCTGCAAGTATGTCTCCTGCAGGCACACACAGATGGGCTGGTGTGCCTGAAGGAAGGCCTTGATGTCGTCAAGATTCCTCTGGAATCCACGACAATTCCATTGTAGGAGTATGGCCATCTCAGGACTTAGAAGAATGGGAGGACAACGAAATCCTATTCAGCTTAACCACCACAGAGAATGGTTTAGTGAATAGGGAGTGGTGGGTATCCATGTCATCGGAATCGTCCGAGGGACATGGATCGGTGACCGCCCTTTGAGGAGGAGTTATTTTCTTTTTTGGCCCGGTGGGGGCCCCTTAGGTTTTGAAGGTCTTGCTGTCTGAGGACGAGGAGGAAGAGGCCTTCCGGTGGAAGGCTGAGCTGCAGGAATGGAAACCGGGGTTGATGTCGAAGTCGAGACCAACCTCGGTTTTGCCTGGGTGAGGAGGTACTTCGCTGCTGGCGAGAAAGATTCAGTTGGTGGTACACTGATATCAGTCTGCACCGCCACCAAAGTCATTGGAACGATGGGCTTTCCAATGACTGCACTGGCATAGGAAACCTTGCCAGGTGGGGCGGGCGGTGCAGCAAGCTTTCTCGCTTCAGCGTATGTGATATTGTTGATGACTTTGAGGCATTGTACTTCCTTTTCCTCTTTCCACTTCCGACAGTCGCGGGAGTACGCCGGATGTTCGCCACTGCAGTTCACACAGCATGCCTTTTCTGCTGTGCAGTCAGGATCAAGATGATCCCTACTTCCACAGCGAGCACAGGTGGGCTTGCCCCTGCATGCTGTGCAGGCATGACCGTATATCTGACACTGGAAACAGCGCAGAGGGTTTGGGATATACGGCCGAACCTCACAATGTAAGTAACCTGCCTTGATGGAAGAAGGCAGCCGTGGCGTGTTAAATGTTACAATCAGCAGCCGGGTGGGTGTCAATTTTCCATCACGGCAGGATCACACACGGCAGGTCCACCGGGTTTCGACACCATCACGGTGTCGAAACCCGGTGGACCGCTGTTACTCCTTGAGGTGTGAGCTCCGAGAGGATTTCCTCCTCAGTGACTTTGAGGAGGCCCCACTCGGTGATTACACCCCGAGAGGAATTCAAAGTTTTATGGGGAGTGACTTCGACAGCCACCCCACCAATTTCTTTGACTTTCAGTAGTTCAGAATGTTTGGAATAAGCGGTCTCAACCTGTAAGTCATCAGATCGTAAGCGCTTTACGGATTTCGGTTCTCCCGCAAGACGTTTCAAACCTTTATTCACAAAAAAGGGGACATGTCCCCAAGCACCTGATCACCCGTGGGGTGGATGATCAGGGACTTCGGGAACGAAGAAACAGACACAGAAGACAATGGCAGAGATAACGGAGACAATGAGAAGATGGGGGCTCATGGCGAGCCCTCTTGGCGGCATTGATCGCATTAATTTCTTCATCTACTCTCATGTTTGTTTTTGTGGTTCAGTGCCCGCTGACCCCACCCTCCACGGAGCGCAACAAGGGGACGCCCAGTCGGGCGCCAGGGCTACGCAGGCACTATACCCACACAGACAGTGAGCCAAGCCCTCACAAATAAATAGAAGGAAAATAAAAAGAGAAATGTGCAGAACAAAAACATTCTACACAAATGAAACGAAGCGTAAAATAAGAAAATTGTGAATGGCCAAACTGGCCTCACAAAGAAAGGAAAACGACAAAAGGAAAATAATCTGTGAGGAAACTTGCAAACCTGTACCCGGACGTGGGCAAGGTTACTCACCGCTCTGCACAGTTGACCCTAGCAGGACCTGCCCACCAGCCGATTGCTCTTGGGGGGCCACCCCAGGAGCTCCCGTTTACCGGAAGCAGAGGCCAAAGCAATGTATAGCAGAGGCCTCGGAATCCGCTGCCCAGCCCCGCGACGGACAGGCTCCCCAATGGCAAGACGGCCAATGGGGACCATGCCAGTCATAAGCTGAGGAGTGAAGACGGGAACCCCCGAACAACTACCAGGATCCTCCTTTCCCAGGACACGGGTCTCCACGCACGGCAAACACGCAGACGAGCGTTTAGGACCCTGTAAAGGTAACCGAGCCAGCGGAACCTTCACAGGGTGTTCCCCCTCACCGCGTACAGGCGCTCACACAGAGGGGGCCAATGGCAAGGGGGCCAAAGGAGACCTCGCTAGTCATGAGCTGGGGAGAGAAGACGGGGACCCCCGAGCAACTACCAGGATCCTCCTTTCCCGGGACACGAGTCTCCGTGCACGGCAAACATGCGGGCGAGCGTTCAGCACCCTGTGAAAGTAACCGAGCCAGCGGAATCTTCACAGGGTGGTCCCCTCACCGCGTACAGGAGCTCGCACCGAGGGGCCTTGACGGGAGTCTACCATCTGTCTCCTAACAGCTGTTCCAGTGGGTCCCCTCCCCCAACCTCCTCTGAGCCTTCGGGGTCATTGTGACCTGGCCATTTAGCCCATGGTGTGCAAAAGCGTGATGCTCAGAGGTAAAACAATCCAACTCCCCCCCCCCCCCCCCCATGGTATATAATACTTTTCTATACGGTAAATAATGGGCGGGAATTGGCTCCGTCGTTTGCGTGCCATCCCATAATATGTAATTTCAAAGTTCGAGATCCGATTTGTTGGTTGGTTGTTTGGGGTTTATTGGCGCAACAGCAACTAAGGCTATATTGCGCCAAACAAACGATAAAAAGGGATAAAAGTCTCATAACCCACAACCAAAGTTAAAACGAACACAAACAAAACGGCACAAAACGACAAGTAAAAAGACTAAAAAGTAACAACAAGTGTAGAAGTTAACAATAAAAATGGGTGTATAGGACCTGTTTAAAACCACAAACAAGAGTAAAAACTAGGAAACAGGGTAAAAATCAAATACGTGCAAAATAACCAGTAAAACGTAAAAAGTCGAAAACAGGAGTTAAAAACGATTCATCAGATAAAAGATGGCTGAGTGTAAGAGGCTCAGCCATAAAATTGTGGAAGGTAAAATACATATTGCGTTCAAGATTAAAAGCGAGACAATGAATTAAAATATGTTTAACAGTTAAAATGGTGTCACAAAACTCGCACTTAGGTACTGCGTCCGCCTTAAGTAGAAAAGAGTGTGTTAAAAACGAGTGACCTAAGCGGAGCCGAGCAAGGACAACTTCCTCCTTACGATTCCTGCGAAAACAAGACTGCCACTGTTTGACAATGGGCTCGATCTCGAAGAGCTTGTTAGCAACCTGTTCAGACCAAGATCTCTGCCACTGTGCCCGGAGCTCGATGGTGAAATGCTGCCGGAAATCCACATATGGAACCGGCAACGGAGAGTCGGACAGGGGGGTGGCTGACTTGGCAGCAGCATCTGCCAAGTTATTGCCCCTGATCCCGACATGACCGGGCACCCAACAGAAGAAAATCGTGGTGGTGGCTGCCAGACAATGGAGCTGCTGGCGGATCTTGGAGAGAACAGGGTGAGGCCGATGCCTCACCGAGATCGAAGCCTGTAGCGAGCTAAGTGAGTCGGTGTAAAGCACACACCGACGATTATGCTTAGCTGCTATATGGTCCAAGGCAATGCTGATAGCATGCAACTCAGCAGTGAAGATGGAACACTGCTGTGGGATCTGGTCTGCAATGATTACATCACAGCAGACCATGGCTGATCCCACTGAAGTGCCGGACTTCGAGCCATCTGTGAAGACAGGCAAGAAGTCCGGGTGCGCAGCACGATGGCTGGCAAAGAGTTGCCGGTACACACAGTCGGGTGTAAAGGCCTTCCCCGTCCTGCACAGGGAAAAATCGCAGGAAGGGGAAACAGCGAGCCAAGGTGGAAGTGGCTCAGCTGTCGACTGTGCGATGCTATCGAGACTGGTATTGATGTCTCGCAGGTAACCTCGGACATGCACCCCGAAAGGACGAATGGCAGTCGGCCGATTAGTGTAAAGTATTTCCCACTTCGGACTGAAAACGCAGTCCCAAGTGAGATGGCCTGGCAGGGATCGCAATTCTGATGCATACTGCAGGGACAACTGCTGACGGCGAAGAGATAAAGATGGTTCATCGGTCTCAATGTAGAGACTCTGGACCGGTGAAGTGTGGAAGGCCCCCGTGCACACACGGAAGGCCTGATGATGGAGTGGGTCCAGCACCTTCACCACCGAATCCCGGGCGGAGTCATACACCTGGGATCCGTAGTCCAGTTTTGACCGGACAAGTGCACGGTAAAGGCGGAGCAAAGAACATCGGTCCGCCCCCCAAGAGAGGGAGGAGAGGACTGTGATGATGTTCAATGCCCGCGTGCACTTGGACCTGAGATGTCGAATATGTGGTAAAAAGGTCCATTTCCGGTCGAAGATGAGACCGAGAAACTTGGTCTCCGCCACAACTGGAATGATGTTACCCCCGAGCCGCAGCTCAGGGTCCAGATGAAGATTACGCTTGCGGCAAAAGTGCACACAAGCGGTCTTCTGTGGGGAGAACCGGAAATCATTGGCCGTCGCCCAAACCGAGAGATTGTTCAGGGCAGTTTGCAGTTGTCGTTCAATGACCCTCATGCTGGACGATGAGCAAAAGATGCTAAAGTTATCAACATAGAGGGCATTGCCTACAGTCAGAGGAAGCTGTCGTGTAATGGAGTTGATCTTGACAGCGAAAAGCTGGTTGGTTGGTTGGTTGGTTGGTTGGTTGGGGTTTAATGGCGCATCGGCAACAAGGCCATAATGCGCTAAACAAAAGACAATATAAAAGATAAAAGACATAGAAACCCGCAACCAAAATTAAAAATATATTTTCAACATTATAAATGGGTAAAATAACAAAAAAAAACAGGTGCATAGAAACAGAGTAAAACAACTGTAGAAATACTAAATAAAATAATCCCAGGTGTAAGAGACCTGGGATAAATAATGCGATTAAAATATCCAGTATAATTAGTATATTAAATTCGATTAAAATATCCAGTAAATTTTAAAAATTGAAAAACAGCGGTAAAATGACAATGATCTGATAAAAGATGTCCGAGTGTAAGGGGCTCGGACGTAAAATCGTGGAAGTTAAAAAACATACGTCGTTCAAGGTTAAAACAATGACATTCAATTAAAATATGTTTAACTGTTAAAACGGTGTCACAAAACTCGCACTTAGGTACTGCGTCCGCCTGAAGAAGAAAAGAGTGGGTTAAAAACGAGTGACCTAAGCAGAGCCGAGCAAGAACAACTTCCTCCTTACGATAGCTGCGAAAACAAGACTGCCACGGTTTGACAATGGGTTTGATCTCGAAGAGCTTGTTAGCAATCTATGCAGACCAAGATCTCTGCCACTGTGCCCGGAGCTAGATGGTGAAACGCTGCCGGAAATCCACATATGGAACCGGCAACGGAGAGTCGGACAGGGGCATGGCTGACCTGGCAGCAGAATCTGCCAAATCGTTGCCCCTGATTCCGACATGACCGGGCACCCAACAGAAGAGAATCGTGGTGGTGGCTGCCAGACGATGGAGCTGCTGGCGGATCTTGGAGAGAACAGGGTGAGGCCGATGCCTCACCGAGATCAAAGCCTGTAGCGAGCTAAGCGAGTCGGTGTAAAGCACACACCGACGATGATGCTTAGCTGCTATATGGTCCAAGGCAATGCTGATAGCATGCAACTCAGCAGTGAAGATGGAACACTGCTGTGGGATCTGGTCTGCAATGATTACATCACAGCAGACCATGGCTGATCCCACAGAAGCGCCGGACTTCGAGCCATCTGTGAAGACAGGCAAGAAGTCCGGGTGCGCAGCACGATGGCTGGCAAAGAGTTGCCGGTACACACAGTCGGGTGTAAAGGCCTTCCCCGTCCTGCACAAGGAAAAATCGCAGGAAGGGGAAACAGCGAGCCAAGGTGGAAGTGGCTCAGCTGTCGACTGTGCAACGCTATCGAGACTGGTGTTGATGCTCTGAGGTAGCCTCGGACACGCAAACCGAAAGGACGAATGGCAGTCGGCCGATTCTGGTATAACATTTCCCACCTGGGACTGAAAACGCAGTCCCAAGTGGGATGGCCTGGCAGGGATCGCAATTTTGATGCATACTGCAGGGACAACTGCTGACGGCGAATAGATAAAGATGGTTCATCGGTCTCAATGTAGAGACTCTGGACCGGCGAAGTGCGGAAGGCCCCCGTGCACACACAGAGGGCCTGATGATGGAGTGGGTCCAGCACCTTCACCACCGAATCCCGGGCGGAGTCATACACCTGGGATCCGTAGTCCAGTTTCGACCGGACAAGTGCACGGTAAAGGCGGAGCAAAGAACATCGGTCCGCCCCCCAAGAGAGGGAGGAGAGGACCTTGATGATGTTCAATGCCCGTGTGCACTTGGACCTGAGATGTCGAATATGTGGCAAAAAGGTCAATTTCCGGTCGAAGATGAGACCGAGAAACTTGGTCTCCGCCACAACTGGAATGATATTACCCCCGAGCCGCAGCTCGGGGTCCAGATGAAGATTACGCTTGCGGCAAAAGTGCAGACAAGCGGTCTTCTGTGGGGAGAACCGGAACCCATTGGCCGTCGCCCAAACCGAGAGATTGTTCAGGGCAGTTTGCAGTTGTCGTTCAATGACCCTCATGCTGGACGATGAGCAAAAGATGCTAAAGTCGTCAACATAGAGGGCATTGCCTACAGTCGGAAGTTGCCGTGTAATGGAATTTATCTTGACAGCGAAAAGCGTAACACTCAGGACGCAGCCTTGAGGCACCCCCTGTTCTTGGGGGAAAGGCCGCGATAGAGTGTTGCCGACACGGACTCGAAAAACAAGAGAAGATAAAAAGTTTGCGATGAAGATCGGCATGTGACCTCGCAAGCCGAAGCTGTGAAGGTCACGAAGAATGCCGAATCTCCATGCCGTGTCGTATGCTTTTTCGATGTCGAAGAAAACTGACACCAGGTGTTCTCGTCGTAAAAAAGAATTCCTGATCGCCGATTCGAGGCGGATCAGGTGGTCTAAAGTAGACCGGTGCCTGCGAAAGCCACACTGGGTGTTGGAAAGAAGGCCGTGATGTTCCAAATACCAGGCCAGCCTGGTATTTACCATCCTTTCCAACACCTTGCAGACGCAGCTCGTCAATGCAATTGGACGATAATTGGAAGGAATCTTGGGATCTTTGCCTGCTTAGGGAAGGCCAAGACGATGGCCTCCCGCCAGGAGACCGGAAACTGCTCCTCGATGAAAATACGGTTGAAGAGTCGGAGCAATCGATCCTTACTTGATGGTGAGCGATGTTGGAGCATGGCATAATGGACATTGTCTGGCCCCACAGCAGATGCACGAGAAGTGTGCAGAGCAAGGCGAAGCTCCTCCGCTGTGAATGGCCTGTTGTAAGACTCCAGGCCATTCGAATGGAAGGACAGCGGAGAGCGTTCGGCCCTGCTCTTCTGGGCCAGAAACTCGGGGGAGTAGGTAGACAGAGAAGAGATGGTGGAGAATGACTCCCCCAGAACGTCGGCAATTGCTCGAGGATCAGCAATTGCCTGTCCATTGTGCTCCAGGATCGATAATGAGTGGGACGTGTACTTCCCACCCATCTTCCGGACCTTATCCCACACGACCTTAGAACTGGTCGTGCGGGTGATAGAAGATGTATATTTCATCCAAGATTCCTTCTGGCTCTGGCGTCGGACGAAACGGGCTTTTGCCCTGGCGCGTTTGAATGCTTCGAGGTTGGGGGACGTCGGATATCTCCGAAACACCCCCCAAGCCTTGTTCTGAGCCTTACGAGCTGCGGTGTAGTCGGGATTCCACCACGGTTTTGGGAACCGTGGAAACCGAGTCGAGGTCTGAGGAATAGTAGAGGCAGCTGCATGGACGATGCAGTCCGTCAACTCCGCCACTGCAACATTGATGGGCTCCTGGCTGACAGAGTGCACATCGAGCTCAGACAAGAGCTCGAAGCCACTCCAATCAGCCCGATCAAGCCTCCACCGGGAGACACGCGAAGGGCTGCAAGGCCCCCCACGAGAGATGGTACACACCACGGGGAGGTGATCGCTTCCGTAGGGATTGTCCTCGACCTCCCATGTAAAGAGTGGAAGGATCGAGGAGGAGCAGATGGTGAGGTCAATGGCAGTGAATGTGCGGGTTGGGGTGTGAAAGTAGGTACTGACACCGGTGTTCAACAGGGAGAATCAACAGGGGGACTGTGTCCGTTGAAGTCCCCCATGATGAGGAAGGGGGATGGCAGCTGCGAGACGAGGTCATCAAGGTCGTCCCGGAAAACGATGCTTCCGGGTGGGAGATAGACAGAACAGACAGTCAACGAAAATCCCACAAAGAGGCGGATGGCTACCGCCTCTAAGTTCGTGGTAAGGGGAATGACCTGGAATGGAGAATGGTTGCTCACGAGGATGGCAACACCTCCGTGGGCTGGACCATCTCCATCCCAGTCCCGGCGAACGAGAGAAAAGTGCCGGATAGTGGGATTGTTGGCTGTCTGTAAGAATGTCTCCTGAAAGCACACGCAGAGGGGTTCGTGTGCCCTCAGGAGGACCTTGATGTCGTCAATATTCCTCTGGAATCCCCGACAGTTCCATTGAAGGAGTGTGGCCATCTCAGGTCTTTGAAGAATTGGCGGACGACTTTCGATTTATTTTAACCGTCGCCAGCGACGGTTTTGGAAAATTGGGGCGGTCGGTGTCCATGTCCTCGGAGTCGTCCGAGCAACATGGATCAGAGACCGCCGAACGAGGAGGTAAAATCTTCTTTTTGGGCCCTGGCGGGGGCCCCTTGGGTTTTGTAGGTCTTGCTGTCTGTGGGTTGGGTGGAGGGGGCCTTCCGGAGGTGGAAGTGGAAGGCACAGGAATAGAAACCGGTGTCGATGTCGAGATTGACACCGACGTCGGCTTCGCCTGCGTCAAGAGGTACTTAGCAGCAGGCGAGAAAGATTCAGCTGGTGGAACGCTGATGTCGGTCTGCACCGCCACAGAAGCCATCTTAACGACGGGCTTTCCGACCACCGCACCGGCATAGGAGACCTTGCCAGGTGGGGCAGGCAGTGCAGCGAACTTTCTCGCCTCTGGATAGCTGATGTTGTGGAGGGTCTTCAGGCGCTGTACCTCTTTCTCCTCCAGCCACTTCGGACAGTCGCGGGAGTACGCTGGATGTTCACCACGGCAGTTTACACAGCATGCCTTTTCTGCTGTGCAGTCAGGTTCAAGGTGATCCTGACTGCCACAACGAGCACAGGTGGGCTTGCCCCGGCATGCGGTGCGGGCATGGCCAAACCTCTGGCATTGAGAGCAACGCAGAGGATTGGGGATAAATGGCCGCACCTCACAGTGTAAGTATCCTGCCTTGATGGAAGTAGGCAGGCGTGGTGTGTTGAAAGTTAGAATAAGTACCCGGCTGGGTTCTAACTTTCCATTACGGCGTGACGAAACCTGGTGGACTGCGATCACTCCCTGGGCCGAAATCTCCGAGAGGATTTCCTCCTCAGAAACCTTGAGGCCCCACTCGGAGATCACACCCCGGGAGGAATTGAGCGTCTTGTGCGGAGTGACTTCGACAGCCACTCCACCAATCGCTGTAACCTTTAATAGAAGCTCCGAATGCTTGGAGCACGCAGTCTCCACCTGCAAGTCACCAGATCTTAGGCGCTTGACAGATTTCGGCTCTCCCGCAAGACCTTGCAAACGCTTGTTTATAAAAAAGGGGGACATGTCCCCAAGAACCTGGTCACCCGTAGAGTGGATGATCATGAACTTCGGAGATGGAGACACACATGAAGACGAAGGCAAAGACAGAGAAGTTGGGGGTTCATGGCGAGCCCTCTTCGCGGCATTGTTCGAAGAATTATGAGTAGTTGTACTCATGGTTGTTTTTAAAAAATTCAGTGCCCGTTGTCCCCAACCACCATGGAGTCCAACAAGGGGACGCCCAGTTGGGCGCCAGGGCTGCCCGGGCACCATACCCACACAGCCAGTGAGCCAAGCCCTCACTACAAAACAAAAAGGAAAAGAGAAATGGTGGGAAACTCGTCGGAGTTCCCACAAAAGAAAAGAAGCAACAAAGCAATAAAGTGTGAGGCAAGAGCTGGCCTCACAAAAGAAAGAAAACTACAAAATTAGTAAATGTGTGGGGAAACTCACAAACCGTTGTCCGGACAGTGGACAAGGTTACTCACTGAACAGCATAGTTGACCCTAGCAGGACCAGCCCACCAGCCGATTGATCCTGAGGGGGCCGCCCCAGGACCTCCCGTTTACCTGAAGCAGAGGCCAAAGCAGTGTATAGCAGCGGCCCCGGAAGTCGCTGCGCAGCCCCGCGACAGACAGGCTCGCCAATGGCAAAACGGCCAAAGGGGACCCCACCAGTCATGAGCTGGGGAGAGAAGACGGGGACCCCTGAGAAACTGCCAGGATCCTCCTTTCCAGGGACACGGGTCTCCGCGCACGGCAAACACGCGGGCGAGCGTTTAGGACCCTGTGAAGGTAACCGAGCCAGCGGAACCTTCACAGGGTGGTCCCCTCACCACGGACAGGCTCTCGCATCGAGGGATTCGAGATCCGACTTTGCAGGTTTGAGATTTCTCTCCGCTAATCCCCATCGTGTCCTCTTCTTGAATAAAGAAAATTAAAGACTGTTACATACCGTTTTGCTGTCAGAGAAAAATTATTCAAGATATTTTTGTTTATCCATTAATCCAATGAAATCGGTACACCTAAAAAAATGCTTCCGCCAAAGGATCTACGAGAAAGAAGTGCCTAATATCATCCGGCCCTGAATCCATGCTTTAAACGGGTCTCAAAACCAGGTCTTTTCGACCTTATAATCAAGCACGATCAACATTCGGTCACAAGGACGGTTAAGATTTCAAAAATAAACACGAAAAAATTGCGTTTTGTCTCTGTGGGGAAAAAAATGACATTTGTCTCTGTGAAAAAAAAAGAAAGTTTTCATAGTAAAGAGCGCTGCCAGATTCACACTATCTAATGCCGGTTTATTTGTTTTTTAATTTACAAGAAACGACCAAACTGTTCTTAAACTTGTTTAGTTTTTATCATATCAATAAATAGATATATCAATAAATAGAATATCAGAGTTATATAAAAATTAATATATATAAAATATGAAAATAATACTGTAACTGAATACTAAAATATTTATTTCGATATTAGACCCAATGAGGTGTGATTGCTACTTGACTTGGATAACCAAAGTGAAAGGGCCGCAAATTCTCCAAGCCAGATGCGGCTATCCTCCAAATTTGAAAGACAAATGGTTGAAGGAGCTGACTGCAAGAGATCTCTGGTGCTGATCTGTCCTTTTTTTTCCAGTAGTTTTTTCTAGGTCTCATTCATCGAAATTTCGCGAGAGTATAACATTTTAAATTCTGATAATTGCATTTAACTAAATGTTGCGAACAGAAAATTCATGCAAATTCAAATCTAAAGTTGTTTGGTATGTTTATTTTAAAATTAAAGAGAGCAAGAAGCTTAAAACATTTCACTTTTACAAACCCTAAAAGGACTATCATTCGCCGCCATATTATGCAAAAAGCTTTCAATATCAGTGGTATTCGAAGAAATTTGGATATGGGAGTTGGGGGGGGGGGGTCATGTATTTAAGTCGAATGCAATTGAATTTATTGAATAATAATTGCAAATATATTTTTAAAAAAATGGAAGGAGAGTTTACATGATTAAAATTTCGGGACTAAGAAAATATATAGCATTTAAACCTCAGTGCGAGGGTTTAATCTCCCCCTTCCGGTACGGCTCAATCATATATTAAAAATATAAAATATTAAAATATTTAGCTATATTTCCAAAACATGGTATTAGATTCTTTCACAAAAAAAAACGGCCGTGTCTGTGTGTTACGTTTCGAAAGCTCTTCAGGAATTATTTGCATATTTATTGAACACTTTTCTGATTAACTTCGCTTCGGGACTTTTGATAGAAGGGCATTCCTTTAACTTCACAAACCTTATATATTACTTCGCGCTGTCAGATAAGATTCTGAAACTTTTTGATCGAAACTATTACAGTTATAATTCACAGAGCTGCACACTGGAGTGGGGAAGCATTTTATCACCTCCGTGAAACCAATACCATCAACGGAGGTCAGATCTCCTCCATTTTTGTTATTGGTTTTCTTCCAAGACGCTAAAATGTTTGATAGTGCTAAAATCCCTCAAATTGCCTTCTATGTGGCTGGGGGTTCTTTAACCAAGGATTGCGAAGGTAGATAGTGATGGTTTCCGAAAGGCTCCTGTCCCGGCCAGTTACCCTGTAGGTAGCATAGAATAGGTGTTTGGAGTTTTATGGCGCATGAGCTACTCAGGCTATAATGCGCCAAACAAGGTAAAAATATGCTAAAAAACAAATACTCCTCAACCAAAATTAAAAAAAACAAATGCTGGAAAAGGAAAAATTAAAACCAACAAGATATATATATAACAGAAATAAAAAGTAAAGTGTAAAACAACAAATGTGTAGATAAATAAATACAGTAGAGACAAAGGATAAAACTAGCCCAGGTGTAAATGACCTAGGCAGAAGGTGAAAAAATTACAAATGATTAAAATTATAATCTGATAAAATATCCTGTATACTGTAAAAAGGCAAAAATTGGAGATAAAATGGTACTATCAGATAAAAGATGTCCGAGTGTAAGTGGCTCGGACGTAAAATTGTGAAAATTAAAATACAAACGACGTTCTAGGTTAAAACATGGACATTCAATTAAAATATGTTTGATTGTTAAAATGGTGTCACAAAACTCGCACTTAGGTACGTCGTCCGCCCGAAGAAGAAACGAATGAGTAATATATGAGTGACCTAAGCGGAGCCGAGCAAGTACAACTTCCTCCTTGCGATTCCTGCGGTAACAAGACTGCCATGGTTTGATGATAGGTTTGATCTCAAAGAGCTTGTTTGTAAGCTGTTCCGACCAAGATCTCTGCCACTGTGCCCGTAGCTCGGTGGTAAAACGTTGCCGGAAATCCAAATAGGGAACCAGCAACGGAGAGTCGGACAGGGGCGTGGCTGACCTGGCAGCAGAATCTGCCAAATCATTACCCCTGATTCCGACGTGACTGGGCACCCAACAGAAATGGATGGTGGTGGTGGCTGCCAGACGATGTAGCTGCTGGCGGATCTTAGTAAGAACAGGGTGAGGCCGATGCCTCACCGAGATCAAAGCCTGTAGCGAGCTAAGCGAGTCGTTGATAGCGTGCAACTCTGCAGTGAAGATGGAACACTGCAGTGGGATCTGGTCTGCAATGATTACATCACAGCAGACCATGGCTGATCCCACCGAAGTGCCGGACTTCGAGCCATCTGTAAAGACAGGCAAGAAGTCCGGGTGCTCAGCACGATGGCTGGCAAAGAGTTGCCGGTACACACAGTCGGGTGTAAAGGCCTTCCCCGTCCTGCACACGGAAAAATCGCAGGTAGGGGAAACAGCGAGCCATGGTGGAAGTGGCTCAGCTGTCGACTGTGCAACACTATCGAGACTGGTGTTGATGTCTCTGAGGTAGCCTCGGACTCGCAAACCAAAAGGACGAATGGCAGTCGGCCGATTATTGTAAAGCATTTCCCACTTCGGACTGAAAACGCAGTCCCAAGTGGGATGGCCAGGCAGGGATCGCAATTTAGAAGCATATTGTAGGGACAACTGCTGACGGCGAAGAGATAAAGACGGTTCGTCGGTCTCAACGTAAAGACTCTGGACCGGTGAGGTGCGGAAGGCTCCTGTGCAAACACGGAGAGCCTGATGATGGAGGGGGTCCAGCACCTTCACCACCGAATCCCGGGCCGAGTCGTACACCTGGGATCCGTAGTCCAGTTTCGATCAGACAAGTGCACGGTACAGGCGGAGCAAAGAACATCGGTCCGCCCCCCAAGAAAGGGAGGAGAGGACCTTGACGATGTTCAATGCCCGCGTGCACTTGGACCTGAGATGACGTATGTGTGGTAAAAAGGTCAATTTCCGATCGAATATGAGACCGAGAAACTTGGTCTCCGCCACAACTGGAATGATGTTACCCCCGAGCCGCAGCTCGGGATCCAGATGAAGATTACGCTTGTGGCAAAAGTGCACACAAGCGGTCTTCTGTGGGGAGAACCGAAACCCGTTTGCCGTCGCCCAAACCGAAAGATTGTTCAGGGCAATTTGCAGTTGTCTTTCAATGACCCTCATGCTGGAAGAGGAGCAAAAGATGCTAAAGTCATCAACATAGAGGGCATTGCCTACGGATGGAGGAAGTTGTCTAGTTATGGAATTAATCTTGACAGCGAAAAGCGTAACACTCAGAACGCAGCCTTGTGGCACCCCCTGTTCTTGGGGGTACGGCCGCGACAGAGTGTTACCGACACGGACACGTAAAGAGCGTGTCGATAAGAAGTTGGAGATGAAGATCGGCATGTGACCTCTCAAGCCGAAGCGTTGGAGGTCACGAAGAATGCCGAATCTCCAAGCCGTGTCGTACGCTTTTTCGATGTCGAAGAAAATTGACACCAGGTGCTCTCTACGTAAAAATGAATTTCTGATAGCCGATTCGAGGCGTATCAGATGGTCAAGAGTTGACCGTTGCCTGCGAAAGCCACACTGGGTGTTGGAAAGAAGGTTGTGGTGTTCTAAATACCAGATGAGTCTGGCATTTACCATTCTTTCCAACACCTTGCACACGCAGCTCGTCAATGCGATGGGACGATAATTGGAAGGAATCTTGGGATCTTTGCCTGGCTTGGGGAAGGCCAAGACGATGGCCTCCCGCCAGGAGTCCGGAAACTGCTCCTCGAGAAAAATGCGATTGAAGAGATGGAGCAGCCGATCCTTACTCGATGGTGAAAGATGTTGGAGCATGGCATAATGGACATTGTCCGGCCCTACAGCAGAGGCACGAGAAGAGTGCAGAGCAAGGCGAAGCTCCTCCGCTGTGAATGGCCTGTTGTAAGGCTCCAGGCCATTCGAGTGGAAAGACAGCGGAGAGCGCTCCGCCCTGCCCTTCTGGGCCAGAAACTCGGGGGAGTAAGAGGAAGACGAAGAGATGGAAGAGAATGACTCCCCCAGAGTGTCAGCAATTGCTTTGGGATCAGCAATTGCCTGTCCATTGTGCTCCAGGATCGATAACGAGTGGGACGTGTAGTTCCCACTCATCTTCCGGACTTTATCCCACACGACCTTAGAAGTAGTCGTGCTGGTGATAGAAGACGTATACTTGATCCAAGATTCCTTTTGGCTCTGGCGTCGGACGAAACGAGCTTTCGCCCTGGCGCGTTTGAAATTTTCAAGGTTGGGGGTCGTCGGATATCTCCGAAACACCCCCCAAGCCTTGTTCTGAGCCTTACGAGCTGCGGTGCAATCTGGATTCCACCACGGTTTCGCAAAGCGAGGAAACCGTGTAGAAGTTTGAGGAATTGTGGATGCAGCTGCATCTACGATACAGTCCGTTATCTCCGCTACTGCCACATTGATTGGCTCCTGGCTGACAGAGTGGTCGTCGAGCTCAGAGAGCAGCTCGAAACCACCCCAGTCAGCCCGATCGAGCCTCCACCGTGAGACGCGTGAAGGGCTGCAAGGCCCCCCACGGGAGATGGTGCACACCACGGGGAGGTGATCGCTTCCGTACGGGTTGTCCTCGACCTCCCATGTAAAGAGTGGAAGGATCGAGGAGGAGCAGATGGTGAGATCAATGGCAGTGAAAGTGCGGGTTGGGGAGTGAAAGTAAGTACTGACACCGGTGTTCAACAGGGAGAGAGAAGGATCCAAGAGCAACTGCTCCAGGACCCCACCCCTCCCGTTGGTGTCAGCACTGCCCCAAAGTGGACTGTGTCTGTTGAGGTCCCCCATAATGAGGAAGGGGGACGGCAGCTGCGAGACGAGGTCATCAAGGTCTTCCTGGAAGACGATGCTCCCAGGTGGAAGATATACAGAGCAGACAGTCAGCGAGAACCCCACGAAGAGACGGATGGCTACCGCCTCTAAGTTGATGGTGAGTGGTACGACCTGGAATGGAGAATGGTTGCTCACGAGGATGGCGACACCTCCGCGAGCTGGACCATCTCCATCCCGGTCCCGGCGAACTAGTGAAAAGTGCCGGATCGTGGGATCTGTGACTGAATGCAAGTATGTCTCCTGCAGGCACACACAGATGGGCTGGTGTGCCTGAAGGAGGGCCTTGATGTCGTCAAGATTCCTGTGGAATCCACGACAATTCCATTGTAGGAGTGTGGCCATCTCAGGACTTAGAAGAGTGGGCGGACGACGAATTCCTATTCAACTTAACCGCCGCAGAGGAAGGTTTAGTGAATAGGGGGCGGTCGGTATCCATGTCCTCGGAATCGTCCGAGGGGCATGGATTGGTGACCGCCCTTTGTGGCGCTGTTATTTTCTTTTTTGGCCCCGGTGGGGGCCCCTTCGGTTTTGAAGGTCTTGCTGTCTGAGGACGGGAAGGAGGAGGCCTTCCAGTGGAGGTGGAAGGCTGTGTTGCAGGAATGGAAACCGGGGTTGATGTCGAAGTCGACACCACCCTCGGTCTCGCCTGCGTTAGGAGGTACTTGGCTGCGAGCGAGAAAGACTCAGTAGGTGGTACACTGATGTCAGTCTGCACCGCCACTGAAGTCATTGGAACGATGGGCTTCCCAATGACTGCACTGGCATAGGAAACCTTGCCAGGCGGGGCGGGCGGTGCAGCAAGCTTTCTCGCCTCAGCATAAGAAATGTTGTTTACTACTTTCAAGCGTTGCACCTCCTTTTCCTCCTTCCACTTCGGACAGTCGCGGGAGTACGCCGGATGTTCGCCACTGCAGTTCACACAGCATGCCTTTTCTGCTGTGCAGTCAGGATCGAGATGATCCTTACTGCCACAGCGAGCACAGGTGGGCTTGCCCCTGCATGCTGTGCAGGCGTGACCGTATATCTGACACTGAAAACAGCGCAGAGGGTTTGGGATATACGGCCGAACCTCACAATGTAAGTATCCTGCCTTGATGTAAGAAGGCAGGCGTGGCGAATTAAAGGTGACAATCAGCACCCGGGTGGGTGTCAATTTCCCATCACGGCGTGTCGAAACCCGATGGACCGCTGTTACTCCTTGAGGTGTGAGTTCTGAGAGGATTTCCTCCTCAGTGACTTTGAGGAGGCCCCACTCAGTGATCACACCTCGAGAGGAATTCAAAGTTTTATGGGGAGTGACTTCGACAGCCACCCCACCAATTTCTTTGACTTTCAGGAGTAGTTCAGAATGTTTCGAACAAGCGGTCTCAACCTGCAAGTCGCCAGATCGTAAGCGCTTGACGGATTTCGGTTCTCCTGCAAGACCTTTCAATCCTTTATTAACAAAAAATGGGGACATGTCCCCAAGTACCTGATCACCCGTGGAGTGGATGATTAGGAACTTTGGGAACGAACACACAGATACAGAAGACAACGGCAGTGATAACGTAGACGAAGAAGATGGGGGTTCATGTCGAGCCCTCTTGTTGGCAGTGATCGAATTTTCCTCATTCTCTCTCATGTTTATTTTTGTGTGGTTCAGTGCCCGCTGTCCCCACCCTCCACGGAGCCCAACAAGGGGACGCCCAGTCGGGCGCCAGGGCTACGCAGGCACTATACCCACACAGACAGTGAGCCAAGCCCTCACAAATAAATATAAGGAAAATAAAAAGAGAAATGTGCAGAACAAAACATTCTACACAAATCAAACAAAGCGTAAAACAATAAAAATTGTGAATGGCCAAACTGGCCTCACAAACAAAGGATAACTACAAAAGGAAAATAAGTTGTGAGGAAACTTGTAAACCTGTACCCGGACCGTGGGCAAGGTTACTCACCGCTCTGCATGATTGACCCTAGCAGGACCTGCCCACCAGCCGATTCCTCCTGGGGGGGCCACCCCAGGAGCTCCCGTTTACCGGAAGCAGAGGCCAAAGCAGTGTATAGCAGAGGCCCCAGAATCCGCTGCCCAGCCCCGCGACAGATAGGCTCCCCAATGGCAAGATGGCCAATGGGGAATCCGCCAGTCATGAGCTGAGGAGAGAAGACGGGGACCCCCGAGCAACTACCAGGATCCTCCTTTCCCGGGACACGGGTCTCCGCGCACGGCAAACACGCGGGCGAGCGTTTAGGACCCTGCGAAGGTAACCGAGCCAGCGGGAACCTTCACAGGGTGGTCCCCCTCACCACGTACAGGCGCTCACACCGAGGGGGCGGAACAGGAGCCTTTCGGAAACCATCACCATCTATCTTCGCAATCCTTGGTTAAGGTCGCTTGGTTAATTGGGTCATGAGGTGAATAAGTATCTGAATTTTGAGTCATAACCACAAAAGTTTGAGAAACACTGTTTTGGAAGGAGAAAGTTAAGAAAACACCTGAGGCCAAACAACAGACCTCGACTGGCATAGTAGTTAGGCTCCAGCAAGACAAATTTTGTGTGCTGAGGCAGTGGTCAGCAGTGACTTCGGTTGGTTGGTTGGTTGTATTGGGCTTTATGGCGCATGGGCGACTAGGCCATAATGCACCAAACAGAAGACAAAATAAATGATAAAAGATATGCAACTCACAACCAGATTTAAAATAAAAGCGGTACATTATAAAATGCTAAAGCAACAAATAACAAGTGTATATCACAAAATAAAACAGCTTGAAAAATACAAGTTATAACAATCCCAGGTGTAAAAGACCTAGGCGATATAAAATATTAGGTAAAACCACAATCTAGTAAAATAACCACAATATTTTAAAAAGAAAAAAACTGATGGTAAAAAGCAATAATCAGTTAAAAGATGTCCGAGTGTAAGAGGCTCGGATGCAAAATCATGAAAGTTAAATTACATTTTACGTTCAAAAGTAAAAGCTTCACATTCGATTAAAATATGTTTAACACTTAAAAAGGTGTCACAAAACTCGCACTTAGGTACGTCGTCCGCCACAATGACTTCGGTCTTAATAGGCCATATCCTTGTATGGGAATACGTATAAAAGCTAAAAGTAGCTTCTAGGATTCTTCTCTATTCTATGTTGCAAATGAAAAATAAAAAACGAGCTCTGGTGGAGGAAGTGAGATAGGGAAGTGGGAATCCTCTGGTGATGTCGGGTTCTGGGATGGCGAATGCAGAGGCAGCGAACAGTCTCTCAGGTCAACAGATCCATCAGTGTAGACTTTGGTACACCTCTCATAGTAGGCAGAGACATAGGAGGTTGAAAGATGTCTCATAGACAGGGGATGTGAGTCGCTCTTTCGTCCTAAAGATGGGATGGAGACGTTGATATTGAGTTCGCTGTTCTTCCAGGATGGAAGTCATGAAAAAGAGTATTGCTAGCTGTAGAGGAAGCAGATAAAACATGGTTGTAGAAGTCAGTGGCAGACATGGTGATGGTAGAAACTGGCCTATCTTGCAACTTCCTGCGTAGCTCATGGACACATTAATGTCACATTAAATTTCCCTTCCAATGGAGGCAGAAATGCATGTCGTCAACCTCAGCGATGACAGATGTATTAGAGGTGTTGGGGCGTACTGATATCTCTTGCAACCCCCACGAAGCGAAGGAGGATGCAACTTTCAGAGAGGTCCCCCCCAAAAAAGGTCCAAAATTTATGGTGTAACTTACTATACAACTATTTAAAGTAACAGCCAGGAATTTTTTTCAATCGCTTTGAACGAATAATAACAGACCATGAAAATTCAGCTTCCTTTTTCCTATTAAAAATCCCTTGCTTATTGTTGGGCAGAACTCATTATCTCAAAAGCTAAGCTTGGCCGTGAATTTCGTTAACATAAGACCATGACTTTCGCGTGGGGCTTTCGTGAGTGACGTCATTCTAGCCAATTCTCGTGGTAAGTCCAACTCCAGTTTAACTATTATTAAGACTAGAAAGGTTACCAATATTATCACTATTTTTTTTTATTTTCCCTATTTCTTTGCTGTTCTTATATTATTTTTAGCTCGTTTTCAGAAGAAACGAGCAAATGTTTTCTCTTTGTCGTCTGTCTATCTGTAAACATCGAAATTTTTTGTTTTTAGAGATAAAATTTCTTTTTTGGGCTTGATAGGTATTGATAAACTACTATAATTCGCACTTTTAAAATCTCCCGAAAGCTTTAATTGTTGCCTTTGACGGTGGGAAATTTTTTAAACGAATATTGCAAAGTATCTGATTGGCTGGAAATAGGATAATTTTAATGGTGGCATGTGATGATCAAGAGGTTTACACCGTCAGCAAAAAAAGGATTGACCTTGCTGCCCCATCTCGCATACTCAAATATTTGTTTTTGTGCAATTCTCTTGAAAACTTCCGATGTAGACTCTAGCATGGCCATGGCTCTATTTGTTGGTTTGGTTGTTTGGGGTTTTTTGGCGCAATAGCAACTAAGGCTATATTGCGCCAAACAAACGATAAAAAGGGTAAAAGACATGAAACCACAACCAAATTCAAAAGAGACACAAATAACACATAATAAAAACGAGATGTAGAAAAAGAGTAAAAGAGAGCAACAAGTGTAAAATCAACAAGTGTAAAATCAACAAGTATAAAATCAACAATAACAATGGGTGTATAGGACCCATGTAAAAAACAACAGGTAAAACACAGGTAAAAAACCAGTAAAAAAGAGAAAATTCATAAACGAGTAAAATAACCGGTAAAGGGTAAAAAGTCAAAAAGTCGAAAACAGTGTTAAAATAGCAATGATCTGATAAAAGATATCCGAGTGTAAGGGGCTCGGACGTAAAATCGTGAAAGTTAAAAAACATACGCCTTTCAGGGTTAAAACAATCACAGTCAATTAAAATATGTTTCACAGTTAAAACGGTGTCACAAAACTCGCACTTAGGTACTGCGTCCGCCTTAAGAAGAAAAGAGTGTTAAAAACGAGTGACCTAAGCGGAGCCGAGCAAGGACAACTTCCTCCTTACGATTCCTGCGAAAACAAGACTGCCACGGTTTGACAATGGGCTTGATCTCGAAGAGCTTGTTAGCAACCTGTTCAGACCAAGATCTCTGCCACTGTGCCCAGAGCTCGATGGTGAAACGCTGCCGGAAATCCACATATGGAACTCTATTTGTTGGCATATACCAAGCAGTGTGTTATGGGGGCGTGGTCTCAGAATCACCGTTATTCCCATCTTCCAGCTGGTCAGAGGTCTCCTGCCACTATTGAGCTTCAGTTACATCTCTCCGTCTCCGATTGCAACTCGCGGGGGGGGGGATGCAGAAAGATGAGGAGCTGAACCAGGGCAATATCTCCTAGAACGAATAAAGCCCACCAACATGTTTTGACGTCACACACACTGGCTATCGCTGCTGGTTATTTCCGCACATCGCTTCATTTGAATGTTGAAAGGGAAATTATTGCCGATGGTTTCAAATGAACCATTTTTTAACGCAGATGAAATTTATCAATCTTTGAATAAAAATAATTCCTCGACAAAAATGTAAAAAACGGAAAATATATCTGCCGAATTTTGCACCAAAATAAAACAAACGTAGTTAAAATTCAATCGCTGTATCCTTTCAGATAACAATTTCAAAAAACAATAAGGAACTTTAGGAATATTCTGATGTGGACAGTAGTTATTCAAAATTCCTCTTGTAATAATATTTTTTTACTGAAAACAAATAAATAAAATCTGAGGTAAAAACAATGTATCTTTCACGATTTCAAACAAACCAAAATTACAATGGTGTGAAAATTATCAACTATTACAAGTTTAAGTAATTTTTCATATAAACATTTACACAAAAAATAATCAGCGCGATTAGCAACTATACTGGAAAAGAAATACATAAAACTAGCAAAAATGAGTGATTCATTTATAACATATATGTTAAATCTCATTGAAGAAATTCATAAAGCTTCTAATGGTGAGGAGGTGAATATTAAAAATTGCAAAATATTTTGAAGTAAATCATGAAATGATATATACTAAACCAATTGAAGAAATGCATAAATTTCCTAGAGGGCGAGGGGAAAAAATATTGAGAATTTCGCAAACCAAGGGAAAAATAAATTAATTCATATATAGTAAACTAACTGAAGAAATACATAAATCTTCCAAAGAGAAGTGGAAAAATATTAAATATTGCACAAAATTGAGAGTGATTCAATTAATTTATATATATAAGAAACCTAATGCAGAAATGCGTAAAGGTTTTAAAGTGGGGAAACATTCGCATAAAATTATCCTGAGTGATTTAATGAAATCATATACTAATTCAAATGAAAAAAATGTTTAAAACTCCTCAAGTTGAAAGAAAAAAAAAATAAAGGAAATAGAAAATTAACAGGGCTAATGATTAATTTAAGTCATATATATATATTCAAATAACTTTAAAATACACATTGACTTTCCTACGAGTGATGGAAATAAAATTTGGTAAATAGAACACAAGCCGTCCCATTGCAGAGTGGTTAGCGCGCTTGGTTACTGAGACCAAGTTACCTGAGTTCTGAGACCCGTGTAAGGCATGGATGTTCGTGTTGTTTTTCTGCTGAGGTCCTGCCATCCTCTCAGAATTTTCTACTTTGAACTAGTTGAAGAAATATACATATGTGCTTTCCTAGAAATGAGAAATGATTCATTATATATATGATAGAGAGTGGGCAAGATTAGTGATTCAATTAAATCATATGAACAAACTAATTGTTGATATATCCAGAAAACATAACACAAAAGCTGCAGAGTAGTGATTAAGATAAATGGTTGGTTGGTTGGTTGTTTGGAGTTTTATGGCGCATGAGCTACTGAGGCTATAATGCGCCAAACAAGGTAAAAATATGCTAAAATACAAATACTCCTCAACCAAAATTAAAAAACAAATGCTGGAAAAGGTAAAAAATAAAACCAACAAGATATATATATAACAGAAATAAAAAGTAAAGTGTAAAACAACAAATGTGTAGATAAATAAATACAGTAGAGACAAAGGATAAAACTAGCCCAGGTGTAAATGACCTAGGCAGAAGGTGAAAAAATTACAAATGATTAAAATTATAATCTGGTAAAATATCCTGTATACTGTAAAAAGGCAAAAATTGGAGATAAAATAGTACTATCAGATAAAAGATGTCCGAGTGTAAGTGGCTCGGACGTAAAATTGTGAAAATTAAAATACAAACGACGTTCTAGGTTAAAACATGGACATTCAATTAAAATATGTTTGATTGTTAAAATGGTGTTACAAAACTCGCACTTAGGTACGTCGTCCGCCCTAAGAAGAAACGAATGAGTAATATACGAGTGACCTAAGCGGAGCCGAGCAAGTACAACTTCCTCCTTGCGATTCCTGCGGTAACAAGACTGCCATGGTTTGATGAGAGGTTTGATCTCAAAGAGCTTGTTTGTAAGCTGTTCCGACCAAGATCTCTGCCACCGTGCCCGGAGCTCGATGGTAAAACGCTGCCGGAAATCCAGATATGGAACCGGCAACGGAGAGTCGGACAGGGGCGTGGCTGATTTGGCAGCAGCATCTGCCAAGTCATTGTCCCTGATACCGACGTGACCGGGCACCCAACAGAAATGGATGGTGGTGGTGGCTGCCAGACGATGTAGCTGCTGGCGGATCTTAGTAAGAACAGGGTGAGGCCGATGCCTCACCGAGATCAAAGCCTGTAGCGAGCTAAGCGAGTCGGTGTAAAGTACACACCGACGATGATGCTTAGCTGCTATATGGTCCAAGGCAATGCTGATAGCATGCAACTCAGCAGTGAAGATGGAACACTGCTGTGGGATCTGGTCTGCAATGATTACATCACAGCAGACCATGGCTGATCCCACAGAAGTACCGGACTTCGAGCCATCTGTGAAGACAGGCAAGAAGTCCGGGTGCGCAGCACGATGGCTGGCAAAGAGTTGCCGGTACACACAGTCGGGTGTAAAGGCCTTCCCCGTCCCGCACAGGGAAAAATCGCAGGAAGGGGAAACAGCGAGCCAAGGTGGAAGTGGCTCAGCTGTCGACTGTGCGATGCTATCGAGACTGGTGTTGATGTCTCGCAGGTAACCTCGGACACGCAAACCGAAAGGACGAATGGCAGTCGGCCGATTCTGGTATAACATTTCCCACCTGGGACTGAAAACGCAGTCCCAAGTGGGATGGCCTGGCAGGGATCGCAATTTTGATGCATACTGTAGGGACAACTGTTGACGGCGAATAGATAAAGATGGTTCATCGGTCTCAACATAGAGACTCTGGACCGGTGAAGTGCGGAAGGCCCCCGTGCACACACGGACGGCCTGATGATGGAGTGGGTCCAGCACTTTCCCCACCGAATCCCGGGCGGAGTCATACACCTGGGATCCGTAGTCCAGTTTCGACCGGACAAGTGCACGGTAAAGGCGGAGCAAAGAACATCGGTCCGCCCCCCAAGAGAGGGAGGAGAGGACCTTGATGATGTTCAATGCCCGCGTGCACTTGGACCTGAGATGTCGAATATGAGATAAAAAGGTCAATTTCCGGTCGAAGATGAGACCGAGAAACTTGGTCTCCGCCACAACTGGAATGATGTTACCCCCGAGCCGCAGCTCGGGGTCCAGATGAAGATTACGCTTGCGGCAAAAGTGCACACAAGCGGTCTTCTATGGGGAGAACCGGAACCCATTGGCCGTCGCCCAAACCGAGAGATTGTTCAGGGCAGTTTGCAGTTGTCGTTCAATGACCCTCATGCTGGACGATGAGCAAAAGATGCTAAAGTCATCAACATAAAGGGCATTGCCTACAGTCGGAGGAAGTTGCCGTGTAATGGAATTTATCTTGACAGCGAAAAGCGTAACACTCAGGACGCAGCCTTGTGGCACCCCCTGTTCTTGGGGGAAAGGCCGCGATAGAGTGTTGCCGACACGAACTCGAAAAACACGAGAAGATAAAAAGTTTGCAATGAAGATCGGCATGTGACCTCGCAAGCCGAAGCTGTGAAGGTCACGAAGAATGCCGAATCTCCATCCCGTGTCGTACGCTGTTTCGATGTCGAAGAAAACTGACACCAGGTGCTCTCGTCGTAAAAAAGAATTCCTGATCGCCGATTCGAGGCGGATCAGGTGGTCTAAAGCACACCGGTGCCTGCGAAAGCCACACTGGGTGTTGGAAAGAAGGCCGTGATGTTCCAAATACCAGGCCAGCCTGGTATTTACCATCCTTTCCAACACCTTGCAGACGCAGCTCGTCAACGCAATTGGACGATAATTTGAAGGAATCTTGGGATCTTTGCCTGGCTTAGGGAAGGCCAAGACGATGGCCTCCCGCCAGGAGTCCAGAAACTGCTCCTCGATGAAAATACGGTTGAAGAGTCGGAGCAGTCGATCCTTACTCGATGGTGAGAGATGTTGGAGCATGGCATAATGGACATTGTCTGGCCCCACAGCAGATGCACGAGAAGTGTGCAGAGCACGGCGAAGCTCCTCCGCTGTGAATGGCCTGTTGTAAGACTCCAGGCCATTCGAATGGAAGGACAGCGGAGAGCGCTCGGCCCTGCTCTTCTGGGCCAGAAACTCGGGGGAGTAGGAGGACAGAGAAGAGATGGTGGAGAATGACTCCCCCAGAATGTCGGCAATTGCTCGAGGCTCAGCAATTGCCTGTCCATTGTGCTCCAGGATCGATAATGAGTGGGACGTGTATTTCCCACCCATCTTCCGGACCTTATCCCACACGACCTTAGAACTGGTCGTGCAGGTGATAGTAGATGTATATTTCATCCAAGATTCCTTCTGGCTCTTGCGCCGGACGAAACGGGCTTTCGCCCTGGCGCGTTTGAATGCTTCGAGGTTGGGGGACGTCGGATATCTCCGAAACACCCCCCAAGCCTTGTTCTGAGCCTTACGAGCTGCGGTGCAGTCGGGATTCCACCACGGTTTTGGGAACCGTGGAAACCGAGTCGAGGTCTGAGGAATAGTAGAGGCAGCTGCATGGACGATGCAGTCCGTCAACTCCGCCACTGCAACATTGATGGGCTCCTGGCTGACAGAGTGCTCATCGAGCTCAGACAAGAGCTCGAAGCTACTCCAATCAGCCCGATCAAGCCTCCACCGGGAGATACGCGAAGGGCTGCAAGGCCCCCCACGAGAGATGGTACACACCACGGGGAGGTGATCGCTTCCGTAGGGATTGTCCTCGACCTCCCATGTAAAGAGTGGAAGGATCGAGGAGGAGCAGATGGTGAGGTCAATGGCAGTGAATGTGCGGGTTGGGGTGTGAAAGTAGGTACTGACACCGGTGTTCAACAGGGAGAGCGATGGATCCAGGAGACACTGCTCCAAGACCCGGCCCCTCCCGTTGGTGTCAGCACTGCCCCAGAGCGGACTGTGGCCGTTGAAGTCCCCCATGATGAGGAAGGGGGACGGCAGCTGCGAGACGAGGTCATCAAGGTCATCCCGGAAAATGACGCTTCCGGGCGGGAGATAGACAGAACAGACAGTCAACGAAAATCCCACAAAGAGGCGGATGGCAACCGCCTCTAAGTTCGTAGTAAGGGGAATGACCTGGAATGGGGAGTGATTGCTCACGAGGATGGCAACACCTCCGTGAGCTGGACCATCTCCATCCCGGTCCCGGCGAACGAGAGAAAAGTGCCGGATAGTGGGATTGTTGGCTGTCTGCAAGAATGTCTCCTGAAGGCACACGCATAGGGGTTCGTGTGCCCTCAGGAGGACCTTGATGTCGTCAATATTCTTCTGGAATCCACGACAGTTCCATTGAAGGAGTGTGGCCATCTCAGGTCTTGGAAGAAGTGGCGGACGACTTACGGTTTATTTTAACCGTCGCCAGCGACGGTTTTGGAAAATTAGGGCGGTCCGTGTCCATGTCCTCGGAGTCGTCCGAGCAACATGGATCAGAGACCGCCGAACGCGAAGGAGGTAAAATTTTCTTTTTGGGCCCCGGTGGGGGCCCCTTGGGTTTTGTAGGTCTTGCTTCTGTGGGCGGGGTGGAGGGGGCCTTCCGGAGGTGGAAGTAGAAGGCACAGACACAGGAATAGAAACCGGTGTCAATGTCGAGATTGACACCGACGTCGGCTTCGCCTGCGTCAAGAGGTACCTAGCAGCAGGCGAGAAAGATTCAGCTGGTGGAACGCTGATGTCGGTCTGCACCGCCACGGAAGCCATCGGAATGACGGGCTTTCCGACGACCGCACCGGCATAGGAGACCTTGCCAGGTGGGGCAGGCGGTGCAGCGAGCTTTCTCGCCTCTGGATAGCTGATGTTGTGGAGGGTCTTCAGGCGTTGTACCTCTTTCTCCTCCAGCCACTTCGGACAGTCGCGGGAGTACGCCGGATGTTCACCACGGCAGTTGACACAGCATGCCTTTTCTGCTGTGCAGTCAGGTTCAAGATGATCCTGACTGCCACAACGAGCACAGGTGGGCTTGCCCCGGCATGCGGTGCGGGCATGGCCAAACCTCTGGCATTGAAAGCAACGCAGAGGATTGGGGATAAATGGCCGCACCTCACAGTGTAAGTATCCTGCCTTGATGGAAGTAGGCAGGCGTGGTGTATTGGAAGTTAGAATAAGTACCCGGCTGGGTTCTAACTTTCCATTACGGCGTGACAAAACCCGGTGGACTGCGATCACCCCCTGGGCGGAAAGCTCCGAGAGGATTTCCTCCTCAGAAACCTTGAGGAGGCCCCACTCGGAGATCACACCCCGGGAGGAATTGAGCGTCTTGTGCGGAGTGACTTCGACAGCCACTCCACCAATCGCTGTAACTTTTAATAGAAGCTCCGAATGTTTGGAGCATGCAGTCTCCACCTGCAATTCACCGGATCTTAGGCGCTTGACAGATTTCGGTTCTCCCGCAAGACCTTGAATACCCTTATGTATAAAAAAGGGGGACATGTCCCCAAGTACCTGATCACCCGTAGAGTGGATGATCAGGAACTTCGGAGATGGAGACACACACGAAGACGAAGGCAAAGACAAAGAAGTTGGGGGTTCATGGCGAGCCCTCTTCGCAGCATTGATCGAATTTTGATGAGTTGGAGAACTCATGTTTGGTTTTAAAAAATTCAGTGCCCGTTGTCCCCACCCACCATGGAGTCCAACAAGGGGACGCCCAGTTGGGCGCCAGGGCTGCCCGGGCACCATACCCACACAGCCAGTGAGCCAAGCCCTCACTACAAAACAAAAAGGAAAAGGAAAAGAGAAATGGTGGGATACTCGTCGGAGTTCCCACAAAACAAAAGAAGCAACAAAGCAATAAAGTGTGAGGCAAGAGCTGGCCTCACAAAAGAAAGAAAACTAGAAAATCAGTAAATGTGTGGGGAAACTCGCAAACCGTTGTCCGGACGGTGGACAAGGTTACTCACTGATCAGCATAGTTGACCCTAGCAGGACCAGCCCACCAGCCGATTGATCCTGAGGGGGCCGCCCCAGGACCTCCCGTTTACCTGAAGCAGAGGCCAAAGCAGTGTATAGCAGCGGCCCCGGAAATCGCTGCCCAGCCCCGCGACAGACAGGCTCCCCGATGGCAATACGGCCAAAGGGGACCCCACCAGTCATGAGCTGGGGAGAGAAGACAGGGACCCCTGAGCAACTGCCAGGATCCTCCTTTCCAGGGACACGGGTCTCCGCGCACGGCAAACACGCGGGCGAGCGTTTAGGACCCTGTGAAGGTAACCGAGCCAGCGGAACCTTCACAGGGTGGTCCCCTCACCACGGACAGGCTCTCGCATCGAGGGGAAGATAAATGGTACCAGATATGTTAATAAACAAGCAATGAAGGTATCTAAAAATGGTGATTCAGATAAATAATGGGGACTATGATGATCCTCTCTAATTTAAAATGGTACATAACATCTAAAGATGTTTAAGAGTAGTGATTCAGATTATGTGTTGGGTTGTTTTACCTCTGAGTGGCACTTTTTTGCACACCATGGGCTAAATGGCCAGATCACATGGACCCCGAAGGCTCAGAGAAGGTTGGGTGAGCAGACAGATGGTAGCTTCCCGTCAAGACCATCCAGCGTCTTCTTTAACGTTCACAGGGTATGACTCTCCCGCACACGGAGAAAGGGCCACGTCTAAACTTCCCATCCGATGGACGGCGGCCTTTCCAGGTGCCATCGGTGTCCCCCTATTGACCGTGGGCAGGGCGGGGAGTTTTGCGGAGATAAATCTCAAAGCTGACCCAGCTGAGTAAGCTCGAACCTGGGAACTACAGATTACTGATACTGGCGCGCAACCGACTGAGCCACCCCCGCCCCTTTCAGATTATGTGTATTCATTAAATTAATTAATGAAAAGTTATATATATATACACATAACTTTCTGGAAGTGACAAAATGTCATTAAAGTAATAAACATATGCGTCAAAATGAAGTGATAGCATATATGCAAGAAATAAATGTTGGAAACAGTAATTCATATAGTAGACACTAAACCAAGTAATGACACAAACTACTGCATACTGTATGTCAATAAACAAGCAAGCAAAGAATTGATCAAAATTAATGATTCCAATAAATCGTGCAAACTTTGAGGACTTGTACACAAATATAGTCTTTCCCTAGTTTTATAAAAATTAACATCTGAAGATGCTTAAGTTGTTTATGCATTAAATTAAGTAATAATAACCTATATATATACGTTTCTGAAAAAGAAATATGCTATTATTAACATATACATCAAAATGAAGTGATAGCATACCCAATACAAATGCAGCAAATAAATGTTGAAGAATAGTAGTTGAGATATATTGTAAACACTACACCAAGTAATGACATACATGCACATAGACCTCTAGGTACGTCAATAAGCAAAGAATTTACTACAGTGATTCAGATAAATAGCATAGAGTAAGTGATAACAGAAAAATATCATATAACAGCTTATTCTGAAAAAAAGACAGGCAAAGATTCTTTGGTTCTTATACTAAATTTCCTATCAAAGATGAAATATATCATCAAAGATGAAAATATAATTTTAAATTCGCAAATCCTGTGAAAGTAATGCTGAATAATTATGTGTTGTTTGCAATATGCAAATAAAAATAATTACATGGATTGTTTTACCTCTGAGCGGCACTATTTTTGCACACCATGGGCTAAATGGCTCAGGCCACAAGGACCCCGAAGACTCAGAGAAGGTTGGGGGAGGGGGCCCACTGGAACAGCTGTTGGGAGGCACATGGTAGCCTCCCGTCAAGGCCATCCAGCGTGTTCTTTAACGTTGGGTTGTTTTATCTCTGAGCGGCATTTTTTTGCACACCATGGACCCCGAAGGCTCAGAGAAGGTTGGGGGAGGGGACCCACTGGAACAGCTGTTGGGAGACAGATGGTAGCCTCCCGTCAAGGCCATCCAGCGTGTTCTTTAACGTGCACAGGGTATGGCTCTCCCGCACACGGGGCCACGGCTTAACGTCCCATCCGACGGACGGCGGCCTATTCCAAGCCCATCGGTGTTTGGAATAGGCGGAGATAAATCTCAACGCTGACCTAGCTGGGACTCGAACCTGGGAACTACAGATTACGAGCCTGGCGCGCTACCGACTGAGCCACCCCCGCCCCATATTTACATGCAATAATAATAATCCACAAACGTAAGTTAAAACTCTGCATAACATTGTTTGATGGGTGCTAAAGAGTAAATTTGCTTGGGGGATGGCAAAAAGTTTGTTTGGGGTGGCAAAATGTCTTACGCTAGTACCACGTTTGGCCCAGGTTTTTTATCATCACATTTGGCCTGTTTCAATTTTTTTTTTTCCTTTGACCAGTGGCAGTCATAAGGAGGGGACCAAGCCCCCTTAAAAGAGACTTGCGTGTTGTTTTACCAATCAGTGTTTTTTTTTGCATTCCTGAAGGCATTAGGTAATGGGTTAAAATTCTTGGTTATGCAAATGACCTGGTGATTTTTGGACCGAATGATGATGATGATATCAAAGACAGTATCAGAAGATTAAATATCTCAGCAAAAAAAGTGGGACTAAAAATAAGTCAAACCAAAACTGAACAAAAACTGAACTTAAATGCGTTTCTTTATCGTTACATTTTAAAATATTAGTAAAACTACAATTAAACGGAACCTTTGTTTATAAATTAAAATGTCACTACTCCACCTAACCACAAATTCCGTGGTTCTCATATGTCAGTATCATGCAATGGAAAACTATCAAATAGCAAAAAACACAAAAAACAAAGGACTTTCCGACATTTTGGTTTTCGCAACTTTAGATTTTAAAATAAATGATTCTTTAATCAGCCCAATAATACTATAAAACTAACTTGAAACGTTTCAGATCATTAGAGATTTATCAGAATTCATAATGCGGAGAGTTCTTTTTACGAAACTTTCAGCTTTAAACACTGTCGTCATTTTTCATTCAATTTTCTTTTAATTATATTCGTACAATCATCGATGCAAGTTTAAATAACAAAGTATCCAACACTTTTCCTTTTGAATAAAAGATGGTAGCACTCTACAATCATCGCTAGACACATGGCCGAGTCAGCGCACTTGGCTACTGGTCATGCCAGAGTTCGAGCCCCGAGTAAATGCAGTGGTGGTCATTAGGGGGCCACGACCCCCTTCAAGAGACCGCAAGTGTTTCAACAGCCAGACTATTTCTTTTCCAAGAAGGCAAACCCCTGACACCTTCAATACCCCATATGAAGGCAAATGTAAGGACATAAAAGGATTTTGTACTCCAGAAATGACACTTTTCACTACAAAAGCCTTAGTATGTCCCCCTCCAGGAATGAGATTTATGACCGCCCCTAAAAGGATGTTTGTGTTACTTTTCTGATGAGATCCCTTCTGGTGTAGGGCGCCCCTCATTGGAGGCTAATTTCACCATGATCTTACAATTACTGGCATATAAACAAGCCCCTGTCCGACCTCTGAGGAAAACAGCTCCTTGAAGTATTTTTTAGTACACTTTTCTTTTTTCAAACAGAAATGTTATTGGATTACAACCGTGGATAACGAGATTAAAAACCTCTTTAAAAAACTTGTATTAAATTTACTGCAATAATTTTCAGTACATACATTTTTTAAACACTATAAAAAACTATTCGTTTTTTAACTTATGAAATTTCCAAAAGTTGCCCTAGTAGACTAAAGTATTTTAATTCCATTTCAAGATTATAGTGTATCAATTTACGCTTCATTGAATCTGAAGAGACGCGGGTTCGTGTCTTGCGAAGTGTAAAACATTTTCTCCATTAAAAAAATTGCGTGCTATTGTGTTCGATGTACGAATGCAGCTGATACAGCGGACACGTTTAGGTTTAGAATGTGCTGCCATCTAGCGAAAGCTTTTGCAACCTACATTTATTTTTACTTTGTAGTTCAGAAACAGTTTGGTAACTTATAGCAAAATTTCAACTTATAGCAAACTTATAGCAAAATTTTAATGCACCGAAATTTCATGTTTACATTTTTATTTTCATATTTGCATATCTGTAATATGAAAGGCATTTTGTAGAGAAAAATGTATTTCTTAAAATGATACTTAGCCATAAACATATTTCTACCCAGTTCTGAAATACAAGATCTGGATCTAAAACAATTGCACTGGACTAAGAATATTTTTCCACTGTTTTTTCTACACCATACTTTTGCCAAATCTATAATGTTGTGGTCTTTTTAAAATGCCTATTCTTTTACAATATATTATTCCCCCCTCATTCTAGTGTTCCTTTTAAATATACCATACTTTTACATTTAGTGGTTGGTGTCTTTTAAAAGAGTATTTTTACACTTTTAGAGCGAACACTTTTAGTGAACGAGTTCATATTTTACAAACTTTTTGTACAACACAGTTCGTATTGTAAAATATAAACTCTGTTCACTAAAAGTGTTTCCTCTAAAAGTGTAAAAGTAGTCTTTTAAAATGACATCACTAAAATTAATGTAAATTATATACATATTGTCGAGTGGTTAGCGCACTTGGCTACTGATCAAAGAGACGTGGGTTCGAGCCCCAGGTTAAGGCATGGATGTATGTGTTGTTTTTCTGCTGAGGTCCTGCCATCCTCTCAGACCTTCTACTATGGCATATAAACTGACAGGCTCTTGTCAGACCTCTGTGGCAAGCAATTGCTTGAGGGGGTATTTATTTTTTATTTATTTAAAATATGAACGCTGTTGTACTAAAAAATGAGCAGATTGAACTCAATAGGCAATGACGAAGCACAGCCAGAGTCCAATGTAGATATAGCACACTTCTTCAAGAAGCTCAGACAAGTTTAAAGATTCAGTTCTTTTTCCAATAATATAAATATAAGAAAAATAAAATATATAATTATTTCAATTGATTTTAACCTTTTAATGATTTAGTATTTAAAATTAATATACAAAAGTTTTCGTTTTTTTTTTCAGGCTTTCTCTCTTTCATTAATGAATCACCCTTAGCATTTATAATAATCTTATAAAGAATTTTCAGTTCCTGTGAATTATTTCTAGCATTTTTATTTCCAAATAACACTGAATTTTAAGTTTGTCTTTTCAAATATTTTTTTTTTATTTCTTAGCCTATATGTCGAGTATTAAAAAAAATTTAGCAACATGCATTTCAGTATATGTTTATGATTGTGTCAAATATTTTTGATATTTCTAAACAGACTTGGGCTAGTAAGAGTTTAGTCAGTGCTGGGCTCAGGTTAGAATACTTGAGCCTGAATTCATTTCAATTATATACACTAATTTTTTTCTTTTTTGCCTATTCCAACTATTAAATCTATCCAAGTGGAAAATTACTCCCTTTGCCCATACTGTTCCTTTAGATGTGGCTCTGTCACTATAATTACATCATTTATTGTTTTACATCTGAATGGCATTTTTTTTAACCAATGGGCTAAAGAGCAAGATCACAAGGACACCAAAGTCTCAGAGAAAGTTGGGAAGGGAATCCACAAGACAACTGCTAGGAGAGAAGACAATCCAGTCTGTTTTTTAATATGCTCTCCTGATTGTGGGATCATAGTTTAACATTTCATTTGATGTACAGTGATCTTTCCAAGTCTATTGGTATCACCTTGTTGCAGGGAGAGTAGTGGTTAGTGAAGAAAATCTTAACACAGGAAGATTTGGGACTTGAAACTGAGAATATCAGATTATGAACCTGGTGTGCTACTGAGCCAATCATTGCTCCAATTGCATCAGTATAATCTACATATGGATAATCTGGAACAATGTACATTGATTCACAGAATAATAAGTCAAGATTATGGAGGGGGTAAGGAGCTTATCCCTTAAAAATGCTCAAAAAGAAAAAAAAAACAGCTTTTGATATTTTATGTAAAATTCATGATACATCTGAGGAAACGAGATTGAAGATAATACAAATTCCACGTGCATAGCAAAAATTACTGCATTTCAGAACAATTAAATGCTCTTACAGTAAACAGTACAATTAAACAGCTCTTACAGTTATCAGCACAATGCAATGCAGGTATGTGTTGCTTTGTGAAATGTTTTTGATTCTCATTAATGAACATTTTGTATAGCATTGATCACTCTGGTTACATACTATGCATATGGCCAAGTTCATTGATTTTTTTTTAAATGACGAATATTAAATTTCAATTATGAACATAATTTTTAGAACTGAAAAATGAAAATTATATTACAGAAAATAAGTTCAATGTCAGTCATCAACTATGAATTTCTAAAATTAAAATGCATTTGTGCAATTTATATTAGTAAGACAGAAATGTGCAACTTACAACCAAAAAGGTTGGTGTGCCTGGCTTTCCAAGAATGTAATGGATTTAAATATTTTCACATTGTTTGGACTGGCATTGAAATTAAAGAAATTTTTACAAAGAACCTATAGGAAAGCTATTCAATGCAATCAGCACAATGCAGGTATGTGTTGCTTTGTTCAAAATTCATAACAATTATATCCAAAAACAATGTTATGTCATTACTAAAAATTTTTATACCACTTAATTGATATGAGGCATTAATATTCTAAAAATGTTGTCTCCATTACCAAAAAAATTACTTACCACTGAAAATACAGTTGTCCGTAAGTTATGTAACCTCTTGAGGGGAAGAGCTCATGTTTTTTATTGCAATGCACTACATAGTGGGGATTTGGGTTGGGTTGTTTTACCTCTGAGCGGCACTTTTTTGCACACCATGGGCTAAATGGCCAGGTCACATGCACCCCGAAGGCTCAGAGAAGGTTGGGGGAGGGGACCCACTGGAACAGCTGTTGGGAGACAGATGGTAGCCTCCCGTCAAGGCCATCCAGCGTGTTCTTTAACGTGCACAGGGTATGGCTCTCCCGCACACGGGGCCACGGCTTAATGTCCCATCCGACGGACAGCGGCCTTTCCAAGCCCATCGGTGTCCCCTACTGACCGTGGGCAGGGTGGGGAATTTTGCGGAGATAAATCTCAACGCTGACCCAGCTGGGACTCGAACCTGGGAACTACAGATTACGAGCCTGGCGCGCTACCGACTGAGCCACCACCGCCCCTCATAGTGGGGGAAGTCAGTTGTATTGTTATGTAATGCTATTACTAATGTCACAGTGTATTTACTAATGTCACAGGATATAATTCTCCTGCACATAGTGATGTGGCTTAATGTTCCATCCAACGGACAGTGGCCTTTCCAAGCCCATTACTGTACCCTTTCTCATCAAGGCAGAGGGCTACACTTATTTATGCAATTCAGATTTTTTTTCGTTTTTCCTGGTGACAAAAATCAGTTATAACATTTCTACTTATAACTATAACCATTACTACAAAAGAAAAAACCATGTAAAAAGGAATATTATGTAACCTTAAGGGAAGGAGGAGGAAAATGGGAGTCCAGTTCTCAAAGTGGTGTCTGTGGACTGATGGTGGTCAAGCTGCCAGGAAATGTTTTCTGAAACATAAGTGATATGCCTTAGTTTTTTAAACTGAAAGTAGTATCTTGTTTTAGTATTTTCAATAAAAATTTAATTTTTGAATTCAAAATTTCTAAATATCTTTCCTAGTTGGCAATCCTACACTGGACCCTGGAAAAAATTGGCAGTTGGCCACATCAGACAGTTTGAGAAGAACTGCATTACGTGATGCAGTGTTTCACATAATGCAGTGTGCTTTTCTAAGAAAGTTTCCAAACATTGCACTCAAATCTAGCAAAACTTCCATTAAACTCAAACAAGTTATCCCCAACCCACACACACACATACTGGAAGTTTTAGGATGTACCACTACTAACATGGTGTTACATGGGGGTTTAAAATTTGGCTAAAACAATGTTATGTGATTTATGGATGACTCCAAATACTGAACACCCCAAATTAAAGGGTTGCTAGAAAATTGTCTTGGGCTGAGTGGGATATGAGCCCATGACCTCCTGATAAAATGTCAGGTACTCTGGACCACTGAGATACTGACCACTGATCAAGATCTCCTCTAATTGATATTATGAACATTTCTACCTACAGTACACAATCAGTGTGTCACATGAAGGCACTATTTCAGCAATCAAACCTCAGACGGCAGACAACAAGAATGCCATGAAGATGGAAAGTATATTCACGAGTATACAATAGTTTAAATTTGAATACTCTTGACTTCTCTTGTTCACAGATCAAAGAAATGCCACTCTCATTTCGATCCCACCGGGCTCAAGACAATTTTCCTCTAAAAATTGGTTCGATGTAAGAGTGGTATTTCTTTGATCTGTGAACAAGAGAAGTCAAAAGTATTCAAATTTAAACAATTATATAATTGTGAATATACTTTCCATCTTCATGGCATTCTTGTTGTCTGCTGTCTGAGGCTTGATTGCTGAAATAGTGCCTTCATGTGACACACTGATTGTGTACTGTAGGTAGAAATGTTCATAATATCAATTAGAGGAGATCTTGATCAGCAACCAGTAGATCAGTGTCCAGAGCACCTGACACGTTATCAGGAGGTCGTGGGCTTGTATCCCACCCAGCTCATGACAATTTTTCCTCTAAAAAGTTGGAACGATATAAGAGTGGTATTTCCTTGATCTGTGAACCAAAGAAGTCGAGAATATTCAAATTTAAATCAAATTTAAATATATTATGTATTATACAGGGTTATTAAAAGAAGCATATCTTAAAAGCATTTCATAAAATTGACTCCGAAAGAGATCTTTTTAATATCAAAAGCTTTCAAAGTTTACAAATAATTTTCAATGGACTTAAATGCAGTGCTTATATTGAAAATCATGTGTAAATTTTGAACCTGGATATTTGACAAGGGGCATATAAATGATGCTTAGACTGAAATTTAAAATGATTCATGTGTACAGGATATCTCCTGTGATATTTTACTACATAAACTCTTGAGTTTATTTCTTTTTTTTTTTAATTTGTTTACAAAAGTAAATAATCAATTACCCCTTTTTCTCCTGAGTGATTCAAGTGCTTGGCCTCCAATCAAAAGAATACAAGTTCATACCACAGATATGGCACGATTCTTGTGTTGGCTTTCTGCCAAGGTCTACTACCTTCCTTACTGATCTCCCCTGTGGCATATTTTATAACACACTTCTGTCAGACCTATTTAACAAGAAGCTGCTTGAAGGGTAATTTTTAATAATTCAGGAAATAAATTGCCTTGAATAATAATTTTCTTATTTAAGAAATTTCAATCTTCTAAGATAGGGGTTCTCAATGTGGGGTACCCGTACCCCTTGGGGGTAAACGTTAAAACTTTTTGGGGTACGCCATGTGAGCTGAAAAGTCACTAGATATATGTTATATATATATATGTTTTATTTTATTCCCACTGTTATATTATAGCTATAGTTTTATCTATCTTTATAAGGGGTACGCCAGTTACATATACATTTCCAGGGGGTACGTAAAGCATAAAAGGTTGAGAACCACTGCTCTATGATATTAAAATATGAGAATTTTTTTGATGACCCTATATATATATTGGTAAGTGGAAGAGACACATAAATGATTTCTACTTCCTGTTCTGCTATACAATACTGTTATGTACTGGTATGTAATTAACTATTTGGGATAAATGGATTTTTTTCTTGACATCATGTCAAAATTAGCATGCTCAGCATTCTTATCACCCTGGAGACTAACAAAAGTACGTAAAATTCACACTGCAGTAATTAAAAGATTTAATTCTCTATGTCACTGTAAATAACTTAAGTGTACGAGGGACAGCAAAAAGTTCCTGACATGTATCTGCAGAACAAAAGCTATTGCACTTACCTCAACAAAACTTTTGCTGTCCTTCACAATACTCACTTCCAGCATCTATGCAAAGTTGCAAACATTTATGCCAATTCTCAAATGCTTGGTATTATTCCTGTTGGGGAATACTCTGCAACTCTCAATGAACACATTTTACAAGGTATTGCACTCTTGAAAAAGGCTTCCCAGCAGTTCCTATTCAATTTTTGGAAACAACCAAAATCACATGGTGTAAGATCAAGTGAATATGCAGGATGGGGTACTATTTGATTTTTTCCTGCTCCAGATAAGCAGCAACTGGCTGGGTTTTGTGAGTCTGGCATTGTCATGAAGGAGAACTCAACCCAATGCCTGTTTTTGGACACTGCTCCTTCATCTCCTTAACCATTTTGGGCAAAATAATATTGGTATAATATTGGCCATTTAGAGTCATTTTTTCAGATAAGGTGTCCACAGCAACCACTCCTTGGGAATAAAAAAAAATTGTGAACGTCCTCTTCTTTGGGCGAGTCTTGTCAGAGAATTTGGGGATGTGGTTCATCTTCCACAACCCATACATATTTTTGATTCTTCTGGCAGTTATATAGTAATAAAACCATGTCTCATAACCTGTGATAATGTCTGTCAACTGTTTGGGGTCACTAGGTTCAAACACTGCCAGCATCTCCTTGCACAAGTCAACTCTAACCCCTTTTTGCTGTTCTTATCAGTTTGTGGAGTACCCATTTCACACAGATCTTTTGGAACTTTCCAGGCTCATAATCGACCCACTATTAGAAAATGAATAAATGTTGATGAATAATTGTTTCCACACTACCAATCGATACAATGACATCTAAACATATTACCAGAACAACGATGTGAGTTTTCCTTAACAAGTTCACAAACAGCAGCAATGGTTCTCTCATTCAAGGCATCCTTCAGTGTTCCTGCACAAGGGAGATCTTCAAAGCTCTGCCATTCTTCTCTGAATTTATACATCCATCCTGCAACAGTGCTATATGAACAGGCATGATCCCCATAGGTTGGGTTCTTTTATCTCTGAGCGGCACTTTTTTGCACACAATGGGCTAAATGACCAGGTCACAACGACCCGCTATTAGGAGATGAATGGTAGTCTCCCATCAAGGCCATTCAGCATGTTCTTTAACGTGCACAGGATGTGGCTCTCCCGCACACGGGGCCATGGCTTAATGTCACATCCGACAGACAGTGGCCTTTCCAAGCCCATTGGTGTCCCTTACTGACTGTGAGCAGAGCAGGGAATTTTGTGAAGGCAAATCTCAACAGAGACCCAGCTGGGACATGAACCTGGGTACTGCAGATTACGAGCCTGGAACGCTACTGACTAAGTCACCCCCACCCCAGCATGATTCCCATATACTTGTGATAAATCAGCATGAATTTTTTTTGTGTGTGTGTGTTGTTCCCAAGCTGCATCCTTGTGAAAATGCAAGATATTTCTACATCTTTAGTAGTTTACATAGCAACAATGCACAGATTTTGCAGACCAAACTTTACACACCACCAGCAAAGAAAGAAATGATGATATGGGTTGTTGGGTTGTTTTACCTCTGAGCGGCACTTTTTTGCACACCATGGGCTAAATGGCCAGGTCACATGGACCCCGAAGGCTCAGAGAAGGTTGGGGGAGGGGACCCACTGGAACAGCTGTTGGGAGACAGATGGTAACCTCCCGTCAAGGCCATCCAGCGTGTTCTTTAACGTGCACAGGGTATGGCTCTCCCGCACACGGGGCCACAGCTTAACGTCCCATCTGACGGACGGCGGCCTTTCCAAGCCCATCGGTGTCCCCTACTGACCGGGGGCAGGGTGGGGAATTTTGCAGAGATAAATCTCAACGCTGACCCAGCTGGGACTCGAACCTGGGAACTACAGATTACGAGCCTGGCGCGCTACCGACTGAGCCACCCCCGCCCCGATGATGATATGGAATTTGTTTTTAACATATAATAACAAGTTTTCAAACAAGTCGCAGCTCATTAACTTCAGAGGAACAAATGCAAATCTACAAACACATATTATCATTACATATGAATCATATGTCAAGAACTTTTTGACTAAATAATTTTTCAACTAAAATATTTATTATATTTGAAATTTTGCTAGCAATGTTCTCATTAAAAATTATATTTGAAATTTCTATTTAATATTAAATTAATTAGCATTAAGAATTTTAGGGTTTAAAACATTAAAGTGTGGATCATTAATAAGATTCAGATTAACCCACCAGACTTCAGAAACATGTTCTACCCACTATAGTAATTTCCCCAGTAGTGTTACTGACGCGTCACTGCCTATTGGTATGACCAAAGTTGTCGCATAGGATGAGACATCAAAAGACAAAATTTAAACTTTTAGCTAATGTCAAAATTTAACTATGGATAGAATAATTATAAAATATATATTATAGTTTTGAAAATAGAAATGACATATAAGGCTTGAGTTTCATATTTATCTTTCTATAGTATATTTAGTCTACTTGTGGTTATACATGTATGACAAATCAGCATTGTATCTTATTTCACTGTTTTGTAATTTTGAGTTCTTGTGACTAGTTCTATTAATAATTATGTCTAAAACTTAAGGGACTTTTTTTTATACAATTATGGTACATTTATGGACATCAAACTCAAGGACTGTTCCAGTCTCAGTAAGCTAAAATTGGGGCACTTACTCGATGTTGCTTTGTTAAAAAATGGGAATTGTATCTTAACCACTTCCACTCCTGTCTTCATGTCCATACCATCGCCTGACCCCTATGTTGACATATGATCAATATGACATTTTACTTCAGACTACTGCCATCTATTGATTCTTCATCTGGTGACAGATTTTTCTGCCTTAACTTTGCAGTTTGTGTTAGCACATTGTTTTTCAAAGAAAAAAAAAATTGAAGTGGGCTATAGGTAAAGTTGGAGAAAATATTTTAGTGGAAAGGGCTAAGTTTGAATACTCTAGATCTGCTAAAACACAAGAAATCTACCACCATGTATAACTATTTCCATTAAAAGTAATGTACTAAGTTTTTTTACTAGTAATAGAATATTTTTCAGGGTTTCTAAATGTATTGCATCTAAGTATTAATGCCAAAACATAATATAAATGGTATTTCAGATATGTCAATAAAAACTCTTTCCCTCTTGAATTATTAAATTAGGACTAAAAACATTACTGATTTACTGAACATTTTTTAATTACCTGAATCACATTCACAGCTTTTATGCCAGAATTTTCTTTTAAAACATTTATCACACATTTGAAAATCAGTCAATGATAAAAACAAACTCTTGAACTTTATTGAAGAGATTACATTTCAATGCATATTTTAAAAACTAGGTAGTTTCTTTAATGCTATTTTTATTTTAAAGCAAATTACTTAATATCATCAATGATTAATACAAAAAAAACCTTGCAGTGTTCCTAAATTTCTGATTTAAACACACTACTTTGAAATGGAAACAATGCATAATAGTTCACAATTTAAATACTTTTTGCAATATTTACGAAAGTATGCAAAATATCAAAAATATTCATGTATATGTATGTTTATAACGAATAAAAAATTAACTAGATAATTTTTACATATTCTTTTGCAATTCACATAGCACTTGGTCGAAAATTTTTTCCTTTTCTGCAGTACCATTAAGAAATTTAATATTTTCACACTTTTCTTCCATTTCTTGCTTATTACTGAGATACATGGGCCAGACACAGATTTCGAAATATCCAGGAGGATCAACTGGATCATAAACTCGTGCACTTCTCCTTTTGAAACATTCCTCTTTGGTCAAAGTCAAGAAAAATTTCTCATGGAATAATTTTTCCAAATGTGAATAGTTGTATATAATATGTCCTTCAATAATGAAAAGGGATTCTTTATATGGAGGAGTCGTTGCTAATATTTCTTTCACTCTCTTCATAAGTGCATCCCAGTCTATTGATCCTAAACGTTCCCAGTTTGCATGGTTTAATTCAGGTATAATAAGGTGATGTTCGCTGTGTTTATCATAAAAATAATCATCCTGGAGTAGAAGCACGCTGCCTTTGAAATTCTCCCGTAGGAAATTGGATAAAGTTGTTTTACCACCACAAGTTGCCCCCGATATCCCGACGACTTTCCAACCGGACATATTACGTAGAGAGCTTGTGTATGAACTTTGGTCTGATACGCCAGACTCCTGGCACTGACCTATGCACTTTCCCAATCTCTCAGAGAAAGCGATAAAATAGCCAGAGTTTATGATTCCACATAATTTTTTAAACATACCTATGATACTTAATTAGATTTAATACTTTCTCCCAATTATATATTTCGGCTCAATATATCACTTTTAAATAGAAAAGATTGAAAACTGTATATTTCGCATTGAATAAACCAAACAATCAACTCTAATGTCATCCATTATTGCTCCTATTACCACCCCCACCTCCTTAGGTTTAGCGGGCCATGATTGGTGTATGCTCAACACAAATGGTCCAATAACATTCAAAATACCGATTCACGTGCTTTCTGCGGTCGTGGCAAAGACGAAGTGTTGAATATTATAATGCATAATTAGCGCGCTTGGCTACTGATCTAAGGGACCTGGGTTCGAGCCCCGGATAAGGCATGGATGTATGTGTCGTTTTTCTGCTGAGGTCCTGCCATCCTCTCAGACCTTCTACTATGGCATATAAACTGACAGGCTCCTGTCAGACCTCTGTGGCAAGCAGCTGCTTGAGGGGGTATTTATTATTTTTATAATAATTTGCTAATAAGGTACTTATTAGCAAATATTTTACTATGTAAAAATTGATAAATGAAACTAATGGGCAAATCGCAACTGAAAGATAGAAAAATGAAGCGCTAGAGCTTAAAAAAAACCTTCCATATTATATCAAAGAGAGCCAAATAGAAGAGTAAGAAGGTGGATTTGAGGTAAAAGAAACATATGTCGCCTCCCCAACGGAATTCTTACCACCTCCCTCCCCTCGAAACTAAATCCTGTGTATGTGCCTGATGTAAACGATGGAATCCAACCTACTAGAAGATTTGGGAATTGCGAATTTTAATATTTCTTTATTATCTTTCTAACCCAACGATTTTTAAGTTATCTCTAAAAGCCAAAAAATGAATATTTTCAATGTTTGCTTAAAGACATATTGCGCAAGCAATATGTACAAACTAGTTAGTTACAGCTCAATTTTTCGAGTCCGCGGCCGCCCGAGCCCGCATTTGGGAAAAGATTTCACTGGTGTAATAATAATTAGAAATAATTGTAAAAACAAAGTCTCATCCTATAAACACAAAGCCCCATTTAGATATTAACAATGCAGAATACGTAAAAAATAATCAAAAGCCGCATGGTGCTTATTTTTAATTACTGAACACTGAGTAATGAATTGAAATTATAATCAAATAATATTTTTACTTACTGTTTTTTACAACAAGAAATATTTGAAATTTAAATTATTCTGAGACCCATCCCGGGGTCGTCCGACGCGGCCGGACTTTGGGTCAGCCAGAACTCATCTCTAATACAAGCAACTCTAGCTAATATATTAAAGTTAACGGATATAAAATAAAGTAAAAAAAATACTCCCTCAAGCAGCCGCTTAGCCACAGAGGTCTGACAGGAGCCTGTTAGTTTATATGCCATAGTAGAAGGTGATCTAAGGGACCTGGGTTCGAGTCCCGGGTAAGGCATGGTTGTGTGTGTTGTTTTTCTGCTGAGGTCCTGCCATCCTCTCAGACCTTCTACTGTGGCATATAAACTGACAGGCTCCTGTCAGACCTCTGTGGCAAGCAGCTGCTTGAGGGGGTATTTATTTTTTTTTATTTAGAAGGTTTGTGAGGTTGGCAGGACCTCTGCAGAAAAACAACACAAACATCCATGCCTTACCCGGGGCTCGAACCCAGGTCCCTTAGATCAAGTAGCCAAGAGTGCTAACCACTCGGCCACGGGGCGGCAAAGAGTTCAGAATTAATACGTTTAAATGAAGATCTGAAATTCAGGTGCTCAGCAGAAAATATGGTGTTATTTACACTGAGAACCATAAAATGCAGTTCTACGACCTATCCGTTACAAGAATAGGCACCGCTAGAATATTACGCTACCTAAGACATTATTATATATAGTAATACACTGTAAACCCATTTAAAAAATTTTGTTAACTTTTAAATTAAGGTCAGAGATATTTTGAAAACTCTCAAGAAAGGTTACTTCACTTCATTGACATTTTAGGGGTAAACTTCCTTTGGAAAAAGCCGCAGGATATCTGTAACTCAGTTGAACAGTGGTAATTCCCCACTATGGGGGAGAAGGGTCGAGCCACAAGGAATGACCTTGACTCCGGAGGGTCGGTAGATCTCCAGGCAATCAAGAAGCAGGCAGACTTTTGCGTTAGGTGACGTTATTGAAGTTGGTACTTATGGGCAAGGGTAATAGGTCTTTTTTTGCAATGGTAGTAGCAAATTGAGAACGTCTCCTACAGGTACATAAACTTAATGGTTTGAAAATAACTAACATTTACTACAAAAACTACGACATTTATAAATATAATGTGGATTTAGCCAGATTAAGTAGTCCCGTGGACGAATGGTTAGCTACTGATCAAGGGACCTTGGTTCGAGCACCCTACTGCTTAGTCACTATACATACCAATCACAGTTGATTCACAATCTGAAGTTGAGAAAGAATATGTTCAGTTTAAACAGGCTTTTTTTTAACTAACAGTGCTCTTTCGGGTAAAAAGGAGCAGAGAAGACAAAGCTATTTGAGTGATAAGGCTATATATTTGTAATATTTCTGAAAGATGGATTTGCAGGAATAATCTGAACAAAAATTCACACTAAAGCTATAAAAAACAATAATAGAGTAATTTTTGTTGCATAATTGGAAAAATGAAGAATATCATTTTAAGTGTGTAAATAATCAAAAACACATTTCTTCGCGTTTCTTATCATTTTTAAGAGCACCTGAATTTTTTTTTTTCCCAATGATTGGCAACCTCCATGAACTTAAAGAAGGAACTTTTCCAGATGTCTAATTCTTGACGAAAAGGCAAAGTTTGTAAAAAAAATTAAGAAATGTTGAACTAGGAAGTATTAATCGTTTACAACAAATAAATTTCTTTCAGATCTTTTTTAATTTTCAGAGCTTTTTTAATCATCATAACTTCAAATACTACTCAATCTGCATGCAAATGTTTACGTCTCGAGCAGGACGGAGACTGTTGCGCCGAAACGTATTTCGCGTTGCCCAGACAACCACTAGGTCAGCGGGAAACCCTGCGCGGGAAGAGGACCTTGATCATTGCGGCATATGGGGGTAGTTGGGTAGACGGTGCGATATTGGAGAGTTGTAAACAGTAATGGGCTAAGGCAGCTGAGGTAGTTTTGGAAAGTAGCCTGGGGAAGAAGAATAAACTAGTGCCTTTTCAAAAGAGTTTTAATGAATTATCTGTAATATTTACTAATATTTGTATAAAGATTGCTTTGTATTCCGGGAGGGCAATAGATGAAAAAGGAGAACGTATGGTAACCCTATACACATTATGTCACGTCGGTCACATTAAGCGTTTTGTGTAAGATAATAATAAAGACAATGCTCTCTTGGTAAGAGCAAAATGACTTCGTATGCAAAAGACTGACTACTGGATAATAAGACTCAAATAAAGCAGCGCAATTTTACATTCCAATTTACACATTTAATAAACGCAGTTGCCATACTAGTCACTCACTCTTAGAGCCGAATTGGAATCGCCGAAATAGCTCAGTTGGGAGAGCGTTAGACTGAAGATCTAAAGGTCCCTGGTTCGATCCCGGGTTTCGGCAGTCTTTTTTTTTTTTATTTACTACATTAGAAATTTAATCTATAACATGGATTAGTGATGGATTTCCGACAGGTCACAGTTTCGAATGCACAGAAAACTAAATTTAAAATTTCCTTTGTAAGCAAATTTCGTTTTCAAATTCCTATTCAATTTTACCTGATATAAATAAATTTAATCTAATTAATATTGATGATACATATTATAGAGATTTCGCATATTAATACAGAGCCCAAGATTTTTAACTGCAACTGAATAAATTTCCGCTCAAGCAGCTGCTTGTCTTAGAGATCTGATAGTAGACAGAAAGGTAACACAGAAAAGAAACATCCACACTTTACCCAAGGCTCCAACCCGGGTCCTTTTGATCAATAACCAAGAGATGCAAGAAGCATTTCAGTTGATTTCTTTCTTCTGGAGATGGATATATACTTTCGCTTTCTGATTCAATAAAATAATTCAAAAAGAGTGTGAAAGACTTTCGAAACTTCAAAAGTTCTATTTCATTAAAAAAAAATTAATTTCAATTCTTAAGACAGTGCAAACCAGATATATAGCAGAAAAATATTTTAGAGAGGCATTTCCCTAAATTTTGGGGTGCAAAATAAAAAAAAAATCGATATAGTACTATGTGAACTCTATTGCTATTAAAATGCATACTATACCCCTAAAAAATATTACCAAAAAAAAATTAGTTCATTTCTTCTCAGGAAAAGAGCTAGTAAAAAACTTAAGAGGTGGAATTCCGTTCCCTTTTATGCTTATAAAAATTGTTGAAAAATACGTATACTACATACACGAGTATTATTTAAATTCCCCAGTGGTAGTCCACATATTGTATGTATTATACTGAAGAAAAAACTAGCGTTTTATAAGCTTACTTACTAATATAAAGAAATGCTTAAAAGGCAACAAAATCTTAAACTCCGTTTCTTTAATAATTTGTTTATCTTTCATATGAAAACACTTCAAATGTTATTCAATTAATCACTTCAATTACTAAGCAATATTGTTGAAATATAAATATTGACGTCTCACTGAACTTCATACGACTTTATAATGTAATGAAATATTTGGCCTCCAGATGGCGCCATATCCAAACCTCTATATACACAAACTGATAGTTCATAACACAAATTACTCCAGTAATCATTTCCATCCAGCTTTCCTGGTAAGGTAAGCTGGATGGAAATGGAACTAAAAAAAATTATAAAGATGTTCGAATTTCATATATAATCGTGCTCATCGTTAATATTATAGAAAGTATATTAATGCAAAATATATGCTAACAATAATAAGAGAAGTTTACAACAAATAAAAATAATCTCCCAGTTTTCAGACTTACTAAAAGTGAAACACATCATTCAACAGTCTTTTGTACAGTTCAGTCATTATATTATGACAAATTTCAATATTCAACGGCGCATATTCAATTTCCTGAAATATTTCTCTCTTCTTTTGGAAATTGTGATTTGATTACTTGTGTCAGTGTCGATTTACACAAAAGGAGAAAACTCCTCTTAATTTTACAAAAAAAAATTCCCAATTTTTTGTATTTACCTGGATTTTACAAAGTCGTTTCAAATTTTGCCAACTTCAATTAACTTTGAGGGGAGCTCCCTCCTATACCCCCCATAGCTACGCCCCTGGGTCTTGTGTACTATTTTTTCGATGCGGGGGGAGGAAGGCGCTGATACTCCATCGACCTTTTTTGTTTAGGGAGGGGCAGGTTTAATGGTTGTATCGAATAGCAACCCAAATTCCACGGTTTTATGTTTCTTTGCTACTATTAAAATGCTCCATTAATTGAACTATCTGTTATACACTGATACTAATACGATTCATATAAAAGTTATATAGCCTAGAAACGGCCGAATGATTAACTCACTTGGCTATTAAGTAAAGGGTACTGTTGTCTATCTCCGCAAAACTATTCGCCCTGCTGGTTGGTTGGTTGGTTGGTTGTTTGGGGTTTTTTGGCGCATGAGCTACTGAGGCTATAATGCGCCAAACGAGATAAATAGAAGCTAAAAGTCAAGTACCCCTGAACCAAAGTTAAAACCAAGTGCTGTAAAAGGCAAAAGATAAAACCAACAAGATGTATAAAGATATAACAGAAAAACAATAAAAACAAAATGTAAATGTAACAAAAACAACAAGATGTATATAGTAAAAAAAACCAGGTGCAAAGCCTGGGTTAGACATAAAAAATACAAGGTAAAATCAAAGTCGACTAAAATAGCCACAATGCTTCAAAAAGGTTAAAAACTGGCGGTAAAACACAACGATCAGATAAAAGATGTCCGAGTGTAAGAGGCTCGGACATAAAATTATGAAAGCTAAAATAACATTGACGTTCGAAATTAAAACACGGACATTCGACTAAAATATGTTTAATGGTTAAAATGGTGTCACAAAACTCGCACTTAGGTTCGTCGTCCGCCTTGAGAAGAAATATAAATAAATAAACGAATGACCTAAGCGGAGCCGAGCAAGTACAACTTCCTCCTTGCTATTCCTGCGAAAACAACACTGCCACGGTTTGACAATGGGCTTGATCTCGAAAAGCTTGTTAGCAACCTGTTCAGACCAAGATCTCTGCACAGTGCCCGCAGCATGGTGGAAAAACGCTGCCGGAAGTCCACATATGGAACCGGCAGCGGATAGTCGAACAAGGGTGTGACTGACTTGGCAGCAGCGTTTGCCCCTGATTCCGACATGACCGTCGAACGAGAGAAAAGTGTCAGATAGTGGGATTGTTGGCTGTCTGCAAGAATGTCTTCTGAAGGCACACGCAGAGGAGTTCGTGTGCCCTCAGGAGGACCTTGATGTCGTCAATATTCCTCTGGAATCCACGACAGTTCCATTGAAGGAGTGTGGCCATCTCAGGTCTTGGAAGAATTGGCGGACGACTTACGATTTATTTTAACCGTCGCCAGCCACGGTTTTGGAAAAATAGGGCGGTCTGTGTCCATGTCATCAGAGTCGTCCGAGCAACATAGATCAGAGACCACCAAACGAGGAGGTAAAATTTTCTTTTTGGGCCCCGGTGGGGGCCCTTGGGTTTGGAAGGTCTTGCTGTCTGTGGGCGGGGTGGGGGGGGCCTTCCGGAGGTGGATGTGGAAGGCACAGACACAGGATAGAAACTGGTGTCGATGTCGAGATTGACACCGACGTCGGCTTTGCCTGCCTCAAGAAGTATTTAGCAGCAGGCGAGAAACATTCAGCTGATGTTGGTCTGCATTGCCACAGAAGCCATCTTAACGACAGGCTTTCCAACGACCGCACTGGCATAGGAGACCTTGCCAGATGGGGCAGGCGGTGCAGCAAGCTTTTTTGCCTCTGGATAGCTGATGTTGTGGAGAGTCTTCAGGAGCTGTACCTCTTTCTCCTCCAACCACTTCGGACAGTCGCGGGAGTACGCCGGATGTTCACCACGGCAGTTTACACAGCATGCCTATTCTGCTGTGCAATCAGGTTCAAGATGATCCTGACTGCCACAACGAGCACAGGTGGGCTTGCCCCGGTATGCTGTGAGCACATGGCCAAACCTCTAGCAATGAAAACAATGCAGAGGGTTTGGTATAAATGGCTGCACCTCGCAGTGTAAGTATCCTGCCTTGATGGAAGTAGGCAGGTGTGACATATTGAAAGTTAGGATGAGTACCCGGCTGGGCTCTAACTTTCCATCAGGGCGTGACGAAACCCGGTGGACTGCTATCACTCCCTGGGCTGAAAGCTCCGAAAGGATTTCCTCCTCAGAAACCTTGAGGAGGCCCCACTTGGAGATCACGCCCCCCGGGAGGAATTGAACGTCTTGTGTGGAGTGACTTCGACTGCCACTCCAACCAATCGCTGTTACTTTCAAAAGAAGCTCCGAATGTTTGGAGCATGCAGTCTCCACCTGCAAGTCACCAGATCTTAGGCACTTGACAGATTTCGGCTCTCCCGCAAGACCTTTAAAACCCTTGTTTATAAAAAAGGGGGACATGTCCCCAACTGGGGAACTGATCACCCATAGAGTGGATGATCAGGAACCTCTGGAACGAAGGAAGACACGAAGACGACAGCGATGACGACAAAGAAGACACAGAAGACAGAGGCTCATGACGAGCTCTTTTTGTGGCATTCTCCGGTGAATTTTCTTTTTTGGGGCTCATGTTTGTTTAATAAGTTTCAGTGCCCGTTGTCCCCCCCCCCCACTGATAGGGGACCACCTTGTCGTGGTGGGGGGGCCTAGGGCCCAGCAACCCAGCTGAAGGCTGTGCCGACCGAATTGGTCCCCCAGTTGGACATGGCTAAGGCCAACCGAGGTCGAAGATGCTGCTGGCCGGTTTGATTGCCGGTCGGATGGTGACGGTGTTGGAAACCTCACCTATCAGGAGCTCTGGGGAGCTGTTCGAGGGCTCTGCTGAAAGGTCTTGCCCCGCCTTGTAGGCACGAGCCCTCAAAAAAAGTCTGGGTCTTACTAAGAGTCTCCACCCCGGGTGCCGATCGAACTTCGATCTATATATCCTTGTACATTTGCAAACCGGGGAATAGATTAAAGTAAGGTTTCTTCCGGTAGTCAGCTTTCCTTCTATAGGACTGCTGCCATGTGAGACTGGGGTTGAGGTACGCCTATAGGGCGTATTTCTTGCCCCCGGCTCTAGATAAGCACGGCTCTTCATAACCAGGTAGTGCTGTTACAAGCGGAACCGGGAATTGCCGTGGTTGCATAAGATCGCAACAAAAGAGATTCATTGTCCCAACCCACCACGGAGTCCAACAAGGGGATGGCCAGTTGGACGCCAGGGCTGCCCGGGCACCATACCCCCACAGCCAGTGAGCCAAGCCCTCACAACTAAACAAAATGAAAAGTAAAAGAGAAATGTGAAAATCTCACCTGACTCACAAAAGAAAAAAGGGAGCAAAAGAAGGAAAAGTGAGAAGCAACTCGTTCTCACAAAAGAAAGGAAACTAGAAAATTAGATAACATGTAAGGAAACTCGTAAACCGTTGTCCGGACGTGGACTAGGTTACTCACCGTTCTGCATGGTTGACCCTAGCAAGACCAGCCCACCAGCCGATTGATCCTGAGGGGGCTGCCACAGGACCTCCCGTTTACCTGAAGCAGAGGCCAAAGCAGTGTATAGCAGCGGCCCGGAAGTCGCTGCCCAGCCCCGTGACAGACAGGTTCCCCAATGGCAAAACGGCCAAAGGGGACACCATCAGTAATGAGCTGGGGAGAGAAGACGGGACCCCTGAGCAACTGCCAGGATCCTCCTTTCCAGGGACACGGGTCACCGCGCACGGCAAACACGCGGGAGAATGTTTAGGACCCTGTGAAGGTAACCGAGCCAGCGGAACCTTCACAGGGTGGTCCCCTCACCACGGACACTTTTCGCCCTGCCTGCCCTCGGTCAGTAGGGGACACCGATGGGCTTGGAGAAGCCGTATGGGACGTTACGTCGTGGCCCTGTATGCGGGAGAGCCATACCCTGTGAATGTTAAAGAACACACTGGATGGCCTTGACGGGAGGGTACCATCTGTCTCATAACAACTGTCCAGTAAGTCTCCTCGCTCCAACCTTCTCTGAGCCTTTGGAGCATGCAGTCTCCACCTTGTGACCTGGCCATTTAACCCATTTTGTGCAAAAAAAAAAAAAGTGCCGCTCGGAGGTAAAACAACTCGTCCCGTTTAATTAAATTTTGGGGTCAATTTCTTGTAGCCTGTTAAATACTCCAGCGTTCATAACTCTTTTAATGCTGAAAAATATGTTGTTTAAAATTGAGATTGAGATCTCTAATTTATATTTAGACATATTTCTCATTAAAAATCATACTGAATAAGTTATTGAGCTCTGAACGTGATTTTTTACTGTGATAACATGGAACTGTTGCCATTTTTCTGTCCAGTACCTGTATTTTATATGTGTTTTTAAATAAGCAATCACGTATCCCATCTGTGTGATATTTGGCAGCTAAAAATCCAACTTGCTATTTGGGAGGCTCAATAATGGAATTTACTCCATGTACATTATTAGCTTATACTTTTTGTTTTATGTTCTCTTTATAAGTAATCTCATCAAATTAAGAATTCTTAATTACACGACTACATCAAACTCTTCCCTTTTTATATTTAGAAATTCATAAAAAAAATTAAAGTTTAATTGTAGAGTAATACAAATATTTATGCTGTCATTATCAAGACGTAAAATTACATTTTTTGAGAGTTAAATTACTATTTTGAACTGAAGAATAAAATCAAAATTAATTACCATAGGGGTGGAGGGATCTAAGCAATCCTCCTTGGTGAATGGGGGTGCTCGTAGAGGGGGAGGTGTCTCAAAAATAAACTTAGTTAGTTGATAAATAAAAACTTTGAAAATAAATATTACTTCAAACCATTTACTGAAATTTATGTTTATTTAGAAGTTTGTGTAAATTGCCAATATGTGTTTTCATTGCTGCTGTTAAATATTCGAGCTTTCTATAATATTGAAATGCGAACTGCACTTTTTTTTTTCATGCCACAGATATCAGTTTTTAAGAGAATGAAAAATATTGATGAAGATCTACCGAATCGAAACAGGGCTGTAACTAACTAATATAACAGAAGAAATAATTTCAGTTTTTTTTAATGAATACTAAGAACTTGAGAAAATGGTTTATCAGTATCTCTCAAATGTTTTATCATGCAATTAGAGAATCAGACGTAAGCTCTGATTAAACTATATATATATGGTAAAACTTGCTCTTCAATAGAGCTAAATTAAGAAACTTTCGAAATACAATTGTAAGACATTGCACCAACCAACACAAAAATAAACTCCCTAATATCAATAAGGGTTACGCTACTATGAATATATTACCAATTAGTCAACTATATAATTATAAATTAATACTTAGGTATCACTTTGATAATACTCATAAATTCAATATTAATCATAATAAAAGTGCTAGATATAAATGCACAGGTAAATAAAATTAGCACATTTTAAAAACAGTTATGGGAAAAATTGAAGAAATTATGAAATTCCCTCAGTGTTCAACAGCATCCCTGAGGAGTTATTTAATTAAAAAATTAGAGATGTTAAAAAAAATAAAGACATGGCTTATGAATAATATTTAAAAACTGTTTGCTCTGTGGTATAATTTAAATGTAAATATTCCGTTTATTTTTATAATAATATAACTGTTTATTACATACGGTATTTGGATTCTTGCGGACAAACATTTTAGCTTCATGGAATTTGCTTTTGTACTTAAAAACATTATGGAAAAGAAATAAAAACGTGAAAGGATAAAGGTGATTTTAAAGTCGAAAGAGTAGTGATGACCAGTGGTCATTATTTGTCTCGATGAGTTCGTCATGTACATTTGTGAAATATTTAACATTTTTCTTCTTCGGTTAGCCTGTTTTTCGTCCAAACCCACCCAACAACGCATCTAGGTAAGAGCACTTCAAAGAAATCTTTGATGTAGTTTCCATGGCAGCTGTACCTAATTAACTAGTCTGTTAAAAGCAGCCCCACCCAAAGGCGTGAAGCGCTCATTTCTAAAGCGAATGATGGCGATTGACGATACCACATTGTTTGAGGTCGAGCCCTAAAATAGGAGTTAATTTTCTGCACTCATAAAGCGTGACTTCAAAATCAGGATTTCGTGCGTTTTACATAAATTTGAAAGAAGACATAATGAACTACGTTTAATAATAGGTAATCACAGGTAAGCAGCACCTGCAGGTTATATACGTTAAAATAATATAGAGGTTGGGTTGTTTTACCTCTGATCGGCACTTTTTTGCACACCATGGGCTAAATGGCCAGGTCACATGGACCCCGAAGGCTCAGAGAAGGTTGGGTGAGGGGATCCGCTGGAACAGCTGTTGGGAGACAGATGGTAGTCTCCCGTCAAGGCCATCCAGCGTGTTCTTTAACGGCACAGGGTATGGCTCTCCCGCACACGGGCCACGGCTTAACGTTCCATCCGACGGACGGCAGCCTTTTCAAGCCCATCGGTGTCCCCTACTGACCGTGGGCAGGGCGGGGAGTTTTGCGGAGATAAATCTCAACGCTGACCCAGCTGCGACTTGAACCTGGGAACTACAGACTATGAGCCTGGCGCGCTACCGACTGAGTCACCCCGCCCCCAAGAATATAGAGGAAAAATTTTCGTTAGCCCTTGGTGTCTGAACCCACGAGTCAGCAGGATGTCTCAGGCTCTCATCAGGAGGTCGTGGGTTCAGATCCCAATGGGCTAATGGCAATTTCACCCAATACTCATTTAAATAGTGAACTATATTTTAGTATTAACCATCGTTATTGAATACCACATTAAAACCAGCTTGAATAAGAAAGTTTCAGACTCGTCTCAAGGTCATCGAAATCATTACACGCGTTAAGAAGTTTTTTTATTGAAATCGCGATAATTCGGAAGATTAGGATCTTGCAATTTCCGGTGGAAAGGCAAGATTTTATTAAAGGTTGTTATCAGAAGTATTCAGGTGTTATTAGTCTTTTCTGAAGAACGGCATTGATCAGTATTTTCATTTTCTTAAATGTAGATATCTGGTTACATAATACAAAATATGCATTTAGTATTTCAAACTCCATTATCAAAACCTTTTTGTCCCCTTGATTTAAAAAAATGTTTAAAAGTCATTTTTTTTCCATTTGGGTTTCTTTTATACAGAGCTTTAAACAAATCGTTCACAGAATTTCCATATTTTACCAATGGATTTTTCTTACAAAGCAATGACACCTGCTTCTATGTATAAATGTAATATGTCTCATAACCATTTGATCTTTTATACTATTGAATTATTGTACTATTTGAACTATTGTACACATTACTATTGTCATAATTGAGCTTTAAAGGAAATAGGGAGCATTAACAAAAATAAGCGTCAGCTTACTATGCTCTCCTTTTTTGTCTTGCCTTTCCTATCCGTCCCGTGGCCGAATAGTTAGCACGCTTCGCTATTGATCTAAGGTACCGGGTTCGAGCCCCGCATAAGGCATGGATGTGTGTGTCATTTTCCTGCTGAGGTCCTGCCATCCTCACAAATCTTCTACTATGGCATATAAACTAACAGGCTCCTGTCAGACCTTTGTGACAAGCAGCTGCTTGAGGGGGTATTTATTTATTTTTTTTATTTTGCTATGCTCTCCTTTTTTGTTTCGCCTTTCCTAATCATTAATATAGTGATATATTTTATAATCACTAATATTTTACATGATTGTTATTTCCTTTTTCTAATGCAATTGATATTTCTCAGCTATTTCACTTCTCGATTTTTCTCATGTAATGTATCAATTGTTATTAGATAATTATGCTATGTAAATGTATATTGTAATGACTGGCGGAATAAAATAAAGATTATTATTATTATAACTAAAAACTCTCCATCTAGAAGAATAAACTTTAAATGTGAATGAGACTTAAATTAAAGATCTGAAAGAGATCAGATCACAGACGATGTTACTGGAACTCGAAACATGAATAATGTAATATACCTGATCGCACGGGTTGGGTTTGGGAGAGTCCAACTGTTGCTACTGCTGCAGGGGTGGGGTGGCTAACAGGGAAAATACAAGCAAATGCTGTAAGTTAACGCGGACAAAAGAAGATGTTAAGAAATGGTTCGTTCAACTACTGTTAATGAGATAATATGTCATAATCGAACTAGTGTTTCTTTTTAAAAGCATGTTATAACAAATAATGTTCTTATGGAATTTTATAGGATCGATATATAGCCTAACTAAGAATAATTTTTGTAAGAAACAGTAGTCACTTAATCTGACGGCCCCTTATTGTTGACGGGCCCCTTATTGTTGACGGGCCCCTATGCACTAGTCCCCCTTGCCCCCCCCCCCCCCCCCCCCCCCCCCCCCCCCCCCCCCCCCGTCGGCGGCCCTGCCCTGAGTACATTAAAGAATATGTTGGATGGCTTAGATGGGAGGTAAGAGCTGTCAGGTGGATTATCTCCCCTAACCTTCTCTGAGCACTTGGGGTCTTTGTGACCTGGCCATTTAGCCTATTGTGTGCAAAAAGAGTGTCGTTCAGAGGTAAAATAAACCAACCCAACCTACCAGAATCAGAGAAACGCAAATGTTCACTGCAAGAGTATTGGCGTCTGAAAAGTCTGCAGATACTAATGTTACTGACATCAATGGCACTAAGAGAGATAGTGAAGAAGTTTGAGACAACTAGTGAGTTGGGAGTGGCACCAGGAAGAGCATAGTTACCATTGCAGAAGACATGGTATATGAAGTGATGGTTGTCATGACAGCCCATGCTGGAAGTGGCATGTGGTCAATCAGCAGTGGAGGTAGATGGCATGTGGCTGCTGGTTGTCCTGTGCACTTCATCCTCACTGGTGGGAGCGGGGGTGGCTCAGTCGGTAGCGCGCCACGCTCGTAATCTGTAGTTCCCAGGTTCGAGTCCCAGCTGGGTCAGCTTTGAGATTTATCTCCGCAAAATTCCCCGCCCTGTCCACGGTCAGTAGGGGACACCGATAGGCTTGGAAAGGCCGCCGTCCGTCGGATGGGACGTTAAGCCGTGGACCCGTGTGCGGGAGAGCCATACCCTGTACACGTTAAAGAACACGCTGGATGGCCTTGACGGGAGGCTACCATCTGTCTCCCAACAGCTGTTCCAGTGGGTCCCCTCCGACAACCTTCTCTGAGGCTTCGGGGTCCATGTGACTTGGCCATTTAGCCCATGGTGTGCAAAAAAATGCCGCTCAGAGGTAAAACAACCCAACCCAACCACAAACCTTCGGTGCAGGAAACAACAGAATATGCAGATTAAAAGTGAGACACGAGCTGTCACAATTTGTGTAGAAAAGAAGCCACGGGCCAAATGAAATCCTGTTTTTTAAACCTAACACTAGGCCACATGGGGGGCGTTGAAAGGAAATTTGGACCGTGCAAATGAATATCACGGGAGCCATAGGGGACTAAAATCTGTGGTAATGAAAATAAAATATCGATAGCTTACTCAGAAACTAAGCCACGGGCCGTAGCCCGTGGCTTAGGAGGTTACTAAGCCACGGCCGTAGCCCGTGGCTAGGGAGTTCTTACAAAATTTACCTTTAATGCAGTGAAAATAAGAATATACAGTTTAAAAGTGACACCCGGGCAGCGTCGTGTACGTTCAGCTAGTAGTTTAAAATAAAACCAGTATGAAATATTTTATATTCCCGATAGCGGTAGCTTAATAATGAATATGAAACTGGCAACACCATAAGAGCAATCGAGCAGTGAGATTCCTGAGATCTGATTGGGTGCCGCAATTCAAGTACGAGTAGAACTTCGTGACAATTCCAGTTGCTGCATTACTGCGCACTAAGAAAAGCAGCTGCCTTTGGCAATAACTCTTTCGGTTATTGCGAATAAAAAAATGTAAGCCAAACTCATGCATATAAACTTAGGGGTTTAATTGCTGTTAGATATCATAGGCAGCAGAACGATTGACCTTTTTACCTCTCTTCCTATTGATTTTGGCTTTCACATTTGTCGTTTGGTAGGTTGGTCGGTTTATGGATTTGACAAAACATTGTTCCACCATATCTTTCGAATGCGATCGAGAAACTTAATGATTTATGTACCAAATGAAAGCTTGTGACGCGTTGGAGTGTCATAGGCTATAAAAAACATTGATCCCGTGCTTTCTGCCCCCTAAAAAAGGGGAAATGTGAAAACTATTTTTGAGCTATATCTCCAGAACGCAAAGGCCGAAAGTAATAAGCTAGTAGTCGAATGAAAGCTTCTGATACGGGGAATGTCGTAGGCTACAAAAAGTTGACCCCTCCAAGCTTTCTTCCCCCTAAAAAAGGGGGAAATGAAAATGATTTTCCCCTATATCTCCTGAATGCGAGTGCCGAAAGTAACGAGCTATGTGTCGAATGAAAGCTTGTGACGCGGGGAGTGTCGTAGGCTATAAAAAATTAACCCCCATGCTTTCTTCCCCTCTAAAAAAGGAGAAAATGCGAAAACTATTCTTAGAACGACAAGGTCGCAAGTAACAAGCTAGTAGTCGAATGAAAGCTTCTGACGCCAGGAATGTCGTAGGCAATGAAAAATTGAATCCCGTGCATTCTTCCCCCCTAAAAAAGGGGGGACATCGTGAAAACGATTGTTCCTCTATATCTTCTGAATGCGAGTGCAAAAAGTAACGAGCCATGTGTCGAATGAAAGCTTGTGACGCGGGAGTGTCGTAGGCTATGAAAAATTACCCCCCCATGCTTTCCCCCTCTAAAAAACGGGAAATCTGAAAGTCGTTCTACTATATTACCGGAACGCGAGGGTGTCCTTACGAGTTAGGTGTCAAATGAAATATCCTATAATGACAGTCGTAAACTATTTCGAATTTCGCCCCCACTATTCCCCCTTGATAAAATGTGGGGGCGGATTTTCGCTGAGGTCGACTTTAACGAGTCGTATCTCAAATTAAAGCTTGTGATAATTCCGATGTCGTGATCTACCTCAAACGTGACTCCAAAAAGGGGTAAATGTGCTCGATGTTATGAATAGTGTATCAAAATTTTGGTTGGTAGGAGATTTCAGTGACAACAAAAAAATATAAATTAAAATTTTAAAAAAATCCCTATCTTTCTATAGGGCTCTAAAAAGTAGAAAATAAACCTAAAACATATCGATGGCGCAATCAGTCACTGAGTTCGTATTCGCTTCGAAGGAAGATAGGGCTCCGATTTGCCTGCACTCAGGGCCGTGCCGTGCTATGATACAGAGAGGCGACCGCATCAGGCGGCACCGTAAGGGGGCGGCATAAGCAGCGAAATCAAAATACAATTTGAACCATTCAATAATTGAAAATCTTTACGCAACGCTTTTCTGTATTGGTCTATGTTATTCCGATATTGATGTATACGATTTATGATTTATCGTACGCCTCTGCCTAAGCGCTTTCGGTACCCTTTGATCTCGGTTTCTGATGTAGGTGCATCGTTGGCGAGCGCTCGCCGAAAGACTTTTGATCTGACAGCGCGAAGCTATTATTTTTGTTTGTAATATACCGCGCGGCCGCTCCTAAAAGCTGAGGCGGCAATTATCACAAAAGACAATTGCACTTCTGATAGTTCTTCTTTGAGCTTACAATTATTGACAATATTTGATTTTAATGTTAGTTTGTTATGAGAAGTGGCAAGTGGCTGTGCTGTATTTAAATCAGTTAAATCAGTAAATCAAATATATAATATATCTGTATCGGTATAATATTTGTGCATTTATACTAATTCAGTTTTTGTGTTTAAAAAGTAGATCAGGTAAGAGAATTATTGTTTTTTACAGCAATTGTAGTTACTTATTATCATTGAAAATGATTATGTTATGACAATAGGGATTCGAATTAAGAAGTAGCATTTGCATGGACTGGGTATATCTCAGGTGCGGAACGTGTGCCTCTGTGTGATAGATAGAGATTTATTTAGGTAATATTGGGCTACTTTTGCGTTCTGTGTGTGATAGAGAGAGAGTTGCTTAGGAAATATTTGCATTTGCCTAATTTTGCGCTCGTTATTTATTGCTCTGTTTTTACCAAATTCATATACGTTGAAGTGGAGACAGTACAATAACAAGTTAAAGAAAGGCAAATGTCGAAACGGCTGCTAGCTGTCAATTTGACAGATATTCGTTATCTATTTATTATGTTCTGTTACCTACAAATCTTACTAGCTTTCTGTTACCTACAAATCTTACTAGCTTTGCAACTCATTTCTATCGTTATTTTATATACCCTATTTTAATAGCATGATAAGCATCATCATATTTAATCATTTTCAATGACCCCCCCTCCCCCCCGGTTGCATCTTTGCGAAGGACTGTGAATTTTTATTTAATATTTTTATTACAGTATGGAACAGAAAAGGAAAAAAATTGTCTGGAAGTCAATATAAAAAGAAACGCTTAAAGAAAGAGGAACAAGGAAGAAAGCTAAGCTATGTTATGAAGGAATTCTTAACAAAAGTCCTGTTTAGATGAACCGTCCACATCCACATCAACAGCGACTGCTTTGGATTTGACAAATAAAAACTCAGTGACGCCCCAATCACTTCCAGAAGAAGTTGTTGAAGAGAGCCAACGAAATTCCTTCTGATCCTGCATTATGGGAATGCTTTCTGCATGTCATCTGAAACTCGTCAAATGCCGGTTGAGAGGGTTCCACATCAAATTAAAGAATTCGAGTTTCCTATTAATAAAGGAAGGCGTAGATTTTCGCCCTCGCATTATTTGAAAGTGTTGAGCAATAGTGAAGTCGTTGAGAGAAGTTGGTTGATTTACTCTGTTACAAATGATGCCGTTTTTTGCTTTTGATGTATATTATTTGATAATTCGTCTGCTATTAATGACTGGCCCAAAAAAGGTTATTCTGACTGGGGAAATCTTATAAGAGCCCTCACAATGCACGAAAAGTCTGTAAATCACAGAAATGCTTTTAGAGCATGGAAAGAATTGGACATTCGATTAAAGCAGAAAATAACTATTGACGCTGAATATCAACGAATTATGGATATGGAAATTCAGCATTGGAGAGGAGTTCTAAAAAGAATTATGTCAATAATTAGACTATTGGCCTCACAATGCTTAGCTTTTCGTGGAACAACTGAACATTTGTTTCAGCCTAATAACGGAAACTTCCTAAAGTTGGTAGAATTGCTTTCTGAGTTTGATCCAGTTATGGAAGAACATATCAGGAGAGTTCAACGCGAGTCTGATAAATGGTCTGTGACTTATCTAAGTAATAATATACAAGATGAATTGATGAATTTGATGGGAAATGTAATTTTAAGCAAAATTGTCGAAATAACAAAAATCGCTAAATATTTTTCGATAATCGCCGATTGTACCCCAGACGTAAGTCATATTGAACAGCTCTCATTAACAATAAGAGTTGTCGCTTTAAACTCCATTCAAAATAAATATGAAATTGAAGAATTCTTTATTGGTTTTTTGAAGCTAGTGATTCAGTCTGAGAGGGTTTGACAGAACTTATTCTGACACATTCGGAAAAGTTAGGTTTTGAGTTAAAGTGGCTTAGAGGACAAGGCTATGACAACGGAGCTAATATGAAAGGAGTAAGAAAAGGTGTACAAAATAGAATACTTGAAAAATATCCAAGGGCGTTTTATGTGCCCTGCGCATGTCATTCTTTAAACTTAGTTGTGAATGATGCAGCGTCTTCTTCTACAGAAACAACAACTTTTTTTCTATTGTACAAGAACTTTACACTTTTTTTTCTAGTTCTACAAAGCGTTGGGAAGTGCTAAAAAATATGTTTCACAATTAACTCTAAAACCATTGAGTGCTACTAGGTTTGACCACAGTAGATGCGTTAAAACCTTTACGATTTCAACTTTGCGAAATCTATGATGCATTATTCCAAATAATAGAAGACACCAACAGAGATGCAGAAACTAAAGTTAAAGCAAGAGGGTTAACAAAAAATATTAAAAATTACAAGTTTATATGCGGTGTAATTCTTTGGTATGATATTTTATTTGAAATAAATTCAGTCTTGAAGCTATTGCAATCTGTAACTATAAATTTGTCAGATTGTGTAAGGATGTTATCAGAAACCATACAAAAAAGTGAAAAGTTATAGACAATCTGGATATGATCAGATGAAAATTGCTGCTAATGAGATTGCAGAGAATCTTGAATGCAGTGCAGAATTTCCTGCCGAATCTGAAGTTAGAGCCAGAAGGAAAAAGCGTCAATTTGACTACGAAGAAGCTGTCGATCAACCCTTAACAGAGGAGAATAAATTTATAATAAACTTTTTCAATTATATTCTGGACATTACCCGTAATTCTCTGAATGAACGATTCACGCTTCTGGAAACCCATAGCAAAAATTTTCAGTTTTTATATGACATTTTAAAACTCAAGGATATAGATGACAAAACGCTAGAAAATTATTGTACCAGTCTCCAGTCAATACTTTCGGTTGAAAATGAATCAGATATAAATGCAAATGATCTTCAAGAAGAATTACGTGATGTATCCCGAATGTTACCATATTCTATGAAACCTTTGGATGTTTTAAATTATTTGTGCCAAAATAACTTAATTACTTTGTATCCGAATACTGTTGTAGCTCTGAGAATTTTATTAACACTCCCTGTCTCTGTAGCTAGTGGGGAAAGAAGTTTTTCCAAATTAAAATTAATAAAACAATACTTAAGAAGTTCAATAAGCCAAACAAAACTTAGAAATCTGTCATTAATTTCTATTGAATCTACATTGGCTGCCACTCTAGACTACACATCCCTAATTAACGAATTTGCTAAAGTTAAAGTTAGAAGGGTAAAACTGTAATAGATTGTTGTAGTTGATATCATTATTTTAAAGTAGTTTATATTTTCAAAATAAAAATAGTATTCGTACATTTTGTGCAGTTTTTTTTTTTTAAATCACAATCGAAGGTTAATTTAAAGAAAAAACTTTTAAGGGGCGGCATTTCGAAGACTTGCATCATAATGAGAAAATCTACCGCACGGCCCTGCCTGCACTCGACAAGATCTGGCGCTTTTTCTTCCTTTTGGAGTGAATACGAACTCAGTGACTGATTGTGCCATCGATATGTTTTAGGTTTATTTTCTACTTTTTAGGGCCCACATAGGAAGATAGATTTTTTTTTACCAATCATCCCATTACTTTCGCTCGCCATTTTTCGGTTTGTGGATTTGCCAAACCAGTTATTCCACATCTTTCGAATGCGACGGTCAAATTTAATGATTTATGTGTCAAAGAAAACTTATGACGCGGAGAGTGTTATAGACTGTAAAAAATTCACCTCACCCCGTGCTTTCTTATGCAGAAAATATTTAAAAAAAGGGGGGGATATGAAGACGATTGCTCCTTTCTATTTCCAGAACGCACGTGCCGAAAGTAACAAGCTATGAGTGTCATAGGAAACAACAAAAATTGATCCCCAATGCTTCCCCCCCCCCCTAAAAATAAGGAGGAAACATCAAAACGATTGTTCCACTATATCTCGGAAAGGATTGGCTCAAACTTACAAGTTATGCCTCAAATGAAAGCTCATATGAGGACCGTCGTAGACTATTTCGAATTTTGCCCTCCCCCACTCTCCTCCCTCAAAAAGGGGCTTATTTTTGCGGAGGGAGGGGGGACTTAACGAGTTATATCTCAAATTAGAGCTTCTGATGTCTCCACTGTCAGGGGAGACTTTAAACATAACTCCAGAAACAAGGGGAGGGAAAAGTGGTCGATGTTTATGAATCGTATGTCAAATGATAGTTTCTGAAAGTAAGTGTTTCTAGTGACAAAGAAAAAAAATTATTTTTTTTTAAAAAATGCCCATTTTCCCCTATATTTATATGCGCCCTAAAAGTAGAAAATAAACCTAAAGGAACTTCATAGGAAGATAGGGCGCCGACAATCTTGTTGAGTAGGTAAATCGGCGCCGTATCTTCCTTTGAAGTGAATGCGAATTCAGTGACTGATTGCACCATCGATGTGCTTTAGGTTTATTTTCTAATTTTTAGGGCGGATATAAGATGATAGGTATTTTTTTTAATTTATAAGTTATTTACATTTGTTCCGTTTCTCATGATTACTTACTGATTTTTCTCGGTCTTTAGCGCGTGAGGCTTGTAATCTGCAGTTACAAGATTCGAGTTTCGACTGTACCAGCCGGTTTTAGATTTAACCCTGCTAACTGCACTCTGCCCTTGGTCAGAAAGGCGAAGGAAAAAAAATGCTATTTTTATGTCATTTGCTTATGAATTTTGAAGATTGAAAAGAAGACTTTCAAACAGTGTTTGTTCAAACAAAAGTTCTATCCGTAAGGTTTTATCCGCACCTACAGTCGCTCAAAAAATATCCGAACACTACGTTGACTACAGAATTCAGAAAAAATATCTGGCAACGATTTTTTTAGAAATTAGTGATCTGGCAACCTTCGTGTCACGTGATTACAGAATTCAGGAAAAATATCTGAAGCGTGTACAGCAACTGTACACGCTCCAGTTACCGTTCACAGCAAACTGGAGCGTAATTTGTGCAGTTACTGCACACGCTCCAGTTTGCTGTGAACGGTAACTGCACACGCTCAATATTTCCGTGAGTGAGCCCACACGATCTAGTATCAAAATAATATGACCACCTACAGTCGCTCAAAAAAAGTATCCGAACACTACGTTGATTACAGAATTCAGAAAAAATATCTGGCAACGATTTTTTTTTTAGAAATTAGTGATCTGGCAACCTTCGTGTCACGAGGATTGCCAGATCTTTTGTATTTGCCAGATATTTTTGAGCGACTGTACATTCTCAAGGCCTGATTCGCATCCATGTAACGTCATATATTTGCTACTTAATAACAGTCGAGGCTTTCCAAACCAAATGCTTGAGATCCGATGTATGTTTGGGAGTAAATGAAATCACGAATGTTTTATGAATGACTAATAATTAAGTGAAAAAAATACACTGGAATAAAAAAAGAACTGTGATTCAGAAAAATGTTCTTTGTTAAACATTAAATGAAAATCTACCAGAATATGATTTTTCAAATTCCTTTGAGTAAATTTTGTTCCCTTGAACGTAATTACACGCGATGACAATCCTTTTCATTACCCAGCAACCTCCCCTCTGCACATCAATATGCAAACTTCGTGATCTCCACGACAGAAATTTTCGAATATTCAATTTCAATTTTTCAAATTTATATTTGCTTTATCAGCGGGGAAAAAAAAGATCACTACTTTCGTATAAAAAAAATATATATATTGCATTTTTGTCATTATTCCAGTACATTTTTTCGAAGTGAATTTAAAAAAAGTAAATTTAATTACCCCTCAAGCAGTTGCTTGCCACAGAGGTCTGACAAGAGTCTGTCAGTTTAATATGCCACAGTAGAAAGTCCGTGAGGATGGCAGGACCTCAGCAGAAAAACAACACTAACATCCATGCCTTACCTTGGGCTCGAACCCAAGTCTCTTTGATCAGTAGCCAAGCGAACTAACCACTCAAAACTTAAATACCTGCTTGTATGCGTTGTATTTTGTTCCTTATACATTTGATCAGGCCCTAAGTTTTAGCTCTTTTTTTGTGGAATCGTGTGGTTTACGAATGGTTCGCAACTCTGCCCCGAACACAATGTCGTACCCAAAGGGGGAAGATGGAGAGTTGGCATCGTTTAGTCTCATTTGATGTACCTAGGTCCCCGTTTTTCAAGTCCTTAGAAAATAATGATATTGAAGTCCACAAGGGGTGATTATAAGCCAGCCTTGGTCAGATGAACTCTGGCAGTTCGTCCCCTCTCTCTGTGGCCCTCCTGTTACCCATTCCATCCAACATGGGTCCCTTCCGATCACGTTCCTGTCCTAAATTGTCGTTTCGGTCCTAAATTTAGCTTTAGGCTGCTTTTCGCAGCCGCATGCTCAGCTTCATCCTTCAAAGCCTGCACGGGCGCCTCGCGCATCCGCTCTAGACAACTGTTGGCATTCAGAACTAGGACTTTAAAGATAATATTTCGGATGAGAATTGTAATTCGATTCTTGGATAGAAATATTAACGCTCCCTTCTTGGCACATGGGATCTACACGATCTATTATATTCCTCTCATCCACACACCCCAACTCCTCCCCATGCATACATGCATTCTCCAGAAGAGAAAATGATCCAAGCTGTGCTCTGATTACTCAAAGTTTAAACTTGGACTAAGGCCATAAAATAATAAAACAAAAAATACCCGTCAAAGTAGCACACTTGCGACATATGTCTGACAGGAGCCACACACCACAATGAAGATCTGTAAAGAGGCTGAGACCTCAGCAGAAAGACTTCTTAGATCAGGAAGAAAACCTTAATGCCTTATCTAGGATTCGTACCTGGCTCGCTTTGCTCCATAGCCAAGAAGAGACTGACCCCTCAGCCACTAAATTGATTCAATTCAGAACTTTTCAAATGCTCGCCAGGCTCGTGAGAGATTTATCTCCGTAAAACTACCCGCCCTGTCCACGGTCAGTAGGGGACACCGATGGTCTTGGAAAGGCCGCCGTCCGTCGGATGAGACGTAAAGCCGTGGCCCCGTGTCCGAGAGAGCCATACCCTCGTGCACATTAAAGAACATGCTAGATGGCCTTGACGGGAACGCCTTGATTAAACACGCGGGTTTGCCTTGATCTGTCTGCTAACAGATCTCCAGTGGATTCCCTCCCCCAACCTTCTCTGAGCACTCAGGGATACTTGTGACCTGGTCATTTAGCCCATTGTGTGCAAAAAAAGTGCCGCTCAGAGGTAAAACAACTCAACCAGCTAATTTACCCGTCTTTGCTCGGGTCATTTTTCGCCCCTTCTTTTAGGAGAGGACATATTTGAGGTAGCAGGCGCCACTCCCCACATCAGATGCTTCTAAACGAAAAACTGTAATGCCCTCTCAAAAAACCAAATTTTCAAAATCGTTTCATATCCAGCAAATATGGGTAACCTAATAACGGAAGGAAATTAAATATGGGAAAATTTTGTGTGGCGCCTCTAAGTTATACAAAAATGTGTAATACTAAGACTGCATTGCGTAAAGAAAAAATGATTACTTATTACCTAATAGAGTATTTAATATTTTTATTAAATAATATAGCTGATCAGAAATACGTTTATTAATTGAATGAATACATGAATACACATTTTTCGAATTACGTTAATTGCTTTAACGATGGTATGATTCTTAGAATTCCGAAAAGAAGTTTGAATCCCGATCGCGTTATCTCAAACGGCTTCAATTTCCACAAAAAAAGCTCGTGCTATTTACCTATTTCTGGAACAATGGCTTTATCAAGCGAATAAATAAATTACTCCTCCAGCAGATGATAGCCGCAGAGATCTCACAGAAGCTTCCCAGTTGTGTTGTTTTACCCCTGAGTGGCACTTTTTTGCACACAATGGGCTAAATGGCGTCACATGAACCCAGAGAAGATTAGGGGAAGGAGACCCACTGGAAATCTGTTAAGAGGCAGATGGTAGCCTCCGGTCAGAAGTGTTGCAAAAAAAAGGGTTGGGCTCAGCACCCCCGAAAAAAATTTTAATTACCTGGCTGCCCACCAACTTCTACTGGCCCAAGGAAGTACCCAAGGAGGGGACACCCCCCCCCTCCCCTGGATATCCTGTTGTGTTATACAATATCTCAAACTAGTCTGTTCAGTTTGAAATCCAGAACAGTTGAGAGTGTATTATTTTATTTTAGCCCTTAATTTACGTCCGACACTAAAAATAGATATAAACAAATAATAATAAAATCTTATCCCATATAGAATATCATTTTAAACTTTTCTGTTCGATGGAATAGTTTAGTAATTGGGAAACCTACTCGAGTCTTTTTCTCACCCCTCCTTCCCCGAAATTAAATTATCGGACCCCCCCCCCCCCAAAAAAAAAAAAAAAAAATCTCGGCTCCTCCAAACAAAATTTTTCTCTCCGCCCCACACACATAAAAAATCTCAGTCCCTCCAAAAAAAATTCTCCCCCCCCCCCACACACACAAAAAAACGATCTAAATCCTGGGTACTTGCCGACCTATATAATCCACCCCAGCTCATGGAAATTGTGTTCCTGTTACGATGGTACTACGTCAGCAAATTCAGCTTCAAAGCACCTTTGCTTTTTTTTAAAAAATAACATTAGGCAAAAATGGTATTACAGTAAAACAGAAAATAACTGGTTACGTTTTTTAAAAAAAACTCTTAATTCAAAGAGCGACTCTTTCATCGGACGTTCAAGAACCTAAGAGAATCACTTAGCGGTCATTAACATCTGGTGACTGCTTGATGATAAAATAAGTTCATCCAAATCTCGCCGTCTAAGAGGCATTCAGTGCGAGCATTGCAGAGAGAGAAATACAGACCCAAATGGTCCCTCCGTCGAGAACCGGTTATGCGCAAGCGCACTAGCCCACGGGCAGCTATTGTTGTTTGGAGGTTCAACGACCGACTGGCCGCAAAGGGGCAGAGAGGAGAGTGGCCGAAAACGCTTTCCGGTCTTGCCTAGGTAAAGCTTAAAACCGCTAGCCGTGCATAAATACAGAAGTAGAGTCCTCAATACTCATTCCCTGGGTGTTCCTATGGCTGCTGTCTCTCCTTGTCGACCCAATGCAAGAACAATGGCATTCCACAATGTAGAGCTCAAACCACTGCCAGATCCACGATGATATCGTTCTGTAAACAAGAAGCAGACTAGTTTGCGTAATTTTACGATGTGTTTTACTTCTTAGCACTCGGTGAACTGTTTTAACAGATTTGAAAGTACTTCATTTACTTTCTTCCCCGAGTTTGTTTATGCGATAAAGAGTTTCTTCTTTTTATTTTGTTTTCTAGAGTTAACCGTGACTGTGATAAAGGAAAAATGATTCCAATCCATGGAATCTAAGAATAAAAGGGCAGTAAATATTATCCAACTTGGAAAAATATTTTGCAGATTCACTATGCATTGGGTTGGGTTGTTTTACCTCTGAGCGGCACTTTTTTGCACAACATGGGCTAAATGGCCAGGTCACATGGACCCCGAAGGCTCAGAGAAGGTTGGGGGAGGGGACCCACTGGAACAGCTGTTAGGAGACAGATGGTAGCCTCCCGTCTAGGTCATCCAGCGTGTTCTTTAACGTACACAGGGTACGGCTCTGCCGCACACGGGGTCACTGCTTAACGCCCAATCCGACGGACGGCGGCCTTTCCAAGCCCATCGGTGTCCCCTACTGACCGTGGGCAGGGCAGGGAATTTTTGCGGAGACAAATCTCAACGCTGACCCAGCTGGGACTCGAACCTGAGAACTACAGATTACGAGCCTGGCGCGCTACCGACTGAGCCACCCCCGCCCCATTCACTATGCAGTTAACCGCGCAAAAATAATAACGCAGATAACTTGCAAGATTTTAAAATTTTTGTCCCTGAATTTTTAATTATGTAAAAACTAGACAAAGCATTTAAAAACTTCAGGATATCTCAAAAGTTTCTCTCTCAAACGGCTTTTGAAAGATTTAACTGCAAGCAGTTGGAAACAAAGTGAAGATTTCTTCAAATTTCGCAATTCATTCTTTGATCAGAAAAAAAAGCTTTAGAAAATTAAAAATGAAACACGAGAGTAGAGTAACTGGCTCTCTCTAAGTTCGATTATTCGGTTTCATTTTTTCCTTTGATGCACGACAGGCTCAGTCCTAATCCCCATCACAAGGATTTGAAGTCTCGAAGCCGTGTTAGGGAAGGGGACCCAGTCAGACCAAGACCGGTCAGACCCAGTGGGCAGATGTTAGGGACAGATAGAAGTCTCCCCAGTCAAGACCATCCGGGGGTGTTCGTTAATGTGCACAGTCATAGCTGTCGATACTCTCTCTCAGGAAAAAAAAAAGAGATTATATCCACTCTTTCTTTATTATATTTTTTTTGGGGGGGGGGGGGGGGGGAGAAAATTTCGGGTCCTGAAAGCAGCGAAACAGAAGAAAACGAGAAACAAACAGGCAGACCATCTCAGATATATAGCAGATTCTTTTTTGTCTGGTATGTAGAAATGCTTTAATGTCATTAACAAATATAAAACTGTGAAATATTTGTTACTGAAAGAAAATAAAATTAGGACTATTATTTATGAGCTAAAATAGATTAATATGTAATCAATGACAAGAAAATGTTTCAAATCAGTAAGGAAAAATGTTTCATAAAAGAACCCCAACATCTAATAGGTGTTTAAGGTTAAGAAACAAATCATGATGACCAAGTGCGATCTATGAGACCAAGTGCGATCATTTGTGTTGCAAAGCAGAGCCGACGCATGGAGGGTTAAGAAAGTGTCTCCTTAACAGTTAGTAAAAAAAGGGACAATCGCAACTGTTCTTTTTTATATATTTAATTTAATAATAATTATTGTTTTTATATTTGGGAGTTTTTTTTGGGGGGGGGGGCGGAGGTGGCTCAGTCGGTAGCGCGCAAGGCTCGTAATTTGCAGTTCCCAGATTCGAGTCCCAGCTGGGTCAGCGTTGAGATTTATTTCCGCAAAATTCCCCGCCCTGTCCACGGTCAGTAGGGGACACCGATGGGCTTGGAAAGTCCGTCGGATGGGACGTTAAGCCGTGGCCCCATGCGCGGGAGAGCCGTATCCTGTGCACGTTAAAGAACACTCTGGATGGCCTTGACGGGAGCCTCCCCTCCCCCCAACCTTCTCTGAGCCTTCGGGGTCCATGTGACCTGGCCATTTAGCCCATGGTGTGCAAAAAAGTGCCGCTCAGAGGTAAAACAACCCAACCCAACCCAGTTTCTTTTGGTGTGTGCATTCTTTGCACAACTGATTTGAAGAATGCGCGTGAACTTATTGGATGACATAATGATGTATTCTTATTCCTTCATATTTTCCCTTTTCTTCCTTCATAGACAGATACGGAACAAAATTCGAGACATACAACAACCTAGCTTCTTCCTTTAGATTAAAGTATATAAATAATACAATTGGCAATGGATTGCTCTTGGTACATTGCTGCCTTCCAGCGATAAATCTCCCTTCCGTAGAGATCAGTCTAGTGAGGCCTGGACAAATTACGGTCCTCCACCTCTTCTTGTGCGAGCAACTGATGACAAATAAATTAAATTTGTAAAAGATCAAAAGAACGAATAGAGCACAAGAAATCCAACTTCGGCGAATCAAATCCGCATTAAAAATCATTAACTTTAACAAAATTATATTGTTTATATTTCACTTTAGATATTTTTGCGCTGGTTATTCATACATAAGTTATTGATTCTATATTTCATCGTCGATCTCCAGTTTTCCTTGCGGCCCTTCAACTAAAAAGTTTGGTCTAGACTGGCTCCTGATCCATCTTGGATGGAAGCCATCATCTCAGGGAGGCGGTGGTGGTGGCTCAATCGATAGCGCGCCAGGCTCGTAATCTGTAGTTCCCAGGTTCGAATCCCAGGTGGGTCAGCGTTGAGATTTATCTCCGCAAAACTCCCCGCCTTGCCCACGGTCAGTAGGAGAAACCGATGGGCTTAGAAAGGCCGCCGTCCGTCGGATGGGATGTTAAGCCGTGGGACCGTGTTAAGGAGAGTCATACTCTGTGCACGTTAAAGAACACGCTGGATGGCCTCGGGGTCCTTGTGACCTGGCCATTTAGCCCATGGTGTGCAAAAAAAGTGCCGAGACTTTCTTTACAAATGACGCAACATTCGCACTCAGCATTCGAGTTGGAAAAGATGAAAAGGAAAGAGATTTCCAATTCTGAATGGTAATCGTCTTCGGGAGTCAAGAGGGAAAAATGGATTCAAAATTGAATTTGGAGGGGGGGGGGGAGCGTTAAATTATGCTCTTGAAAGAACGTTAAAAAAAAATACCCCCTCAAGCAGCTGCTTGCCACAGAGGTCTGACAGGAGCCTGTCAGTTTATATGCCATAGTAGAAGGTCTGTGAGGATGGCAGGACCTCAGCAGAAAAACAACACGAACATCCATGCCTTATCCGGGGCTCGAACCCAGGTCCCGTAGATCAGTAACCAAGCGCGCTAACCACTCGGCCACGGGACGGCAAAGAAAGAATGTTTAAGGGAAAAACAAAATCCACTTAAACAGGTGATGATCGGACAGAATTCTTGTCCTACTCGAAGTGAATTTGAAAGCAATCCAAACGACGTAAACTGGAACGGAGTCGGCCATAACGTTAACACCGCTGCTGACCTTGAGAAAGGTTGCCTCGATGGGAGGGGGAGAGCACAGCTCGTTCTCATTTCTCCCCCAAAAAAACCATCTCCGTTTGCAGCAGCTTTCATCAACTGACTATAAGAATCGCATGAATTCAAGTAATTTCCGATTTTTTTCGCCAATTTCCTTGCTGCTTCCTAACCGAATGCCTTCTCAATGAGCTTTATATTTATGCTCTCTTAAAAAGGAGTGAAAGATGGCGACCGCTTCTTCCTTGTAACCAGGAGTGTACAGTCGCTGAAAAAAATATCCGAACACTACGGTTGATTACAGAATTCAGAAAAGATATCTGGCAACGATTTTTTTTTAGAAATTAGTGGTCTCTGGCAACATTCGTGTCACGTGACAAACTGTGTTTAACCTTTGCCTCCTTGTGGACTTTTCTTTCTATTAACAAAGAGGACGCGCACTACAAAACATTAAGAAATTTTTTTCGTTAAGAGATACAAAATATTAGAAACAAGTGCGTCATTCCTAATTTCGGCAAGATTTCATTCTCTCCCATTTCGCACATTGTATTAAGCAGATGGATTGAAACCACATCCTAAAGGTCAACTCAAACAGTAAGATTTGAAAGGATTTTATTCTTATTTAACCTTTAAGATTAAGGACCGGGGATTCTTTTAATAATTTTTAATCTAAGGACCGGGGATTCTTTTAATAATTTTTAATCTAAGAACCGGGGGGTTATTTAACCTAAAAATTTCTTATCTACTATTTTTTGAATATGATAAAATTTAAATACCGGGGTTTATAATATTTATGAACCGGGGGGGGGATAATTAAGACATTACGGCATGTCAATAATAAAATTATTACCTAATACCCGGAAATTTGGATTATCTTAATTTCAACCCAATTTCTACCGAATTTGAAAAAAAAGGCTGGTTTTTTTTTTTTTTTTTTTTTTTTGGAACCGATTTTAACCCGAATTTCAAAAAAAAAATAGCCTATAATTATTCACAACGGAGTTTTTTTTTTACTCCAAAAAAAAAAACTATATATGAACCATAACCTAAACTTTGTTCAAATATTGAGAAGCATTCAGAAAGGCTAGCTTTACTTACTCAACAATTAATGCAATGATTGAAACTATACTGCTACAAAAATTAGGGGATATTTCAAAATGAATATGAAGGGAAGAAATATCCCCTAATTTTTGTGAGCAGTGTATTTCTTACTCGTAATGTGTGAAATTCCGATTTCGGACGAGAATTTACAACGCGACCAAAAAGATCAAAGATGAAAAGATAGGAAAATCAGTGACGAACAACAAGATGGAAATCAGAAGCCATTTTATGTCAGACGAATTTATCCAAGTGGACTGCTGAAAGATTTAGAGAATTGCGGTAAAAGGAAAATAATTCCGGAACAAAATAAATTAAGGTTTTAAAAATATACACAAAATACACACACACACAAACCAACAAAATAGAGCAAGGGTTGAGTTGTTTCACCTCTGAGCGGCACTTTACACACCATGGGCTAAATGGCCAGGTCACAGGGACCCCGCAGGCTCAGAGAAGGTTGGGGGAGGGGACCCACTGGAATAGCTGTTGGGAAACAGATGGTAACCTTCCGTCAAGGCCATCCAGCGTGCTCTTTAATGTGCACAGGGTATTACTCTCCCGCACACGGGGCCACGACTTAACGTCCCATCTGACGGACGGCGGCCTTTCCAAGCCCGTCGGTGTCCCCTACTGACCGAGGGCAGGGCGGGGAATTTTGCGGAGATAAATCTCAACGCTGACCCAGCTGGGACTCGAACCTGGGAACTACAGATTTCGAGCCTGGCGCACTACCGACTGAGCCACTCCCGCCCAAATAGAGCAAGAAAAATAAAAAATGCCACACACATAATTTTAGTTATTACATGCCGGAAGCAAGGGGCTAAACTGCCCGTCCAGGTTCCGTTTTAATTCATCATCATCATCATCATCATCCTCAAGCAGCCATGGGCTACGGAGGTCCAACCAGACCATGCAGTTTAATTCTCCAAGCATATCTGTCCTGAGCTACATCTGCTGCATCCGGCCACTGCACACCAATTCTAACAAGGTCCTATTTGACATTGTCTGCCCACCGCATCCTAGGCCTCCCCCTCCTTCTGAGGCCTTTAGGCACACTGTTCATAACCCTATTCGAAAATCTATAATTATCCATACGGGCAACATGACCAAACCAGCGGAGTTTCTCTCTGCACAATACGATGCTTAAAGGAGGTTGCAGACTCCTTTGCCTAACCTTATCATTAGTTACAAAGTTAAACCACCTAATACCCAAGATACTGCGTAAGCATCTAGAATCAAAAGCATCTAGTTTCCTGTTATCTTGTTTACACAGCGTCCAAGTTTCACTACCATAACTAACCCTAGAAAGAACCAAACTATTATACAGTCTAATTTTAGTCTTTAGGAGTATACGCCTATTTCTCCACAATCTCCATAGATTCTTAAAAGTCCCGGCAGCAATACCTATTCGTCTGTTAATCTCATGCCGCACATCACCAGTATCAGTTACATAGCTCCCAAGATAATTAAACTGTGACACCTGCTCAAGACTGCAACCATTCAGATGAACTGAATCACAATCTGCCTGACCAATTTTCATCACTTTAGTTTTCTCTCTGTTTATAACCAAACCTACTCTACTACCAGTCTCATCAACAGCTCGAAGGAAAGAGTTCATCTCATCAACATCATTTGCCAAAAGGGCTAAATCATCAGCATAATCTAAATCAGAAATTTTCGTATCTCCAGCCCATTTAAGGCCAAAATCTTTCCCTAAATCTTTTCCCTCCCAAAATCTTTTCCGAAGTGAATTTCGCATAACATAATCAACAACCAAACTAAAGAGAAAAGGAGACAAAATGCACCCTTGTCGAACACCAGACGTAATGCTAAACCAATTGCTACAAGACTTACCAACTCTCACACATGACTCAGTGTTATTATAGAGAGCTTTCATTATGTTAACTAACTTGTCAGGTATACCATATGACCTCACAATCAACCACAAATTATGACGATCAACAGAGTCGAAAGCCTTTTTGAAATCAACAAAGCTAGCAACCAAAGGTTTCTGAAACTCTAAACATTTCTCAAGAATCTGCCTAAGTGAAAATATCTGATCTACTCATACCCTACCCCTTCTGAATCCACATTGCTCATCACGCAATTGCCTGTCAACCAGATTCTTAATTCTATTAATCACAATCATGGAAAGAACTTTACCTGGAACAGAGAGTAGGCTGATACCCCTATAGTTATCACAAGAACTGCGATCACCTTTTTTGAAAATAGGGATAATAATAGCTCTGGTAAAATCTTTAGGAACCATACCTTTATCATAAAAGTTATTCAAAATTTCAGTCATCCAAGTGGTAACCCAAAACATTCCCAGCTCTGAGCATTTCTGTAGTAATTTCATCTACCCCTGGGGATTTATGAAGTTGAAGTTTAGAGATAGCCAAACTAACTTCAGATTGTGTTATAGGGCCAACATTAAAGCTGCCAATGCATCTATCATCATTACAAACAATGGGAGTAGAACTAACCACATTGTTTAGAACATCACTGAAATGCTCAGCCCATCTAGCCATGAGAGAATCCTCACCTTCTATAACCTTACCTTGTTTATCCTTCAATCCCTGAATGCCTGTCCGTTTTCTACCACATAAAACATTAACTATCTGGTACAGCTCTCTGCTGTTGTGCTGCCTAACTGCTTCCTCAGCTTTGTCAGCCAAGCTATCAAGCCAAAGATTTTTATCAGTAGCTAACTGATCCTTTACACGTTTATTAAGTTCTTTGTAATGCTTTCTATTAGGACTAGTAGGATACTGATTAAGGACATTCCTGCAGTTCCTTCTTTCTGAAATAAGCTCAATTGCCTTATCACTTAAATAATTCTGCCTCCTATGCTCCTTTTTTCCTAAAAGAATACTGTTAGTTTCCAAAAAATCCTGTTTAAAATGGCCCCATTCTTCCTCAACTTCAGTATTAAGCAAACCATGACCGTCATAATGACTAAGTAACCTATCATGGTAAGCTTTAGCTATAACTGGGTCATTCAGAGCTTCAGTATTAAAGGCAAATTTTTTAACTCTATCACAACACTTTTTAAGTTTAAGTTGCAAGATACTTTTAACAAGGTAATGGTCAGATCCAATTTCAGCTCCCCTATATGCCCTGGTATTTCTAACAGAACTAGCCTATTTGCTGTTAATTAATATATAATCAATCATATTCTTATGCAGCCCATCAGGTGAAACCCATGTGTACTTATGTATGTCGCGGTGTTTGTAATATGTGTTAGTTATTCTGAAACCATTGAGTTTACTTACCTGTAGGAGACGTTGCCCATTGCCATTGCAGCTACCAATAGCAAAAGGGCCTATCACCCCTCCCCAAAGATCAGAGTCAGTACCAACTTTGGCATTGAAGTCACCAAGAACAAGGGTAATATCTCCTTTCTTGACAGAATTCAAAATATCCTGAAGTTGTCTGTAAAACCTATCCTTCTCATCCTCATCAGAATCCTCAGTGGGGGCATAACAGCAGATAACATTCAAGTCTTTAATGCTTGTCTGAAATTTTGCTGTAAGAAACCTTTCATTAATGCACTCATATCCTAGAAGAGCATCACTAGCATGTCTGCTGAGTAGCAGACCCACGCCTTGGTGATGCTTTCCATCCTCCCTCCCTGTAAAGAGAAATTTCAAGTTATTTTTAAGTATCTCACCTTTACCTGTCCATCTGGTCTCTTGCAAGCCTAGAATATCTAGGTTATAGCGCTGGAATTCCTGCATGAGGACATCAAGAGAATAATCTCTATGTAATGTCCTCACGTTCCACGTTCCTGCAGAGAGAAAATGATTAGTAGGATTTTTAAAGAAATTAGGTTTATTGAGATTGGTAGGGCCAACAATATCAAACAGTCCCCTGATCGCAGGCATGGGGCAAAGACCTGTTCCTCCTCCGCTAAAGGCTGAAGTCACCGATGCTGGTAGGAATTTCAGGCACCACCTTTTCAAGTGGACGTTTCAACTACGTCCAGTTTAGGCTTGACGATGCCCAACTAGCTAAGTAAGGTTCAGGTACCTGCGATGGCCTCTGATTAGGATTATCCACCAGCTGATATAAGGTATCCCATGCCTCTGTTCACTTAGAGCTGGCAACCCAGAAGCAAACAGAAAACACAGCGGCAGACTCTCCCTCAACAGAGGCCCACCAGTGCAGCAAGTCCAGGATCAATAATCAAGCTCAAATCCATAAACAAGTCCAGTCTAGTAGGTATAAATGGTCAGCACCAGGACCCTGTGAAGTTGACCACTTCTCAGCAGGGTTGAAAAAAAAGAAAAAAGTGGCCGTAGATGACCAGATCAGCAGGCCATACTGAACTGGCAGCCCTCCCCTTCCGTTCCCTTCCAAAAGAGAATATCTCTTTTGAAAGGTACTAACGGCCTGCACCACGAGAAGACGGACCAACATCAAATTAAGGCAACCAATAATGGGAATAACAATCAATTCTTAACATAACTTGATACACGAATAATAAAAGATAGGCTACATCAGCATTCATTAAGTATAAATAAAAGATTTAAACGATTGACCGTAAAGTAGAATTCATTACAGTTAATATATGTGAATGTAATTTCTTTTTGAAGACAATGAAATTGTTTTCGTCTCTCATATCCAGTGGTAAAAAATTATAAAATTTTGGTGCCAAATAAGCGAATTGCCTCTACAGAATATTCTTCTTTTCCAACGTAATTTCAAACATTAATCCTTTCATTCGCAAATTACATTCAATGTATTTACTCTCTACCCATTGCTTATTTTCATATAAAAACAATAGAATTTTATACATATAAATATTTCTATTATAATGATAATGAGTTAAAAGTAGATGGATCTATAGTAGAAAAATTAATATTGAACACTATATTTTATGTACCATAAATAAATTATATAAATTAATATCATAATCACCTCCCCAACTATATAAACCATGTTATATGTTAGAATAAACCTAGACATAATATAATACTGCTAAAAATTTCTTATCTACTATTTTTTGAATATGATAAAATTTAAATATCTGTCTTAATCGCTTTTTTATCTTATTTGCAAGAGTCCTCCATTTTAAAGAAGATTCTAGTTCAACAACCAAATAATTGTAATTGTATAATAAAAAAATAAATAAATACCCCCTCAAGCAGCTGCTTGCCACAGAGGTCTGACAGGAGCCTGTCAGTTTATATGCCACAGTAAGAGATCTGAGAGGATGGCAGGACCTCAGCAGAATATTCTTTCTAATTTAGGTCATATACAATTCCGATTAAGAAGGAAAGTAACATCATGATATTTAATTTCTAATAGAGTATCTGTTTTAAGCAATTCAGAATAAAGAAATTTACTTTTATTAATATTCAAATTTAATTTATTCAAAACTAGCCACCTATGTATTTTTAAAAGATAATTTTCTACATTTGTTTCCATTTCTAAAATAGTATCTGCTGTGTAAACTACTGCAATATCATCGGCATAACATATTAATGATCCTCTTAAATGTAAATCGCATAAATCATTAATGTAAATAAGGAACAAGATGGGACCCAACACAGAGCCTTGAGGTACACCTTTTTTAATTTCCCTAAACGAACTTATTTCCTCATTCACTTTTACCGCCTGACTTCTTACTAAAAGGTAGCTTTTAAACTAATTATAAATATGTCCTCTTATACCGCTGGCACAGTTTTTTTAACAGTATTTTCTGATCCACCGTATCGAAAGCTTTTTGTAGATCCAGAAACGGTATCAATGTTGTTTTACCTGCATCAATGGTTTTGCAAATACCTTCCGTAGTATTTCAGAATACATTGTTCAGTCATTTTTCCCTCCCTAAAACCAAACTGGTTCTTGGAAATAAAGCGATGTTGATTTAAGAAATTTACAAGTCTTTTATTTTAACAATATTTTCAATTAATTTAGAAAACACAGACAACAATGAGATCGGTCTCTAATTAGCCAACAGGTTTTTATCACCCGATTTGTAAATCGGGAAAATTAAAGCATATTTTAGTTGTTCAATAAATTTTCCTTGTTATAGCGAAAAATTATTAAATAAGAAAAAACATGCAAATTATATTTAGCAGTAATTTGTAACATGGACACTGTAATACCATCATACCCAGAGGCTTTATTTTTGCTCATTGTTCCCAGCTGGGTCAGCGTTGAGATTTATCTCCGCAAAATTTCCCCGCCCTGCCCACTGTCAATAGGGGACACCGATGGGCTTGAAAAGGCCGCCGTCCGTCGGATGGGACGTTAAGCCGTGGCCCAGTGTGCAGGAGAGCCATACCCTGTGCACGTTAAAGAACACGCTGGATGGCCTTGGATTACTGCAATACGGGAGGCTACCATCTGTCTCCCAACAGCTGTTGGGTCCCCTCCCCCAACCTTCTGTGAGCCTTCGGGGTCCTTGTGACCTGGCCATTTAGCCCATGGTGTGCAAAAAAGTGCCGCTCAGAGGTAAAACAATCCAATCCAATTTGCTCATTGCTACAAGTTCTTTACCAATTTCTGCATCATCCGTATATTCCATATGAAGTGATTCTGACACCACCAAATCTGAACCAAAATTTCAGATTTCTAAAATAAATACATCGTTTGTAATATTCATTTCAAATGTTAGAATTTTCAACGTTTTACACCGTTAGAAAGCGCAAAAGCTTTTGTGAGATTCGAAAGTGGAAATCGTAATATTTTTTCGATACCTAACTGCTGAGGTCTTGCCATCCTCACAGACCTTCTACTCTGGCATATAAACTGACAGGCTCCTGTCAGACCTCTGTGGCAAGCAGCTGCTTGAGGGAGTATTTTATTTTATTTTTTAACCAACACAAAAAGAATTTTCAATTTATCTCTATAAACAAAAACATTTCATGTCTACAGACGGACAGACAGACGACAAAGCGAAACTATTATTCGTTTTTTTTTTTAATAAAGGACATAAAAAGATCCGAACAATAAAAGAGAACACGTTGTCAATAAAAAGAGACATTCTGGCCATCCCATCCCCAAAGGCAAAAAGGGCGCCAAGACTGTTTATTTCTCCAAAATTGGTGTTTCCCACTTTCTAGTGCAGTTTCAACAAAAGCAAAACCTCTCCCAATTCTATTCTGTCAGTAATATTCCGGAGTTTGTGAATTTCGCGAGTTTGTTTCGTGCTTCGAAAGAGAATCGGCTTGTTTTGCTTCGATTTCCGGCATTGCTCTTTATCTCGTTGTGACTGCCTCTAGCGCCATCCTTCAGTGCTTGGGGGAACATTTCCCGCGCAGAAGGAGCAGCTCCCCTGAGCTCGGAATTACGTCAAACTGCGCCTTCCATTCCTTTCCTCTCTGCATTGTCCTGCCTCCATTCAACGACGTTCAGCTGCAGTCAAGCGATAGGTAATGGCCACACAGAAAATCGGTTGCGCGCCTCTAAAGTTACGAAAGTTTCAAACTTTCTGGTTTCTTAAAACCGTTAACAACAACGGAGATGTCTCCACAGCAAACTGGAGCATGTTTCGTACCTGCTTCAGTTTGTTTAGGATGAAAACGCTCATAGCACTATACACGTTTTCCGTGTGGCCATAACCGAAGAATGGGTAAGAGAGGCCTAAACTCTCCCGGTTGTAACGCGTCAAAAGCACGCGGCTGCACGTGGCAAGGCCGCCCTCCCCGAGCCACTCCCACTGAGCTACGCCGACCCTCCTCCGTTTGCCCTCCCTCCCCTCTTTTCATAGGCAGCAGAGACCGTGGGGATGAAGGCTCCTGCAGACGTAAACATATCATCGCTGTAGTCGTACCATCACCACAATGGAGCCCAATAACTGGCATTTCGGGTTTCCGTTTCAATTTAATCGTGTTGTCAAATAGTCTATTACGTGTATTATTTATGAAAGTTTGTTTCAAATGATAAAAATCCTAGATATAAGCAAATTCGATACTTTATAGCAAAATAAATTATTGTGCATTTTAAACGTAAAATGTAAATATTTTCAGACTTTAGTGGATATTTCTTTTTGACAATTTAAACTGTTTAGCCCCAGGGCTATTGAAATGATGTCCCTACACAGGACACACAAAACGAATTTTGTGGTCTGCTCGTATGTTTTGAAGTGATCTTCAGTTATTTTGAATGATTGCGCCCTTGAGCAAGTGTCTCAGTTTAATTTCATCAGGAGTTGTGTAACAGATACTGGTGATGTGCGTCGTGAGATTAACAGAAGAATAAGGATTGCTGCTGGGACTTTTAAGAATTTTTGAAGAGTGGAAAAATAGGCGTATACACCTGAAAACTAAAATTAGGCTATATGATAGTGTGGTAATATGCTGCGATGATTAAAATTGGATCCTTTGTAAGCAAGATAATAGGAAACTTGATGCGGGCATTTGATGATTTGACTATTTAAGTAATGATGGAGTTGATGGAGTCAGCAATCACCTTTCAGCAGCATCGTATGCAGAGGGAGACTGCGCCTTTTTAGAGTCAAAATATTGAATTTTAAATTTGAAAATGCATGACATTTTACAGAAGAAAAACTTTAAAACTAATGGTATGGAATTCCACAACAAGATTATTGTTACAAAGAGGTTATTGTTACATATATGAACAAATAATTGCACCAAAATGGAAATATGCATTTTTTTTTTTAGATAATTTTTCTTGGCAAAGTGTTAATGAGATCATTAAAATTAATTTATTCAAATAAGTCCCTTTCGATCTCTGAAAATGATACGAGAATTTTTTTATTTTTTATCTCTCTCCCTATTGTTTTTCACTTGACCTTTGACGGTTTGTGGATTTGTGAACACAGTTGTTCCACCACATCTTTAGAACGCGATGAAAAAAACCTAATGATTTATGTCTCAAATGAAAACTTGTGACGCGGGAAGTGTCATAGGCTATAAAAAAATTGACCACCCAAGCTTTCTTCCCCTCTAAAAAGGGGATATATGAAAACGCTTGCTAAAATCGCTTTCGTAAATCATTAAGTTTCTCCATCGCATTCGAAAGATAAGGTGGGACGACACTTTGTCGAATCCACCAACCGACAAATGTCGAAGCCAAAAGCAATTGGAAGATCGCTAAGAAGAGCAACACTATGTCCCAAATATACACATATGTTGAAAATTATTTAAATTAGTGATCTGGCAACCTTCGTGTCACGTGACAACGAAGGTTGCCAGATACTAATTTCTAAAAAAAATCGTCGCCAGATATTTTTTCTGAATTCTGTAATCAACCATAGTGTTCGGATACTTTTTTGAGCGACTGTAGGTGGTCATATTATTTTGATACTAGATCGTGTGGGCTCACTCACGGAAATATTGAGTGTGTGCAGTTACCGTTCACAGCAAACTGCAACGTGTGCAGTAACTGCACACGCTCCAGTTTGCTGTGAACGGTAACTGGAGCGTGTACAGTTGCTGTACACGCTCCAGATATTTTTCCTGAATTCTGTAATCACGTGACAACGAAGGTTGCCAGATACTAATTTCTAAAAAAATCGTTGTCAGATATCTTTTCTGAATTCTGTAATCATCCATAGCGTTCGGATACTTTTTTTGAGCGACTGTACATTACTGTGGTAAGAACAGAACTGTAACGAAAGCATACAAACACAATTTGTTTAATAATCGTTACCAGCCAAATTGTCAAATTCATCTAGTTGATTTTACTTTGGTAGGAGGGGGGGGGGGCTTAGTCACTTTTCTTCTTCCCTTGACGATACGACACTGACTAAAATAAAATTAATAAGAGTAAGATCGAGCACATACTTAATTAAATGTACTTTTTAAAGTTTTTCCTAAATGTTTTTTCAGGTTTCGTTAATTTTTAATTAATTTTTACAATCAGCAACACAGTTATTAAGTGATCCATCTTTAGTAAATCTTTATGTACCAAAGAAATATTTCCAAAAATAAAGACTTAAGACTTCGTTGCTGTTTTTATCAATTAGTTTTAATTTCCCATATAAAAGAACTCGTCGTAAAATCCAAAAAAAGTTGACATTTTCGAAAATGTTGCCAAAGTGTTTTTGTGTTGATTTCCAATTCGACTTTTCTCTCGCATAAAAACAGCAGACGTTCTTAATAATTACTTTGCCAGCGGTTGAATTGACCGAAAAATTAATTTGTTTCAAAATATCAAATGTACAAAAATATTAACCTCTTTTTTTCTTTAAAGCATTATCTTTATTTTTTTACTTCTTAAAACATTTATTTTTATTCATTATTATGAATACAGATCATTAACGTTTATATACAATAAGTTCCTTATACTTTCCGTTACCTTTTTGGGCGTCCTTAATTATATCATGGTATCATGTATTCATGATGTATTCATGATTTTTCATTTGCAACTGTACTCATTAACGAATCGCTGAACATAAATATTTCTATCTTGAAACATTGATTTGTTTTTTTTTTTGCACCCCAGCTGGAAATGTTTTGCCTCTCCCTGAATCAAATCCACCCCCCCCCTAGCACGAATTTTTGCCTGCCCCCATGGTTGCAGCAACTTAGGAAACTTTTAATTTCCACGATGAATTGCAACTTGGTGGTATTTACAGCTTAATTAATAGCTACAACATAAATTTAGCCCTTACTAGATTTGAAGACGACAGATTTAAATTTTGAAAGCTGCCAACGACTACGACTACGGAGGTCCAACCAGACCGTGTCAAACAAGACCTTGTTAGAATTGGTGTGCAGTGACCAGATGCAGCAGATGTAGCTCAGGGCAGATATGTTCATACACATACCGGATACATATGCAAAGTGGTAATTAATTCCCCACCCGTGAAAATCGAAAACTACGATTTTTCCCTACCTAGATGGGGCGGGGGTGGCTCAGTCGGTAGCGCGCCAGGCTCGTAATCTGCAATTCCCAGGTTCGAGTCCCAGCTGGGTCAGAGTTGAGATTTATCTCCGCAAAACTCCCCGTCCTGCCCACGGTCAGTAAGGCACACCGATGGGCTTGGAACGACCGCCGTCCGTCGGATGGGACGTTAAGCCGTGGCCCCGTGTGCTGGAGAGCCATACCCTGTGCACGTTAAAGAACACGCTGGATGGCCTTGACGGGAGGCTACCATCTGTCTCCCAACAGCTGTTCCAGTGGGTCCCCTCCCCCAACCTTCTCTGAGCCTTCGGGGTTCATGTGACCTGGTCATTTAGCCCATGGTGTGCAAAAAAGTGCCGCTCAGAGGTAAAACAACCCAACCAACCCTACCTAGATATTGTAAAAGGGCATTTGCACGCCCTCCTCCTGAAATATTTTAGGGTACCCTTCCTAAAGGTAAAAATTCGAAACGTTTTTCAGTCCGTATGAAGTCAGTTTCATTTCCTTCTCATCAGAGGGAGCTTTCTTTACTCCCTCAGTGAGCTCTAAGTTAACGTTGAGAGAAAAATGCAAGAACCGAAAATCTCCCACAAACACTAATATTTCCCCCATTTTCCCCCCTTCTTTTTTTTTTCAATCGAAATTCCCACAAATGCGGGAAAATTCCCAAGTTGCAACACAGTCCTTCTCCTCTTCTATTGTTCCTGGTAAAAAAATGCCGCCAAACTATCATGACTCGGAAAGGCAGAGCCATGGACAGACGGTCTAAATTTTGGTTCTTGTTACGAGAGTTTTTCTTTTGCTGACTAATCATCAACAAAAGGAGAAGGAGTTTAACAGTTTTTTTTTAAATTCCACAGGTCGCGGTTTATTCCGTCTCGTAAAGAATGCTTGTTGGCAGGAAACGATTGTCCTCCCCCCCCCCCTCTTTGTGGTAGACCATTCTAGAGATTTTGTTCAAGAAGACCAGATATTACGTTTCCCGTTTACTATTCAGGCACCTATTGGCCAGACAGATCGCAAATTTGGAAATACCGTCTTTGCGAAATTTTGGAAAGAATAATCGGTCCAGTACTGGAAGGTTTGTACAGTCGCTCAAAAAAGTATCCGAACACTACGGTTGATTACAGAATTCAGAAAAAATATCTGGCAACGATTTTTTTAGAAATCAGTGATCTGGCAACCTTCGTGTCACGTGACACGAAGGTTGCCAGATCACTGATTTGTAAAAAAATCGTTGCCAGACATTTTTTTCTGAATTCTGTAATCAACCGTAGTGTTCGGATACTTTTTTGAGCGACTGTACATGGAACTTAGTTTTCATGTTCGTCTGCATGCTGTGTGCATTTTTTTAAGTTTGCAATATACCCTTTAAATCGAACTTAAAGTATAAAACTGCGAGTGTAGTTCCAGTTATCCTTTAAAACATTTTTTCCCCTTTTGTAAGCTTCGAATTTGTTAGCACTCTTATCCAGTTCGGTGTCCGATGGGCTTGGAAAGGTCGCCGTCCATTGGATGGGACGTAAAGCCGTGGTCTCGTGTACGAGAGAGAGCCACGCCCTGTACAAGTTAAAGAGCATGATGGATTTCCTTGACGGGAGGCTACCATCTGTCTCCCAACAGCTGTTCCAGTGGGTCCCCTCCCCCAACCTTCTCTAGCCTTCGGGGTCCATGTGACCTGGCCATTTAGCCCATGGTGTGCAAAAAAAGTACCCAACCCTTACAGCAGACTCGTGATTTTGTCTGATTTATTAGTGTACGAGGTCATTTTTTTATTGTCCTTCGTGATTCATCTCCCATCATTATCTGAAACAGGATTTAAGGTGGGCCATGGAGTGATTTGAAGTGGGTCGGCAAGTAGGTATTTGAGATGGGTCACCGAGTAATCTGAAGTGGATCGCAGAATGATTCGAGGAGGAGCGCAGAGTAATTCGAAGAGAGTCCTAGTGATTAGGGTGATTCCTAGTATATCTATTTGGGGCGGGGGTGGCTCAGTCGATAGCGCGCCAGGCTCGTAATCTGTAGTTCCCAGGTTCGAGTCCCAGCTGGGTCAGCGTTGAGATTTATCTCCGCAAAATTCCCCGCCCTGCCCACGGTCAATAGGGGACACCGATGGGCTTGGAAAGGCCGCCGTCCGTCGGATGGGACGTTAAGCCGTGGCCCCGTATGTGGGAGAGCCATACCCTGTGCACGTTAAAGAACGCAATGGATGGCTTTGACGGGAGGCTACCATCTGTCTCCCAACAGCTGTTCCAGTGGGTCCCCTCACCCAACCTTCTCTGAGCCTTCGGGGTCCGTGTGACCTGGCCATTTAGCCCATGGTGTGCAAAAAAAAGTGCCGCTCAGAGGTAAAGCAACTAGTGATTAAGAACGACACACAGTAATTTGAAGTGGGGCAAGGAGTGGTATAAAGTTGGTTGAAGAATTATATGAAGTGGGGTACAGGGCAATTTGAGATGGGCCTGTGAAAAGGATGCAACATTTGTAAAAAAAACTTGCAAAGTAATTTTATGTCGCATTAGTTTTCTGCTGTAGGTTATTCGCAATAAAAAATGAAAAGTTTCTGAAAGAAGGTCAGAAAGAGTGACTTACTCAGAAATTTCATATTGGGGGTGGGGAAGACATGTTTCAGTCTAGTCGGTTTTTCCAGGGCTACCTTAGAATAATTTTTTATACTCAAACCCTCAAAAAAAAAAGAAGGGAGGGAGGTATAATCTTTTTTCTTTTATGTTGTGTGAGTTGGGCTGATTTATCTATGAGAGGCACTTTTTTCTGCATAATGGGCTAAATGACCAGGTCGTAAGGACCCTGAATACTCAGAGAAGGTTGGGAGGGGGGGGAGGGCGTTTACTTTTCCCGTCCTTCAGAGTACTCCCCTCCAGTATCTTACAAAGCTGAAGATGTCTACACCAATTCTGGAATGCTTGGCGGTACTCCTGTTGGAGAATATTCCTCAACTCTGAATGAACGCATTTGCAAGGTCTTCTTACATCCTGGGGCGGGGGTGGCTCAGTCGGTAGCGCGCCAGGCTCGTAATCTGTAGTTCCCAGGTTCGAGTCCAAGCTGGGTCAGCGTTGAGATTTATCTCCGCAAAATTCCCCGCCCTGCCCACGGTCAGTAGGGGACACCGATGGGCTTGGAAAGGCCGCCGTCCGTCGGATGGGACGTTAAGCCGTGACCCGTGTGCGGGAGAGCCATACCCTGTGCACGTAAAAGAACACGCTGGATGGCCTTGACGGGAGACTACCATCTGTCTCCCAACAGCTGTTCCAGTGGGTCCCCTCCCCCAACCTTCTCTGAGCCTTCGGGGTCCTTGTGACCTGGCCATTTAGCCCACGGTGTGCAAAAAAGTGCCGCTCAGAGGTAAAACAACACAACCCTTCTTACATCCTCGAAAAAAGCGTTCCAGTAAGTTGCTTTTCAATTTTTGGAAACAACCAAAAATCGCGTGGTGCAAGATCGTGTGAACATGAAGGATGGGGCAGATGTTTGATTTTTTCCTGATCCAGATAGGTTGTAACTTTTCGGTTTTTGTGAGCACTGGCATTGCTGGGAAGAAGGAGAACCCTTGCCTGTTATTGGACGCCGCTCCTTCATCTCCTTAACCATTTTGGGCAAAACAATGTTGGTGTAATATTGGCCATTTATCGCCGTTTTTCAGGTAAGAAGTCCACGGCTACCACTCCTTGGGAATTGAAAAAATTGTGAACATTCTCTTCCTTATGCGAGTCTTATCGGAGAATTTGAGGACGCGGTTCATCTTCCGCAACCCAAACATAGTTCTCGACCTTTCTCGGAGTTGTATACTAATAATTATATTTGTATAGTTGTACCTGTGACATTGTCTGTTAACCATTTAAGGATCACTAGGTGCAAACATTGCCAGCATCTCCTTACACGAGAAAACTCGAGCCATTTTTGTGCTTTAATGTCGGGTACCCATTTGGCGCAGATCTTACGGAATTTCAAATGTTGATGAATAATTGTTTCCACTCTGCTAATCGATACACTGGCATCCGAATTTATTACCTGAACAATGATGGGCGCAATTTCCTTTAACGAGTTCGGGAACAGCATCGAAGGTTCTCTCGTTCACACAGGTTCGTAATCTGCAGTTCCCAGGTTCGAGTCCTAGCTGGGTCAGCGTTGAGATTTATCTCCGCAAAACTCCCTCCCCCCCCCCCTGCCCACGGTCAGTAGGAGACACCGATGGGCATGGAAAGTGTTTGAAGTCTGAATGATGATTTTTTAGTTTCCTCTCATGTCCGAAAAATTTCTTAACTTTATTGCCCTACAGTTTAATATTTCAAATTCCTTACCTCTTTAAATAACTAAAAATAAATTACCCATGAAGCAGCTCCTTGCCACAAAGACCCAATCAGAACCATTCAATATTCCCGATGAGAAGATAAGGGAGGAAGGCGAGCCCTCAGCAGAAAGACAAGAAACGAAAAGAAGTGCCCATTCCTTATACGGAACTGAAACCGAGATCCGTTTGAGCAGCAACCAGACGAGTTGCCACCTAGTTACCGATAAATAAATAAATAAATACTGAACGAGTATTTCTGAAAATCCAATATTTAGAGAGATTTAAATCGAGATCTTTAACTTATATTGTCAGATTTTTCCATAAAAAATATATTAATTATTTTAAGCAGTGAACTAATAATTTTTTAATTAATCGCTGATATAATATTTTCTGACTTCCAACGCTACTTTTAAATATTCCAGCTCTCATAACTGGGGCGGGGGTGGCTCAGTCGGTAGCGCACCAGGCTCGTAAACTGTAGTTCCCAGGTTCGAGGCCCAGTGAACCCAGATGGGTTCAGCGTTGAGATTATCTCCGCAAAATTCCCTCCCCATGGTCAGTAGGGGGCACCGATGGGCTTGGTAAAGCCGTGGCCCCGTGTACGGGAGAGGCATACCCAGTGCATGTTAAAGAACACGCTAGATGGCCTTGACGAGAGGCTACCACCTGTCTCCCAACAGCTGTTCCAGTGGGTCCCCTTCCCCAACCTTCTCTGAGCCTTCGGGGTCCTTGTGACCTGGCCATTTAGACCATGGTGTGTAAAAAAGTGCCGCTCAGAGGTAAAACAACCCAACCCAAAGCTTTCATAACTCGCTAAATACTGAGTGAATATTGTTGAAAGTTAAGATTTAGAATGATTTGATCGAGATCTTATCTTGATGCATTTTCCCACTGAATGCTAATTTTAGAACTTACGGAAGCTTTAGAAGTTGGCCCTGGAGGATTCTCAGACCTCCGCAGAGAAGTGCTTGCTACCTGAGCATAGACTTCGTTTCGTTCTGTTGGTTTCGCTATATTTAGTCGTTTTCACTCTCTCACACGAAGTGTGGGGAATGCAATGGGATCGAATAAAAATCGATTGCAAACTTTTTGGCACATTACTTTTTAGAACATTTCGGAGGTTCGTCAACCTGAAAAAGGGTTTTTTGACATTCTTACACATTTCTGAGCCTGAATGCCTCAAACGATTCAGTTGAAATTACATTTTTAATTACGATTCCATCAAGAATCGCTAGTGCCTCCGCAAATATGAACTTTATGATGCAATAATTAAGGGTGCGTGACTACACTGGCGTACCAAAGGAGGAGGCCCTCCCCCCTTCACTTGAGGACTTGAATGGCGTATATTTTTTAAGAAAGTACATGAAAATCAGAGAATTGAGATATAAACTCGCTCTCCCTCCCCCCTTATTAAACTCGAACATAAAAAAAAAAATGAAAATTTCTAGGTATGCCATTGCTTGAGTAAAGCGATTTAAAAAAAAAACTGGCATAACGATGCTCATTAAAATGCTTTCTGTTATTACGGAGAATAGTCTCACGTGAAGAATATTGGAATTTCAAATTACACACAATTTAGTTGGTTTATAGATATACATTTCTATAACTATTTGATTATAGAAATACATTTCTATAAACCAACTGAAAACTGCTATTGTAAAGCCTATATATAAAAAAAGGCGATAAAATATTTTAATAACTATAAACTAATCTTTATATTACCTATATTTTCAAAGTTATTGAAACAATTATGATAAATATAATTATGAATATTTTAAATACCACATGTTTCTCCATGAATCGTAATATGGATTTAGAGAACACGTGAGATCATGCAGCGTTAGAAATGACTTCTGATCATTGAAGTGTTAGAAATGCAGTGTTAGAAATTACTTTCTGATCTGGATGAGGTTCGAATCTCACCTCTGCCAGCATTGAGACTTATCTCCACCAAACCCTGCCTTTGGTCAGTAGCCACGGCTTCGAAAGGTTGCCGTCCATCGGATGAGACATTAAGTCGTGCCCTGTGTTTAGGAGAGTCTTACCCTGTGCTCGTTAAGAACATGCAGGATGATTTTCACTGGCGGCTTCTATGATGACCTCGACAGTGAACCCAGATGTCACATGTCGGGGAAGGGACTAGACTATGTTAGGAGACAGATGGAAGTCTCCTGTCGACAGGAGACTTCCAGCTGTCTCCTAATATAGTCTAGTCCCTTCCCCGACATTCTCTGAGCTTAGGGTCCTTGTGACGTGGCCATTCAGCCCATTGTGTGAAAAAAAAAAAGTGCTGCTCAAAGGTAAAACAATCCAACCCAAAAAAACTATGGTAATTATTTTAGGCATTGCAAATGGCCGAGTGGTTAGCGCTCTTGGCTTCTGATCTAAGGGACCTGGGTTCGAGCCCCGGGTAAGGCATGGCTGTTTGTGTCGTTTTTCTGCTGAGGTCCTGCCATCCTCTCAGACCTTGTACTATGGCATATAAACTGACAGGCTCCTGTCAGACCTCTGTGGCAAGCAGCTGCTTGAGGGGGTATTTATTTTTTTTTTATAAAGGCATTTGACACTGTAAATCATAAAATTTTACTATAGAAACAGGATAAAATGGTTTAAAAAATCGTATATTTCAGGTGGAATACAAAATGTGATATAAGAAATGCAAAGCTTTCAGCCTTAATGATTAATAAAGGAATACCTCAAGGTTCAGTTTGGGGACCTGTTTCATTCTTGATATACAGGGTGAATCTGAAAAAGTGGGCAAAACTTTACGGGGTGGTAGAACGCAGCTATACGAGCAATATTCGTCATAGAAAGTATGGGCGGAACACAAACGGCGAGCAGCTAGGTGGCGTTGGAAATGGTATGTCCTCGCACCCAACGGCATTTCTACCGTGGATTGCCGAGGGGATGGCTGGTTATACTAACCACGAAATGGCGGATATGCACTTTGTGTACGGTGCGGCGGACGGGAATGCAAGTGAGGCACAGAGTATCTCCTCTCCTTCTTGTGTTCATTCTTTAAATGTGACAGTGGAAAACTACCTTTTAACTTCTGACCGCTTGCGTTCCGACCATACATTCTATGACGAATATTGCTCGAATAGCTGCGTTCTACCACCCCGTAAAATTTTGCCCACTTTTTCAGATTCACCCTGTATATATATATCAACGATTTCTTTTTCAATGATTTAAAGGGATATCCTATACTGATGACACTGCTATAGTGTATATAACCAATAATTTTCACAAATTAACATCTATTATATCTCAAGTATATCTATTCTATATTCTATCAAGTCTATCTATACTATTCTATCAAGTAAATCTCTACTATAACTATTCGATTATGGTTTCATCAAAATCATACAAACTTAAATATTCAAAAATCCTATTCAAATGTTCTTGTCTAACTAACAATAATAATTTTAACATATATATAAATCTTAAAATACTTGTTATAATAACAGTGTCGTGAAGAAATCTAACATGTTAAAACATTCAGATATTCAGGAATTAATATTGATAACAATTTAAAGTGAAATAGTCATAGAAACATGATTCCAAACAGACTGATGCATTACTTGATTAGAATATATCATCTAAAGAAAACTGCAGGTACAGTCTAAAAACACTTAACACGGAAACGAATAAAGCGAACTATCGGTTAATGCAAAACGTCGACAATTTTTTTACTGTAAAATATTGTCTTATTCTTTCAACACGAAAATTTTATATTGTGTGACGAATAAAATTTTATTAAAACTTCTTCGGAAAACACGAAATTTATAGAACATTGACTGATGTAATCCCAATAATTGCAATAACTTTTGAACGGCGTCAAACTTTTAGGAAATTGCTAATCATTTAACAATTTGATGTAAATTAGGGTGACCAGATGTAAAGAATAAAATCCGGGACTTTTTTTAAATTAAATTTGAAGGACTGAGCAGACCACCCTGTAAAGCTGGGGCATCTGGTCAAGCTGTATAGTTTGACAGCTCGCAATTCACTACTTGCATTATAAAATTCTAGCCTCAATTTTTCAGTCAGTTGCATTACGGATTGAAATATTTTATAACAGTATTGACACTACTATTCCGTTAGTAAAAGATCTACATATATAGTACAGATAATTTAATACTTAAAATAATATCGAAAATAAATTCCGGGGACACTTTTAGAGACACATTTTCATCGAGGGCTGTACCCGGAAAACGGGGACGTCCGGCCACACACACTACTGTAAATACACTAGTGCAGTGGTTCTCAACCTTTTATGTTTCACGTATCCTCTGCAGGTCTGACAGGAGTCTGTCAGGTCTGTGAGGACCTCAGCAGAAAAAACAACACAAACGTCCATGCCTTAATCCGGGACTCGAACCCAGGTCCCTTAGGTCAGTAGCCAGGCGTGTTAACCACTCGGCCACGGGACGGCGGTTATTTTTTATTTTGTTACTAGATCTAGCAATGTTTTGAGTTCTCACGGCGTACTCCAAAAAATTTTACCGCGTACCCCACATTGAGAACCCCCTACACTAGTGTATTTGAGATTCCCATCTGGGATGAAGGTTAATAATTTTGTCTGCCGATTATGACGGTAGTTCCCTGCGCTCCGTTCCAATCGTTGACCTGTTAATCCTTGATCGGTAATGACATTCATAATGAAGTTATGGTTAAGACCCCAGTTCTTTTATCGTTAAGGGGAGGTCTTATTTAATCTTTGTCTTGATCTTTTCTCTCAAAATACGTCATAAGTCAACAATGCAATGTATTCATCAACTCATTGTTAAAGCGAAATTCTGATAGCACGATATTTTACACTGCTGATCCCCTGACTTTCGTGTTAACCATTTTGCACTTCTTTTTTCAAAATTCTTTACTATTCATGGATACAAAAAATTTACAATATTGTTTAAATTAGTTGGATAGGAAAGTATTTAAACTCCGTAAAGGAATTGATAACATTATAAAATAAAATTCTGAATAAAAATAATGCTAAACTAAAAAATATGATTATAGAAAATAAATTTTAAGACCTAAGACATTTTTAAATTTGCAAAATTCCTTTTATCTTTAAAATCCAAATATATAAAAATTGCAACATATAGAAAAAAAATTAAGAAATAGAGAACATTATCACATACCTTTTTCAAGGAAAGAAATTATCCACAGATATTTCGTGATTGTAATAATTGTAATAATTATTGCAATCCCAAAATAACTCCTCAAAATTGTAATAATTACCATGAAATATAACAGAAGAACAAAAAAGAGAATAATTAAATAATAATTGCTAAATATAAACAATATTGAATCATTATTTCATATTGCTAAATGAATTGCATCATTTAATGTGTTATTAATAGAAAGATCTGAAATTATTCATTTTTTGATAATTTATTACCCTTTTAAACTTTTGAATTAAAATTAATTGCGTTAAATAAAAATGCATATAAATAGCAAAAAATTCATTAATTTGGCAACTGTAAGAATGTATATAATACTCATTGGTTTGTTTTTATGTGATTTCTATTTTGACGCATTTCATTTCATATTGATATTTTTTCATGTATTAATTTGTTCGTGTCTGTTCATGTTGACCTGCTGCTCCTATACGGATTTTTGCCTCCTGATTTATATATTTTTTCCTTGTATACTTCTTTTTGTGAATCCTATATTTATTAAGTGTATTATGTGCTATATGGTGAATAAATTATTATTATTATTAAAGATATTTTCTAGAGAGGTGGAGGGGGAAAAATTCGGGATGGGCTCAAAATGAAAAAAAAAATGGTAGTGTAAAAAGAATAATTTTTATTTATTACTATTAAAGTATGCAGTTATATGTAAATCAATAATAAATCGGTTAAAATCAATGAAATAAAATGGAGAAATGTTGTTTCTTAAATCTTAATCTTCTAGTTTTTTTATCGTCTTAGAAGTTCCGGAGCACATTGAGCCCGAAGGGAACATTTCCGGCAAAGTGCCTGGCAAAAGCCGCATGATCTCGAGATTACCTCTTGAAAAACGATCTTCCCCAATAATGGCCATAGGCAAAATGTTTTTCAATCGAATTGTGGTCATGTTTGCTTGAACAGAATTCTACTCTTTGATTTCAGATTGGAATTGCTTCCTGACAGGGAATATTTTTTGAGGTGCCACAAACTGAATTTCGGATAGCCCAAAAATGAAGAAAATAATGATAGGAGATGCGGGGGGGGGGGGGCTCTATTTAAGTGTCATATTCTCTATTTACTGCTGCTAAAGCTTATAATTACGTGTGAAACAGCAATAAATGTTTTGAAAACAAGTACAGTCACTCAAAAAAATATCCGAACACTATGGCTGATTACAAATTCAGAAAAAATATCTGACAACGATTTTTTTAGGAACTAGTGATCTGGCAACCTTCATTTACGTACACGAAGGTTGCCAGATCACTAGTTCCTAAAAAAATCGTTGTCAGATATTTTTTCTGAATTATGTAATCAACCATAGTGTTCGGATATTTTTTGAGCGACTGTAAATACCCACAAAAAATATCTTTCTTAAATCATAATTTTCTAACTTTAAAAATATGGTGGGGGGAGGGAGCATTGATTCCTCCCCGATTTATTTCCTCCTTCTCGCTTCAGTCAACCGGATTGATTATTTCAACTAGCACAGGCATGGGCAAACTTTTTAGCCGAATGTTTGCGTAGAAAAATGAAATGGAAGGGCGGGACGCCAAAGAAATATATAATCAATAACGTATATTATATAACCAACACAAAAAAGAAAAAAAAATAACCTAAAGTGAAACATAAACAATATAAATTTATTAAAATTTATTATTTTAATGAGAATTCGCCTCACCGAAGTTGGACTTTTTGTTCTGTATGCGTTCTTTTTCTCTTTTACCAATTTATTTGTCATCAGCAGCTCGTGGGACGTATTTTTTCCAGGCCTTAACTAGCACCTTGAAATCGCCACAGCTGAATATACAGAACAGTTTTAAATGAAACGTTTGTCTTCACGACGTAAGTGGTTCCCGCGGATGTTTCAATAACTTCTGGATCATCCCACAGAGAGGGAATAGCAGGGAATGGCTCGAGGTGCAGAGGGAAAGATCTCGCCCACATCATAAAGCATGACAATGAAAATGAGAAAACAAAAGAGAACTTTAAAAAATGACCTGCGAGACAGGGGGTGGGGGGAGACAGAGAGGACTGAGTATCACATTTTAGCCTCGGATAGATACTGCACTCTCTGTAATTGTCTTTGCCAGGCTCGTAATCTGTAGTTCCCAGGTTCGAGTCCTAGCTAGGACAGCGTTGAGACTTATCTTCGCAAAACTGCCCGCCCTGCCCACGGTCAGTAGGGGACACTGATGGGCTTGGAAAGGCCGCCGTCCGTCGGATGGGACGTTAAGCCGTGACCCCGTGTGCGGGAGAGCTATACCCTGTGCACGTTAAAGAACATGCTAGATGGTCTTGACGGGAGGCTACCATCTGTCTCACAACAACTGTTCCAGTGGGTCCCCTCCCCAACCTTCTCTGATCCTTCGGGGTTCATGTGACCTGGCCATTTAGCTCATGGGGTGCAAAAAAGTGCCGCTCAGAGGTAAAACAACCCAATCCTGTAATTGTCTCGTTTCAGTGTCCCCTCTGAAAAACACATTATGCAGGGTGTACGGGAGCGTTCATACATAATACTCCTTTATCCAAACTTTAGCCCCTCATTGCATTCCTTCCTTCTTCCTACGCAACCCCAAGCAATTCTTGTGAATGATATATTTATAGACTCTCATCTTCCCTCCATGTTACTTAACACTTCTCCTTTTCCAAGGGTATCCACTTTTTACGATATAATCAGCATAGCTAGTGACTGTTACGATAGTGCTATGTACCGATGCTCATAATTAAGGGATATTATCTCGAAAATTATGTATGACATGAAATATGATGAACACGTAAATTTTGTAATTAAGAAGATTATGCGTGCACATTTAGCTGACGAGAACATGCATTTTAGGGTTGTGCGTGAACGATAAAAAAGCGCGTGGATGAGGTCGCTACTCATTTCTGTCCCAAGTAACGTTAAATTTGACTTCACCTTCATTAAAACAGCAGTGGATGCGATGCGTACGGTGGAAAGCGACAGGAAGCAGGGATATAAAAAGTTAACTCAACCTTACACGAACTACGTATTTGTGACTAGGGATGCGTTTCTTGTTCATAAGGGTAAGTTTCTTGTGTCTAGGGGAGCGAGAGATGTAAATCCGGATCTTCTGATTCCCCTGATACATTTTGGATTACCACTTCCATTCTGTTAAAGGATTCCAAAAATCCAAATCTCCCTTCCCACCTCCAATAATCTTTCATATAAATTATGCTATTTATTTCATATTTCGAACTTATACACTTGAAATATTAAATATTGCATTTGTTTTTGTTTGTTTTTTTCAGCAACGCTGCAGCCTTCTTATATTAAACGTTAATCCAACTTTGGTAACTTCCGATTAGACTTATTACTTCCCGAACAAAATGTTTTCCCCCTCATACTTCCCTCCCAAAATCATTTTCGTGTAAGGCACATTTTTCTTTCTTAAAAACACCTGTTTGAACAAAAACAATTCTGCCAAAAAAAAAACCGTGCTCTTAGAAGGAAAGCTGCCCATGGAATCTGATAAACCTTCACGAAGATTTCGAAGTTCACGATTTTCAATTCTAATCAAACTTAATCACAAAGAAGAAAATGCAAAAACATAAGACGTGCATGAGTGGCACGGTTGAACGTGACATCAGCGCAAATATCATCTGAGGAATGACTGACATCGCGTGCATTTAGTTGAACTTTGTTGCCACTGGTAAATTTAGAAATATAAAGATTCAAAATACGGGTAATACAGTAATCCCGGTTATTCGCGAGGGCTGCGTTCTTTGAAAACACCGTAAATACTGAATCGCAAATACTGAACTTATGAATTTATGGGGGGAATGGGGTTTGGTTCTTGGAAACCAAGACAATCACTTTTCACTTAATATTTTTGGGTTAAAATGATACGTTTCGGACATTATGTTAATATTTAAATGGAGTGTGGTTTTGCAATGGAAATTAATAAATTAGCATGAAAAAAACGTCTATCTGTATTGCAATTCAAGTTTGAGTAGCCAAGGTACAGACAGCAAGTAGCAGAATAATAGTGGAATTCAATAAAACTATATATTACGTTGTTCTTATCTCCTCCAAGAATTTCCTTCTTTGGTTTCTTTTTTTCTTTAACTCTGCCTGAGCTTGTACAGTCGCTCAAAAAAGTATCCAAACACTATGGTTGATTACAGAATTCAGAAAAAATATCTGCCAACGATTTGTTTAGAAATTAGTGATCTGGCAACCTTCGTGTACACACGAAGGTCACTAATTTCTAAATAATTCCAGATCACTAATTTCTAAAAAATCGTTGCCAGATATTTTTCTGACTTTATAACACACGAAGGTTGCCAGATCACTAATTTCTAAAAAAAATTGTTGCCAGATATTTTTTCTGAATTATGTAATCAACCACAGTGTTTGGAAAGTTTTTTGAGCGACTATGCTTGAACTTTCGGAGGGTTGAAGATCAGAACTGACAATAAGCTTGAATACCTCAGTCAACATTGGCGGTTAAGCTGGTCTTTTAATGTCTTTCAAATGAGAAACAGATGAATATTGTCACCATAAGGGCTCTCTTAAATTTCAAGTTTCGATCTAAAATAGTATCACATTCAAGAAGTTCGTTGCATATGCTATCAAGTGTTCTTAATAATGACAAAAGCCTTAGCTTCCTCGCTGGTAACCGTGAATAACAGAATTTCGACTCGCGAATACTAAATAAATGGTTGCTAATATTTTAATACGAATAAGCGATTGATTGATTGATTGACTACATCACAGGTAAATTGGGAATTCCTTGTTCATACTTTCCCACAGCAGCAGTTTGTTGAATTATATATTACCATTTTTTTTATTATTATTTTTTTTCCATTTTCTATTTTTTTTCTTATTATAACGAATAAGCGAATTAACACACACTGAATTCACGGGGGGGGGGACACAACTTTTTAATTTTAACAAAAATTTTAGCGATAAAAATAATTTTTTATATTGCATTACGTATATAATCATAAAATATTTCTTATGTATTTCAAACTTTATACAGTAATTATTTTATTAAATATTGCTATTTGAATTTTCCCAATCATTCATTAGTTCGAATTACCACTCTGCAAAGGTTTAAATAAATATAAAAAGGAAATCTTCATTCTCTTTGGAAACGCGCTTTCTACATTTAGATAATATATATTCTTCTAGGCTTCTGGCCTAGGTTTTTATTGATGAGGTACGATTTTAGGGGCGGCCTTTTTCCTTTACCTCCAAGGCCTATAGAAAAGGATGGGGTGTTTCGTTTTTCTTATTATCTTTTGATATATGACGCCTGGGCGTATTTCTCTATGTTAACTACGATTCTTGATGACCTCGAAGAGAAGTTGCCCCGGACAGATATTCAGGGGCAGCAGTATCGCCTTGAAAAGGGACTGCCGGACCAGATTGCCGAGGGCGGACGGTAAATAAGATGCAGCTGAACTGGGATGAGCACTTTCGTTTGGCCTATTTAACTGAACTTTAGTTTCTTTAAAAAGATTTAAGAATCTCTTCAAAAATATTAAATGGGTTCTATTTAAAAAAACGGAATGATAATATTCACATTGCTAAAGATTTATTAAAGTTTGTGATTATATAAGAATGTTTACCTTAGGCAGGGATGTGGAAATATCTGACCATCCGCCAATTTTTATTACAAGCCCAGAGAAAGGGTATATATAACATATAAATAAATAAATAAATAAATAAATAAATAAATAAATAAGTAAATACCCCCTCAAGCAGCTGCTTGCCACAGAGCTCTGACAGGAGCCTGTCAGTTTATATGCCACAGTAGGAGATCTGAGAGGATGGCAGGACCTCAACAGAAAAACGACTCACAGATCCATGCCTAAATCCGGGGCTCGAATCCAGGTCCCTTATATCAGTAGCCAAGCGTGCTAACCACTCGGCCACGGGACGGGGGAGGCAAAATATCTTTCTTGCTTTTATGTGCATTAAAGAAGAAGTTGCAAGTAAATAAACAATATTGCATTCAAAGATGAAAGTTGGTTATTTCCCTAAAATGCTTCCCTGTTGTAATTTCCCCTAGTTTTGAAAGTTACAAGGCATGCCAGAAAATTCGCTTGCTATTCGAGAGTGGATTTAAAAGAACTTCACCATAGAAACTGAAATCAGCTTCCATTTCCTAGGGACGAGGGGTGCAAATCGACGATATCTTGGAGGAGGGGCGATAAGAGAATTAATTACATCAATATAAGAAATAGAATGAAAGCCATGTTACTGATTATATTTACTGTGAGTATGTTCATCATAATATTTAAGAAATAGCCAAATTACTGTCAAGAATCGTCTTGAATTTGGAAATTGCAACTGTGTTACAAAATATTCTATGACGTTTGGTAATCTATATTCCAAACGGGTATTTTATTTCGCTTTTCTCGTATCAAACGCTCTCGCATTTCCGAAGAAAATTGCACCTCAGCTAGTAAAATTTCACGCCGGTTCGGCTCACAAGAACAACGGAAATAAATATACGTAAAGAAAAAAATAGCAAGCTATAGATATAGAAATTAATTATTAGCTCAGCCCTACCTGGTCTAGTGGTTAGCGTACCTGAAACTGCTGAGACCAGTGGGGCATGTCCTTGTGTGTTTGTATGTTGAAGGAGTGGTTATATGAGAAACCAGGACAAGCCTGATATAGCTTTTTAGATTATCTCCGTCCTTTGTGTAGGAAAGTACCTTCCTTTTCAAAACACTTTTTTTAATTGATTTTCGCATACCGCCAGTTCCCAAAGCAATAATAGCAGGGAATGAACATGGACCGGATAACAGAGGCAAATAGTTATTAAACTTATGATTTTTTCATGCATTTTTTAAACATTTTTTTAAAGATCTCTAAAATGGAAGGGAAAATGTTATACTAGAATGGAAATCCAGTCTCTCAGTCTCCTTTTTCACTTTTTTCAGCCTTAATTGAGTTTCTTGGCCATTCCCTTTATTTCTTCCTAAATACCGACCTGGATAAGAGTAATATTTCAAAATAATTATCTGAGGTAAAAAAACTGGCTTGAATAAATTGGTTGTTGTTTAAACTGGCTTGAATAGTGAAGTAATATCACTACTGCGTATTTACTTTTACTCAAGTTAATTAAGTTTTAAGAAAAATCAATCAGACACATAAAGCGTAGAATTTCGGACACATTTGGCCACCATCTTGAAAATGATTATTGGCATTATCTCCATATGGAAGAAAATCTTATCAGCTAGTAGTCGGAAGCAAACGCTGTGTCATGTGATGTCGTATATATTATTGAGGATTGAAGAAGCTTGAGGATTGAAGAAGCATTCAGAAAACGAATTCTTCCAGCGAACTTAGAGCACATACACTAAGGGTTCTCAATGTGGGGTACACCGTGAGAGCTCAAAAGTCGCTAGATCTAGTAACAAAGCAAAAATAACCATTGTTATACTATAACTATAGTTTTATCTATCTATACAAGGGGTACGCCAGTCACATACACATTTCCAAGGGGTACGTGAAGCATAAAAGGTTGAGAACCACTGATATATATATTTTATTTTATTCCAATTTTTATACTATAACTATAGTTTTATCTATCTCTACAAGGGGTACGCCAGTTGCATACACATTTCCAGGGGGTACATGAAGCATAAAAGGTTGAGAACCACTGATATATATGTTTTATTTTATTCCCATTGTTATACTATAACTATAGTTTTATCTATCTATACAAGGGGTACGCCAGTTACATACACATTTCCAGGGGGTACATGAAGCATAAAAGGTTGAGAACCACTGATATATATGTTTTATTTTATTCCCATTGTTATACTATAACTATAGTTTTATCTATCTATACAAGGGGTACGCCAGTTACATACACATTTCCAGGGGGTACGTGAAGCAAAAAAGGTTGAGGACCACTGATATATATATATGTTTTATTTTATTCCAATTGTTATACTATAACTATAGTTTTATCTATCTATACAAGGGGTACGCCAGTTACATACACATTTCCAGGGGGTACGTGAACCATAAAAGGTTGAGGACCACTGATATATATGTTTTATTTTATTCCCATTGTTATACTATAACTATAGTTTTATCTATCTATACAAGGGGTACGCCAGTTACATACACATTTCCAGGGGGTACATGAAGCATAAAAGGTTGAGAACCACTGATATATATATATGTTTTATTTTATTCCAATTGTTATACTATAACTATAGTTTTATCTATCTATACAAGGGGTACGCCAGTTACATACACATTTCCAGGGGGTACGTGAAGCATAAAAGGTTGAGGACCACTGATATATATATATGTTTTATTTTATTCCAATTGTTATACTATAACTATAGTTTTATCTATCTATACAAGGGGTACGCCAGTTACATACACATTTCCAGGGGGTACGTGAAGCATAAAAGGTTGAGGACCACTGATATATATATATGTTTTATTTTATTCCAATTGTTATACTATAACTATAGTTTTATCTATCTATACAAGGGGTACGCCAGTTACATACACATTTCCAAGGGGTACGTGAAGCATAAAAGGTTGAGAACCACTGATATATATATTTTATTTTATTCCCATTGTTATACTATAACAATAGTTTTATCTATCTACACAAGGGGTACGCCAGTTACATACACATTTCCAGGGGGGTACGTGAAGCATAAAAGGTTGAGAACTACTTACACACTGTAATAAAAAATTTCGAAAATTACTTAAAGCTATGAAGGTTATTTCAGAAGAGACGTTAAAAAAAGTAAGAAACTACTTTAAATTTTATATCGATAGGTTTATATTTTATTCTTTACATACAATTCTCATTCATAATTATAAAAATTATACATAAAGGAACATTTTATCCCTGAATGCTCGTCAATACTCGTAAATTTTTGGTACAAAGAAGACGCAAAATTCACACTTATATCACCAGAGGCCCTATATAGTTCCACTAATAAATAAAATAAATACCCCCTCAAGCAGCTGCTTGCCACAGAGGTCTAACAGGAGCCTGTCAGTTTATATGCCATAGTAGAAGGTCTGTGAGGATGGCAGGACCTCAGCAGAAAAACGACACATACATCCATGCCTTACCCGGGGCTCGAACCCAGATCCCTTACAAGATTTTAAATGACAAGCTAGAATATTTCAGAATACGATAAAATATGAAAGACGCAGTTTAATGAATTTATCTTACACTTTAGAGGAGAAAAGAAGAAATTTTCGTCTGTAAGAACCATCTACTGGGAAAGTGTCTTTTGCTACAGTTTAAATTTACATTTCCTTTTCTCAACACATTTTTTGCATCTAATGGCGAAGCAGTGTTTTCTAAAATGTCTTGTGGAACCCCACGGTTCTACAAGACAGTTTTATTCATGGACCCCACGGTTCCATTAATAAAAAATGACAGATGTTTAAAGAGGGGTTGTAAAAAATCGTTGCAGATCAAATAAAACATTCTTGCAAAAAAAAAAAGCCTGGGGTTTTTCAATCCTTATGGATGCCTAAAGTGCCTTGATGCAATAGAACAGCCGACTTCAGAATCCCGCATAAAAAAAGCAATCTCCTCCTAGACACTTAGTTGTGACATTCATGAAAGTATTCCACTTCTTCCAATCCCCACACTTCTCCTATTCCTGGTTCTATCCCACAGACATCTTTGAGCAAGGAACGTCCACAGTAGACGTTATAAAAAAAAGAATTCCCACCATAAAGTTTTTTTAGAGCTCCAAAAATCATCTATTTAAATGATAATAAAAGAATTATCCTCTGCAGACATACAACTCTTTCGTTTCTGATACAAATTTTTTAGTTGGATAGGTATTGATGAAGCATTACGATTTGCATTTTCCAAATATCCCAATAGTTTTAATAGTGTTACCTTAACGATGGAAAATGCCAGAATTTTAAACGAATATTTCAAACAATCTAGTTATTCTAGAAATTTTAAATTTCTGTTGTCAAGTGTAAGGATTAAGAGGTTTACATTGGCAGTGAGGATTTACCTCCAGGGGGAGGGGGGGGGAATTGAACTTTTTTGCTTAAAAGATAAATGAAAAATTCTTAACGTGTTATAAAGGTAATAATAAAATATTACTATTTACATTTTCCTAATCATCTATTGGTTCCAATTTCTACAGTTAGAGCTGTAATGATGAAAAACGAAAAACTTAATTCTCCTTGAAAACGAGGATTCCATATTCACCATTGGAGATAAGTTATTCTTCTAGTTATGCTCCCTTTTTTTAAAAAGAAAAAAAAAAGCTCTTGCTTTCTATGGTTCTTTTTGTTTCTGATGAAATTTTTTCTCATCATTTAAAAAAAAAATCTTTTCTGTGTCTAGGCATTCAAATTTTTTGCTTTAGAGATAAATTAAAAATTATTTTTGGGTTATGTAAATATTGATGAAAAATAAGGAATCGCATTTTCTGAATCTCCAAAAAGTTTTAAATAACGCCCTCAAGAGTGAAAAAATTTGAAAATGAACAAACATCAAACGAATGTTGCACACGATCTATAGCCACAATGTTAATGATGGGGTATGATGGTTAAAGGGATTACACTGGGATTAACAAAAAAAAGTGGGGGGGGGGGATTACAAAAGGATTTACACTGATAGCCACGATTTGATACTTTAATCCGCTAGGGTGAAAAAATGCAATTTTTCGTTTTAAGACATACGTGAGAAATTCTTCCTGTATAAGAACCAATAAATTATTAAGCATTTGCATTTGACCAATCATTTATTAATTACCAGTGCTGGAGGGAGCACATTCCGAAGGCGAAAAACGTCATTCTCTTTGAAGATGACATCTCATCTGCGATCCCAGAGAGACACGATATATGTTTGTCCAGTTTTAAATTGATTATTGATTTAATTTTTAACACTCGTTGGTTAGCGTGCTTGGATGATCAAAGGGAACTCGGTTCGAGCCCCGGATAAGTTTCTTTTTTTCTTTCTGTTTTATCTTCCTGCTGAATTGCTGCCTTTTTTACAAGTCTTCCGTGGGTCATATTAAACTGACAGGCTCCTTTCAGACCTCTGCGACAAAACAGATGCTTCAGGAGTAGTTTAGTTTTCTTTAGAGGGCGCTAAATTTGAAAAAAATGACAAAACTTGAAATGAATACTGTAAACATCTTAAATTTCAGTGGTAGAGTAAAACAGTCAGAGTCAAGAGGTAGTAAATGACTCATTCCCTCGGAATTCAAGAGGGGAGGGGGAGTGCAACTTTTTCATTTTAAGAGAATTTATTTATTTCTTTATTCATCTTTTTTAATAGGTACTAATGAAATATTACCCTTCACATTTTCGAATCTTCCATTAGTTTGAATTTGCGCAGTTAGAGAGCCTAAATTTAAAATATAATTTTTTTTTGAAAACGATGATTTGATGTTCGCCAGGGGACAGTAGTTTTTTAATAGTACATGTTTACTGGAAAACATTTTGCAATAGCGGCAACATTGCGAAATGCGATTGTGTAGCCTAAACGTTTCTAACTAGTGCATGTTCAGGGGAAATTTATAGACCCCCCTTGAGAGTCTGAATAATGTATTTTTAGGGAAGTCTCCGAGAACCAAAAAATCGTGAGCAATTACCCCCTCCATTAGACTCGAATGTGACCCCCCCCCCTGAATTACGCCATTCTTCCTAAAGTTACCGAAGTTGTCGTAATTATAAGGGTGAAATATCGTCTATGATATTTAATCAAAATGCAATGATGTGTTAATGTCAGTAATACATTATAGAAAAACATTCTGGGTGACCTGGATTCGAACCCAGGTCTCCCATAGGCAAGCCGGGCGTCTTAACCGCTGGACCATCAAGTAAAAGCAATATGCTAATTTAACTCTTTTTCCAATCAATATTTGAAATTACTGAGACGATTACTAAACGAAATTATATTTTTATTTTAATCTCGATAAAGTGAAAACTCATTTAAATATAACTGCAAATTTAAGAATAAAATAATGATTTCATAAAACGTGAAAGAATCATTCTATTCATATACCTTACATCTATATAGATTTAATGAAAGCAATCAAATAATATTTTCAAAAATAGACGGAGATAACCTAAAAGCTCTATCAGGCTTGATCTGGTTTCTCCTTCAACACAGAAAAATATAACCATGCCTTCCCGGGATTCGAACCCAGAACCGGACAGCTCCAGTATCAGCATAAGCCAATATGATAATATCAGGAAAGCATAAGATTACTTTTGGATACGACAAATTCTTTCAAAGCAATATAATTTTTTAGAAATGAAACCTATGCAAATCAAGAAAAAACTTTATCACAACTTAGAGTACTTTCACACAACTTTAACTACAACCCTTATTACTGTTTCAACTTTGCTTCTTTAACTGATGAGATGTCCTCAGTCAACCTGGAGCGGGGTTGGCTCAGTCGGTAGCGCGCCAGGCTCGTAATCTGTAGTTCCCAGGTTCGAGTCGCAGCTGGGTCAGCGTTGAGATTTATCTCCGCAAAATTCCCCGCCCTGCCCACGGTCAGAGGGGACACCGATGGGCTTGGAAAGGCCGCCGTCCGTCGGATGGGACGTTAAGCCGTGGTCCTCAGTCAGATGCGGGAGAGCCACACCCTGCGCACGTTAAAGAACACGCTGGATGGCCTTGACGGGAGGCTACCATCTGTCTCCCAACAGCTGTTCCAGTGGGTCCCCTCACCCAACCTTCTCTGAGCCTTCGGGGTCCATGTGACCTGGCCATTTAGCCCATGGTGTGCAAAAAAGTACCGCTCAGAGGTAAAACAACCCAACCCTCAGTCAACCAGGCCCGGATGTAGAAAAAAATTAGGGGAGAGTTAGATGAGTGGATCGATCTGTAACTCAGTTTCCGTGTATTGTTTTAGTGGTCTTTAAAAATATTCTTCAAATTACGTTTAATATAATTTTAATATCTTTCTTTTATCCGTTCCGATTATTACAATTTTCAAGATGGCCCTCCCCTCCATAGATCCGGCTAGATTATTTTAAATTATACCTCTTCAGCTTTTTAAAAATTGGTCACTTTAATGTAAATTACTTTAACTCATTCTTAATACTGATCTAAGGGACCTGGGTTCGAGCCCCGGGTAAGGCATGGCTGTTTGTGTCGTTTTTCTGCTGAGGTCCTGCCATTCTCTCAGACCTTCTACTATGGCATATAAACTGGCAGGCTCCTGTCAGACCTCTGTGGCAAGCAGCTGCTTAAGGAGGTATTTATTTTTTTATTTTAAATAAGTAAGATGAAAATCAGATGCATATCCTTTCTCCCCTTTTCACATAGAATCTTCTCTATGTCCCTAGTATTTTAGATGTACACATTTGTATCAGAATAATATGACCCCCCCCCCCCCCAATTCCCATTATTAAGTAGGTGGTCATATTATTCTGATACGACTCTGTATTTCAATATGTATGAAAATCTAATTTTAACCACTGTGCCTTTTTGCCACAGGCATAACCATCGAGGGAAGGACTTAGCGCCCCAAAATAATATTTCTATTTAAAATTATGTTTGATATTTATACATGATAGGATTAACCCAAAGAATTTAGGACTCCTCCTCCCCTTAAAAAGTTAGACCCTTAGTCACGCCCCCTACATTTCCACTGCCCTCCGGACTATAACCCCATTCTTTCAACTAGATATTTTACATTAGCTAAAAACAACATAAAGATAAATAAATAAGTGAAAGTTGAAATTAAAATGATGAAACAGTTTTTAAATAAATTTGTTTGGAAAGCATAAAATAATGTACATGCTACACAAAGATGCTTAATTGACAGTGAACTGACACTTGGATATATCTGTTTATGAAACCGAACTTTCAACTATAAGTAATTAGGAAACATGTTATTCAATATTCCCCAAAGTGTGAAATTTAAAGAGAAATCTATAATGTCCCAAAATATTGATTTTTTTTTTTTTTTTTTGGGGGGGGGGGGTAAAATTATTTCTCTTTCGATATATACATTTTAAAACTGAATAATCATAAATTTTGAAATGACTTTAGGTGTATCGTTTTTTTTTCTTATTATCTGTTTAATTAATATCAGTAATATCTTCTGTTATTGTTTATTGGCTACATTATTGGCTCTTATACCTGAAGTGATCAATGACACTTTTGATTCGTTCTGACTATTAACTTATTTCAAATACATTTAAAAAAATTGCTCGAATCCATATTCCAACCATAAACGATACCAGAGTTCCATGTAAATACAAACACTGATGAAGTTTAGCAAACGAATTAATAGAAACTACTTTCTTCGAAAATTTTGGAAATTTGTTTACAGTTTCATCGTTAGGGGAACTGAACAGAAATAATCTAATTTATAACCAAACAAATTACTTTAATAAACGAAAAAAAATAGAGTTAAAAATTATTCATAAGCTCAATGATGCATCAATAACTTTTAATTACGAAAATTCTTATAGGAAGACTTTGATCTATAGTTGCATTATGAGCTATTAACTAACACAGTTAAACTTATTTATGTTTTTTCCCAGAATACTTAACCTGACAAATACACCGATTTATAAATAATATTCTGAAAATAATAAGTATTCATAATCGGATAAATGCCACCCTTTTCTTATTCAAAAACCTTAGGCAGTAGTTACTTTTATATTGTCAATGGCTATTCAACATATAGTTACACTGGAAAAATATGTATGCATTTACATTAATAAAAGTGTAACTGTCCGATGCTTATTTTCTAGTTAAAATATAATTTGAGTGTTTCTCTATGATATTCAATCTCTTTAAAAATGGCTTAAGTTAGTCTGTTGTTGCCTACCATATTTAGTTCACCTCTGGCCAGAAGCCATTTTGATAGATAATGGACTTCCATGGCTTCATGATTCCATGCATTAGTTTTTTTCGTTCCACGAGAGATTATTACTCAGTTCTCGAAAATTTTTAAGCTCTTCTTTATGATATTTAGAGATTATATGAACTTGGATTAAGTTAATGGCATGTAGGCCATCTGGCACCTCTCCATCATGCATCTTGCGATGAATGCAAGTGAAGGTAGCCTCCAAGTGCTATACAGTTAACTCATTGAAAAACAGTTTTTCTAGATATTTCCCAATTTTCTCGCAAAATTAAAGGATAAGATCACTAAACAGGGCAAATAGTTCATTTATTTCGACTTTTTTTCGGACTAATAATGGTGAAAATTTCGTAATTTGCCTTTTATATAATATCCATAGCACAGATAGATTGTATGTCACCAACTTCAGAAGTGTGCTAAGATAGGTCAAATTGAACACTTTTTGTATCACTTCAGACCTTTGCCGATTAAAATTTTGACTGAAACGGCATAGCTACGAATCGTATGCGACGATGTGCAACATATTTTGCCTTAAAAAACTAAAATTAACGTAAGAAAATTAAAAAACAATCAATATGTTGCTATTTTGGATACAAGTGGAGGCACATTTCAGATCTTTTCAACGCTTTACAACGATTTCCAGGCGTCATGTTTGGTATTGAACGGAAACGTGTGATTCAGAACTTTCATTTCGCATTGGTTCTGAAACGCTCGACCTCTAATTTAATTAGATATCACGCATTGTTTTTGTGGAAGAAACACACTTTTGTAGCTTTAGGTCGCGCAGTTGTCCGCCGCAGAGGCTCCGACGCGCGCCCAAAGTTTACAGCTTTCTACAACGTCCGCGACGCGCCTATATATAAAGCACGTTTCTCGCGCTGACGTATCTGTCTGATTTCCAGCTGTTTGAGAGCGAACATGGCCGACGCTACTGATGCTCCCGCTAGTGTTGCTACTCCAAAGAAGGGTAAGGCTTCAAAACCTAAGAAGCCTAAGACAGCCCCTTCTCACCCAAAAGTTTCCGAGATGGTTAATGCTTCCATAACTTCATTAAAGGAGCGTGGCGGATCGTCTCTGCAAGCGATCAAGAAGTACATCTCTTCGCACTATAAAGTTGACATCGAGAGACTCTCTCCTTTTATCAAGAAGTATCTGAAGACAGCTGTAGCTAGTGGAGCTCTGGTTCAGACCAAAGGAAAGGGAGCTACTGGTTCATTCCGAATGAGTGCTTCTGGTGTCAAACCTAAAGAGAAAGGAGTCAAACCAAAGAAAGCTGTAAGCGCCCCCAGAAAACCGAAGCCCGCTGCTGCAAAGAAAGCCGTTAAACCTAAAGCAGCCAAGAAACCTGCAGCTAAAAAGGCAAAGCCCAAGGCAGCTAAAGCTCCCCCGAAAGCTAAAGTGGCCAAAAAACCAAAGGCTCCCAAACCGAAAAAGGCAAAAGCATCAGCTAAGAAAACCCCTGCAAAGAAAGGTGGAAGAAAATAGGGCCTTGTACTTGAAAGAGTAAAGCCAATTCCGTCCTTGTAGGGCGACTTGTAACAATGTAAATATATCGTATGATTCGACACCGGGGACCGCTAGAATCACATTCACAGCATCACTGCCATTATCCTCATCGCTGAAAGAGAACATCGTTTTCATCATTATCACTGAAAGAGAACGCTGTTTTCATCATCATATTCCTCGCACCACTCATCAACAGGACATTTCATCCCTAGTTCTACACATTTTCATGGACACGTCTTCATACAGTGCGCACAAATAGTTGTTTATCTTCCCACAACCAAGAACTGTTGCAACTACCCATTGGACTATATCCCCATCTTCATCATCATTTTATCTTCGAGGACTTTTATCATCACATCTTTGCCATTGAATGCATCATCTAGTAGTTTTCATTTCATCCATGTAGAACTTTTCATGTGCATTTGTCATCAAGTAAGTATAGTCTAGAGTTGCAACCATTTCATTTTTCTGCCATCTCTTCAATAAGAAATATTTAAGTCATTTTCTGTTGTTGTTTTTTTTCAATAAGAAAGCATTTAAGTAAGAATTTTCTTCAGAAATTTTGCAATATAAATATTACTGTTAATAGTCAAATTTTTTCAGAAATGAAAAAAAAAATTAGCACTTACAGAGCCATTGTCTTTTCTTTTAAGAAGTTTATATATTAAAAATATTCATATAAAATGCTTAGCTACTTATGTTAGAATTAAGTTTACTATTATTGTTGCAAATCCAGTTTTCTTGTAGGTTAACAGTAAATGGTTCATTCGTGGATGTTAAACATTGGTCCTTAATGAAAGAAGCTAAAACTGCCAATTTAAATTCAGATCCTGGATTTAATTATTTTCCACCTTTTTTTGACATTCATTAATTGATTTGCATAAGGTGTTCTCTAACTGATAATTTTATGCTATTACAATGGTATATTAAGTTTATGTAATATTTGCACTCTAAGTGCCAAAATTAAAAGCTGTGAAGTGCATATTTTAATGGTTCTTGTGCATTTCTTTTTTTACCAAATATGTCAGATGCCAATAGTATGTCAGGTCATTTAAGTAACATAATGTTACAATTAACTTCTAATTCAAAGAAAATATTGTTAGTAGAAAAAGGCATGGATACTGTCAGTAAACAAAAGATTTATGTTGTAAAAAAAATTTTTGGAAGTGGCATTTTCTCAGAAAACATGAAGTAGCAATTGTTAACCAAAAGTTATTGAAAAGTATTTTTTGCTGATGTAATGTTTAATGCTTTAAAGGATGATGTAGATAATCATTCTCTCAAAAAAAAAGTTTTTTTTGAAAAAACTTAATTATTACTATATTGTTTTTATTGTTTTCTGTGTGTTTCTAAAATCATATTTAAAACCAAGTTTTGTATAGAGAATTTTGAAAGCATCTTTCCAAAGATCAAATATATACAATATTTTCAAATGGAATTGAATAATTTATTCCAAGAGTTAAAAGAAACATAATGAAGTATATGAACATAATTAGAAATGAAATTGATAATGAATGATTCCAAGTAAAATAGGATAGTATTTTTTTCTTGTTACTTGTATGTTGTCTGAAATTTTCTTCAACTGCAAAATTCTACTTTGCTTGCATTGGAGCCCTTAACTGTATAACTTGATGTTTGAAGTTGTCACCATTTAGGATATTTTAAAGGTCAGGTTTAAATGAAAAAATCAGTAACATGGTTTCTTTATACCACCTTTAGTTTTTCCTGTTATAGCTATGTGGTACTGTCACTATGATATTAATTTTATTGTCATTAGCAATGCTACTTAACAAATTCACATGCAGAAACAATTGATAATCCATTTTAGAGTTGTAAAAAATATTCTAGATTATTCTGCTTCAGAACAGTCTTAATCCATTAAGTGCTGTACACCACTTATAGGGGGTTTAGCATACTGATTTGCACTTCTTGAATTATGTAATATTTCTTGACAAAGGTCATAGATATTGTTTTGCTGTGTGAAATCAATGGCACTAGGGTAGGTAATGGCTGTGCATGAGATGAACGTTTCATCAAGCATTCAATCTTAATGTGAAACAACTTAAAGGTACAAGGAAATTGTTGCCATCTTTATTCTGTTATGCAGATTAGCCAGTTTTAAATCCAATTAAAATGAGAAATTTAGTTTTAAAATTTTTTTTTAGAGATTCATAATAAAAACATTCTGAAGTGATAACCACTAACTATGTGACATATTTGAATTGCTTCATTATTCTTTATATTGTAATAAATTCTACATGCTTTCATGGATGTTAAACATTTAGCATTGCATAATCATCATGTATATATTCATTTTTCTCAATAAAGTTTTTTGTGGATATTTCTGTAAGTGTTAAGATAACTCTTTAGTTAATATTTTTTATCATGTCTTATGGTGGGCCACTTTTAATGCAATACATATGGAACCTAGTGTGATACATAAGAACTTAATGCTTAGTATCAGGTGATTGATTTACAAATTTGTTTTCATATGTGTTGCATTGTGGATGTGAGTTAAAAATGCAGCAGGTAAAAGAAATGAGAAAAATATATTATTAATAAAGGTTCTGCTTTTTAAAATAGATCATTAAGTGATGAAATGATAGGCAAATTAATTGATTAAATATTTAAAAAGAAAATTGCCTAGCTAGATGTTCTTTGTGTATTGCAAATTATTCAAGTTATTAATTGATCATTATTACTAAATGAATGTAAATGAATGGTTTTGGAAAGAGTACATAAAAGTAAATCACACTTCATGAATGTAATATTAGCTTGATATACTGTATAACAAAAAGTAAATTTTGAATTTTTTTTGCTTAATGAATTCAGGAAATGAAATAATCTATGATTACAAAGAGTTCTTAGCACCTATAATAAATTGGATCCCTGAAGTACTAGTTGACATGGTCCAGCATTTGGAGGTTTAGTTGTCTTACATCAAATGCTAGAATGTAAATAAGTTGCTGCTTCAGGCATCAGTTCTACTACTGATAATTTTTTTATTTTAGAATTGAAGGATGCATATGGCTAAAGATGCTTCACATCCATTCCATTATGCAAGAACCCTAGGTCTCATTCCCTTGGTCATTGCTTTCTGAGAATGAAATTCCTAAAAACTTGGCAATTCTGAAAGTTTAACATAAACTTCTTGCCTCCTGAGAACACACTGGGGGATCAGGTGGGTAATTCTAAAAAGTCTTTTCTTCTTTTTGTCATGGGATGGTAAAGAAATTCCCCCTATTATGGAGAATTAACAAATATCAGGAATATTATTACTGGATTCAATGGGAGAAATCTCCACTTATACAAATGTATTAAGAAAATAAAAGAACCAGAGGGAAAGTAGGTGATTATGCATCTTCTCTACTCATTAGAACTACATTCCCTTCATTTAAGTATAGGTAAGTATTTTAAAGTGTATATTTGTAATGACAGGTATATGGGTGTCTGTCCTTGGGGGGCTAGTGTATGTTGATCAGCATTTTTTTTTATACTGCTATTGCAACTATTATAAGAACTGATGCTCCTGCTCCTATCTATGAAGACACCACATGATCAATTCTAATTTATTGGGCAGATGAATAAAATGCAAATCATATGCAAAAGAAATGAAATATATGCTATCACAGGAGATTCATTATAAATAACTGGAGATCTAAATAATTTTTATATATGACTTAAAGACAAGTTAATTATTTATAAGTGTTAATAACCAGATAAAGTTGCATAAGTCTAAATTTTTTAGCTAGGTAAAAATGAAAATCACTTCAATGAAGGAAAAAAATATGCTTGGCAAAGCAACAACAAAAGGAGTACTACTACTTTTTACTGATTGATTTTAAAAGATTATTAGTTGTGGATTCAGAACCTTATCTTAGTATCCATCAAAAATGGGAAACAAACGTTTAGATGCTTTTAATTTTTTTTCTTCAGTTATAGAAAGCATTTGAATTGCTTTACCCCCAGATCAGTTCCCATTTCCTTACACTGTAGCCTAAATGATCAAGTTTAGAGGAAGGAAATATCAGTTAATCCCAGAGACTTTTATCCCAGGATGGTCATAGCATCAGTAACAACCTTGAATTCTTTTACAGTTTGGTGGGAATATTTTTGTCTTTGCACCAACAAAATCCAGAAGTAAAGCAATGTAATATTAAAGTTTTAAATTTTTGTATCAGCAGTTTATAGAGCTAAATTTTGCACTGTTTAACATTTATTGGATTATTTAAATTTTATTACTTCAGCAGTTTCCATTCTAGTTAATAATTAATGAACCAATTTAAGTGCTAAACAAAAATAAATGTATTAACTAAAAAAATTAGGAGCAGATATTTTTAACAACAAATAATATTTTAATTCTTATCAAATAAGGTCAGTTTCATCCCACCATTTGATTCCTAAAATTTTTAGGCATTCAGAATAAGTCAGTAAATCAATGAGGCATTCAGAATAAGTCAGTAAACCAATGAAATAAAATTATATACAAATTGGTTAAAGTAGTTTCTGTTGGGAGATAATCATATTAAGTATATGCTTAAATTATTTCGAAATGTAGCTATTTCTGCCCTGTCTTTTTAACCCATCTCCTTAGACTCCATGAAATTATATGAATCAGTACAATAAATGTTGCTCTTAATGTGCACTCAGCACTGTTGGCTACAATTTTTGAATTATTCACTAAAATCATGTGTTTTTTATCTCTACAATGAAATTGAGCCCCAATCTTTCGATGTCATAACCTGTAGCTTATAGCCCATATACATATGTTAATCTAGCCCAGTGTGCACTTTATGCTATAGGAAGCATCATTGACTTATAGTTTAGAAAAAGTGTATGGGAGAGATCGTGATAAAAATCCCAAATACTGCAAAATATCAATTTCGTTTACAAGAGACAGAGTCGCACTCTTAATTGCAAAATTCCCCTTAACATAAAAATATACACTGCCGTACCAATATATTAAGAGAATTTCCATGTAAGTGGGAATCTAACTTCGAAGGTATGATCATAAATTCAAATCACTGATTTCCAACAATATTCGTTCAGAATTTGAATGGTTCATTATCTAAAGAGTTATGGAAGCTGGAATATTTCACAATAAATATCAAGACTTCTAAAATATATTATTTAAGCATTAATTTTTTACGTAAATTCTTGGGAGGTATTACTGTTGTGAAATAATCTAGCTCCCACAACCCTTTAAATACTGAACCAATATTGTTAAAAAACGAGATTTAAATGGATTTGATTATGCTCTTTATCTTCAGACATTTTTCTCATTAAATGAATACTTTTAAAGTTAGAGCATCGATGGTAGATTCTTATTGACATAACAAGGAAATTCTGCTTTAGGTTTTACCTCTGAGCTGTACTTTTTTTTGTATACAATGGGCTAAATGACCAGGTCACGAGGGCTCAGAGAAAGTTGAGTGAGGGGATCCCCCACTGGACAGCTGTTAGGAGATATGGTAGATCCTGTCAAGGTAAAATGTGTTCTTTAAAATACACAGTTATGGCTCACCGCACACTGAGCCTCGGTTTAGTGTCCCATTCGATGGACAACGACCTTTCCAACCCCACTGCTTGAGGCCTCTGCTGATCGAGTTCTACAAAGATAAATCTCAACGCTGAACTCAAGGGGGAACTGCAGATTACGAGCCTATCGTGCTATTGACTGAACAACCCTCGCCCCATGGAAATATTGGTAAGCTAGGTATTGTGGATGTAAGTGAAACATAAGCTGCCTTCTTATCCCATCGAGTTCATAGCCATTCACCTCTGAAAAAGCAGTTTTCTGTATCATGGAGAGAGCGCAGTTAAGTGCATGGAAAAGAAATCAATTTTTTTTGTGTTTTGTATTTGTGGAATAAATATAAATTGCATTCTAAACAGATACGAGTCTAATATAAATATGACGGATCTGTATAAATCCCAGGGGGGTACGCTTTTATCGACCCCCCCCCCCTTATCAAATCTTCATTCATACCAATGGCATCTCTCTAGGAATCTAATCATTTCCATTAGTTTGCATAATTATTTATATTGGGTTTACCGTTTTTGAATATCTGCTGTGCTTGCGTTGAAGTATTTTCCTCTTCTGTAATCTAGAATGATGAAGGTATTGCCGTCCATTAGATGAGATAAACATTGCCCCGTTCGCAGGGAGGATCATCCCCCCCCCAAAGGAACAGGAAATATAATTTTTAAATAATATTTTGCTATCGTTGCCATTTAAAAAAAATAAAAATTATCGTTGCCATTTAAAAAAAATAAAAATTTGATATGATTGGCGATTCTTGCCTTTCCCCTCCACCTTGGAGAAATTTCCGTATATGACGCCGATTTTTATTCATGCTTAAGCAATCAAGGATAATTTGGCCGTTATTATTTCTATTAACTGTAACTGAGGTGGTCGGCAGTGACTTCGGTCTTGCTAGGGCAGTAGTGTCAAACACGCGGGCCTCAACTGCGGCCCGCGCCAACATTTGGTAAATATTAAATATTCATCAAATTATAAAAATAATTTTAAAATTAATTAAATTATAAAAATAATTTTAAATTTTCTTTCAACCTTAAATAATTTATACAGTTTTTGGTTGCATACGCACGTAATTTACTAGGTTTTTTAAATCGCTTGTCAGCGTCTTTTAGTATGGAGAAAAATACATAATTGCACTCTCTTTTTTATAGTATTTTTGCGATATTATAGTATTTTTGCGATATCTTTGTGGCCCGCGTTCCTATTTGAATTTGACACCACTGTGCTAGGATATGCTTTTGTATAAGAAGGATTGTACAAACTAGGAGTAGTTCCTCGATTCCTTCGCTGCCCTTTTATGTTACGAATAAAACTGCTGTCAACTTTCATAGTTCCAACTATCTGTGGAAGGAAGCAAAATTTTATGCAATTAAATAAAGCGCGTACTTTTTTAAAATTTGGCATGTAAATTGCACATATTGAGGTTACGGAAATAGTAACTTTTACAGTAAGAGGATTTAGCATCCACGATTTGCGTTTACAATATATTATTTCACAATTAGCAGTAAATAATATTCTAGTCATGGGTTCAAGAAATTTAAAAAAAGGAAAATACAAAAAAGGGCATTTTATCATGTCCTCTTTTGGGGGACGTATGGTAACCGGGGTGATGTCGGTATTGCTCCAATCTCGTAATCCAATGTTCCCAGGTTTAAGTCTCAATTGTGCCAGCATTGAGATTTACTTCACTAATCCCACCCTGTCCTCAGTCAGAAAGGGGACACCGATTTTCTTGGAAAGCCACCGTCCATCAGATAGGACATAAAGTCATGGGCCCATGTGCAGAAGAACCATACCCTGTGCACAGAAAAGAACATGCCAAATGAAATTGACGGTAAGCTATTATCCATCTCTTAAGTCCAGTGTGTTCCTTTCCCTCAACCTTCTCCGAGCCCTTGTAACCTGGCTGTTTAGCCCATTGTGTGGGAAAAAAATTTACTCAAAGGTAAAGCAACCCGACCTCCAACAACCACGAGTCAACGAAGTTTTCCAATCAGACTACCCTTTCCAGTGACGTCGTTTATGGTGTTCGTTTATTCAAACCTGACTTTGCCCTGGATACGTTTCTGCTGGGCGTAACCCCTTGGGGGAGGGATTCTATGTCTCTAAGAAGATTTCATGATATATTTTTCTAGGAATAGGAAAGTTCCATGAATATAATTCTTCAAATGTCAGAGATCGATAAGTTTCTTGGATTGTGTTGTTTTTCCTACGAGCGGCACTTTTTTTGCACACAATGGGCTGAAATGGCCAGTCACAAAAACCCTGAGGGCTCAGAAAAGGGGGGAGGGGACTCACTGGACAGCTATTGGAAGACAGATGGCAGCCTCCCGTCAAGGCCATCCAGCGTTTTCTTTAGCGTGCACAAGGTATGGCTCTCCCGCATATGGAGCCACAGCTTAACGGCCCATCGATGTCCTCAACTGCGGATCAACTGAGGATCAACTGCGGATCCTCGCCCGATGCTTTTAGAAACGCAAACCAATAAACTTATTCAATTCAAAGCTATCTTCGGTCATTGCACGATTTGAAGTCCAACGTCACAAACAGTAACTCTTGTTGAACGATAAGAGTTTCCAGCATTGTCGTTCATTTTGGTTGCTTCGTCTGCCTGCTACCTCTCAACAATTGGCATCTTTGCCACTGCACATACATTTAGGGTGTGTACGAAAACTTTGCCATGCTAAGGGTCGTTATAGGAAGTTTGGGAATCTCTGCTTTAAGGGTTAATTCGCCAAACGCGTCTATCCCGAACTACTGTTGTTGCACTTGGCCAACTGAAGGCCCTGTTCGACATTGTCCACCCATCATCTCATTCTAGGTGCCCATTCTTTTCTGAGACCTTTAGGCAGGGCAGCATCATCTAGAAGGAATTGTGTCTAGGCCCACGAAAATATTTTAGACCCTATTTTTTCCCCTTTGTGTGGCCGAGTAGTTAGCGCGCTTGGCTACTGATCTACGGGACCTGGGTTCGAGCCCCGGGTAAGGCATGGATGTTCGTGTTGTTTTCTGCTGAGGTCCTGCCATCCTCTCAGATCTTCTCAGTGGCATATAAACTGACAGGCTCCTGTCAGACCTCTGTGGCAAGCAGCTGCTTGAGGGGGTATTTATTTATTTTTTTTATAATAAAGAAAAAACTAAAGAGTTCTTGAATAATGACAATGCTACTGAACAGTGAATACGCAAAGAAGCCGTCGATACATCTATAAAAATGCATTTGCCAAAGGGTTCACAAGGACCTTAAGCCGGCCATGCCCTTAGGCACACTATTTGGTCATCTGTGGTGCTGCATGTAGGCAATATGGCCAAACCAACGCACCCTGTTCCTACACAAGATTAAATTCAATAGCCGTTGACGACTTCTAATTTCGTCGTTGCTTAGCCAAACCATTTAATGCACAAGATTTCTTGTAATCTTGCTTACAAAGGATCCAAGTTTCACAACTATAACAAACTTTAGAAAAAACAAATATTATACAACTTAATTTTAGTATTCAGATGAAACAATTATTTTTCCACAATCGCCACAGATTCTTAAAAGACCAGCAGTAATGCCTATTCTCCTGTATCTCGTGTCGTGCATTATCAATATCCGTCACATAACTTCCGTGATAAAACTGAAAAACTTGCTCAAGAGTACAGCCACTCTGAAAACCTGAAGTATCATCCAATTAGACAATTTCCATCACTTTAATTTTCTCTCCGTTCTTCATAAAACGTATCTTAGTACAGGAGGTCTCCATTTCCCGGAATATACGGGCCATATTCAGGAAAAATACCCTTCACTTTCGATATTCACATCCGTGGACCATAATGGCAATGTCATTTCAGAAGAAAAGATCTCAACAATTAAAGGTTTAAGAGTACAGCAAAATTGATGAAGCTCTGCATTATTTTAGGAACCATGATCCTCTTTATGACCGTTTTGCCAAGATTAAACGTGAGCTACGAGATTTACTGAGAACAATAAAAGATACTCTGCAAAGTAATTTTACAGTAGAAATGCGAGCTCGAACCAAACAAGTTTTGACTCGTTCTTTTGCAAACTAGAAACCACCGAAGAATCTGAACCTCAGCCATGTCCAGTTTTCATCCGACATCCCGAGGAGAGGGATCAGGATGAGAATAAAGCAGTAGACCTCCACTTCTCTCCTAAAATCCATCGCAGACAGGAGCAATCCTAAAATATTACACCAGTCTCCATCCGTCAAATCAAGCCCAACACTTCTGCTTTCGAAGATAAAAATCGGTATGTTGAAACCGGTGCCTACGTAATGAGAATGCCTGCCGATTCCGCGATTCTCTGTGTTAGCAAGCTCGCATATGAGGCCAGCACCGTTCCGTGGTAAGCTAACCTAAGCTAATGGTAAGTATACATATAGCGATCTGGTCGAATATAAATAAATATAAATAAATACCCCCCTCAAGCAGCTGCTTGCCACAGAAGTCCGACAGGAGCCTGTCAGTTTACATGCCACACAGTAGAAGATCTGAGAGGATGGCAGGACGTCGGCAGAAAACAACACGAACATCCATGCCTTACCCGGGGCTCGAACCCAGGTCCCGTAGATCAGTAGCCAAGCGCGCTAACCACTCGGCCACGGGACGGCTTATCTGGTCGAAGTCATATGGTAAATCCGAGGGCAAGTCGAGAGATAGAATCAGACAGATGGCTAATCAAGTTCAATAAACTAGAATCTTTCTCAGAGATGCAAACGGGAATAATGAATCCTTAAATACTTGACGAATGCTGTTGAAAATCGAGATTTAAATAGATAAAATTATAATCTTGAATTTATAGTAATATTCCCATTCACATAACAGAAATTCTCTAATATTTTATTAGGGCAGTGTAACTCAGTTCCATATATTGTACAGGTTTCTGCGATTCCAAAACATTATGTATTCAAAAGTGATCTCAGAATTTTTTTCCAATTTTTCAGAATTTTTTTCCATGTCGTTGTTACGTTGCCGACATATTGATGCAGCCACGTGTCTTGCAGATCCAGTTTGGAATAGATTCGATAGAAACTGAGTTTTGCTTCTGTAAAACATCACATAATACTGCATCATCGTTCAGACTTCTACTTAAAAACAGCAGAAAGTAGACAGAATAGTAAATAATTATTAACGAACAAATCCGTATCAGAATCCAATTTTGAAGCAAGCGGTAAACAGCGTAATAACTTATACTGCTACGAAGCAAGTAAGAAGCAAACCAGCGGATCGACAGCGCCAAATAGTACGGCCAAGCGGACGAAAATGTAACTAGCGCTGCTGCCGCTTCATGTCTTGAAATCGGCAGACATTCCCATTACGTAGGCACAACAATAGGTTGAAACAAATTGTCCACAAAAACAATGTTGAAACAACTGCTTGATTAAAGTTTCCTTGTAAAAGAAATTTCATGCTTCCACGTATACCCATGACCATACAAACCATAAAAGTAAAATTTTCGCCTTATTTTTACAACACATTAATCTCTTACTTATAGTGATAAATTTAGGTAATTTCTTTATATAAAAAAAGTAATCAAACGTGTAATTATATGACGTGGTGTTGATTAACCCTATTTACAATTAATTTTTTGGCTTAAATAAATTCCCCCGCTTAAAGTGGATTCGCTTTAAGTGGCGTTTTTCCCGTCCAAATATATCACGGATAACGGGGACTTCTTGTAACTCATCAATCACTTTAACGGAAAACCGTATCTCCTCAGCATCATTTGCCAAAAGTATCAAAGCGTAAGCATATTCTTTCTAAATCAGCTATTTCCTTTTCTCTAGAGCACCTTTTTTAAAACTGCGGTCACGACCCATTAGTAGGTCGCGAAATCAATTTAGTGGGTCGTGATCAGCATTTTTTTAATGAAATAGAATAGAAAATATCAGAGTCTGGATCGCGATGTAAAATGTATTTTTACACAAAAACCTAAATTTCTTTTGCAGTGACTTCGTGTGCACATGATTACTATATTCTCGATACTCGCGTGAGACAATCGCAGTCCAGCCAAGCCATTTGTTGCTTTATGGGCCGCACAAAATGACTTCCCCGTTCCCTCGTGTTCGAGACCAGTTTTTTTTAATAATTAGCATCGAGAGCCTCCGAAGATGGCCACTCCTCAGTTAGGATATGGATGATGAAATCACTCATTGAATTCATATTAGCTTCAAAGAAATATTCAGCGACGGTAAGTTTTGCTCAATCGGCAAAAATATCAATTTTGACACTCTTTGTCAATCGAATAAATACCCCCCTCAAGCAGCTGCTTGCCACAGAAGTCTGACAAGGAGCCTGTCAGTTTATATGCCACAGTAGGAGATCTGAGAGGCTAATACGAATTCAGTTAGCGATTTTTATCATTGATATGCTCCTTTTTTTACTTTTTAGGGCGCAATTTTATTAAAAAGACTGATTTTTCTTTTAATTTATTTATCTTTTTTCCTTTAGAAGTAAAATGAAATATTATTTTTCCATTGGATAGTTAGTAATAAAATATTACTATATCAATATATTATTTTTAGATAATAATATTTTATAAATATATTTAATATTAAAATGGTACTATTCGCATTTTTCGAAACTTCCATTGGTTTCAATTTCCACTGTTAGATGGCGCTAGAGATGGAAAGTGGCCCACTTTATTCCCTTTGAAAACTATCGTTCCAAATTCGCCAAAGGCGATTGATCATTCTAATTACACAAAACGTTGACGGGATATAATTTTCTTTCATTGCCAATTATTGTTATTGTCTCCTGCCTTTATTGTGAAGTCCTAAATTTTTTAAAGTATAAAGCCGCCCCTCGTTGGTCAATATGTACTACTATAAGTACAACATTATGCGCATATCCGCATTCAAAAGAAAACTCTCCGCCTTCCCACGATCAGTAGGGGACACCGATGGGCTTAGAAAGGCCGCCGTCCGTCGGATGGGACGTTAAACCGTGTCCCCGTGTGCGGGAGAGCCATACTCTGTGCACTTTAAAGAACACACTGGATGGCCTTGACGGGAGTCTACCATCTGTCTCCCAACAGCTATTCCAATGGGTCCACTCCCCCAACCTTCTCTGCGCCTTCGGGGTCCTTGTGACCTGACCATTCAGCCAATGGTGTGCAAAAAAGTGCGCTCAGAGGTAAAACAACCCAACCTGCATTCAAAAGCCCTCCGCGGATAAAAGAATAATGCTAGGGAGGATAGCGGGAAAAACAGCGGATACAAAAACACTGATGTAAATCCAGATAGCGAATAAAATTTCGGATTTGATAAGATACGCAGGTGCACGATCAAACATTACTGCATTATTGATGGCTGATATAAGTGAGAAAACTCTTCAGATGATGGAAAAAAGGAGCTTGATTTGAAAATCTAATGATGATATTCGCTTAATTTTAAAAACCTTAAAAAGGAAAGAAAATGTATTGGGATAAAGCCACAATTTGTTTTAAAAACTTATCCTTATTGAAAGAAGTGATCTTTTTGCTGGCAAAACACAATATAAATTAAAAAAAAATCTACAGTGTTACGTAGAAACCTGGAATTGAATACGTGAAATTTTCAATAGTGGAGATCACGAAGTTTGCATAGTGATGTGTAGCAGGAAATTACTGGGTGATAAAAAAGAGTCTTCCCATAGGAGTATAAAAGAAGAGTTTAAAGTTTAAGGAGTGTAAAAGAAGAGCCTTTAAAAATAGCAAAATTTTCTAAGAAGAATTTGCAAAATTATTTTTCCTAAGATATGGCAAGGCATATTTTTCCGAATTATATTAATAACCTATGTGTTATAATTAAATATTGTAACATATTTAAAGGTGTATTTTTTACTTAGTATATTTTTTCAGTTAAGTATTAGTTTTTAACGAATCACTAAATCTCTTTCTTTCACTCGCAAACATATATCAGACCTCAAGCATTTGGAAAATCTCAACTGTTATTAAGTAACCATATGCGATGCTGATGAAATTTTGTAGATACGGATAAGATTTTGCTCCAGGGCCCCTAAGTGCTTAATCCGGCCTTGATGAAGCTGCATTGATCATTTGTAGTAAATCCTTTAGAGTCGTTGTAGTCCACTAACCGCTAGGAAGATCTGAAAATGAATGTACATATTTCAAGTCTCTTGAATTTCAAGCATCGCTTTCACATTTCATGCTTTTTTTAACATGGATACGACGGAATTTTTTTCCTAAATTGCGTATTTCTGAGATATGGGACATTTTCTTCAAACGCGTATCTCCGAAAAAATGTAAATGAAGAGCGAGTAAATAGAGAACTCTGTCTACAGATTTGAGATAAAAACCTTTTCTAAGTATTTTAGAAATTAAATATTCTTTGTTCCAAATTCTCGAATATTACCAGTTCAATAACCAATGCCAACATCACTGCTTGCTTGCTTCCAAACAATGGTGGAAATGGGACACGACGGAGTCCCATTAGTTTCGAAGAGGAAAATAAAACTAACTGAAAAAAACTCCATATTTCATCAACATTGAAAATCCATACATGTCATGTAGAATTATACATGTATGATAGGTTATGATTAAACTAATTTATATGTATTCTCTTTTTTGTTTAAACTAGTGTTTTCCAATAGAAGAATTAGGAAACGGGGAGTTTTCCTAATTCTTCTATTTTCTGTTCCGAGTAAATTCTGCAATATTTCCATTTACAAACAGCATTCAATCTAAAGTCAAGAATATTCTGCAGTTTGTTCAAGTGCGTTGAAACGAAATCCAGACACGTCAACCCTCCACTTTGGCCTAATAAAATTAATTCCAGGTTATCCGGCATTTATAGGGAATGGGGTTTGCCGATTAGATTAATCTGTTGGTTGCATGAGAAATATTTTTATAGAAACCAAATACAGTAGGTACATTCTTGTATTCAAGTCTTAGTTGAAATAAATATGCAGTTAAAAACAATGATATTAAAAAAAAGTGTAGCACCCTTAACACAAATGTAAATATCTAAAAACAATTGTTTTTTGTACGTATTTTCACACTTATTGTGTAAATATGTGCATTTAACAAAAATTTCGGAAACTGCTTCGCTGAAAGTCACCATGGTTGTAATTTTGGCCGTCGGATGGCGCTTACTACTATAGTACTTACCCTATAGTTCTATAGTATCGTATTTATCTAATGAAATGTGAGAGAGAATTTTGGAAAGGCTACAAAAAATATTATCCGAGACACGAGAATAGTGAAACTAAGCTAAAGTATAATTTCAGAAAGAAAAAGCGACACAGCCCATAGCTTAACATCCCATCTGATGGACGGCGGTCCTTCCACACCCATCGTATCCCCATTATCACCACTGGCTCGGTTCTAGAAACTCGTTTTCCTATGTTGGATGTTAAATTTCAAAATTATGCCGGATGATTGAGTACCGGATAACAGGGAATTTATTGTACTTTGAATGTTAGTTCAGGTAAATCTAAACTTATTTATTTATTTTTTTTTTTTTGAGGACATCATGGAATCGATGTATTTTTTCCTACCCCTAGTTCAAAAATCCCATTTCAAGCACCAATCTATAATTATCCATACGGGCAACATGGCCAAACCGACGGAGTCTCTCTCTACACAATATGCTGCGTAAAGGAGGTTGCCGACACCTTTGCCTAACCTCATCATTAGTTTTAAAGATGAAGCACCTAATGCCCAAGATACTGCGTAAGCATCTAGAATCAAAAACATCTAGTTTCCTGTTATCCTGTTACAAAGCGTCCAAGTTTCACTACCATTACTAACCCTAGAAAGAACCAAGTCAACTAGAAGAACCTAGAAAGACTACAGTCTCATTTTAGTCTTTAGGTGTATACGCCTATTTCTCCACACTCTCCATAGATTCTGAAAGTCCCGGCAGCAATCCCCATTCGTATGTTAATTTCATGCCGCACATCACCAGTATCTGTTACATAGGTCCCAAGATAATTAAACTGTGACGCCTGCTCAAGACTGCAACCATTCAGATTAACTGAATCACAACCTGCCTGACCAATTTTCATCACTTTAGTTTTCTCTCTGTTTATAACCAAACCTACTCTACTTCCAGTCTCATCAACAGCTCGAATGAAAGAGTTCATCTCATCAACATCATTTGCCAAAAGGGCTAAATCACCAGCATAATCAAAATCAGAAATTTTCGTATCTCCAGTCCATTCAAGGCCAAAATCTCTCCCTTGAAGTGAATTTCGCATAACATAATCAATAACCAAGCTAAAGAGGAAAGGAGACAAAATGCACCCTTGTCGAACACCAGAAGTAATGCTAAACCAATTGCTACAAGCCTTACCAACTCTCACACACGACTCAGTGTTGTTATAGAGAGCTTTCATTATGTTAACTAACTTGCAGGTATACCATATGATCTCACAATCAACCACAAATTATGGCGATCAACAGAGTCAAATGCCTTTTTGAAATCAACAAAGCTAGCAACCAAAAGTTTCTGAAACTTTAAACATTTTTCAAGAATCTGCCTAAGTTAAAATATCTGATCTACACATCCTCTACCACTTCTGAGTCCACATTGCTCATCACGCAATTGTCTGTCAACCAGATTCTTAATTCTATTAAGCACAATCATGGAAAGAACTTTACCTGGAACAGAGAGTAGGCTGATACCTCTATAGTTATCACAAGAACTGCGATCACCTTTTTTGAAAATAGGGATAATAATAGCTCTGGTAAAATCTTTAGGAACCATGCCTTTATCATAAAAGTTATTCAAAATTTCAGTCATCCAAGTGGTAACCGAAACATTCCCAGCTCTGAGCATTTCTCTAGTAATTTCATCTACCCTTGGGGATTTATGATGTTTAAGTTTAGAAATACATGTCATGTAAAATAACTTACATATATTATTACATATATATATAGCCAACATTGTGTTATAAGGCCAACAATAAAGCCACTAATCATCATTGCAAACAATGGGGGTAGAACTAACCACATTGTTTAGAATATCACTGAAATGCTCAGCCCACCTAGCCATGACAGAATCCTCCCCTTCTATAACCTTACCTTGTTTATTCTTCAATCCTTGTATGCCTGTCCGTTTTCTACCACACAAAACATTAACTATCTGGTATAGCTTTCTGCTGTCTAACTGCTTCCTCGGCTTTGTCAGCCAGGCCATCAAGCTAAAGATTCTTGTCAGCAGTTAACTGATCCTTTACAAGTTTATTAAGCTCTCTGTAATGCTTTCTATTAGGATTAGTAGGGTATTGATTAAGGACATTCCTGCAGTTCTTTCTTTCTGAAATAAGCTCAAATGCCTTATCACTCAAATAATTCTGCCTCCTCTGCACCTTTTTTCCTAAAAGAGTACTGTTAGTTTCCGAAAAAGACTGTTAAAAATGGTCCCATTCTTCCTCAACTTCAGTGGTAAGCAAACCATGACTGTCATAATGACTAAGTAACCTATCATGGTAAGCTTTAACTATAATTGGGTCTTTCAGACTTCAGTATCAAAGGTAAATATTTTAACCTTAGCACAACACTTCTCAAGTTTAAGTTGCAAGACACTTTTAACAAGGTAATGCTCAGATCCAATTCCAGCTCCCCTATATGCCCTGGTATTCTTAACAGAAAAAGCCCATTTGCTGTTAATTAATATATAATCAATCATATTCTTATGCAGCCCATCGGGTGAAACCCATGTGTACTTATGTATGTCGCGGTGTTTGTAATAAGTGTTAGTTATTCTGAATCCATTGAATTTACTTACCTGTTGGAGACGTTGCCCTTTGCCATTGCAGCTACCAATACCAAAAGGGCCAATCACTCCTCCCCAAAGGTCAGAGTCAGTACCAACTTTGGCATTGAAGTCACCAAGAACAAGGGTAATATCTCCTTTCTTGACAGAATTCAAAATATCCTGAAGTTGTTCATAAAACCTATCCTTCTCATCCTCATCGGCATCCTCAGTGGGGGCATAACAGTATATAACATTCAGGTCTTTAACGCTTGTCTGAAATTTTGCTGTAAGAAACCTTTCATTAATGCACTCATATCCTAGAAGAGCATCGCTAGCGTGTCTGTTGAGAAGCAGACCCACGCCTTGGTGATGCTTATTGTCGTCCCTCCCTGAAAAGAGAAATTTAAGATTATTTTTAAGAATCTGACCTTTATCTGTCCATCTGGTCTCTTGCAAGCCGAGAATATCTAAATTATAACGGTGGAATTCTTTTGTGAGGATATCAAGAGAATAAGCTCTGTGCAAAGTCCTCACATTCCAACTTCCTATGGAGAGAAAATGGTTAGTGGGATGTTTAAAGAAACTATGTTTATTGAGAGAGGGAATGCCGACAATATCAAACAGCCCCCTAATCGCAGACATGGGACAAAGACCCGTTCCCCCACCACTAAAGTCTGAAGCCATCTACACTGGAAGACTTCCTCCAATGTAGAATTTGACGATGCCAGTGGGGCGGGGATGGCTCAGTCGGTAGCGCGCCAGGCTCGTAATCTGTAGTTCCCAGGTTCGAGTCCCAGCTGGGTCAGCGTTGAGATTTATCTCCGCAAAAATTCCCCGCCCTGCCCACGGTCAGTAGGGGACACCGATGGGCTTGGAAAGGCCGCCGTCCGTCGGATGGGACGTTAAGCCGTGGCCCCGTGTGTGGGAGAGCCATACCCTGTGCACGTTAAAGAACACGCTGGATGGCCTTGACGGGAGGCTACCATCTGTCTCCCAACAGCTGTTCCAGTGGGTCCCCTTCCCCAACCTTCTCTGAGCCTTCGGGGTCCATGTGACCTGGCCATTTAGCCCATGGTGTGCAAAAAAGTGCCGCTCAGAGGTAAAACAACAAACAACAACGACGATGCCAGTAGAAGCAAAGAGTTCATGTGCCTGCGATGACCTCTGCTCAGGATTATCCATCAGCTAATAAACATATCATGTGAATCTATTCACTTGGGGCTGTCAACCCATAAACAAACAGAAAACACAGCAGAAGATTTTCCCTCCACAGAAGCCCACCAGTGCAGCAAATTCTGGATCCATGATCAAGCTCAGAGTCATAATTCCGTTTAGGGTTGGTATATATGGTCAGCACAGGACTCTGTGTTGTTGACCACTCCTCAGCAGGGTAGAAAAAAGAAAAGTAACCATAGTTGTCCAGAGCAGTAGGTCACACTAATCTGGCAGCCCTCTTCTTCCGTTCACTTCCACAAAAGAGTATCTCTTTTGAAAGGTACTAAAGGTCTGTACCATGAGAAGGCGGGGTCGGTCATTAGGTGCTAGGGCTGGCTGGTTCTATGCATCATCACAGGGGACTGCTGCATAGCTGTCCTTCCAGTGACTACCTAGCTACCATTTTCATCTGCAATTATATTTCGCGTTAAATTATATTGGTTTTCGTAATTGATTTAATATCCCCTGTTCACTAGCCATCGTATGTCCTATATTACTCATGTGGATATATATTTTAAAATGTGTTTTATTGGTTTTCTTACTCTTGCTATTACTACTACTTGTGGGGCGGGGAATTGTTCATAATATGTAATTCTCATGTTCGAGTCCCAACTGTGCCAGCAGATTTAACCCGCTAACCTCTATTCTGCCCGTGGTGATAATGGGGACACGATGGGTGTGGAAGGACCGCCGTCCGTCAAATGGGATGTTATGCCATGGTCCGTGTGCAGGAATGTCATGCCCTGTGCACGTTAAAGAACACGCTAAATGGCCTTAACAGAAGGATTCCATCTGTATATTTCTCGACTTAAAACTAAACCTAACAAATCATCTTTATATTGATTTTAATGGTAAGCCAAAATATTAACATGGCAAATAAAAAGTGTTTTTTTTTGTTAATGGAAAGTCCAATTTTAATGCTTTCTATGGCAGAATGGTACCGAAGTTGTAAATTTCAATGAAATCTAACGAAACAGTGATTTTTCAATGCTAAATAAAAAAAATAATATAAAAATCCCCTCAAGCAGCTGTTTGCTACAGAAGTCTTACAGGAGTCTGTCAGTTCATATGCCATAGTGGAAAGTATGTGAAGAATGCGAGAAAGAAAAGAAAAAGCAGAAAATTCGTGAAATATTTAAATCGTTATATAAGTGGAACATTTAACAGAAGCAATGAGTCAAGAAATTTATGCAAAATTGAACATTCAAAATATTACTTACAAAATCTTTTTTTTTTTTAAATTCAATGGGTTGAAATAATAATCATTAAGTTTTAATTCACGTCCGAGATAAATTATTATGATTGGCATTGCTGTTAAATATTCATATCTTCCATCTGTTTAAGTATTAAAAGAATATTGCTGAAAATAGAGATTTTGTCGAAATCTTATTTTCTGTGGCATTTTTCGGTAAAAAGTTTGCTTAAGAAGTTAATGGAACTTCGGATTTGGTTCTGCTTCGACATAACATGGAGCCGTTTCTTTTTTTCTGCCCACTACTTGTATCTGTGTGTGCATGGTCATTGTCAATGGAGGTCCTACATAGTCCTCTAACTGCCAAAGGGAGCAACCCCTCGCAGAAATGTCAGTGGAATGTTGATGGCTTTACTGTCCGGCGTGAGGAATGATGCCTCGCTGCTGCCTGGGGAGGGGACCGAGCTGGGGAGGAGGAGGTCAGAGATCTTTCCCTCCACCCCCAACTGACCCCAGGAAGATACGAAAGGAAGAAGAAAGGTGTCTCGCTTCAAAGGATACCACTGCTGCAATTTGAAACTCTGAATTGGGATAATGTGTGATGGAATAAATGCAAGGTCACTAAGGAAAAGATTGGAGTCTTATTATTACGTATTCAAGATATCTCAGCGACGACTAATCGCAATTGTTCTGAGATTTTTCAGATTGATTAATTGATTCAAATAAATAAAAATAAATACCCCCTCAAGCAGCTGCTTGCCACAGAGGTCTGACAGGAGCCTGTCATTTTATATGCCACAGTAGAAGATCTGAGAGGATGGCAGGACCTCAGCATAATTGATTCAACGTTACATGTATTGAGATATCCTTGTTCAGGCTTTCTCATTCTTCATTTTTTTTATTCTTATTATTTATTCATTTTTTATTTTTTTTTATTATTATTCTTTTTATTTATTTTTTTTTATTTATATTCTGTTCCATAGATCTGTTGAGATTAAAAATTCAAATCAAATTTGATAAATTTTAATTTTGAATCAAAAACTTTTTGATTCAAAATTCAATTGGTGGTGAATTCTTGAATCCCATGTTCTTCTGGTGATTTAAAGAATTTTGTTCTTTGGGTGTTATATTTATTGCAATTTAGTAAAATGTGATGAATTGATTCTGGTGTTTTACAGTGTACACAATTAGGAGAATTTGAGAGTTTTAGGAAGTATTTTGTTTGGTTTAGTAGTAGTGTATTGTGTATTGTATTATCGTAAGTTGTCTTCTTGTAAATGGTAAATTTTGTATAGAATTAATATTTGCTGAAAGATTGAATCTAAAATTATTATATTTAGATTTTCGGGAATGGACTCTTTTTACACCGTATTGATGTATCCTATAAACACCCGAGGAGATGAAGTTCACCAATTCCATGACGCGCCCACAACGCTCAAGTTCAAAAGCGTGGCCTAGCCAACTGGACAAGAGGTAAAAAATTCTCATGCAGAACAATGAATCAATCAGTTTGAATTTAGAAACAGCTAATGAGTATTGAGGAAATGATTGTTAACTCATCGATCCTTGCAGTAAGGATCACAAGGACCATTTACCCCTCCCTATGGCCGAGTGGTTAGCACGCTTGACTACTGATCTAAGGGACCTGGGTTCGAGCCCCGGAATTTAGGCATGGATGTGTGTGTCGTTTTTCTGCTGAGGTCCTGCCATCCTCTCAGATCTCCTACTGTGGCATATAAACTGACAGGCTCCTGTCAGACCTCTGTGGCAAGCAGCTGCTTGAGGGGGTATTTATTTTTTTTATGTTAACCAAAAAATACACATGTGGCACATTCCAGATTAATGTTACTTTGAATGGAACAGTTTTTTGGCCTGACAAGAATGTTCCAAAAGTACGATTGTTTCAATATATTGAGAAAAAAATTTTGTTACGATTTTGAAAAATTTCCGCTTCTTTTAATTGGGAGTGATAACGCTAAACAGTTTTCTGTTTATATCACCATTTCACCTGTATTATATATCATTACGCTTAATTTATCTCTAAAAACAAAAAGTTATCTTTAAAAAAAAGTTTCCTTCCCCCTTGTGGGTAAGGGGTCAACTTATTATTGCCAATTGAAACTTCGTGATCATGACATTCCACACCAAAATTTCATATTTCTAGCATAATTGAATTATTTGCAATTTTTAACTTTTTCCACCGTTAGAGGGCGCAATTATAGCTTTTTGGGAGATTCGGAAAGTGCGAATCGTAATATTTCATCGATACTTATCCGACACAAAAAGAATATTCAATTTATCTCTAAAAATAAAATTGCCTACACACGGTCAGACAGATGACAAAGTTAATGCATTAGCTCTTTTTGTTTAACGACTTAAAAATTATCATTAATGCGGTTTTTTTTTTTTGTCAGTTATTGAAATTTTCTGTTCGCCGCATTTAAGAATCACTGATCTAGATTTATTCTGTGGTTGCACGAAATGTTTTTCGACGATGGGTTGCATGTCTGTGAATTGGGACTCGTAGCCAGTAAGTATATTAATATTCGTTAAGCCAGCAAACAAATAAAATGAAATTCCAAGTTCGGCTGTTTAGCTTTTAAATAAATGAATCAAAAGAATCCCTCAGTCAGCTACTTACCATAGAGGTCTGACAGCAGCCTGTCAGTTTATACGCTACAGATAAGATTTGTGAGGAAGGCTAAACCTCAGTAGAAAGTTAGCACAAACATCCATTCCTTAACCCAGGGTGCTCAGTGCTCAATCTTTTTGGAAGTCGCGGGCTAATTTAAAAATCTGGTATGTATGTATGTATTACGTTACAGAAGAAAATTGAGAGTTCCTTTTGCAGGCTTTCCCATAGCAAAAGTTTGTTTATTTATCACGCTTGGCTACTGATCTAAGGGACCTTGGTTCAAGCCCCGGATAAGGCATGGATGTGTGTGTTTTCTGCCGAGGTCCTGCCATCCTCACAGACCTACTCTGGCATATAAACTGACAGGCTACTGTCAGACCTCTGTGGCAAGCAGCTGCTTGAGGGGGTATTTATTTTTATTATATATAAAAAATTTTTGGGTGGAATCTTATTATTTTAATTCTTTTTTAATTTTTTAAGTTTTCATCATTTAAATTTTTTTCCCCATTATTATTATTTGATGATTATTTTTATCTCTTTTTATCTTATTTTTAATCCTTTTTTTAATATATTTTTTATAATTGATTCCATATATTTGTTTCCAGGAGGAAGTCGAGAATGTTTTGATAAATTTTTAATCTAGTTTTATAATTAGGATGGTTAAAAAGGAAGTCAATAGTGAATTCTTGTAAACCTATATTTTCCAAATTATTTGTATTTTAAGGTAAATAACATGTAGTACAAATTGGAGAATTAATGAGATTCATAAATTTTGATTTAACATTATTGTATCCGTTCTCAAAGAGAATTTTGTTTTCAAATCAAGAGAATGGAAGATTTACAAAATAATTAATATTTTTTGATAGATGACATCTGAAATCAGGTTTCATAAAAGCCTGATATTGAAAATTATTTTCAATAAGGGTAAATTCTAATTGTTTAATATACTGTTTGCAGAAATTTTATAAATGTCGCATTATATATATTTTTAATATTTTTTGGAAGCTTCGTTGTGTTCGCGGGCTACAATTAAGGGTGCGGCAAGATATAAGTGGCCCGCAGGCCATGGTTTGAGAATCCCTGTACCGGAGCTCGAATCCAGGTATCTTAGAACAGTAGCCATTAAATACCCACTGCTTAGCTGTTTGCAAAGATCAATCCTTGAGCAAATTTTTCAATATTTTGACGCAACTAGCCAAGAGGGTAACCAGGAGATCTTCTCTTATATGAAATCTGAAACTTGTCTACTTCCTTATTTTAAAATACAAAACAGGTGTCTTTGCATAGCCCCATTACTAAAAATAGATATTAAAAAAATTATATTATTCCGTATAGAATATCATTTTAATATTTCCTGTTAAGTCTTAATTCTCGGACCCCCCACCCCTCGAAATTAAATCCTACAACTGGATATCGGCCAATTATTTTACACGTGATCAGTAGTTTTCCTTTTCACCCACAAAGCTATCGTTTTAGATTACGTTTCTATTATTCTCATTGCAGATGTCTTTAGAGCAAGGTCAGTCTTACGATATCAGGGGCAGAAAAAAATTGCATTTCAAGTTTCACTGTGCTGCAATTGGTATTAGTAGCTATAAAATACAAATGAATGTTATCATCAGTTTCGTGTTCATTTTTCAATGTTACATTTATTCAGAATAATATATTGCTTCTCTTAAACTTGACATTTTTAAGGCCTCAGAAGATCAAAACCCGAAAAAAGAATTTGCGTTAAAGGCATCACTAAAAGAATTTTTTTAGCATAAAAAAAAGGAAGAATTGTTCCATTTTAAAATGTAGACTCAAGTTTTTAACATTACTCGAGCTTCCATTTCAAAACAAATTAAAATAAAAAATTTTATAATCAACCACCTCCGTATATTTGTGATAATGTCCAAAGTAACATCATCGGCTGGAGCCAGAGTTAGAATCCCAATGATCAAATGTTGTCAGGTCTTAAAATTAAAACGTGCGACATTTCTAGTTAACTGTCAATGAGCAGTTCAACAACCACTGCTTTCAGCTTCAATGAAAGTCAATGCCAGTTCAATTCTGAACAAAGTACCTAAAATGTATTATATTAAAATATTTTTTAATCAACATAAGTCTGAAGACATCTTTAATATATATCAGTCCCCATGGAAAAAAACAAATGAAAAATTATTTTAATATAAAACTAAAATTAATTAAAGTAATAATTTTTTAATTATTTACATTTTTGATTATTGTCTCCTCTATGAAAAATTGTTATATATTTGCAATTAATAAAGTTTTTTTTTTTCATTTTACGTTTTTTTTCCCTTTTCATTATTTTTAATCGTGCTCCAAACATTACTAAATGAATAAACAATCGTCTGAATTCTTTGCTTGTCAATCTGATAATTGTATCTAGAATGGAAACAAAAAAAAATTGAATCTTTAATAGTCATAAATTTTACAAAATGTGTTTTTCTCCTAAACAGTTAAAATCATATTTCCAAAATTATTATTTTATTTAGCTGTTTTTTCAGTTGTTTTAGGGTTTAATGGCACAAGGCCGTATTGCACCACTGCTTGTAATAAATAATGCTGTGCTATCTGTGAAACTGTTCTAATAAGAACATCTTACAGGATGTGGTGTCCTATTAAAGGCCTCTTTCACTTGTTTTCGAATTATTTAGTACAAAAGTCTCTTCGTGTCACGCATTTTGTTGATAAATAATAATGGCTGACATTTAACGTATTTAGGAAAATACAGTAAACAATTTGTTTACTGTTAAAAGCAAAGTTTTTAAATTTAAATTCTATGATGAGATAAGAAATTGATCTTTTTTTTTAATGTTATTTGAAAATAATTAACATTTTATATTGGCTGAGGGAATATCTTGGACAACTAAATCCTGATTTGAATTTTTTAACAACAAACTTTCAATAGTGATTGTTGAAGCACTTAAATATGAACATATCTGGTTCAGAGAATTAACCTTCAACTGTTGAATATTATTAGTTGCTACAATATAAGTAATTCGTTTACAGTTCATAAAGTTGGTGAAAGCAAATGAAATAACCAAAATGATGCTATTGCTTTTAAGATGAACTCGTTAAAAGATATTGCAAGGAAGAGTTTTCTTCACCCCAAAATTGATACAGCAGTGTAAGCATAAAGGTGTAGAGACATATAAGAATAGATGGCATTATTGTTATTGGGAGGAGGCTCTTGAAATTTGTAGATTTTTTTAAAAGGCCTGTAATGCTATGGACAATGCAAATAATTCCTAGAAATATATGTAGCAAGAATTCTTAAATGTGTGAATATCTAAGAATTCTTGCTACATATTATATTTCTAGGTGTCTTCCATATACATGTGTGATACATTCTTAGATATTCACACATCTAAGAATTCTTGCTACATATTATATTTCAAGGAATTATTTGCATTGTTCATAGCATTATAGGCCTTTAAAAAAAAAGTCTACATAAAAATTATCCTGAATTTCAAGAGCCTCCTCCCAATAACAATAATGCCATCCATTGATTAATTAACAAGTTTCTTTTTTAAAATTCCAGTTTAAAAAAAAGCATCATATTGTTATTTTGTACTCAAAACTTATTTGCATAAATTTGAAAAAATATTTGCACAACTGTAAATGAATAACTATAACTTAACAAAAGAGGTTTAAAAAAATTAATATCAGTTGTAACAAATGCAGACAAAATAAATAATAAGAAATGCTCATGATAAATTCCTGCAATTAAAATTTAAAGTAGTCACATTTTCTATATAAAACCTCCTCATCATATTGCAGAATCAACTGTACAAGGTGATTAACTTCAAAGCTTTTAAAATTCTCCATGTTAATGCTTAAAATGAAAATCATTTCTGGCATGCTCATGAAACAAATATTTCATGAATCAAAGTATTCAATAAACAGGTTCCATATTATTCAATAAAAACTGAGTAAAATTATTTAAGATTTTGCAGTGAAATGAATAAAAAAATTACTAGAATAAAGTACATAATTAAGGCAAAATACATATTTTAGAAGTGAGGTTGTAATTTTTTTTTTGAAATACTGAATTTAGTTTTTTGAAATATTGAATTCACAATTATCCCCGTTCATCATCTCAATAAAGAAAACATTCTTCAATGTGTATAAAATCAGCTTTTTTCTCAAAAATCTTTTAAAACTATTACAAAAAGATTTATTTTTTGTTATGTCACTGCTAAAAAATAAGCTTTAACACAATAATTTGAAAAATGCTTCCATTTGATCAAAGCTTTCAATCCCATTATTTTAACTGGAGACTCGTAAACATATTAATCCCTTGCTTACCTTTGTGACAAAAATTCCTCTTGCGAAACTGGCATCGCAGAAACCCAACACTGTTTCAGAATATCAAAGACTTTAGAGCAATTACAACATATAACTTGTAGAAAAAAAAGAAATATTTATTCGAATACAACCAAATTTAAATCAATGCACGTTGCAGACAAACTAAATACTTTAAACGTAATAATATTACCTCAACAGTCACTGCGCTACAAGATACACACAGTAAACGGAAAAGAAAGTTATCCTTTAAACTTCTGTCATGCGCATTATTTTAAAGTTTATCGCTGAGAATTTTTCAGCGCTCTGCTACAAATGAAAATGTTTCTGCTTCGTCTGCCACTAAATACTGTTCAAACACTTGTTAAAACTCGGAACTCATTTGATTTTCCTTTTTTTTCCTGCTTGGAAACAACAACACGCCAATTTGCAGCTCTTTGAAGACAGTTCACGTTGATTGCGCACTTCCTTCAACGTCATTTACCAGTTCCGCATTTCGTTGATGAAACTACCACATGGGAAAACGAGAAGAATAATGATCGCGGAGTGATTAGAATATGAATCACGATGAAAAAATAAAGGCGCAAAAACTGTTTACGAAGATGATGTGCACGAGATGACGATCGAAAGGAAACACACGACGATGTAATACCGGCGTTCTGTACAGGAGAGATTATGAGGGTGGAAAAAAAAAATCTTCACTCAAGTCACTCACTTGGAACTGGTGTACTTCGTGACGGCTTTGGTGCCTTCTGACACAGCGTGTTTAGCTAACTCTCCAGGTAGAAGAAGTCGGACAGCCGTCTGTATCTCTCTGCTGGTAATTGTAGAGCGTTTGTTGTAGTGGGCCAAGCGGGAGGACTCTGCAGCGATGCGTTCGAATATGTCATTCACAAAGCTGTTCATGATCGACATTGCTTTGCTGGAAATGCCGGTATCGGGATGCACTTGTTTCAACACTTTGTAGATATAAATACTAAAACTTTCCTTCCTCTTCTTCTTTCGCTTCTTCTTGTCACCCGCGCGAACTGCTTTTTGGGCTTTCCCTGCCTTTTTCACCGCTTTCCCGCTAGGCTGTGGCGGCATTGTTGTTTGTCGTCTGTTACGTTACGTAAAACTGGAACAGGATTTGCGTCGGCGAAACGCGGCAAACTCGCGAAAACTGGTATTTATGTCCGGAAAATGGATTCAAGAGCCGATTACTGCGGACGAGAGAGAAGACTAGCGTTGTCAACGAATGATAATTCGGCTTCTGTTCCTTCTCGACCAGTGAGGAGCGTCGTTTGAGAGTGCTCCATGGATGACGACATTTATGAATTATTCATTTCAGCACCCCAAACGGATCGTGGAGCAACCAATGGGAAGACGGTTTACTTGCGTCGTGAGCCAATGGCATGCGAGCTTCAGAGGCAGCACGGAAATGCGCCAGATGGTCGGAAGCCGTGCAGCAATCGATCGCGTCTACGTATACACACCATCAGCGGTAACTGCAAAGCTAACGCGTTTTTTTGCTAAAAGATACAACGTTTCAATTTAGAAACATTCCAGAAACAACCGCTCTGCGAATCAACAATTTGTCAAACACTCCATTAATACATTTAAAAAAAAACTGTTTCAGAAATGTTTGTGATTAAAATAGGAATCTACTAATTGACTGAAAAGGCCCAAACACAGTAATGAGGGTATTTTTCTTCTTTAATTAACTATTTACTTCTGAGAATAAACAATAAAATGTTAATTTGGATTAAGTGAAATATAAAGTCAGTTGTGCTTATGGAAAAAAAAAAATTGAGTCATAGGAACCTAAATTTATTGTTGTTGCTGGTATCGGGTGTTACGTGTAAATAGAGGAGCTCAAAAGAAAAGTTTAAAGTACAGGAGGCATCATCATTAACAATCTCAATGAAACAAAATTTGACGGATTTAATTTTTTACGAAACAAACATTTTTTCTGTTACCGTTCTGACTTTCAACTGAATATCTGGATAATTTTTCTAGGTTCTCTAAATTACAGAATATCAACGTGGGATACGCGGTAAATTTTTTTGGGGTACGCCGTGAGAATTCAAAAGTCGCTAGATCTAGTAACAAAGTAAAAATAACCATTGTTATACTATAACTATAGTTTTATCTATCTATACAAGAGGTATGCCAGTTACACATTTTCAGGGGGTACGTGAAGCATAAAAGGTTGAGAATCACTGCTCTAAAGACTTAACTCCTAGATCTTTTGAAGCCGTTTTCAAAAGGTGTATAATTCACAGAAGCAAAACCTAAAATGATAAAAATTCTCCCAAACGTTTTAACGTGGTTGAAATAAGCAAAACATAATCGACTTTATGTTTTGTGTTAGCATAGAGCATCTATTACGCATCTCTTTTCATCGTTAGAGATTTTTCTTCTGGGCCGTTAAAAGAATGGATTGTTGCTCTCTCAACAATAGCATCGACAGTCGCAAGTGCTACGTCACATTCAATTGTCATTACTTCATTCGCATCCAAGAGTAGTAACGATTTCAATGTTGGGAATCGTTTTCACTTCGATACAGTGGATTGCTCAGTTAGCTTTGAAACTTTTACTAATTTAGGTGTTGTATGATATACAATGATCAAAACAATGTACAAATTTGCATAGTTATTCTTAATTTATATATCATCATCATCATCATCCTCAAGCAGCCATGGGCTACGGAGGTCCAACCAGACCGTGCAATTTAGTTCTCCAAGCAAGTCTATCCTGAGCCATATATATATACTGTATTTAATTAACGTCCCCATGTAAAATGCAACGCAGTAAACGGCTAATACTAAAAAACAGTTCATCTTTACATTTGGTTTAAATAAATAAATAAAATAAATACCCCCTCAAGCAGTTGCTTGCCACAGAGGTCTGACAGGAGCCTGTCAGTTTATATGCCAAAGTAGATCTGAGAGGATGGCAGGAGGTATCCCTTTTGATGCTTTCCATGCTGTGAGGTATCCCTTTGAAATTTTCCATGCTTGAGGTATCCCTTTCGACGCTCTCCGTGCTGTCGGGTATCCCTTTGACGTTTTCCATGCTGTCGGGTATCCCTTTGACGCTTTCCATGCTGTCGGGTATCCCTTTGACGTTTTGAATGCTGTCGGGTACCCCTTTGACGTTTTCCATGCTGTCGGGTATCCCTTTGACGTTTTCCGTGCTGTCGGGTATCCCTTTGACGTTTTCCGTGCTGTCGGGTATCCCTTTGACGTTTTCCGTGCTGTCGGGTATCCCTTTGACGTTTTCCGTGCTGTCGGGTATCCCTTTGACGTTTTCCGTGCTGTCGGGTATCCCTTTGACGTTTTCCGTGCTGTCGGGTATCCCTTTGATGTTTTCCGTGCTGTCGGGTATCCCTTTGACGTTTTCCGTGCTGTCGGGTATCCCTTTGACGTTTTCCGTGCTTTCGGGTATCCCTTTGACGTTTTCCGTGCTGTCGGGTATCCCTTTGACGTTTTCCGTGCTGTCGGGTATCCCTTTGACGTTTTCCGTCCTGTCGGGTATCCTTTCGACTCTTTTATATTTCTATACGGTCAGGTATCCCTTTCGATTATTTTGTATTTCTATACTGGCAGATATCCGTTTGACTTTAAAAGGACGCTGATTCTTCTTCAATCTCTCGGTGCTTGTTTGTTCTGTCGTAACACTCGAATGGTTGTCCTAATGCAGGCCCGGATCTAGAAAAATCTGGAAAAGACTCCCTATAAAGGGAGTGGGCATGTCAAGAGACGCAATCGAGCTGGGGGAAAAGTAAAAGTGTGTGTGGGGGGGTGGGGGGGAGATTGCTGGATTTCCATTGCAGTGTAACATTTTTCTCTTCGTTTCAGAGGTTTTTTTTTTAAATATTCATTAGGAATGCTTGAAATATGTATATACAAATTTAATCATTTTTAGCCCCCATTACCCTTACTAACATTATCAAGGAGCGTGGGGGGGGGGGGGGGGGGGGGCATTTTTAGCGCATTGATTCTTTAGGCCAAAATGCGTCTCAAGTTCCGAAGACTTGATTGAAGAATTACAATAATAGCAGATTAAAACTATGGTAAAATTCATTTTGCTGTAAATTAATCCTCAAACAGTAGACATATGTAGAGAAATCCCCTTAGAATGCCCCCCCCCCCCCTGAGTTTGGGAACCCCTATCTTAAAGTAGCAAGTTTGTCATTGACCTGAAACTGACTTAAAGTGTCAGTTCAGGCCATTGACACCTAAAGAGCTAGGACCATCAAATTCCATCAATCTCACAACTGTGGCCAAAACAATTTTTTAATTTTTTTCAGCTGATAAACAACTGAACTTTATCTTCAGTGATAAATAGATGATATGGAAAGAGTTTTTCATTCATTTCATTCTGAATAATAAAATAATGGAAATTCAAATTAAAATAAATTTAATCCTAATTAAAAAAAAAATTCCCTTTGGACACTCTAAGGGTTAATGAAGTGGGTTACATGATATGTGCGACTTCACCAGCTGAAACTTTCGTATTCCAATTGGACAGAAGTTTCGATCTTTTTACGACATTGTTTTGTAACAGACTGTAAACATGATTTAAAATATACGATAAGGAAATTAAAGGAAGAATAAACAAAATGAAGGAATGAAAATTAATTTTGGGAAAACAAACTATTTCGGAGCAGGTGGAAACGAAACAAAAATGATTGAAGTCGGTGGAGAAAAGTGATAGAGGTGAACATTTTTAAGATCTGGGGTTTATCATAGAGATCTAACAGGAGACTGTCAATGGACACTGGTTTCCATAAATGAAGGAGCAATCCTGTGTTAAGTCAATGGGAAGCTAACGTCAAAGCTCTATAACTTCTATAATAAGTTCTTTTGTTTTGAAAAGTGTGATTGCAGATAAATATCTCAATCAAATAAATCAATATCTCGATTTTCAACAATATTCGTTCAATATTTAATGAGTTATGGAAGTTTGAATATTTAGCGATAACAATGCCAGCCACAAAAATTGACCTCAGAAGTTAATTAAAGCTTAGTAATAAGTATTGTATCAAAGTGTTTAATAAAATAAGTTTGTATTTTAGAACTTTGTGTAAAGAATTCTTTCACTATTCTTCACTTTTATATAAGTTTCTTAAGACTAATATTGCTGTTAAATATTCAAACTTCCACAACTCATTAAATACTGAACGAATATTGTTGAAAATAGAGATATTGATTTATTTGATTGAGATCTTTATCTGCTATCACATTTTCAAAAACAAAAAGATTTAATTTAGAAGTTGTAGAGCTTCGACGTTGGCTTCCCATTGACTTAACATAGGGTTGTTCATTAATTTATGGAAACCAGACTAACACGCCATAGATAAGGTCTGTGAAGAAGGCAAGACCTCAGAAGAAAGACAAAAGAAAGGAAACATCCGTGTCTTATCTGGTCTCGAATTCGGGTCTCTTTGATTAGTAACAAAACTCGCTAACCACTCGGCCACGCATGGAGAAAGTGAGAATAGGAACAGAAAAAGGAAGGAAACAATAAAAATGCTAAATTTAATTTTATGAGATATAAATATAACAACAAAGAATGAAACAATGGGTTTCAACGTAACTGTAGAGAATATTCTGACAAAGATGCTGAAAGAAAGGTTAACTTCTAAGGTAAGAACAGAGCAAATGGATTTCTGAAGATGTGAAAGGAACCTAAGAATGGGTTAAATCAAAAATGAGAAAATTGAAATAATTATGTGAATAGAGGATAATATTGGCGAGAGTGATGAAAGGAAAGAGACTGAGATGCAACGGATATATGAATAGGAAGGACAATGGGAAAGAAATTAGGAAGTCACGGGAAGAAGAAAGGTAAGGCCACGGAAAAAATAGGAGAGATGGTGATGAGGAAGCGATGGGAAAGAAAATGAAACCTTAGAGAGGATGATTGGATGGATAGAGAGAAACAGATAGAGAAACGTTGTCTAGACTAGGGGTTCTCAACGTGGGGTACGCGGTAAAATTTTTTGGGGTATGCCGTGAGAGCTCAAAAGTCGATTACTCAGTAAAATGTTCAGAATTTCATAAGATTTCTTAAATTGTTTGTCTTTTCTGTGTTTATAGATATATGTATTTTATGAATACAAAATTTAATGTGTGTGTATATACATATGTTTTATTTTATTCCCATTGTTATACTATAACTATAGTTTTATCTATCTATACAAGGGTTACGCCAGTTACATACACATTTCCAGGGGGTACGTGAAGCATAAAAGGTTGAGAACCACTGATATATATGTTTTATTTTATTGCCATTGTTATACTATAATTATAGTTTTATCTATCTATACAAGGGGTACGCCAGTTACATACACATTTCCAGGGGGTACGTGAAGCATAAAAGGTTGAGAACCACTGATATATATGTTTTATTTTATTCCCATTGTTATACTATAACTATAGTTTTATCTATCTATACAAGGGTTACGCCAGTTACATACACATTTCCAGGGGGTACGTGAAGCATAAAAGGTTGAGAACCACTGATATATATGTTTTATTTTATTGCCATTGTTATACTATAATTATAGTTTTATCTATCTATACAAGGGGTACGCCAGTTACATACACATTTCCAGGGGGTACGTGAAGCATAAAAGGTTGAGAACCACTGATATATATGTTTTATTTTATTCCCATTGTTATACTATAACTATAGTTTTATCTATCTATACAAGGGGTACGCCAGTTACATACACATTTCCAGGGGGTACGTGAAGCATAAAAGGTTGAGAACCACTGATATATATGTTTTATTTTATTGCCATTGTTATACTATAATTATAGTTTTATCTATCTATACAAGGGGTACGCCAGTTACATACACATTTCCAGGGGGTACGTGAAGCATAAAAGGTTGAGAACCACTGATATATATGTTTTATTTTATTCCCATTGTTATACTATAACTATAGTTTTATCTATCTATACAAGCGGTACGCCAGTTACATACACATTTCCAGGGGGTACGTGAAGCATAAAAGGTTGAGAACCACTGATATATATGTTTTATTTTATTGCCATTGTTATACTATAATTATAGTTTTATCTATCTATACAAGGGGTACGCCAGTTACATACACATTTCCAGGGGGTACGTGAAGCATAAAAGGTTGAGAACCACTGATATATATGTTTTATTTTATTCCCATTGTTATACTATAACTATAGTTTTATCTATCTATACAAGCGGTACGCCAGTTACATACACATTTCCAGGGGGTACGTGAAGCATAAAAGGTTGAGAACCACTGATATATATGTTTTATTTTATTGCCATTGTTATACTATAATTATAGTTTTATCTATCTATACAAGGGGTACGCCAGTTACATACACATTTCCAGGGGGTACGTGAAGCATAAAAGGTTGAGAACCACTGATATATATGTTTTATTTTATTGCCATTGTTATACTATAATTATAGTTTTATCTATCTATACAAGGGGTACGCCAGTTACATACACATTTCCAGGGGGTACGTGAAGCATAAAAGGTTGAGAACCACTGATATATATGTTTTATTTTATTCCCATTGTTATACTATAACTATAGTTTTATCTATCTATACAAGCGGTACGCCAGTTACATACACATTTCCAGGGGGTACGTGAAGCATAAAAGGTTGAGAACCACTGATATATATGTTTTATTTTATTGCCATTGTTATACTATAATTATAGTTTTATCTATCTATACAAGGGGTACGCCAGTTACATACACATTTCCAGGGGGTACGTGAAGCATAAAAGGTTGAGAACCACTGATATATATGTTTTATTTTATTCCCATTGTTATACTATAACTATAGTTTTATCTATCTATACAAGCGGTACGCCAGTTACATACACATTTCCAGGGGGTACGTGAAGCATAAAAGGTTGAGAACCACTGATATATATGTTTTATTTTATTGCCATTGTTATACTATAATTATAGTTTTATCTATCTATACAAGGGGTACGCCAGTTACATACACATTTCCAGGGGGTACGTGAAGCATAAAAGGTTGAGAACCACTGATATATATGTTTTATTTTATTCCCATTGTTATACTATAACTATAGTTTTATCTATCTATACAAGCGGTACGCCAGTTACATACACATTTCCAGGGGGTACGTGAAGCATAAAAGGTTGAGAACCACTGATATATATGTTTTATTTTATTGCCATTGTTATACTATAATCATAGTTTTATCTATCTATACAAGGGGTACGCCAGTTACATACACATTTCCAGGGGGTACGTGAAGCATAAAAGGTTGAGAACCACTGATATATATGTTTTATTTTATTGCCATTGTTATACTATAATTATAGTTTTATCTATCTATACAAGGGGTACGCCAGTTACATACACATTTCCAGGGGGTACGTGAAGCATAAAAGGTTGAGAACCACTGATATATATGTTTTATTTTATTCCCATTGTTATACTATAACTATAGTTTTATCTATCTATACAAGCGGTACGCCAGTTACATACACATTTCCAGGGGGTACGTGAAGCATAAAAGGTTGAGAACCACTGATATATATGTTTTATTTTATTCCCATTGTTATACTATAACTATAGTTTTATCTATCTATACAAGCGGTACGCCAGTTACATACACATTTCCAGGGGGTACGTGAAGCATAAAAGGTTGAGAACCACTGATATATATGTTTTATTTTATTGCCATTGTTATACTATAATTATAGTTTTATCTATCTATACAAGGGGTACGCCAGTTACATACACATTTCCAGGGGGTACGTGAAGCATAAAAGGTTGAGAACCACTGATATATATGTTTTATTTTATTCCCATTGTTATACTATAACTATAGTTTTATCTATCTATACAAGCGGTACGCCAGTTACATACACATTTCCAGGGGGTACGTGAAGCATAAAAGGTTGAGAACCACTGATATATATGTTTTATTTTATTGCCATTGTTATACTATAATTATAGTTTTATCTATCTATACAAGGGGTACGCCAGTTACATACACATTTCCAGGGGGTACGTGAAGCATAAAAGGTTGAGAACCACTGATATATATGTTTTATTTTATTCCCATAAGGGACTTGGGTTCGAGCCCCGCGTAAGGCATGGATGTATGTGTCGTTTTTCTGCTGAGGTCCTGCCATCCTCTCAGACCTTCTACTTTGGCATATAAACTGACAGGCTCCTGTCAGACCTCTGTGGCAAGCAGCTGCTTGAGGGGGTATTTATTTATTTTTTTATACTGTAAGAACCGCCTGCATGTTTGTTATACTTCAGTATCCCTTTGACGTGCGCAAGAACAGACGTCATTTTTCCGTCCGCAAGAATAGACGTCATTATTTCCGTCCGCAAGAATAGACGTCATTATTTCCGTCCGCAAGAATAGACGTCATTTTTCCGTCCGCAAGAATAGACGTGTGCGAGAAAATTAAGAAAAGCAAACTAAAAGGAATGAATTTTTTTTAGTCTGGATATTGTTGGGGAGGGGGTGCGAAGTTTGAGAAACACAGCGAAGTTAAATTACAGGGGTTTAAGGTAAATTTTAGCAGTACTTGAAGTGAAATTGTTCCGCCTTCAAAAATAAAATTCTTCCAGGATGTGCATAAAAAACACACTAAAATGCACATTCCATCGTAACATTATCAGCATAAATCAGGTTGCGGAGAAACAATCAAATTATGCAGAAAGTTCATGATTGATTTTTCGTCATTGCATGAAAAAAGCCAAGTTCGGTTTTTCTAAATCACAGAAAAAAGTTAAGGCAGAGTTCCAAAATATATTTTTAAGGGATTTTCCCGTTCTTTTGACTGCGTGTCAGAAGGGGTCCAGCAGCCTCGTATTTTCGTGTTAAATTTTGGGGTAAAAGTTTGAATTTCTTAAGGAAGGCAAGGATTATTCTATGACTGGGATCAAGATCAACCAAAACCAGTTTGAATCAAATTGAATTCCTCCAAATTCCCATAGACTTTTCACCGTGGAATTGTTTGCGGCCACTCAGCCGACAAAAACTTATCATAGATTGACAGTTTACTACCACTCCTCCCATAGACTTAACGTTGGCTATTAAAATCTGGCGTCGATTAGGCTGTTTCTCTGCTCCTAAATGGAAAGAGCTAGGAGCATCAAATTCCTTATACAACTGACCCTCATCTAACTTAGAGCAACGTAAAAATTTGATAGGAAGATTTGGGGGAAGAGGGCCACTGTGCAGTGGGTCCCCTTCCGCCAAACTTCTCTCAGCCATTTAGCCTGTTGTGTGCAACAAAAGTGGGGTGGGGGTGGCTCAGTCGGTAGCCGTGCCAAGCTCGTACTCTGCAATTCCCAGGTTCGAGTCCCAACTGGGCCAGGGTTCAGATTTATATCCTCCAAACTTCCCATCCTACTCTCGGTCATCAGAGGACACCGTTGGGCTTGGAAAGGCTGCCTTCCGTCGGATGGGACGACAAAAAGCCGTGGCCCCATGTGCGGGAGAGCCATATCCTGTGCACGTTAAAGAACACGCTGGATAGTCTTGATGGGAGGCTACCATCTGTCTCCCAAGAACTGTTCCAGTGGGTCCCCTCCCCCAACTTTCCCTAAGCCCTCGGTGTCCTTGTTACCTGGTCATTTAGCCCGTTGTGTGAAAAAAAAGTGCCGTTCAGAGGTAAAACAACCCAACTGTACACACGCTCCGTTTTGCTGTTGAGGCCATCTCCGTTGTTGGTAATGGTTTTAAGGCGTCAAAAATTAAGAAATATTAATAACGCTGAAATCATTTTCTGTGTAACCTCTCTCTATTTTTCTGTGAAGCTCGTATCAGCAATTGGAAGGCGTTTCCCCGCTTCCATTTTTTCCCCTTACGAAACGCCTCCAACCACCATTCAAAGATGGCGATCTCGTGCAACACGCAGTTCTTTAAACGTCATCCAATCGATAACAAGTTTTATTTCTGTGCTTCCTCTCCAACTTAGTTCTTTTTTTTGCCTCTTGACCAGTCACGGCAGCCCGAGCTTCCTTCTACCTTTAAGCAAGTCTCGGCGCGTGACATTTATCCAGCAGAAGGGCACAAAGAGAGGATATTTCTGCAGCAGTTAGAATTTATAAATTGGACTAGAATTTAGGAACACACGAAAGTTAAATACTTTGTCGTGAAAAATGCTTATTTACGATTTACATTGTCTTTTTGCTATTTTTTATGACATTAAGAAAATGAATTTATTTTCATATGTTGGAGTCGTCAGGGCTTTAATTACACTGAATTTTTAAATTGAATAATTTTCTTTCCCCCTTTTTTTTACATTGCATAACCTACATTTTTACACGAATTTTTAAATTGAATAACTTACATTTTTACACTGAATTTTTACATTGAATAATTTCCATTTTTACACTGAATTTTTACATTAAATGATTTACATTTTTACACTGAATTTTCACATTGAATAGCTTAAATTTTTACACTGAATTTTTACATTGAATAATTTACATTTTTTACACTGAATTTTTAAATTGAATAATTTACATTTTTACACTGAATTTTTACGTTAAATGATTTCCATTTTTATACTAAATTTTTGCATTGAATAGCTTAAATTTTTAGACTAAAATTTAACATTGAATAACTTACATTTTTACACTGAATTTTTACATTGAATAATTTACATTTTTACACAATTCTATAATTTACATTTTCACACTGAATTTTTACATTGAATAATTTACATTTTTTACACTCAATTTTTAAACTGAAATTTTACATTGAATAACACATTTTTTACACTGAATTTTTTAATTGAATAATTTACATTTTTACACTGAATTTTTTACATTGAATAATTTACTTTTTTTATATTGAATAACTTACATTTTAACACTGAATTTTTAAATTCAATAATTTACATTTTTCCATTAAATGATTTACATTTTTACACTAAATTTTTCCATTGAATAATATACATTTTTACATTGAATGATTTACATTTTTTACACTAAATTTTTACAATGAATAGCTTAAATTTTTACACTAAAATTTTACATTGAATAACTTACATTTTTACACTGAATTTTTACACTAAATAATTTACGTTTTTACACTGAATTTTCACATTGAATAATTTACATTTTACACTTAATTTTTACATTGAATAATTTACATTTTTTACACTTAATTTTTGAATTGAATAATTTATATTTCTACACTGAATTTTTACATTGAATGACTTACATTTTTTACACTGAATTTTTACAATAAATGATTTACATTTTTACACTGAAATTTTTTACATTGAAAAATTTACATTTTTTACACTGAATTTTTACATTGAATAATATACATTTTTTACACTAAAATTTTACATTGAATAGCTTAAATTTTTACACTAAAATTTTACACTGAATAACTTACATTTTTACACTGAATTTTTTACATTGAATAATTTACATTTTTTACACTGAATTTTCACATTGAATAATTTACATTTTTTACATTGAATAACTTACATTTCTTATACTAAATTTTCACATTGCATAGCTTAAATTTTAACACTCAATTTTTACACTGAATTTTTACAATGAACTCAACACTGAATTTTTACATTGAATGATTTACATTTTTTACACTGAATTTTTACATTAAATGATTTACATTTTTACACTGAAATTTTTTACATTGAAAAAATTTACATTTTACACTGAAGTTTTACATTGAATAACTTACATTTTTTACACTGAATTTTTACTTTTGAATAATATACATTTTTACATTAAGTGATTTACATTTTTTACGCTAAAATTTTACATTGAATAGCTTAAATTTTTAGACTAAATTTTTAAAATGAATAATTTACATTTTCACACTGAATTTTCACATTGAATAATTTACATTTTTTACACTGAATTTTTACATTGAATAATTTACATTTTCACTGAATTTTCACATTGAATAATTTACATTTTTACATTAAGTGATTTACATTTTTTACGCTAAAATTTTACATTGAATAGCTTAAATTTTTACATTAAATTTTTAAAATGAATAATTTACATTTTCACACTGAATTTTCACATTGAATAATTTACATTTTTACACTGAATTTTTACATTGAATAATTTACATTTTTACACTGAATTTTCACATTGAATAATTTACATTTTTTTACATTGAATAACTTACATTTTTACGCTAAATTTTCACATTGCATAGCTTAAATTTTAACACTCAATTTCTACATTGAATAACTTACATTTTTTATACTGAATAATTTACATTTTTTACACTAAATTTTTAAAATGAATAATTTACATTTTCACACTGAATTTTCACATTGAATAATTTACATTTTTACACTGAATTTTTACATTGAATAATTTACATTTTTTACATTGAATTTTTAAATTGAATAATTTACATTTTTATACCGAATTTTCACATTGAATAATTTACATTTTACAGTGAATTTTTAAATTAAACAATTTTCATTTTTACACTGAATTTTTCTACATTGAATAACTTACATTTTTTAAACTGAATTTTTGCATTGAATAATTAACTTTTTACACTGAATTTTTACATTGAATAATTTACATTTTTTACACTGAATTTTTACATTGAATAATATACATTTTTACATTAAATGATTTACATTTTTTACACTAAAATTTTACATTGAATAGCTTAAATTTTTACACTAAAATTTTGCACTGAATAACTTACAATTTTACACTGATTTTTCTACATTGAATAATTTACATTTTTTACACTGAATTTTCACATTGACTAATTTACATTTTTTTACATTGAATAACTTATATTTTTTACACTAAATTTTTACATTGCATAGCTTAAATTATAACACTCAATTTTCACATTGAATAACTTACTTTTTTATACTGAATAATTTACATTTTTTACACTAAATTTTTAAAATGAATAATTTACATTTTTATACCGAATTTTCACATTGAATAATTTACATTTTTACAATGAATTTTTACATTGAATAATTTAAATTTTTTACACTGAATTTTTACATTAAATGATTTACATTTTTTACACTGAATTTTTTACATTGAAAATTTTACATTTACACTGAATTTTTACATTGAATAACTTACATTTTTTACACTGAATTTTTACATTGAATAATTTACATTTTTACACCGAATTTTTACACTAAATAACTGTGCAGTAGGGGAGGGGATAAAAAATTAATTTCTTATCGATTGTAAACGTAATTGGGTTCTATGTGAGATGAAACTTTCAAAACTAATTGAAAACCAATTTAAACAAATGAATAATCCGCCATCCTCACAGACCTACTATGGCGTATTAAACTGACAGGCTCCTGTCAGACCTCTGTGGTAAGCAGCTGCTTGAGCGAATATTTATTTTAAAATGCCAAAAACTTTAGAATTCCACCTTGAAGAATCGGAATCGAAATGGTTTCTGTCAAATGAAAGCAATGAAACTTCCTATTACTCGATTTATTATTCATAATCTTGTTGGATAACGCCGGGCTCGTAACCTTGACGACTGCTGTCTCATCGGCTGTCCAATGGATCCCTTCCCTCACTCAGCCTTGATACCTTGGGGTCTTTATGTCCTTAGCCATTTAGCCAATGTGTTTAAAAATGGGCACCTCAGAGGTAAAACAACCGAATCCAAGTGCATATATAAATTAAGAAATGTCTTGTAAGTTTCAACACTTTAAAGTTACAAAATTTCGAAATATCACGGTTCTGTCAGCGTTTAATTAATATTTCAAGAATTTAAAGCGCCCCTAGGCATAAGCCCAACAACTCTTACGCGTTTCGTTTTTTATAATTTTCTACAAAAAAATTATATATAATTGCTTTATTTCTGAACCATAATAAATAAATAAATGAATACCATAAAAAAATTAAAAATGCAATCGAAATCGGTGTAGGAATTTTAATGAAAAATAATTTCGTTGCCAAATTTTACAGTAATATATAAATCAAAACGTTAATTTTTAAATTTACATATTTTTCTACCTCGATTTTTGCTCTACGAATGAACAAATCGTATTCTCAGAATCCATATCTTTTAAATGTTTACTTCGAGAGCACATTTAACCGCATCGGCAACTGGATTATTTTTACTCTTCTAAAAGTTGAAAAGATGTAACTTATTTTTTATACTTGAAAGAATAAAATGCAATTCTGGCGCTCTAATTAGGTTAGCTCCTTTTGGGCAAGTGCACACTTGTCTGATGATAAATATGGCCCTTGGTTCTGTCGAATATTTTAAGGGCATTTCGATGCCGTTCGAAGTTGAACCGGAGGGGGGGGGGGGGGCTCCGTGAGCATATCGTAGTGTTTCACAATCATAAAACAGATTAGCTTGCAACATGACAGACGAACTTTCTCTGGCGAAACTTACTCCAAGAATAAATGAACTCTGTTGGAACACGCAAAACTTATTATCTAGGATGTAAAGCGCAGACAATGCCAAAATAGGATTTTGTTAAAATTGGCCTCCAAATAGCTCAGGCCAAGCGTATTTGGAGGTCTAAATTACACAGCCTGAATGGAACTCTATAGCCCATGGCTGCTTGACAATGGGTTGTTTCTACTTTTGAGCGGCATTTTTTTTGCACACAGTGGACTAAAAGGTCAGGTTACAAGGACCCCAAAGGCTGAAGATTTGGGGGACGGGGAGCCACTGCGCAGCTGTTAGAAGACATACGGTAGTCTCCAACCAAGGCCATCCAGCAGGTTCTTTAACGTGCACAGAATATGGCTCTCCTGCACACAGGGCTTAACGTCCCATCTGACGGATGGCGGCTTTTCCAAGCCCATCGGTGTCCTCTCTGACCGAGGGCAGGGTGGGGAGTTTTGCGGAGATAAATCTCAATGCTGGCCCAGGTGGGGCTCGAACATAGGAACAGCAGATTGCGAGAACGTGGCACGCTATCGACTGACCCCCCCACCAAAAAAAAAAAAAATGGAGGAGGAATATATAAATAATTGCGAAACATAACAAGTTATATCTTAAATGAAAGTTACTGACATGGGGAGCATCATAAATCATAGGCTGCTTTAAATTATGTCTTCTTTTTCTTTCCCAAAAAAGGGAAAGAAATATTTCACAAGGATTGACCATAACAAGTTATATATCGAATGAAATATCAAATTAATGATCAATAGAAACGTATGATCATAACTTTTTCTTTCTTTCTTTCTTTATGGGTTTTCTGTGCCAAATATTCACTGAAACCAAACAGCAATTTTAAAACGTACATAATGAGAACGTGACGCGAGGATGCAGGTGGTTGTTTACTTTGCATGTCTTTAACTCCACCAATGGTTGTCTGTCAGAAGGAAGCAGAGAAATCGATGAACTTTTTTCTCTTGGTACAATTGGATACAATGGCAAAGAGTTGGAAGTTTTTTAAACTAGCTTTTTCCTAAAGAATTCCTAACATCTTTACTAGCATGCTCTGAGAGCTAATTTCATCACCCTGTTGGTTCTTTCAACCATGCTTCTAGAAACTTGGGAATCTGTGTCAACCAGTGCAAAAGGTGGAATTTTATTCATCTTTCACGAAAAGCTCCACGTAAAGGAAATCTCAGGAGAAAATGAAATTGCCGAAATGTCGGGGATGGCTCAGCCGGTAGCGTACCAAGCTGCAGTTCCCAGGTTCGAGTCCCAACTGTGCCAGCGTCGAGATTTATCTCCGCTGCCACCCCCACCCCTCGATCAGAAAGGAGACACCCAGAAGGATTTGGAAAGGCCAATGTCCAATGGCACGTTAAGACGTAGTTCCATGCGCATGAGAGTCCTAAAGAACATGCTGGATGATCTTGACGAGAGACTACCATTTGTCTCCTAACACCTATCTAGTACGTCTCCTTATTCCAACCTTTTGTTGAGCCCTTTTGACTTGGCCATTCACCGTATTGGGTGCAAAAAAAAAAGTGCCTCTCAGAATTAAGACCCGACATAACCGAAACATTTCCATACGAGGAACGATTCAGAAACTTTGAGTTAAAATCTCCTTCAAAATTATGGATTCAGTACATTCAACGTGTAGCTTTGATTCACACTTACGTTACGTTAAAATTAGACTTCGACTTGAAATGTAAGCGAAAGGTGTCGTATATTAACAAGTGCCAAACAGAGCATCTCTACCTACAGGAAATGAAAGACTTGAATAGTAGATATCCCAAATCAATTGCATTCCATTACAAAATAAATATTTCACCACCTCTAGAAATGGCAGATTACTAAGAAGTACATGGACTGATATATTAAGCAAACATGATGTTACACGGATGTTCAACACTTCTGTAGCAGCTGCGGATGTGAGATTAGGGAAAGCATTTCTACCCATTGGATATTCTCTCTTCCTGACTGCATTAAAATACCTATTGTACTTCAGAAGACATAGAGTGTTTCCACTAGAGATGAGTTCGGGCTTTGTCGGTCTCAAAATAGCACAGACGACTTCGGCTCAGAATAACGAAAATTTCAAATATTTCTTATAATTGTGAAAAAAAAAATATTAAATATTTTTCTATTTTAATTTCAAACCTTTTAATCAGTCTTTAGTAATTAAAAATAAACCCCAATTTTTTATAATTTCTTTTTGTGTTTCTATCTTTAACAAATGAAGGGCCCTTTGAGTTTATAATGATGTTACCAAAGAACTTTCAGTGTTTTTCCAAAATTTCGTTCCAAATAGCATTAACACTTTAATTTTATATTATTATTCTAAATAATAATGCAAGAATAAAATAAATGATTAGCGACATGCATTTCTGCATATATGTTTTATGATGCGTCAGAGAAATATTTAAAAAAAATTGGGCTCAGGCTCAACAATTCTCGAGATGGTTCGGACTGGGCGGGCGCAGGTTCGAAAACCCGCGCCCGAGCTCGTCTTTAGTTTCTACAATTATACCAGAACAATACTTAGAGCTTCGTAAACCTCGTAAATATCGTGATAATTTCATCAATTACAATAAGATTCAACAACCGTTTCAGGAGTTCTCATATACATTATCAATAATAATTGGAATAGTACTTGACAATAGAATGACGTGTGATAAAGTATAGAACTTGGGAAACCAGCCATGAAAAAATATAAATAATTTTTTAAAAAAACCCATCTTTCTATATGTGCCTTAAAAGCAGAAAATAAACCTAAAGCATACCGATGGTGCAATCAGTCACTGAGTTCGTATTCACTTCAAAGGAAGATAGGACGCCGGGAAAACTTGCTAAGTAAATCGGCACCATTTTTTCATTTCAAGTGACTAGAACTTATTGCACCGTCGATATGGTCTGTAAATGGTAGCTAGGTAGTCACTGGAAGGAGAGCTATGCACCAATTCCCTGTGATGATGCATAGAACCGGCCAGGCCTAGCACCTAATGTCCGACCCGCCTTCTCGTGGTGCAGACCGTTAGTACCTTTCAAAAGAGATACCCTCTTGTGGAAGTGAACGGAAGGGGAGGGCTGCCAGATTAGTGTGGCCTACTGATCTGAACAACTATGGCTACTTTTCTTTTTTTTCTACCCTGCTGAGGAGTGGTCAACCACACAGGGTCCTGGTGCTGACCATATAAACCTACTGGACTGGACAGATATATGGCTCTGAGCTTGATTATGGATCCTGATTTTGCTGCACTGGTGGGCTTCTGTGGAGGGAAAATCTTCCGCTGTGTTTTCTGTTTGTTTGTGGGTTGACAGCCCCAAGTGAATAGATTCACAGGATATGTTTATCAGCTGGTGGATAATCCTGAGCAGAAGTCATCGCAGGCACCTGAACTCTTTGCTTCTATTGGCATCGTCAAATTCTACATTGGAGGAAGTCTTCCAGTGTAGATGGCTTCAGCCTTTAGTGGTGGGGTAACAAGTCTTTGCCCCATGTCTGCGATTAGGGGGCTGTTTGATATTGTCGGCATTCCCTCTCTCAATAAACATAGTTTCTTTAAACATCCTACTAACCATTTTCTCTCCGTAGGTAGTTGGAATGTGAGGACTCTACACAGAGCTTTTTCTCTTGATGTCCTCACACAAGAATTCCAACATTATAATTTAGATATTCTCGGCTTGCAAGAGACCAAATGGACAGATAAAGGTCAGATTCTTAAAAATAATCTTAAATTTCTCTTTTCAGGGAGGGACGACAATAAGCATCACCAAGGTGTGGGTCTGCTTCTCAGCAGACACGCTAGCGATGCTCTTCTAGGATATGAGTGCATTAATGAAAGGTTTCTTACAGCAAAATTTCAGACAAGGATTAAAGACCTGAATGTTATCTACTGTTATGCCCCCACTGAGGATGCCGATGAGGATGAGAAGGATAGGTTTTATGAACAACTTCAGGATATTTTGAATTCTGTCAAGAAAAGAGATATTACCCTTGTTCTTGGTGACTTCAATGCCAAAGTTGGTACTGACTCTGACCTTTGGGGAGGGGTGATTGGCCCTTTTGGTATTGGTAGCTGCAATGGCAATGGGCAACGTCTGTCTCCTACAGGTAAGTAAACTCAATGGTTTCAGAATAACTAACACATATTACAAACACCGCGACATACATAAATACACATGGGTTTCACCTGATGGGCTGCATAGGAATATGATTGATTATATATTAATTAACAGCAAATGGGCTAGTTCTATTAGAAATACCAGGGCATATAGGGGAGCTGAAATTGGATCTGACCATTACCTTGTTAAAAGTGTCTTGCAACTTAAACTTAAAAAGTGTTGTGCTAGGGTTAAAAAATTTACCTTTAATACTGAAGCTCTGAAAGATCCAGTTATAGCCAAAGCTTACCATGATAGGTTACTTAGTCATTATGACAGTCATGGTATGCTTACTACTGAAGTTGAGGAAGAATGGGACCATTTTTAACAGTCTTTTTCGGAAACTAACAGTACTCTTTTAGGAAAAAAGGAGCAGAGGAGGCAGAATTATTTGAGTGATAAGGCATTTGAGCTTATTTCAGAAATAAAGAACTGCAGGAATGTCCTTAATCAATACCCTACTAGTCCTAATAGAAAGCATTACAGAGAACTTAATAAACGTGTAAAAGATCAGTTAGCTGCTGATAAGAATCTTTGGCTTGATGGTTTGGCTGACAAAGCCGAGGAAGCAGTTAGACAGCACAACAGCAGAGAGCTGTACCAGATAGTTAATGCTTTGTGTGGTAGAAAACGGATAGGTATACAGGGATTGAAGGATAAACAAGGTAAGGTTATAGAAGGGGAGGATTCTGTCATGGCTAGGTGGGCTGAGCATTTCAGTGATGTTCTAAACAATGCAGTTTGTTCTATTCCCATTGTTTGCAATTATGATAGATGCATTGGTGGCTTCAATGTTGGCCCTATAACACAATCTGAAGTTATTTTGGCTGTTTCTAAACTTCAACTTCATAAATCCCCAGGGGTAGATGAAATTACTACAGAAATGCTTAGAGCTGGAAATGCTTCGGTTACCACTTGGATGACTGAAATTCTGAATATCTTTTATGATAAAGGCATGGTTCCTAAGGATTTTACCAGAGCTATTGTTATCCCTATTTTCAAAAAAGGTGATCGCAGTTCTTGTGATAACTATAGGGGTATTAGCCTACTCTCTGTTCCAGGTAAAGTTCTTTCCATGATTGTGCTTAATAGAATTAAGAATCTGGTTGAGTCAATTGCGTGATGAGCAATGTGGATTCAGAAGTGGTAGGGGATGTGTGGATCAGATATTTTCACTTAGGCAGATTCTTGAGAAATGTTTAGAGTTTCAGAAACCTTTGGTTGCTAGCTTTGTTGATTTCAAAAAGGCTTTCGACTCTGTTGATCGTCATAATTTGTGGTTGATTGTAATCATATGGTATACCAGACAAGTTATTTAACATAATGAAAGCTCTCTATAATAACACTGAGTCGTGTGTGAGAGTTGGTAAGGCTTGTAGCAATTGGTTTAGCATTACTTCTAGGTTCGACAAGGGTGCATTTTGTCTCCTTTTCTCTTTAGTTTGGTTATTGATTATGTTATGCGAAATTCACTTCAAGGGAAAGATTTTGGCCTTAAATGGGCTGGAGATACGAAAATTTCTGATTTAGATTATACTGATGGATGATTTAGCCCTTTTGGCAAATGATGTTGATGAGATGAACTCTTTCATTCGAGCTGTTGATGAGACTGGTAGTAGAGTAGGTTTGGTTATAAACAGAGAGAAAACTAAAGTGATGAAAATTGGTCAGGTAGGCTGTGATTCAGTTAATCTGAATGTTGCAGTCTTGAGCAAGTGTCACAGTTTAATTATCTTGGGAACTATGTAACAGATAATGGTGATGTGCGGCATGAGATTAACAGACGAATAGGGATTGCTGCTGGGACTTTTAAGAATCTATGGAGAGTGTGGAGAAATAGGCGTATACACCTAAAGACTAAAATTAGACTGTATAATAGTTTGGTTCTTTCTAGGGTTAGTTATGGTAGTGAAACTGGGACACTTTGTAAACAAGATAACAGGAAACTAGATGCTTACACAGTATCTTGGGCATTAGGTGGTTCAGCTTTGTAACTAATGATGAGGTTAGGCAAAGGAGTCGGCAACCTCCTTTAAGCAGCATATTGTGCAGAGAGAGTTGGTTTGGCCATATTGCCCGTATGAAAAATTATATATTGGTGAATACGGTTATGAACAGTGTGCCTAAAAGCTCAGAAAGAGGGGGAAACCTTGGATGCAGTGTGCAGTCAATGTCAAACAAGACTTTTTTAGAATTGGTGTGCAGTGGCCAGATGCAGCAGATGTACCTCAGGACAGATATGCTTGGAGAAATAAATTGCATGATCTGGTTGGACCTCCGTAGCCCATGGCTGCTTGTTGCATGGTCTGGTTGGACCTCCGTAGCCCATGGCTGCTTGAGGATGATGATGATGATGATTTTGTACTTTTTAAAGTACATATAGGACGATAGGTATTTTTAAATTTATATTGATTTCTTTATCACTTAAAACATTTACCTACAGAAACTTTCATTTGATATATGACTCATAAAAAGGTATCGCTAAGCCCTTAGTAAGGAATAATAGGTCCAGCAGTTATATTTTGGGCAAATGTTTCCACTGCCCTTTCTTTTATCGGCGCCGCACTAGATGTCACCCAGACGGTCTAAATGGTGTGTCACTGGTGTGGAATATTCTCATGATTTGTATGTTAAGGAAACTGAATAACACGAAAAAAGTACGAATATGCATCAAGATAATTAAATCTCGTAACACTGAATTGATTCCAAAGAGTTTTGCTTGTATATGTTTAATTCTCATCCCTTTTCCTTTCTAGGAGGCAAGCTCTCCGCCACCTCCCTCTGTAACAGCCACTGAGAGAAACAGAGGTTGAATACCACCGGATTAGCTGCCAGGTCACATGGATTCCACCCAGATCTCACGACAAAAATTTATGCTCCGATTATGAAATGTTCCCGAAGTTTTAAGTTGGTCTATCTTATTTCACTGCAGCAGAAACTGAAAACATACAGATGCCGCTTCATCTACATAAATTGACACAAAGGGTAAACACTGTAGCTATCAGACAATGGTTGAAGGCTTCACTAACGACTGCATTTATACGCAAGTGTTCAATACTTTGTCCAAAATACAACTATGTATTAATAAAACTTAAAAAACAACAACTATATTTTATGTCATGTAACTGAAAGAATAGCATATCACTTCTGGTGAACATGGGATGAGGCCATCGTCCATTGGATGAGACGTTAAACCATACCCTGTGTACGTTAAAGAACATGCTGGGTTGGAAATTTTACCTCTGAGCAGCACTTTTTTTGCACACAGTAGGCTAAATGGCCAGGTCACAAGAACCCCGACCGCTCAGATAAGGTTGGGGAGAGGGACCCACTGGACAACTGTTAGGAGAGAGCTGGTAGTCTCTCATCAAGCACATTATTTAATGTGCACAAAGTACGGTTCACCTGCACACAAAACACGGCTTAACGTCCAATCTGAAGGACGGCTCATTTCCAAGATCTCAGTGTCCCCTACTGACCGAGAGCAAGGCGGAGAGTTATTAAAAGCATCTGAAAAAAAAACAAATTATCGCTGACGCGGTGGGAATCGAACCCGCAACTCTGCATACATGCCAGAGCGCTCTATCCTTAAACCACGTATCAGGCGCTAAAATTATTCTGGAAGATTTTAGCGTCTGATGCGTGGTTTAAAGGTAGAGCGTTCTGGCAGGTACCTAGAGAGTTGCGGGTTCGATTTCCGCCGTGTCAGCGATAATTTTTTTCAGATGTTTTTAATAATTGTTGAAGTCTATTTATACAGATAATCTGTGTATTAATTATGGAATGATTTGCGGAGATATCTCAACGCTGGTTCAGAACCTGGGAACTGCAGATTAGGAGCCTAGCACACTACTGATTGAGCCATTCCAGCCCCAAAAGAACATTCCAGACAGACTAAAATATCCCCTAACAGTTATCTAGTAGATCTCCTTCCACTAACAAACCCTAAGCCCTTGGGGTTTTCGTGACCTGTCCATTTGGCCCATTGGGCACAAAAAATGAGAGGTAAAGCTCACCCATATCAACGTGGCCGTCCCGATGGCTAGCATACTTGGACGAGGGTCTGAGACCTCGTTTGGGCTGGCATATTATATCTTCTATAAGACATTTGTGGCAGCAACAGCTACTTGAATTATGTTCACGAACGTGAAATTTAACACACTATTTACACCATTGTGGGCCAGGCTGCACTACACACTTCATTCGTAAGGTGGACATGCCAATAACACCATCACAAGATTGCTTTTGGGAAATTGGCATTCTTAATATGTATTCTTGCTTTTGTCTGCCACTTTAATCTTTATTTCGAGATTTATCTACCTAGAGCCATGGTTCTGAATGGAATCAAAAGTTAGAAATTTGTGGGTCGTTTCCTCGTTTTTCTGTCGAAATGGATCAAATATCGAATACTTCTACACTAACATAGTTATGCATGTTTCATTTCGATAGAAAAACCTTCAAAATTCGTTAATCAAAATACTCGCAAAATTTATACACAGGTTACACTCGGTTAACGATTAGCTATAACAATGGTGTAAAAATATTATTTCCCATCAGACTGCAGAAAAAATTTCTTTATCCAAAGAATTTCTGAAGCACAGCATAAACTACATATAAACTGGTAAAGCAGTCTATCCATAATGCATTTTGTCTTGAGCCAAAATTATCACCGAAGTGTTGGCTATGAAGTCATTAAGGGGAACCTTTTTTTTTTCCATAATCAGGGCACGGTTTTGTCGGAAGGATACGACTTTACTCGAGAATGCCACGAAATGCAGTTGCTATTAACATACACTGAGATGTTAGTTTATTAGGTACACCTCTAGCTTTCAAAACAGCCGGAATTCGTCGGGGCATAGAATTTACAAGATGCTGAATGTGTTATGCAGGAATGTTGCAGCGTGTGGAAATGATTGTCATGCAGTTGCTACGAATTGGACAGCGGCACAGTCTCGCTACGAACAGCCCTTACCACCTCATCCCAAGGATGCTTAATAGGGTTTAGATCTGGGGCTGTGAAGGCCAATGAAGCAAGAACTCGTCGTCATGTTCCTGGAGCCATTTTGTGATATGTGCGTTGGGAGAAAATGCATTATTGTACTGAACGTGCCCATCCAAATACGGTTAAACTCTAGCCATGAAGAGATGAATTTGGTCAGCAAAGATGTTCAAATATATCAGCCTTCAGATGTCCTTCGATGCGTATCAGGGAACCTAATGTGTACCATGAAAACATTCCTCACACACTGGCCTGTACTGTTGACACCAAACAAGATGCTCCATGGCCAACTTCATGCCACCTTCAAAGTCACTCAGATCGCTTGTTTTGTCCATTCTGACACTCAATCCAACTCTGATGGTCGAAAAACTGGTCTGCCTCATTTATACTAAACACCATGGTCAAGTGGCGTATTACGTGAATCATTTACGTGACGTGGTGTACCTAATAAACTAGCATCTCAGTGTATTTTAAGAGAAAAAAAAAAGCAAAGGTCGAATTTTAGTATATAATATGGTTTGAATTTCATGCTCGTTTCCCTTTTTCACTATAATTTGGCTAAGCCCCAAGCTCGGAGAGCTATCATGTTGTTTTAAAGTAAAAATTTCACTTTTTAAATTCTTACTTTTAGTATTATAATTCGCGAAATGTAAACGTATAATAATTACTTACTTGGGATCAGGACTAGCACCCATCCGATTGAAATAAAAGTATAATTTCCCGGTGAGCACCAATTTGCCAGAATTGCCTCCAAAGCGTTAAGCGGGGACTGCCTGTACAAGATTGAATATAATAAATTTATTTCACCCAAACATACACATATTGGTACACAAGACACAGACAAGATCACAGCTGAAAAAGAACATTAAGTCCTAGTTTTGGAATAAATTTGCTTTTCAACGTTTTGCAGGGAGTGGGGGAACAATTCCCATGAAGAAAAAGTTAGAATACTTATTAAAAGGCCCCCCAAAAAAATTGTGAATCACTAACCTAGTTACGGGGTACCGAAATCGATCTTTGATACTGTTATACAAACTGTATTTAATAATTCAAAAGCAAATCCAGATTATGGTTTCATCTAATTATATATTAAAAAATTATTTTTTCACATGAAGGTATACACACCAATCCTTTGAGGTTTCGGCAAGTATTGGCGATACGAAGAATATCTCGAAGTTTTTAAAGTTTTGTCCAAGAGATTAGATTCCTTAAAACTGCGTCTGCAAGTCACTTCCGTGCAACACCCACAGTCACCTTGGCAGTTCGAAGTCAGCACAATATACGCACGTACAACTTCATAGTGTTAAAAAATTGTTGCCATTTTTAGCAGATTTGCATCTCCATTTCTTAAATATTTGCCCGATTGGTTCGAATTTTATGCTCGTTTCCCCCGCATCACCCCTTAAGTTAAATCTTTAGATAAAATAGAACCCAATTTGGAACTTTCAATTACTTTTCCCACTTTTAACGTTTATCATTTGGATTTTTTCTACTCACCCCTCCATCTCATATACTTGATCGTTCGGTCCCAAATTTCTCATACGATTTTTTTTTCCCTTGCCACCCATTGTTGCTAGAAAGTTAATCTCTACCTATCATAAAACCATTAGAATTTTCCCGATCATTTATTGGAGGGGAGAGGAGAGCAAGGAACCATAAATATCAAGATATCTGCGTTAAAACTTCAAGTATCTGCCTATAACAATACTCATTCAAGAAAGTTTGAATACAAAACTTGTGAAGTAACCGAAATTACTACTCCCCTTGAACACTCAAAACAAAAGCACAGAAACAAGCACAAAACATCGACAATAAGCAAAATGACAATCAGCAAATCAGAGAACGTAATCAACCATTATTGAATAGGATAGCAGAATTCGGAGAATATGCCTCTTAACACAAATTATCAAACTGCTCATTTTCGTTATCAAAAATCTGACTAGAAACCAACGTTCAACATTGGTAGTGTTTTCCTTTTCGCAAAAATGTGGATTTTTACCTCTTAGTAGCACTTGTTTTTCCCACAATGGGCTAAACGGCCGTCACAAGGACTCAAAGATTGGGGGAATAGACTCGCAGGATAGATTGTAGCCTTCCGTCAAGGCCATATAGTGTTCTTTAATGTCACAGTGTATAGCGGTCCCACACACGAGCCATCCGATGAGTGAGACTTTTCAAGACCATCAGTGTCTCCTACTGACCAAGGGCAGGACGAGGAGCTTTGCGGAGATAAATCTTAACGATAGCCATGGGTTGGGTTTACCTCTGAGCGGCACTTTTTTTGCACACCATGGGCTAAATGGCCAGGTCACAAGGACCCCCGAAGGCTCAGAGGTTGGGGACCCACTGGAACAGCTGTTGGGAGACAGATGGTAGCCTCCCATCAAGGCCATCCAGCGTGTTCTTTAACGTGCACAGGGTATGGTTCTTCCGCATACGGGACTACGACTTAACGTCCCATCCGACGGCCTTTCCAAGCCCATCGGTGTCCCCTACTGACCATGGGCAGGGCGGAGAGTTTTGCGGATAAATCTCAACGCTGACCCAACTGGAACTCGAACCTGGGAACTGCAGATTACGAGCCTGGCACTCTACCGACTGAGTCACCCCCGCTAGCCCTGGTGGTACTCGAATATGAGAACTGCAGATTACGAGCCACCTCCGCCCTTTTTCGCGAAAAGATAATCTGTAACTTAAATCTTGATGCAAAAGCTATCAAGTTTACTCCAAAGAAGCACAAAGTTGTTCACTTTTGTTACAATTTTTTTAAATTGCTTTGCACCTTTTACGTGAGCAAAACAAATCTCCGTCAATAAGTCACAAGGTTTTGATGTCCACATCTTCACTCACTAAAATTTGAAGAACTTTACAGAAGTGTACTTCGGTTTTTCCCTCTTCTTTACAGAAGTCCAGTTCAACTCACCTCCATACTGATACAGCACAGCTGTAAGCACCGACCTTACAATGAAAGTGATTTGTCGCCTTTCCTCCGATTTCAACTTTTTAATCTTCGTCTCTGTGTAGCACCTCAATGTATTGCTGGGAATATTTGCAACTCAACAGTTGATAAAAAGTTTCCCAAGATTTGAAGTGACATCGACGAGCTGTACTCGAGAGCAGTGTTTCCCAACCTGTGGTCCGTGATTGCGATGCCAATATAAAAATTTTTATCTTTCTCAACCACCGCTGCCAACTACTGAGCATAGAGAAAATAAAGTTGGAACCTGAATCGAACTGCTGCATGTGTGAGAGTGGGGAGACCAATCGCAACACATCTATCACGGGATAATGTTTGTTAACATCTAGTCCGTCTTGCAAATGAATAGTTGGTTGGTTGTTTTGGGTTTAATGGCGCATTAGCATCTCAGACTATAATGCGCCAAACAAATGTCAAAATAAATGCTAAAAGTCATAAGGCCCACAACCAAATTTAAAAATGTACAATACAAAAAAGGTAAAACAATAAAAGGAAACATTGGTAACAAGAAACAAATGTATAAATATGTAATAAATATAAAAAGAACCCAGGTGTAAGTGACCTGGGTTATACATTCGAATAAAACTATAGACGAGTAAAATATCCAGTATATTTTAAAAAGTCGAAAACAGTGTTAAAATAGCAATGATCTGATAAAAGATGTCCGAGTGTAAGGGGCTCGGACGTAAAATCGTGAAAGTTAAAAATCATGCGTCTTTCAAGGTTAAAACAAACGCAGTCAATTAAAATATGCTTTACAGTTAAAACGGTGTCACAAAACTCGCACTTACACCCGACTGTGTGTACCGTGCCGGTACACACAGTCGGGTGTAAAGGCCTTCCCCGTCCTGCACAGGGAAAAATCGCAGGAAGGGGAAACAGCGAGCCAAGGTGGAAGTGGCTCAGCTGTCGACTGTGCGATGCTATCGAGACTGGTATTGATGTCTCGCAGGTAACCTCGGACACGCAAACCGAAAGGACGAATGGCAGTCGGCCGATTCTGGTATAACATTTCCCACCTGGGACTGAAAACGCAGTCCCAAGTGGGATGGCCTGGCAGGGATCGCAATTTTGATGCATACTGTAGGGACAACTGCTGACGGCGAATAGATAAAGATGGTTCATCGGTCTCAACGTAGAGACTCTGGACCGGTGAAGTGCGGAAGGCCCCCGTGCACACACGGAGGGCCTGATGATGGAGTGGGTCCAGCACTTTCACCACCGAATCCCGGGCGGAGTCATACATCTGGGATCCGTAGTCCAGTTTCGACCGGACAAGTGCACGGTAAAGGCGGAGCAAAGAACATCGGTCCGCCCCCCAAGAGAGGGAGGAGAGGACCTTGATAATGTTCAATGCCCACGTGCACTTGGACCTGAGATGTCGAATATGAGATAAAAAGGTCAATTTCCGGTCGAATATGAGATAAAAAGGTCAATTTCCGGTCGAAGATGAGACCGAGAAACTTGGTCTCCGCCACAACTGGAATGATGTTACCCCCGAGCCGCAGCTCGGGGTCCAGATGAAGATTACGCTTGCGGCAAAAGTGCACGCAAGCGGTCTTCTGTGGGGAGAACCGGAACCCATTGGCCGTCGCCCAAACCGAGAGATTGTTCAGGGCAGTTTGCAGTTGTCGTTCAATGACCCTCATGCTGGACGACGAGCAAAAGATGCTAAAGTCATCAACATAGAGGGCATTGCCTACAGTCGGAGGAAGTTGCCGTGTAATGGAATTTATCTTGACAGCGAAAAGCGTAACACTCAGGACGCAGCCTTGTGGCACCCCCTGTTCTTGGGGGAAAGGCCGCGATAGAGTGTTGCCGACACGAACTCGAAAAATACGAGAAGATAAAAAGTTTTTTCAATGAAGATCGGCATGTGACCTCGCAAGCCAAAGCTGTGAAGGTCACGAAGAATGCCGAATCTCCATGCCGTGTCGTACGCTTTTTCGATGTCGAAGAAAATGGACACCAGGTGCTCTCGACGTAAAAAAGAATTCCTGATCGCCGATTCGAGGCGGATCAGGTGGTCTAAAGTAGACCGGTGCCTGCGAAAGCCACACTGGGTGTTGGAAAGAAGGCCGTGATGCTCCAAATACCAGGCCAGCCTGGTATTTACCATCCTTTCCAACACCTTGCAGACGCAGCTCGTCAACGCAATTGGACGATAATTCGAAGGAATCTTGGGATCTTTTCCTGGCTTAGGGAAGGCCAAGACGATGGCCTCCCGCCAGGAGTCCGGAAACTGCTCCTCGATGAAAATACGGTTGAAGAGGCGGAGCAGTCGATCCTTACTCGATGGTGAGAGATGTTGGAGCATGGCATAATGGACATTGTCTGGCCTCACAGCAGATGCACGAGAAGTGTGCAGAGCACGGCGAAGCTCCTCCTCTGTGAATGGCCTGTTGTAAGACTCCAGGCCATTCGAATGGAAGGACAGCGGAGAGCATTCGGCCCTGCTCTTCTGGGCCAGAAACTCGGGGGAGTAGGAGGACAGAGAAGAGATGGTCAAGAATGATTCCCCCAGAATGTCGGCAATTGCTCAAGGATCAGCAATTGCCTGTCCATTGTGCTCCAGGATCGATAATGAGTGGGACGTGTACTTCCCACCCATCTTCCGGACCTTATCCCACACGACCTTAGAACTGGTCGTGCAGGTGATAGAAGATGTATATTTCATCCAAGATTCCTTCTGGCTCTGGCGCCGGATGAAACGGGCTTTCGCCCTGGCGCGTTTGAATGCTTCGAGGTTGGGGGACGTCGGATATCTCCGAAACACCCCCCAAGCCTTGTTCTGAGCCTTACGAGCTGCGGTGCAGTCGGGATTCCACCACGGTTTTGGGAACCGTGGAAACCGAGTCGAGGTCTGAGGAATAGTAGAGGCAGCTGCATGGACGATGCAGTCCGTCAACTCCGCCACTGCAACATTGATGGGCTCCTGGCTGACAGAGTGCTCATCGAGCTCAGACAAGAGCTCGAAGCCACTCCAATCAGCCCGATCAAGCCTCCACCGGGAGACACGCGAAGGGCTGCAAGGCCCCCCACGAGAGATGGTACACACCACGGGGAGGTGATCGCTTCCGTAGGGATTGTCCTCGACCTCCCATGTAAAGAGTGGAAGGATCGAGGAGGAGCAGATGGTGAGGTCAATGGCAGTGAATGTGCGGGTTGGGGTGTGAAAGTAGGTACTGACACCGGTGTTCAACAGGGAGAGCGATGGATCCAGGAGACACTGCTCCAAGACCCGGCCCCTCCCGTTGGTGTCAGCACTGCCCCAGAGCGGACTGTGGCCGTTGAAGTCCCCCATGATGAGGAAGGGGGACGGCAGCTGCGAGACGAGGTCATCCCGGAAAATGACGCTTCCGGGCGGGAGATAGAACAGACAGTCAACGAAAATCCCACAAAGAGGCGGATGGCAACCGCCTCTAAGTCGGTGGTGAGGGGAATGACCTGGAATGGGGAGTGGTTGCTCACGAGGATGGCAACACCTCCGTGAGCTGGACCATCTCCGTCCCGGCGAACGAGAGAAAAGTGCCGGATAGTGGGATTGATGTCGTCAATATTCCTCTGAAATCCACGACAGTTCCATTGAAGGAGTGTGGCCATCTCAGGTCTTGGAAGAATTGGCGGACGACTTTCGATTTATTTTAACCGTCGCCAGCGACGGTTTTGGAAAATTAGGTCTGCACCGCCACGGAAGCCATCTTAACGATGGGCTTTCCGGCAACCGCACCGGCATAGGAGACCTTGCCAGGTGGGGCAGGCGGTGCAGCGAGCTTTCTCGCCTCTGGATAGCTGATGTTATGAAGGGTCTTGAGGCGCTGTACCTCTTTCTCCTCCAGCCACTTCGGACAGTCGCGGGAGTACGCCGGATGTTCACCACAGCAGTTTACACAGCATGCCTTTTCTGCTGTGCAGTCAGATTCGAGATGATCCTGACTGCCACAACGAGCACAGGTGGGCTTGCCCCGGCATGCGGTGCGGGCATGACCAAACCTCTGGCATTGAAAGCAACGCAGAGGGTTGGGGATAAATGGCCGCACCTCGCAGTGTAAGTATCCTGCCTTGATGGAAGTAGGCAGGCGTGGTGTGTTGAAAGTTAGAATAAGTACCCGGCTGGGCTCTAACTTTCCATTACGGCGTGAAGAAACCCGGTGGACTGCGATCACTCCCTGGGCCCGAAAGCTCCGAGAGGATTTCCTCCTCAGAAACCTTGAGGAGGCCCCACTCCGAGATCACACCCCGGGAGGAATTGAGCGTCTTGTGCGGAGTGACTTCGACAGCCACACCACCAATCGCTGTAACCTTTAATAGAAGCTCCGAATGCTTGGAGCACGCAGTTTCCACCTGCAAGTCACCAGATCTTAGGCGCTTGACAGATTTCGGCTCTCCCGCAAGACCTTGCAAACCCTTGTTTATAAAAAAGGGGGACATGTCCCCAAGAACCTGGTCACCCGTAGAGTGGATGATCAGGAACTTCGGAGACGGAGACACACACGAAGACGAAGGCAAAGACAGAGAAGTTGGGGGTTCATGGCGAGCCCTCTTGGCGGCATTGACCGATGAATTTTGAGTTGTGGAACTCATGTTTGTTTTAGAAAATTCAGTGCCCGTTGTCCCCACCCACCATGGAGTCCCCCCCCCCCCGATAGGGGACCACCTTGTCGTGGTGGGGGGGCCTAGGGCCCAGCAACCCGGCTGAGGAGGCATTGCCGGTCGGGATGATCCCTAGCTGGAGCAGGCCAGAGGATTTGCCGGCTGTAGGGTCCACCAGCTGGAGCATTCCAAGGTTTTGCCGGTTGGGGTGGTCCCCGGCTGGAGCATTGCTGAAGCCACCCGAGGTTGAAGACGCTGCTGGCCGGCTTGATTGCCGGTCGGATGGTGACGGCGTTGGAGACCTGTGTGGTCTGTTCGACGGCTCTGCCGAAAGGCACGAGCTGTCAAAAAAGTCTGGGTCTTACTAAGAGTCTCCACCCCGGGTGCCGATCGAGCTTGGATCTTTATATCCTTGCACATTTGCAAACCGGGGAATAGATTAAAGTTAGGTTTCTTCCGGTGGTTAGCTTTCCTTCTATAGGACTGCTGCCATGTGAGGCTGGGGTTGAGGTGCGCCTATATGGCGTATTCCTTGCCCCCGGCTCTAGATAGTCATGGCTTTTCTTTAACCAGGTAGTGCTGTCAGGCGGAACCGGGAATTGCCGTGGTTGCACAAGATCGCAACATAAAGATCCATCCACCATGGAGTCCAACAAGGGGACGCCCATTCGGGCGCCAGAGCACCATACCCATACAGGCAGTGAGCCAAGCCCGCACAACAAAAAAAGAAAAAAAAAAGTGGCTGGAAACTCGTCGGAGTTCCCACAAAAGAAAAGAAGCAACAAAGCAATAAAGTGTGAGGCAAGAGCTGGCCACACAAAAGAAAGAAAACTACAAAATTAGTAAATGTGTGGGGAAACTCGCAAACCGTTGTCCGGACGGTGGACAAGGTTACTCACCGATCTGCATAGTTGACCCTAGGACCAGCCGATTGATCCTGAGGGGGCCACCCCAGGACCTCCCGTTTACCTGAAGCAGAGGCCAAAGCAGTGTATAGCAGCGGCAACGGAAGTCGCTGCCCAGCCCCGCGACAGACAGGCTCCCCAATGGCAAAACGGCCAAAGGGGACCCCACCAGTCATGAGCTGGGGAGAGAAGACGGGGACCCCTGAGCAACTGCCAGGATCCTCCTTTCCAGGGACACGGGTCTCCGCGCACGGCAAACACGCGGGCGAGCGTTTAGGACCCTGTGAAGGTAACCGAGCCAGCGGAACCTTCACAGGGTGGTCCCCTCACCACGGACAGGCTCTCGCATCGAGGGGCAAATGAATAGACTTTAGTTATTATGGATGGTTTTAGTAGGGCCTCTTTTTTTACAAGTTATTTTTTTTAATCCCTTCCACTGAAAATGAGTAAGCAAATTAAACTGTTGGATATTTAAAAAAAAAAACATGTTGATGACAATGAAAGATGTGAAACCGGGCCGAGTGGTTTGTCCGCAACTCAAATGTGATTTGGGAATGTGGTCCTCTGGGGTAAAAAGGTTGGGAACCACTGTTCTAGTGCAAATAAAGAGTTTCTTTTTCGATTACGTATATTATGAAATTAAAACAAATAAACCACTTCTGTAACATCCTTTATTCGATTTCTAAGTCTATACACTTTCAGGAAAACAGCTTTGTGCCTCAAAAATAAACATATTAGAAACATTAACTGCATATGCAATGCTAGCAAATTATCTTGATTATTCAAGTGACAGCTAATGGTGCAGGATATGCTTGCAGATCTCTTACAGAAAGCTGGAAGTCTCGCACTCTTACACAAATGTCACAAGCATGTGCTACATAGAGAAAAACTACTCTTCCTCTGAGATTCAAGTTTTTCTGGCAGTCTGCGTAGTTGCTACTTTCTACACATATTTTATTAAACACACTGCTCAAAACTATTATTTGCTCTACCTTCAAAAATAAACTCTTGCGTCCGTGCAAAATATGTTTACTAGACGTAGCTTGCAATACAAAATATGCTATTTATATCACAGTTAAATAAGGCACAAAACTAGTTAGAAAGCATTTTTACAACTACAATAATATCATTAACTAAAACTTAACAATGAACGATTCATATGTACAGACTGCTTATATGCAGTTTTAAGTAACCTTAGGAAATTCATGATGAAAAAGAGGTAATTATCTCATTATCCATAAGCATATAAATGCAAGATATTTTTCTAGTTCGTTGAATATCTAATCATTAACCTAGGTTAGGGGTTCTCAACGTGGAGTACGCAGTAAAATCTTTTGGGGTACGCCGTGAGAGTTCAAAAGTCGCTAGATCTAGTAACAAAGTCGCTAAGTTGGCAACACTGCTGTGCAAAAATATCATTTTTTGTGTTTATCGATATATAATTTATGAATACAAAATTTAATGTGTGTGTATATAAATGTTTTATTTTATTCCCATTGTTATAACTATAGTTTTATCTATCTATACAAAGGGTACGCCAGTTGCATACACATTTCCAGGGGGTACGTGAAGAATAAAAGGTTGAGAACCACTGACCTAGGTTATTAGTTATATATTCATCGAAATTTTTAATACTGAAAATATTTAACACTAAATCTAAAATGCAATTGAATGTTCTCTTAAAATAACTCAGATTTTATCTTTCCTCTTAAATTCGAAAACTGGTGAATAACGAAATTATGACATTGCATAAAAAATTTCCATTTTAATAGATAAAACAAAAAGTCTAAGACACCGAAATCACCGATTGATAGAAACATTTTAATTTTTCTCACATTTCGAGAAATTCCCGAAAAATACGTCTCATTCCTATTACTGCGATGCAGAAATATTTAACCGATGTGTAAAAATTTACTTTAAAGGTTACTAACCTAAATATTAAAATAACAAAATACTCCAGATATTTTGTAACTTTTATACACTCAGTGGTAATTGAATTATGGCCACGGCACATAATGTCTCGTCAATGGGGAACAATTTTGGGGTCAGGTTCCTTCCCCTTCGACAATCACCAGAGTTCGTTCCTGGTAAGTCTGGTTTTACTTACTCCCTAAAAAGTGAATCATTGAGTGAGCAATTGCCATTCATCACATGCTACATTCTGGCATACTAAACATCTCAAAAACAAAATTAGATTAAAAAACAAACTATATATGTATATTGTTTTTATTATATCCAACGCAACAAAAAAAACCATATTTTGAACGACTTATTTATTAAGAACAAGCCTTTTCCATTAGAAAGCTACTAGAGTGACAAAAATTTAGGGAGCGCCATATTTTCCATAGCAGATAATTGCTCTTAAAAGTTATAAACAATTAAAATTTTTAAAAACTTAAAGCAACTCTATTGTTTTTTTTTTTGGGGGGGGGGGGAACTTCAGCAAGTTTCAATTTTTAAAAAGGTCACGTTTTTCGTTGATTTCATTTAACAACCTCTTTTAACACTTCTCCGTCTACTTATATTTAAGCATAAGATTTAACATTCATATAGTTGTCCTAAAACAAAATATGAAAAAAAGGTTTGGTTGTATTTACTCCTGAGTACCTTTTTTTTATACACAATAGGCGAGATCCCAAGGACGTCGAAGACCTGCCTTCAAGGCCTTTTATCGTTTTTTACTCTGCAGATGGTATGCCTCTTATGCAAACCAATTTGGCCATGGTTCAACTCTATTGCCAAATGCGATTTTGAAGTAACATTCTAATTTTGCCTTTTTTTGTAGCTATTCTTTTATGGACCACAGTGACTTCAAAGTTATGCAAACCAATTGGATGTCATCGCTGATGCTTTTTTTCTTCTTCTTATAGTAGCATCTCCTACTATCACATGACTATTCTACTGTAAAGATTCGTATCTTAATAAAATGCATTTCATAAGGAGTTCTTCATATTGAAGAACAAACAATTCCCTATACAGTATATTACTATTATGCAATACTTATATTTTTATCATAGAAAACTTGTAACTTCAAGCAGCACCGTTTGCAAAGGTTCCTTTCTTTGAGATTATACCATTCACTAAAATGTATTATCTTTATTATTGTGCTATTATGTTTTTTTTTATCTTTATGTAGTGTATTTATAAGTTGTATTTCACATCACTGATAAATATTTATTGTTTTTCATTATATTGATAAATTTTATTTTGTGTAAAAGCAGCATAAGCTACTAATATGTGTAACTAATGAAACTGGTGATGGAGAACACAAATATTTTTCTGTTACATTTTTTTGAGAATGAATCCCATAACATTTTATGAAAGGAAGAAAAGTGAATTTGGAGCAAGACCAATAAATGGCTATGATTCTGACGATTCGGTTTTAGTATTGGATAGTGGATGAGGAGACATTAAAACACACAACTTCGTAATTCCAGAAGGTGACAAATGATGAACACTATGATCGAACCAGTTCAGAATCCAAGCATTTGAAGACTACGATGAGTTGAGTTGTTTTACCTCTGAGCGGCACTTTTTTGCACACCATGGGTCACATGGACCCCGGAAGGCTCAGAGAAGGTTGGAGAAGGGGACCCACTGGAACAGCTGTTGGGGGACAGATGGTAGCCTCCCGCCAAGGCCATCCAGCGTGTTCTTTAACGTGCACAGGGTGACTCTCCCGCAAACGGAACCACGGCTTAACGTCCCATCCGACGGACGGCGTCCTTTCCAAGGGCATCGGCGTCCCCTACTGACCGTGGACAGGGCGGGGAATTTTGCGGAGATAAATCTCAACGCTGACCCAGCTGGGACTCGAACCTGGGAATTACAGATTAAGAGCCTGGCGTGCTACCGACTGAGCCACCCCCGCCCAAAGACTACGAAGATAACGCTGATGTCTTCCAAGAGGTAGTGGTAATGTAATTAATTTTCATACTCAAAACAGTCACGGAAAAAAAAAGTAAATCATTGAAAAGCAAAGCCTATAGCGCCATAGCAAGGCAGCCTACCAGAAGGGCCTGAAAATCATCACCAATCAATTACTTTAAAATATTCAAAGATCTGGCTATTTCGAAAATATAGATAACCTGATAGTAGTTAAGTGGTATGGCAACAAGGCTGTACACTTGTACAGTACTTTCGTTGGTAAATACCCTAATCTTCAAAACACAAAGGCACAACAGGACCGTCCTCCATCTTATGGACATAACAGTAGATGACTGGCTGTTGTATAGAAGATTTGAGTTGCTTTCCCGTTCAGCGGCACTCTTTTTGCACACAATGGGCTAAATGGCCATGTCACAAGGACCTCGAAGGCTCAGAAAAGGTTGGGGACAGTGACTCACTGGAACAGCTGTTGGGAGATATATGGTAGCTTCCCGTCAAGGCCAGCCAGCGTGTTCTTTAATGTGTACAGGGTATGGCTCTCCAGCACACGGAATCACTACTTAACGTCCGATCTGAAGGATGGCAGCCTTTCAAGTCCATCGGTGTCCCCTACTGACGGTTGGCAAGGCAGGGAGAGTTTTGCAGAGATAAATATCAACAATGACCCAAATGGGACTCAAACCTAGGAATTGCAGATTACAAGCCTGGCACACTACCAGCTGAACCACACCTGCTGTACAGAAAAAAATTAACATTTTGTAACATAAACTAAACATCACAGTTTGCTTGATTTCAAGACATCAACTGAAGAATGCTTCTGCTAGCCAAACAGGGCCAAAGAACCAGTTAGACTGTAGGAAACAAAAGAGAAGACTGCCTGAAACTATAAAAACTTAGATTTTAAAAAGTCTATGCATTTGTAGCATCTAGGTTTGAAGTTCAAATGCAGTTTTCTTTCAGTCTAAGACTGAATTGTTCAAAATCTATTATATACAAATCTGTACTTAACATCTAACAGACTTGGTGGAACACGTGCGGCATGTGTATAAAAATCATTCACTGAGGTCTGCTGGTTGCAGTTTTATGGCGCATCAATAATTAGTGAGGAATGGATGGCTGAAATACTAAGCAGTGAACTAGTTTGTATGGTGCTTTAAATGAAAAAAAAAATTCTACCTTCTATATGACAGTGCCACTACCTTTTAAACTTCACTGGAACCATTTCAAATATCAGAGCCAAATTATGCCATTGCCAGCAACTAATGCTAATGTTGACAAAACCCACAAAAAAGATAAAAAAATATAAAAGACAATTATTCAACAGATGAAAATGCAACAGGAAGGAATAACGTATACAGAAATTATTTTTAAAAAGTTGGAGAGAAATTAAGGTGAGAGGATGTAGTATCCCATTTTAAGCTAAGGAAATCAAATAAAATTAAAGCAAAATAGAAACTATGTAAAATTTTTTTGATTAACCAAACCAGTTTCATTATTGCTAGCTCGAATCTTAAGTTTCAAATTAATGTCAAATATGGATCGTATTCTTTTTACCTTCAGCAGTATCTTTTTTCTCCACATTATGATAAATGGTGAGAACAGAATGGGTAAAGAAGATCCAATGGAATATAAGTCAAATAAATAGGCATGTCATATAAATAACCATCCTTGCATGGCTATCCCATTGCATGGATGTGTTTCAGTGGCAAACCCAGAAATCTGTAATGGGAGTTTTGATACTAATCGGGGGTATCATGCTTATATGGTTTTCAAAAACTCCTTATAAACTACATTATTCAAGCCCTAATAGGGGTGGTTAATAACCTTCTCTCCCCAGACAAGCCACTGGATGTGCTTATTCATCTTGGAAAACTAACAATATCAAGAAGTCATATTCAAGATACTGTTTACTCTTAACTGTTTCACAAACTGTCATAACTAACCTTACACACAAGCAATTTTTTGTTTGAAAAACATATTGTTCACAACTGTACCTGGTGCAAAAGTGATATAGTTTTAATGTAGGTCTTCTCAGATCTGAAAATATATTACCCCTCATCTAAAAGTTAGCAACATTCTGTCATTTTTGGATTACTTCACCAAGTTTTTATTGTTGTTCACCATTGACTACAGTTCAATAGTTTCAGTTCTTCAGCATCAAATACACAGCAAACTATTGAAATTACATCAACTATCATAATAGAATTATGTACAGATGAGCAAATCTCAAAATGATGGGCAGTACACATTCGTATCATCAATAATGCAAATTTCAAAGTTACGTTTTTCCTTTTTGCTGTCATGCACTGGAAAACTTTATATTTTTACATGATAATTTTTATGTATTTATCAAAATTCTTTGAAGGATAGATTCTGTCAGGCTATTGTATTACCTCTCAGTATATATAAATTGCAACCATGGTTCAATATATATAAATTGGTAACCATGACTAACATAAAAAGTCATTTGCAGTTGTAAATTTCTTTCATTGTAACTTACTACATTAACGAAATTTATTAAAATTGTTTCAGATGCAGAACAGACACCAGAGCAATGCAAAATTATAAACTGAAAATACAATTGGGTTTTATTTTTGAGCAGCACAATTTTCACCTAATGTGCTAAATGGCCAGATCACAAGAATTCCAATGGCTTAGAGAATGTTGTGAAAGTGCACCCACTTAGAGCCATATTATTTAATAGGCCTACTGTGCCTAGGATCTACGAAAAATTCTGACCATGTGTGAACCTTGCGTGGTCAAATCAACTGTTAAAGCCTATTACATACCATTTGCTATCTTAAAGAAATTTCTTGAATAATTTTTCCATCACCCATCAAAACTGATACACCCATAAAAATGTATCAAAGGGCCTACAAAACAGAAGTATCTAGAGCTTACAAAAATTTGAATCTGGCCCTGTATCCACTAGACAATATAGCATAACAGACTTTTTGATAGACTCAAACTTAAAAACTTTCCTTTCATACATTATTGTAGAAGACAGTATCAGAACTATCAATAAAACCTTCACATACAGTTGTATATAAAATACAAATAAAACTACTCTGGAATGAAGCAAAATCACGTGGAAAATTTTTAAAAAAAATTTAAACTTAACAGCTTCTTGCAGTAGGATTTTTGGAAAGTGGGAGGATTGGAAAAGTTTCTTAATGTCTTTGTTAATGCAAACAGATGAAAAAATGATTTAAGGTAAAAACAAAATTCCCAAAAGGGAGTGGGGATTTAAAAATGCCTATTATCTGCCCTTTCTGGCTATGCTACTGGTTTGCTTGCTTGATAATTGATGATCAATGATTATTTTCTTGTTTGTACTTGAAAGCTTAGAGAAGACATTTTATTCCTTTGAGAAGCAGCAATTTTTAGAGGAATCTCTAAAGGGCAATATCTTAACATATTGACATTCATGGATATTATAAGTTCTTTCTATGTTAACAAAACATACCATCTCTTTTGTATATCATTTTACATTATTAATTTGTAAAAACATTAAATCAGGGTTCACCAACCATTATGGCCAAGGGCCACATAAAGCATTATTTCCTTTACTACTACATTTGGTTTGAGAAGCTTTAGTCACTAAACATCCATATTTTCATTATTTTGCCCTTTTTTAATTTACAGACCTTAAAATGTACAATTTTTTTTTCAAATTTCATTTAAGTGCTGGTTTTAAGAAGTTTTAATATTATTAAACAGAATTTTTTTTCATTTTTTGAAATGTATTTATCAAATGGAAGTGAAAGTGTAGCCAAGGTAATGTTATACAAGGGCTCACAAGTTTAGCAACCCTGTTTTAAATATAAAGGATACAGAAAAAATAGTGTATTATTTCAAAGAGAAAAATTTACCTTAATAAATTTTCTTAATAAGTAAGATATAGTGCAGACAGATAAAATATATTATAAAATTATTGAAAAATATTACTTATAAATAAAGGCTGGTCACTCTTCAGAACAAATACAAAATTCTCATACATTTTCATGGAATTTATGCAAATTTAAATCAATCTAAAAGCTAATTAATTTTACCCCTTAAGTAACTTTAATTAGAAACATTTTGATTTTTGTACAACTTTGAGCACGTATGCATAATAAAATGAACTGTATGACAAAAAAAGATACATCAAGCAACTATTTAACAGCTCAATTTGTAGATCATATGATAAAAATATTAATAAAAAAGTAATAAACTGATAGTAAAAAAACAAACTGATTAGCACAAGAATAATCTCTAGTTTAATTTACAACCTAAGAGTTTTTTTTTTCTTTCCTGAATGATCAAGTGATTAACAATGCTTGGCTACAAATTAAAAGGACATGGGTTCATGCACTGAATAAGAAATGGGTGTCTTTTTAATCGTGTTGCTTTCTGCTGAGTTCTTACCTTTCTCACAGATCTTCTATATGGTGTATTTTTATACTAATAAGCTCCTGTGAATTTTAACTTCTTTCACAAATGATTAAATATTGTAACATTACTAACATATATTCAGATGCAACAATGATTTTGAAGTCAAATTTTGTACAAAGATAATATTTATAGGTTTTTTAATTTGTTTCATTACAAACTCTGTGGTCTATACTGAATTCCACCTAAGCTGAGCCCTAGTATAAACAAATTGACACAATTGTATTTCATATGGTAACATTGCACACAAAATGAGCAGTCATTGAGTGTTTTTGGGAACCTTTTTTAAGCACTTGTTAAAGACCCCTTACAGTGCCAGTTTTGTTTTTCTCTAAAAATGCAGCTCAATTTCTAAGACGTTTTATGAAACAGCTAATGAATAACATAGTTCACATTACATACTACGAGAAAAAGTATTTAATTCGGAACAGAATATTAAAAGAAGTTGTAGTAAGTATTAAAAAAAAAAACTTTGCAAGTTCATTTGCAATGATTTTTGAAAATGGATTAATCAGGTTCTAGCACTAAAAACATCAAGAACATGAAAAATAAAAACTATAGTAGTAGGATGGAGCTGTGATTTGCTTGCAAAAAACATTAGTATCAATGTAATACACTGGATGAACATTAGAAACATTGTTTTCTTTTCATTACAAATAATTTTATTCAGCATTTTAACATAAGATATTAAACTTTTAAATCAGTTGCCCTTAAATGCTGCATAGAGAGCAAATTTTAAAACTACCTTATTATTAAAATTTATATCCTTTTTACACACACACACACACCAATATGTCAAAGTTTAAAATAACAAAAATATCCTATCAAACTCTAAAACTACTTTTACATGGAACTTTAGAAACAAAAATTCCTTGCTGGAGTTCAGTAGAACAGTTTTTTACAGCAAATTTCTACCACAGACAATTTTTAATAATTTTCTTTTTAAAGCTAAAGAGCAGCTCATTTGCTTTCATTTACACTTATTGTTCAGAAAACTGCCATGCTCACATCATGACAAAAATATAATTTAATACATACATGCAATCAAATCATATGAAATTCAAACAATACAACATTAAAATACATTAATTTAGAATGTCAATACATTAGCATATCATTCCATTATCTAGTTTTATTCTAATTCAATCATATTTTAGTGAAACACATTTCAAAATGAAGTTGGTTCTACTGAATGAAAATCATAGTTAAACAAGATTATAAAAAATATAAGCATAAGATAAGTATCCTTCACTTGAAATACTATTAATGGGAATCAACTTACAAAGGACAAAACATATTTAAAAAATGAGCTTAAAAGTTGGGACAATCTGTAAAAATATCTTACTACACTAAAATAAATTAACACACTTTGTTTAAAATTATCCTTTCTCTATAAACTTTAGTAAAGACATGCCAATGATGAATCATTTGTCATGACATCGCCTAAAATTTGCATTCATTGTTGAATGTTAAAAGTCTTGTTTACCAACCTTATCAAGAGGAGCTAACAAGGTGAATTTAACTCTTTAAAGATCAGGTTTTTAGTTAATATCTCTAAGTTTTTAAGTCTCACACAACACTTACTGATATCTAAGTTTCTGAATGATACCCAAGCAGTGGTGAAAGTGGATTTTATTTCTTACGAGTATACTTCAAAACATAGCTATGTGTGGAAAACCATGCACAGGCAGTTACTGTATTGGTCATATTTCATTTTATTATCCCTGTAAAATATGCTGATGAAAGTAGTGCCCCAGTATTTTCCACTTCTCTCCATATTTTCTGCTAATAGCAAATGATGAGAGCTTTTAATGTGAAATAAATATTAATATGACTAAATACTACAGATGATTCTGTTATATTTGCAGATTTCGGCCTTATTGAAGAAAAAAATATAAGACGGAGATTGGTTGCTAACAAGGGTTATATTTTTAAACTGATTGCCCCTGGCAAATTGGGGATGATCATTTTAAAAGAAAATGTTTTTCATTAACTGAATTTTGCACTTTAACAGTAATACAATCACAGTTTACAGAACAAGATCCAGAACAAGGTGGGCCAGCAAATTTGAGAGCACAAAACTCTGATCTTGAAAATAATCAAATATTCACTGAAGATAATACACAGATTGAATCCAGATATTTTTACAAAAAGAATGGTCATAAATAGTCAGCTGCAGAACCCATTCCATGTTCTTCTTGAACTCCAAGTCATAACATTGTTCGATTACCAGGTAGAGGAGGCAGAAAACTATTTGAAGACATTCAAGACTTGTGGACCAAAATGATTAGAGACATAGTTACTTTCACAAACAGTAAGTTATCTGTGTATCGGTCTCTATTCAAAAATGCAAAAAAAATTTAACTTGGAGCCACATGCGAAACCAAAATGAAAGCTTTATTTGGCTTATTATTCTACAGTGCTGTCTTCAAGTCCAATCACGAAAACGCAGACTACATTTTCGCTACAGATAGAACACATCTCGAAATTTTACATTGTGTCAGGTCAAAGTACAGATTTTTGACTTTGATAAACTGTCTCCGATTCGATAATTCATCTACACAACAGGAACATCTAAACACCGACATCCTTGCTGCCATCTTGAGTATTTTCAATAAATTCACCAGTAACTGTAAACAATCTTATACAATTGGAACAAACACGTGTATTGAGGAAATGTTGACCCCGTTTAGAGGTAGATGTAAATTTAAAATGTATATGCCGAATAAACCAGCGAAATACTATATATATATACGATATTAATCTTGTGTGATGCAAGAATGTATTATACATACAATGCATACATCTATTTCAGCAAAAACTCTGATAGCATAGGACTCACAGAAAGGGACAGGAAACACACTATTCCCAATCTGTGCAAAGAAATTGAAGGAAGTAATCGTAATATTACAGCTGATAACTGGTTCAGCTCTATGGAACTGATGGAAAAACTGAAAGAAAAAGATTTAACTTATTTGGGAACACTAAGGAAAAACAAAAAGAGAAATACCACTGGAGTTTCAACTTTCCAGAGAGTACCTGAAATGGCATTGCATGGATTCACCAAAGATTACACTATGGTGGTGTCTTTTGTGCCAAAGAAAGACAATGCTGTCATATTGACCTCGTCGATGCACCACAAGTCCGAAGTGGACTCAGACACTAAAAAGCTTGGTCTTATCTGCGACTATAATAACACCAAAGGAGGAGTCTATGAAATCAATAAGAAATTCTCAAATAATAGCTGCAGTCATCAGACACAACACCAGCCCATGGCATTTTTTGAGTTCTAGATCTGACAGCAATCAACACTTTCATGTTGTACCAATCTTGCAAGAATGTTCCCACAATTACTAAATGAGCATTTCTAAAGGGCTGGCTAGGTCACCGATATTGTCACAGCTAAAACAACGTGTGTACAATGAGCGCCTTCCATGTGAGCTAAGAATGACCATACAGAGGGTTCATAAATATTCGCTACCTCAACCCCTAAGAATTTAGGTTGGTAGTTCGGGCTCTTCAAGAAAAACTTGTGTTATTTGTCCATCAAGATTGAAGAGACATGCAGTACTTGTGTCTAGCATACCAAAAGCCTATTTGCCTGGGTTGCTCACACAAAATATGCTCTGACTGCACTGCAAATTAAATTTGAATTGTCGATATTGACATGCTCACAGAATTTTTTTGTTATATTTTTATAAACCTATTTTTTCTTGAAAGTATAACTATTGAAATTTATGCTGATTAGTTTCCAAAGCATGTGTACTTAGCTATATTTAAGTAATAAAAACCAAAAGCTCCTGAAGATGGCCTTAATTTCTTGATCTTGATATAAAAAATAAATATTTTTCTAAAATAAAAAAAAGGTTTTATTTTAGACAATAACTGCTAGAAAACCCTTTAAATTAGATAATCAAGATAAAAGTTAATTATACACAATTACTAAAAATACAAGGCATAATTTAGTTATTTCTGACATACATCATGTCAGCAGCTAAAGGTAAATGCTTAGATGAAATAGCATTAAAATGTAAAAGAAATTATTAACTGCATCATTACTAAAAAAATGTCCTATTGGTACACTGTACCAGCATATAATTTCTTGCCTACTTTCACCACTGCCCCAAGAGATGTTGAAGTTACTAGTGTTTACTACATGATACAATGCACAGAATAGTTGTTGCTTGACCTCAAAAGGGTTAAGTATGGCTTCAAAACAGTTTAATCCAAAAACATGAACATACACCATTTTTCAGTGAAATAATCTCCTACTTCAATACATTTATTCCATTGACTGACAAGCTTTATAATTTCATCACAGAAAAAAAACTCATATTATATTTCATCTCACTCATATTTCATCCAATATGATGCATTGGTTCTCTTGAATAACTTCACTGGCATGTTCAACTGCATTGGGTGTTGCTGCTTTTACCGATCTATTTAGTTTGTTTTTATCTGCTACATTTGTGCACCAATTTCTGAACAGTTCACATCATTTATACATATTCTTTCATGATAAATAATTGTCCCCAAATTATGCAAACATTCTACAGTAAACTTAACTCTAATTCCTTTTAATAGTAATAACTGAATGATATTTTGTTAAACAATTATGATGCAATCTGAAAGGGTGTCAGTGACAATATTGCTAACTTTATACATAAACTTTGGACACTATATGTTCAGACATACATTAATGAGCATATAAGTTTATACACATGCTTACAAAAAATTAAAAATTCACCTTATTGACTTGTTCTCATAGTTGCAGTAATAAATTAGAAAGAAAATAAAAATTAGAAGAAAAAAATAAATGACAGAAAAAATATTCATTTTAGAAATATAGGAAATTTTGGACTTATTAAAATTTACACTGATAACAATTTCTTCCAATTTCAAAATAAACTCTACAAACAAAATCATGGACTAGCTATGGGATCATTAGCTCCATATCTCACAAAACTTTACCTCCATCATTAGAAAAAAAAATTTCATTTCTCAGCCAGAAATAAAATTCTACAAAAGATACATGGAAGATATTCTCTGCATCTTCAGCACAGTCAACAGAAACCTCCCAGAAGATTTTCTAAACAAAATCAACTCGTCAAAAGACTTAAAATTTACAATATAAATAGGAAAAGAAAACATCAACTTCTTAGGCATCACACTAAAAATGACAGATGAAAAAATCTCAATTACTAATTATAAAAAAACCAATCAATACAAGAAAAATATTAGGCTATCACTCTAGCCACCAACACATAAAGAAAAATCTATAAATATTTTGCGGAAAAAATTTCGCTGACATACGGGTTGAGTTGTTTTACCTCTGAGCGGCACTTTTTTGCACACAATGGGCTAAATGGCCAGGTCACAAGGACCCTGAAGGCTCAGAGAAGGTTGGGGGAGGGGACCCACTGGAACAGCTGTTGGGAGACAGATGGTAGCCTCCCATCAAGGCCATCCAGCATGTTCTTTAACATGCACAGGGTATGGCTCTCCCATATACGGGGCCACGACTTAACATCCCATCCGATGGATGGCAGCCTTTCCAAGCCCATTGGTGTCCCCTACTGACCGTGGGCAGGGCGGGGGAATTTTGTGGAGATAAAACTCAATGCTGACCCAGCTGGGACTCAAACCTGGGAACTACAGATTACGAGCCTGGCACGCTACCGACTGAGCCACCCCGGCCCGCTGACATACGGGCTTGAACCCGCATCTCTCCAGAAACATGCCAGAGTATTCTACCATTGAACTAATGCTAGCTCTATCTTTTTTCCACTAATTTAAGACTTAAAACTCATCGCCGTGAATTTCGGGCCAACTTTTAGCACTATCTATGATCTTAGGTGGCAACTATTACTTTTCATATTGCAATGAGTAAGATGGAAATAAAAAATAAAATCTCATCATCTATTTAGCATTATTAATGATTTAAATATAGAATGACAATCACAGCATTACCTGTTGACTTTTTTAACATGTTTCTGGAGAGATGCAGGTTCAAGTCCCTTATGTCAGGGAAATTTTTTCTGCAAAATATTTATTGATTTATCAATGTTAAAAAAAGTCAACAGGTAAAGCTGTGATTGTCATTCTATGTTTATAGAAAAATCTAATCGACCAAGCAATAAAGAAAATTCAATTACAAAACACAAAGGAAGAACAAACAATATGCAAATTAAAAAACTGGAAAAAACTTGCTGAAAACCATTAACCAGTTAATTTCATCCAAAATGTAAAAAAAAAGCAGATAAATGAAACAAAAAAAAAGTATCTCACTAAAAAACTGCCTTACCGTAAATGTCTTTTTGAAAAATCCAAAGAGTGAGCAATAAATTCAAAATAAGAATAGCACCAGACCTGGACAATAAAAAAATACACCCCAAATAACAATGAGATAACAACGAGAAAAAAAATATATAGAGAGAAAGTGGAATAATTTATAAAGTAACATGTGAATGTAAAAAAACCATACATTGGAGAAACAGAGAACACTAGAAACAAGAATAAAAGAACACAAATCTGCAATAAAAAACAACAGGACTGGACAGACAATTAGAAAAAAACTAACCATAAAATAGACTGGAACACAACATTAAAAAAGAAATAAATGCTTCATAAGAAAATCAGAAGGATTACTAATATAGTCAACAGATGGTGCCATGAATGATGTACAAAGAATTTTGTTACCCATGATCTGGTAACCACTTCTACAAAAGAAAGTTCCAACAAAGCTGCAACTTCCTCAGATAACGACTCCAGTCAGGGGTCGAAATAATAGGATATTTACTCACAAGTAAGTGAATCTATTTGTCTTAAGTTGCTACATATATTAATCTCATAGTTTCTGAAACTAGGTAATGTATATAAAGAGAATTTAATATATTTAGAACACTGCATTCTTAATATCTATATTTCAAAAGGAAAAATGAAGAGTATTTTTCAGATATGAGTGCTCAAAGTAAGTAGTGATCAGACCTTTAGTCAATAAAATGTCTTGTTTGTTTACATTAGGTCTCAACTCAGAGTGAAACAAATAATTTTTTAAACACATCAAAATTATTAGAATTTTAAAGGAAGATTATTTAGAAATTAAATTTTTGGTTAAAGATGGCTAATATAAATTAAAAAAAGTTTAATAAATGTGAATTTTACACAAAATTTATGTTTAAAGAGACTTAATTTTGGCTAGTTATATTACCCTTGGAATAATCACTGACTTAATATTTAATTACTGAATGAGCAGAAAACAAACTTATATTGTGGACTCATGAAATTTTATATAAATGCACTTTAAGTAAAATATATTTGATGAAATATCTAAGGAGAGTCATACTTTTGGTGTGTTCCCCCCCCCCCCCCCCCATCTTCCCCATACTTCTTAAAGGATAAAGGAAATCTATGGTTTCATACCAGTTCATTTGTTCAAGAGAAATGCTTTGTTTTCCCCTTCTGCTCATCTTAATTAGAGGATATGTTTACTATAAAGCTCTTTTAAGTAGTTTAAAAAAAAAAACAAAATTCCTTGCACATCATTCATGGCACCATCTGTTGACTGTATTAGTAATCCTTCCGATTTTCTTAACTGTTTTATTTTGTATGAATAGAAATGTAAATACAAAAACTACAAATAACCCCGACCAACCAACTTAAGAATGTCATTAGCATATTTCCCTGCTATTGACATTCAGTCCTGAAGATTAATGATGAGTGATATTGCCTGGAATGTGCACTTGTCAAAGTGGGTATTAATATCTTTTACTTTCTAAAATAAGATTTCATACCTGATAATGTATTTTGTATCAGTTCCAGTGACCAGGGAAGTGGGTAGCTCAGTTGGTAGAGCACCACGCTTATAATCACAGTTCCCAGGTTCGAGTATCACCTGTGCCAGAGTTGAGATTTAAAAAAAAAACCATCTCGCTCTTGCTCAGAAAGGGAACAATGATGGACTAGAAAAGGCCACCATCTATTGAATGAAATGTAAAGCATTCCCTTGTGTGCAGAATGGCCATACCTTGTACTTGTTAAAGAACATTCTGGATGGCCTTAATAGGAGGCTTTCATCTGCCTCCTAACAGCTGTCCAATGGGTTCCCTTCTCTGAACCCTTGTGACCTGACCATTTAACCCATTGTAGGGAAAAAAGTGATACTCAGAGGTAAAACAACCCAACACAACCCAGTGGCAGAGTAATGACCATGACTGACTACTGATAAAAGTGAGCTGGTTTTGAGCCCCATATAAGGAATGGATGAAACGTCCATGCCTTATTAAATAGCTTGTGTTATTTATCTGCTGAGGTCTTGCCTTCCTTACAAATTCTCTGTTACATATTATGCTGACAGGAATCTGTCAGAGCTCTGTAGCAAGCAGCTGCTTAGGTGTAAAAAAAAGGAACCTATATTCATTAAGTTCTTCATTAATTTGTATCAAAATCAAGGACTCAGTGTGTAAAACAGAAGAATCTGAAAGATATGGGTTCAAATCCCACATGTCAACAAAACTTTTTTCCACAAAACTTGACTTCAAAGTCAACAGATAAAACTCTGTGGATACTTATGTATTGATTAAATCTTGAAAACATTTTTCAATCAGAATAATATGGATGGATAAATTACTCATGTATTCATAAAATATAATATAGCATGTTTGCAAAATACTTGTTAAATAAATCAGAATATGTGCATAAGCTGTATTATAATTCTATTTTATAACCTTTTTTTATTCTTCAAGACATTTTTATATCCTTCACATTCAAAATGAAAATCATTTAAATCATCTGTATTATTTCAAATAATCAAAATAAAAATATTTACATGAGAATCAGTAGTAATATTAGTATATTTACAAATATTTATCAAAAGATTATGTAGATACAGTGTTTGCATCTTTCCAATAAATGAAATAAATTTTTTTTTTTGAAACTTGCACTTAGATTTAATTTGCCAACAGCTAAAATAGTAGCTTTCAAACCATGAGATATGCATATTTCAAATAAAACAAAATTTTTTATATTAAATTTTCTAGTTTGTTACTTCCTTCTTATGCATCAATTTTAGGAAAGACTAATGCATAAGAAGATAATGAAATGAAAAAAAAAACAATATATATATATATACATGTCCCTTGATTTACATGGTTTTGGTTTTACACAGTCAAAAAAATGCAATCAGTTTTGTTTTATATGATTATTGACTCAATTTTACATGGAACAGATAGTTTTCTTTTTTTCTTATGTATGCTGATATAATACGTTATAAAGTAGCAGTGATATAGTATGAAGGGAGATTGTTAGACAGTCATCTCAAAATAAAAATCAACTAAATAATTTTGATATAATTTATTTTCAATAATAACTATATAATACTAAATTCCTACGTTAATAAAATTGTTATCTGTAATGAGTTATATTTATATTTTTTCTAACACAATGCAATTTGTCTTGTAACTTTTTTCTATCACAATGCAATCTTAATGAAATTAACCATGCTTTGAATCAGCAGAGATCAGACTTTTCTAGACTGAATTTATAAGACTTGTAAAAACTGTTTTATCTCATTTTTACCAACAAGCTTAACTTTGTAAACTTATTAGTTAAATATAGCTAATTTGTAAATATAAATACTAATTTTATAAAATAAAGCACCAAGTGTTCGTACAAATGCTTAATTTCTAATTTATAGTCATTTCATAAATATCCTTCTTCCAAATTTCATTTTCAAATTCAATAGTGTAAGTTTACATTATAATAAAAATAAATACCCCTCAAGCAGCTGTTTGCCAACAGGATATATCAACAACAGGATATATCAGTTGATCCAACAGGATATATCAGTTGATCAACAGGATATATCAGTTGATCAACAGGATATATCAGTTGATCAAAAGGATAATCAGTTGATCAACAGGATATATCAGGTCCAACAGGATATATCAGTTGATCAAAAGGATAATCAGTTGATCAACAGGATATATCAGTCCAACAGGATATATAGACCATAGTAGAAGTCCAACAGGATATATCAGTTGATCAACAGGATATATCAGTCCAACAGGATATATAGACCATAGTAGAAGGTTATGTGTATATGTAATTATATTACTGTGCAATTAGTAATATTATGAACTGTTCCATATTCTTTGTATCGCTCACAATGAACATATTTTAAAACTTAACCTTGAAGATTATCCTTGCCTACATAAACCTCAAAATGTTGCAACGGAATGGGTGCTTAAGCTACTACTGTTATTGACTGAGTCAGAACATGATCTGATTAGTCACCCTGGTAGCGATAGGAGCAGCACTCTCGCTAGTTGTTAGTGTCATCTTTATGTAGTTATATTTATGACTTGACATAATATTAAAAAAATTATATTGCTTGAAGGCAAGCAGGTACAAAGTTTAATAATGGTTTGAAAAGATTTTAAGAGACCAATTAGTAAAACTAGACAAACAGTGTGGTTGCTCTCTTCAAAATAATTACTGAAGTCTCATTCTATATACATATCTATGCATTCTCAAAAAGCACCAAACACTCAGACTCCATTAGCAATAGCGGCTGTTAATACTTAATAATAATTACACTTCATAGTGTTATACTTAGAAACTTGTATAACATGTCTCATTATATATAAATCACACAGAAATTGAAATACTAACATTTAAACAAAACTTCTTACAATACAGTTTTAATTATTTTGTTAGATGCATTTTTCATTTAGACAAAGTCTCTTACTGTGTGGGGGCAGACCATTATAAATGACTACACAGTATTTACTTATCACATATGCTTATTTATGCTATTCATATTGAACATTTCTTTACATATATATATTGTGTATACTAAGATCATATAAATTCCTTCATATATACCAAGCTTAAATGAGTGCAATATACTTCTCAAAGTGTAATATGGTGAAATATTTTATAGTAATGTGAGCATGAAAATATTTATATGTTAGCTCCTTTAGTGGGAAACATTGGAAATATATAGCGATTCATATTATACTATGAAAAGTCTAATTTCCAACTCACTAAAAGGATAAATAGTACTATATATTACAAATTTGTATATTTCAATAATAAAGATTCCATCTTGTTATCTAACAGACTAACTTTCTAAAAAAAACTAATTTTCATGGCACAAAGCACTTTTATCAAGTTTGCAAAAGTTGAAAGAACATTGGAAAGTTACCATTCTAGTAAATAAAAGGTGAAAACAATTGAAACTACAAAAAAATTAAAATATTTTCAAACAATTTTAGAATTTTTAATTATCATTTAAACAATTGTGCATACTATGCTTGTAATAATTTATATATCAATATACATATACAAATATATATATATGTATTAAAACATTATTTATATTTTGAAGTATGCAAATAAACTTCAACAAAATTACACTGAACCTTAAACCAGTTGTTAAAATTATTATTGACTGCCAGACTAGTTGTTAAAAAACATGAAAATTAATTTGAATATTAAAAATACATTATAAGCAATTAAAAATGAAAGTCCCTAAATGCATTTTGTATCATTACAACCTAAAAACAATATTGACACTTGAAGAGAATAAGTTGTTAATCAATTAGGGCAACACCCTGCCTAAACTCAAATGGCAGCTAAAATATGGTTCTTTGGCCTTCATTTTTTTTCTGGTGATAGTTTATGTGTTCAACATGATGCAAAGCATGACAAGCTTGAAAAACATTCACTTACTTAAACTACAGAATTTGCAGAGTATAAAAATGGCTAGGTTAGCAATTAAAATTTAACTTCAAAGATGCAATGTCATAGTTTTGGGCCAATGCTATCTTAGCAGACCCTATACAAAATGATTTGATAGTTACTAGATTAACAATACCATGTCAATGGAAACTTTCCTACAAAGTAATATGAACAGTGAACAAGTACTGAACTTGGCCACATCTTTGAAGGTTTAGTTCCTGTTTACAGTAGCTGTTGCCCAATTACTCTAAAATGCTTAAGTGGTGCTGATATATATGTTGATATTCATACAAATTCATAGAGTAAACTTCACATTATTTAAAATGAACTGATTGTAAGTGTCTGATCAGAAAAATCCCAATAAGCTGTCATATGAAATCCCATATTTGTTAACACCACAACATATTCAGAAAGAGCAAAAAGTGTATACATTCCTGGTTCACAATACCAGTTGTGTCGAAAATAGAAATAAATAGCCATAGCAAATGACACTACATTTATAGTTCCACAAATAGATTTAGTTTTTAGAGATTTTCTCTCCAATCTTGTTAACTGGTGTTTACTTCCATACCGAGGAGACAAACACAACAATAGCATATTACTAAGAGAACACACCATAAATGAAACAAACATTTTTTCATGAATAGAGAAATTTTCAGTTGATGATATATAAGTTAGCCCTACTAAACTCGTAATTTCTGTAGCATGAAGAAAAGATGCTATAAATATTAATCTCTGCCAAAATAGCTCTTGTATTAGTAAATTACTGTAATAACTGTAGTACATTGCAGCTATCAAAAATCTAGGGGCTGTATGAATAGCTATGCCTATTCGCCAGACGTACCTCTGAGGAGTATAACCTCCAATTGCAGCACTAATCGATGGCAGATAGTTTGTGACTCGGCAATGGGTGGATGTCGATTCCCAAAAGTTGTATGTGATAGACCATATGACACAAAATACGAAAGAAAATAGTGGTAACAGAACAGTTGACACAGCTAAAGTTCGGAAACGGAGTTGAAAAAGTACACCCATCTTGTAATGCGAGCAAACTTGTTGTACATTAGATGACTCTGTTTCTTTATCACTCTCTTTCCCATTAGTAGCCAAGCACCTCTTGTGCATTTCCTACTTGATTCTAAACTTTTACCCAACTGTTATCTAAGAACAGGCCAAAGTCTACACATCTATTCAAACAGGAAAATGATGCCCCACAAATTGCGGTTGCCAATTTCTTGCCTTTGGAAATACGGCAATCATCACTGCCAACCATGCTATCATAAATTTAAAGCACCTAGATGGTTTAACTTTTTGTTTCAATTTGGATGCTGGGACCTATAGCTAATTTTTTCCGCTTTATTTCTCAAAGAGAGAACATAGAATGTTATATGTCAAGAAGTGAACAATTTTTGATACTGAGGGATAAATCAGATAGGACAGAACAAACGACTATGCCATCCATGCCGGGACTCGAACCCGGACCACGGTAGTCACAGTGTCAGCTCGAGCCAACGCGATACCACTGAGCCACCGAGGCAGCACCTAGATGGTTTAAAATAGCCTTTTGAAATAGCTGTGATGGAAAATTGATCTAAGTAAAATATTAGAGCTATAGATATATCTGTGGTGCAATTCTTTAAGTATAAAGTTCCATTTGGCAAACCACTAGGATAAAAAAAAGCTGAAACTACTATATAAATTATGTTATCTTCTATTCCGAAAAGATCTGTGTCAGACATACAGCTAGTATTACAGGAGCTTGAGATACAAGTTTTCATTGAGTTCTCCCCCAAACTCCGTAATATCATTCATCCTTCCACACCAAGCGAATGAGAAATGCGTTATGCGACTTAAAAGATTCAATTCTTATTTAGCTCGCGTCCTGAGCTATATTGATACTTGATTGTTGACAGTGTGAAATCAGATACAATCCACTATTGTTTTATTAGCTTTCGTTTTCCACGATTTCGCATATCCGCTGTCAAACTTCTACCGCATGCGAAGTGTCATGAATCTCTTCGATGAAAATGATCCAAACTTGTTGAGAGTTATAACGTGTAAATGTAAGTTGAAAATGCCCTGAGATCCTACAAGGAAGTGTACAAAAAAGATTAAAAATTCAACTGAAGTATACTTGAATAAATATTTTAAGAACCAATCTTCCAGTTCATCATACTCCTTCACTTCAGATGGAGAATTTGCTAGACCTTACGAAATGCGGGTGAGGTTCTGCTGAGGTCCTTCATCTTCTGCTGAGTCGTCTGACATAGATATCCCATGACTCCTGACAGGCAACTTAAACAAGGAGCTAACCCATTTAATATGAGGCTTATTATTTTAAAATATTCTGCACTTTAATTTTTATTGAACTGTTTAAACATTTTGAATATTTTAATCAAATGAAACGTAATTTGTTTGTGCTCTTTTTCCTCAACTTGAATAAGTGAATGAGAAACGCGTTTTGCGTAATATAAGTTAGCCCTATTAAAATAGCATAAGAGACCTGGGTTCGAGTCCCAGATAAGGCGTGGACGTTTGTATTGTTTTTCTGCTGAGGTCCTGCCATCCTCACAGACCTTCGACTATGGCATATAAACTGACAGGCCCCTGTCAGACCTCTGTGGCAAGCAGGTGCTTGAGGGGGTATTTTTTTTATATGAAATAATGCTGAAGTCAATTTTGAAAAGTTTGGGTAAACCTGGCTAGGAGTTGCCGAAGTGTTCCACATGAATCGACTACTGAACAAGAAACCTTCATATCGAAGTCTGAAGGATATTCCCCCGGTATTCCACGTGACCACCGTTTCACGAAGCGAATTATTGCGTACGATGAAAAAAAAATTGATATTTTCCAACAATCTGAACACTCAGAAACAGTGGTTTGACCTAGGCCAGTCCACACTTCTTGTCCCAAAGAGGAGACGTTCGAAACGTAACCAATGTTGTGTGTTTCGAGGAATTTTCAGGGTGTCGTGAACCTCGAACTGATTCCCGAAGGAGCTGCCATTAATGCCGACCTCTACTCAGCACAACTGAAGGAGGTGATGCTTGAAACGGCTTGAACCTACCCAGGATTGGTAAACAGACATCAGGTACTCTTCCAACTAGACAATGCAAAACGGCACACTGCACTTCAGGCCAGAGAAAAACTTCGTGAACAGGCATTAACCTTCTTCCCTACCAGCTTAGTAATCGGAAGGTGCTAGGTCCTAACTATAAGTCTTTCGCTCCATGGCTGATAATCTTCATTGACGGTTAGAAACATTTCAAGAAGTTGCAAACGGATGTCGATAGTTTCTCATCTCCAAGTCCATGTGGTATCAAAAAAGAATTGAACAACTTACTAATCAACAGATGATTAAAAACAAACTATCGAAAATGATGGTCTAAATTTTGGTAAGATTCGCTATTTAAATTATAATTATCATTTTTCAAGTGGACGATAAAACGCACAGACTTATGAATCATCATAGAATTTAAAGGAATCAAACATTGGAGCTGAAAACAAAGTATCAAATAAAAAATGTCCGAGTATAAGAGGACGGCAAATGAAGAGCTGAAATTCGACGTTCACAATGAAAAGGTGTCTGAGTATAAGAGTCCTCGATGGCAAATTAATAGAGCTAAAATAAATTCGATATTCACAATTAAAAAGTAGACATTCAATTAAAATATGTTTTATGGTTAAAACGGTGTCACAAAACCCCCACTTATGTTCAGTCAACTACCCACACAACCACAATCACCAGAAAATATCCATAGGATATCTAAGATAATCAGTAGATGTTTTACTGGTTATCTTTGACATCTTCCAGATGTATTCTAGAGATTGGGGTTGTGTGGGTAGGAAGACAAAGACATTCTATGTCATAAGGATCACTAACATTGTTTTGAGTTTCGAGTGCAAATCGGACTACAAGGATCCACTCGTTTTCCCTAGATAGTTATTTTCATGGTGTTATGAAAGGAAACTTTTTAACCATTTTACTTGGTAGTTTCTAATTCCGTCTGACTCTAAGCATACTATATTCAATGATAATACATCCAATTCGGCCATTTCCCATACATTTTTTCTTTAATAATTTTATTTCCTTTGTACAGCTTTAAATTTCTAATATATACATTAATAGACAGAAGAAAACAAATTTTTGTACAACAAGCATTATTTTTTAATAACACTGGTTTACAAGGTTTTTATAACATGAACAATTGTAGCTGCCTTTAACTATTTTTCAGGTGCTGATTTCAGATTTGGCCTTAAAAAATGGCTAGCAGGTCGTGTACTGCTGCACGTTGAAGAGTGAATTTTGGCGTTTAAATGGCACAAAGGCAGCGTCGCGGATGTGTTAATGTCCCAGATAGGTTTTGTTATTTGTATGAAATTATATTTCAAAATCCCAGGTTCGTTCTTTCACAAAGATTGCGAAGAAAGCCTACAACTTGTATTTTGGATGTAATGTTGGAGATCAGGACAAAACATGGGCTCTACATGTGTGCTGCATTTCGTGCTTTATTGGACTGGGTAGAGAGGTAATATAAAATCCATGCCCTTTGCAGTTCCAATGGTTTGGCGTGAGCCAATTTGTCCCTTGAATATTTGCTATTTTTGTTTAACTTAAAGTGTTGGGTTTTTCAAAAAATAACAAAATCAAAATACAATATCCAAATGTCCCTTCAGCCATAAGTCCAGTTCTTCATGGAGAAGATCTTCCTACACCAACACCTCCAACCAACTGGGAGGAGATGAATTCACATTCATCAGAAGAAAACTTTGAGGCACATACAGATCCTGATCCTACATACACCCCCAAAAAAGTAGATGAGCTTCCTCTGATTCAGCAAAATGAACTAAATGATCTTATTTGAGATCTAGGACTTTCCAATAAAAAGCTGAGGTTTTAGGTTCAAGAGTGGAATCTTCTGGCTAAGGGTATCAGAGTTTCTCTTTTCACAAAGAGAAATTTGGCTTTATCTGCTTATTACGAGATGTATGATGGTTTGTGTTTCTGCACAGATATTTGAGGGCTGATGGAAGAAATTGCAACCTCATGGAGTCTATTTATAGATTCGTCAAACTTCAGCTTAAAAGCTGTCCTTTTGTATAAAGGAAACCAAAAACCTTCGATTCCAGTGATACATGCTGTGGGAATGAGGGAAACTTATGAAAGCATGGAAAAAATATTCAATGCTATAAAATATGACCAGTTTAAGTGGACAACATGTGATGACCTAAAAGTCATCTTTCTCTTCCTCAGGCTTCAAGAAGGCTTCATAAAATTTTGCTGTTTTCTGTGTTTGTGGGACAGTAGGGACAGAAAGAATATTATAAAATAAAAGACTGGCTCAAAAGAGATGTTTTTTTTTCTCGGAAAGAGTAATGTGAGGTATAAGCCTCTAGTTGACACCTCTGACGTTCTGCTCCCACCACTACACATCAAACTGGGGCTTATGAAAAACTTTGTAAAGGCTATGACAAAACTGGTAAAGGGTTTTTGCACTTGAAGGAAAAATTTCCGAAACTAAGTGATGCCAAACTAAAAGAATTGATCTTTGTTGGTCCTCAGATCAGGAAGCTACTGAATGATACTGCCTTCGAAGAAAAACTGAATATGAAGGAGTGCGCTGCATGAAAATCCTTCACATCTGTGGTCCAAAGTTTTCTGGGGAATCACAAAGAAGAAAACTACCATCGGCTCATTCAAGATCTTCTCAAAAACTATGAAAATCTTGGCTGCGAATATTTTTGAAAATCCATTTCTTGCACTCGCATCTCGACTTCTTTCTGAAGAACTTAGGAGTTGTCAGTGATGAGCAAGGGGAAATATTTCACTAGCTTATTCGAACCGTGCAGGAGACTACTGCTGGTTCTTGCAGAAGGAAGATACCTCAGCGCATAAAAGTCAAAAATGAACTTCTTGTAATTATAAAAGATCCTTACCCATGTTTTCTTATTTTGTGTTTCAATATTATTTCATTTGTTACCTTATGTTCAGTGGTCTATAACTATGATGTTTCTAATTTTTTTTTCACTGTAAACATATAATTAATGAGTTTTAAGTTGCAATTTAATAAAATAGTCACATTTTTATTTCTCAGATATTTGTATTCATTGAAATTTGAAATACAGCATTCCGTAATGTAAAAAAAAAAACTGTACATGCTGTAGATTTTTCACAGCCATTTTTGAAATCAGCACCCCAAAATTAGTTAAAAACATTCTATTTGACCAATGTTATTAAAGAAAAGTTTCAAGTTGTTGTTTAGTGTAATTATATTTTACACATTTAATAATTTTTGTGAAATATTACTTAAATCTGATATTGTTGATTTATAGGTAATTGAAAAATTTAGTTTTGCAGTGAGTTGAAACCACGACTATTTCACGAGTCCCATGCTAAGACCCCATGTCTATGCGTGTCTACATGTGTACAGATCATAAACTTAACCGACTTTACTACTGAAATACTTAAACCGGTTTATAACCGTTAGGAAGTTTGTGAGTCATGTCATAATATGTACTTAACGCGCCAAGTTTGATTTGAGTGTCGTGCTGTTGAAGATCTCCAAATGATTCCTCAAGGGAGTTTATCACGAACCACTGTTCCAATTATACTATTTTATTATCGGCCACGTATTTTACACACGATCAGTCACAAATTGGAAGAATATATTTATTATGATGCTTATTATAAATTTATAGTGCGAAAGTATAAGTTTTTAATGCTGTGTGCAAATTAGGGTGAGTTATTTACATGTAATTTGATAAATTTTGCTTTTTATATTTCAAAGCATAGTTAAGAAACTAGGACAATATTCTTTATAATTCAACGTTTATTGTTAAATATTTTTTTAAATCTGGTTTGTAAAGTAATAATTTTAAGATCTCAAGCATTGGGGATATGTGTGAAATTATAGAAAAACGGAATTATGAGTTAATTTTTAATTTTGTTTAAGAATAAACCGCAATGAGAACTACTGACAATTAAAGAAAAATATGCAGTGAGAAATAAACTTCCCAAAACCGAAAAAATTAAACATGCATAGTCCAGTTGCAGAGTGGAAAGCACGCTTAGCTACTGATCAGAGAAAAACCGAAAAAATTAAATATGCATAATCCAGTTGCAGAGTGGTTAGCATGCTTAATTACTGATCACAGAGACTGGGTTCAAGCCTTGGGTAAAGTATGAATGTTTCTTTTCTCTGTTGTCTTTCTACTGAGGTCTCACCTTCACAGATCTCTATGACAGATTAAAATAATAGGCTCATGTTAAATTTATGTGGCAAGCGGCTGCTTGAGGGGTAATTTATTTTTATATCCAGTTTATTATTATGGTTATTTTTAAAATCAACAGTCAACTTTTTTATTTGTATAGTCTAAGCATATTGCAAATTTTAAAAGGTTCCTTGAAAACCTTTTTCAGTGTACTTTGCAAAAATATACACAAATATAAAGCATTTAGTCCATTACTCCCATCCAATCCAAGCTTTCAAACTCTGGGAGCTGTGAGAGTTAAACCCCTGTTTCAGATCATGAGAATGTTTCAAGCTGTGTGTCATGACTTGTCTGCAACCACAATATTTATCTTGAATAACTAAAGAAATAGAGATGATGTAGCAGTTATATTTTAATAATAACCTAGTTTGAGGAATTACATGTTAATGAGCATAGTGAATACATTTTAGTGCAAACATAAAACTTGAGGAATGTCAATAAATTGAAAATGTGGAAGTATGTACTAAATGTTTACGAAGGTGCATAGAATTTATATCTTGCACGGTATCTCATCAAATATATTCTTTTAATTTAAATATTAACTTAAATATTAATAGGCTTCCCATTTGCAATTGCTAATTAATTTGCTGATATATTAAATTTAATAAAGACCTAAATTCAAGCCTACTGCCTTTTGTCGTTGAGTATAGATGTGCTGCAGTAAATTAGTTTCCATTTCATGAAAACACTACATTGCACAGGTAAAGAAAATGAAACGTTAAAAGTAGATATAAATGTAATTCAAGTAAGCAAAAAACATAAAAATAGTTAAATAAGATAATTTTCATTAAGATTTTTTTTTTTTTTTTTTTTCAAATTGAAAACAATGTTATTACTGGTGCATCTTTACATTAAGAGTGCACATTAAAAGTGTAGGATCACCATTATATATAAACTGTATTAAGAATGATCAAAAAGACCTGGATTTGAACCCCAGGTAAAACATGGATGTTTATCTTTCTGTTGAGGACTCACCTTTCTCATAGATCTCTCTACAGCATAGTAAATTGATATGCTCCTGTTAGACTTCTGTGGCAAGCAGCTGCTTGAGGGGGTAATATACTATTTTTATTAAGATAATTACTTGGTTTTTATCATTATCGAAAATGGCTTAGCATTAAAATTAATTTAAATGTAAATAATAATACATGGGTGGAATTTGAAAAAAAAAAAAACGTCAGCAGTTTCTCAGAAAGAGGACAAAAACTTTTTTCCTTTTGTGGAAAGCAAGAAAGCAAACTTATTTCCCCACGAAATAACAAGTCATACTAGGATATCTGCTGTTGGCAAGCAGATTTCTTCAGTTCAGTAAATACATAATAAGTAATAGTAATATAGTTCATTAAAAGCATATATTTTGCATTAACCTTTTTAAATAAATTTTTGTTAACAATTAACATTGCTGCCCTAAAATCATTCATAGATCCGTTTTGAAAAACCAATGGTTTTAAAGAAGATTAATAGGTATGGTTCTGTGTTTAAATATCAATCATTAGCTAAATATATTAAAATAAAAAATAGCAATTAAGTGATCTGATGCAAAATATGCACAATTCAAATTTTAGTTTATATCAGCTTTTTAAATAGAGATTAAAGTTTCAATTTTACCCAGATAAACACCAATGTAGGTGAAAATTTTAAGGTTGTTGATATAGTAACATCTTCAGCTGTAGCACTGAATATTCCAAATCAGTCAACCAGAAAATAAAATAAGCCATGTTTGTGTGGTAAAGCATGTCTATAAATTTCATATTATTGCAATATGATTTCTGAATTTCTTTATATTTAAAGAGATGTTCCATAATTACACCATGAAAGCAGTGGCATTCTTAAGAGGGCTTATCCCACTCCCTGAAGGCTTCAATATCTTATGTTTTTTAAGGCTGTCTCCAACAGATTAAAAATCTCCTTTGACCTTTGGGATACCTTTAAATTCTTAATTACAAATAAATGTTTTCCCATATCTAGATCTCTCCAAGTTCATATAAATTTGTAAATACTGAAGTACATATTTCACTTAAATACACAGATAGCAACTGCCCTAATTTCTATCAACCTGAAATCCATCTGTTGAAATTTCACCTCTGTCATAAATCTTTTCTGGGGTGTATTATATCAACAGGCTCCTCCCATCAGATTTCTTGACAGGTGGATTGCTTTAGAAGAAATTTATCATCCTATAATCAGATCATAGGTATAGAAGATTTGTTGTATGTAAGGTGATTTAGATACACAAAATTTCACTTCATGGGGAATGGCTATAAAAACAGTATGAAGGGTGCAGTCAGAAAAATGCAAATCAATATCAGAAAAAATAACACTCAGTAATCCACATGCATAACAAAGAAGTGTGAAGGGATACATTTTCATCCTCTCTTCAGTTATACATATAAGTTTCTATCATCACTTTGTCAAAAAGCTCATGGCTTCAGTATTTGTGTTAAACAAGAATTTTTTTTTATTCTGATTTTCAAGTTCCAGCTAGTTATGTGTAATTATGAAGTAGGGTTGTCACATGGCCATTTTTTAATAGTTTGTGCATTCGATCTATCTAGCATACAAAATCATAAGAAAATCTGGTTTCATATCTTATTGTTCTCAAGAAAGTACTGTTAACTCAATAGCGAGGGAAACTGCTACAAAAACATAGTAAAAATTAAATAGTGAACATTCTTTATAATGAATTACTATTTCGAATTATGAGCTAAAAATATTTGAGTTTATCATCTGAGGCATAGTTTTCGTATAAAATACAGGGAACAAACGTTATTAAATCTATAAAAAAAAAATTAGGATAATGTACTCAAATTAAGCAAAAAAAAAATTGCCTTTTTTTTTCGAAATAATACACCAAAGACAAATATTTGTAAGCTTTCTTTGTTGCTTTATATTGTCTAGAAAACGTTTTTATAACTTTTGACTATTTTACGTTATATCAATATAGACCTTTTTGTTATTTTTAACCATAAACGAAGTACTGAGTTATAATGTTTTGCTGGCTGTATTCGGCTCGATGTTTATTTCTTCAAAATTCTGTTTCTGTTAATGAACCCAGGATTCATCTTTCATATTAAGAAATGAGAGCTATAATGCGTTAAAATTATTTTAAGCAGGATGTATTACAGTAAAACAGAATTTTTTTTTTAAACTCATGTTTGCGAAAATATAAACATTATATAAATTCATTAATGTGTTTCAGTCTTTCAGCGGGATTCTAAAACTGCGTTCTCTGCACTGAAAAATATAGAACCTCCAAACGACTGAATGCTGTGATTTGTTGATACTAAGGTCAGAATGAAAATACCGCGCGTCGTCTGCTGTGTGCATGACGACAGCGCGGGCTCAGCTGAATTGGCACGAAATACGAACGATGTTTCCCGTAACGACATTCCTTCAAATTGGTTGTAAATAACTAACTGATGAGAGTTGTATTACTGATTAGTTAGAGAATTATGAGTAATTCGTTAAGACTTTTATAATGCTTATTACTAGAGACTTTGAATAGCCAAGTAAGTAATGTTCAAACATTTATTAGCATTTTAGGCCTAGTTCAATTCCTAAAAGGTTAGTCGAAAGATTAACTTTGCAACCGAAGATAACTTATTTCATGTTCGTAACTATTCAATTACTTATACAACAGATATGATTTTTATTATTAATACCCATTAGGTATTCCAGGCATTCGGCTGCCAAGTTGATTTCAGATATAATCATTATTACTACTAATAATAACCATGCATTTTATAAGCCCTAAGTTGTCATCTTAAAATTTCTCAAGAATTAGTGATAATTTCCTTAAAAACGGTATATAAAAATATGAAAAACAAATGCAAATCGGAAGATATGAAATGCATTTTTCAATTTCTAATGTCAGTAGGTAGGGTAGCCCTTCTCCCCTCCCGCTTGTGGAAACTAGCAATAAACTTAAAAAAAATCCCGTTGATATGTATGCTTTCTGAAAACACTTGAAATTAGCACCTCCCACACCTCCATGCATATAAAACAGAGCTGATTGGTCAATGCTTGTAAAATCTTGACATAACATTTAGTTCTTTAATTTTGAGTTTGTTTTCTCTGCTTATTCATATAAAAAAAACGGGTTATTTTATATGGTTTTGCAGCATTAGATACTAAGGCAATATTAGTCAGTTATTATTCTTTCATAATTATTAAATTTATGAAACTTTTGTGGTTGTCAAAGAAAATAAATATATAGAACAAAATTTTGTATCTACTTCAGATGTTCCATTAGAATCTGCACACTCCCTTTGTTGCTCATGATGGACACAAGCTCACTTTTTCTTTTGTAATTATTTACATATATTACGTAGTATATAAATTATAGGTACTGGCAACCGGAATAATTTTAGTTAAAAGACTGTTAAAATATATATAGAAAAACAGCAGCACCATACATGAGAAGGGTACAGTCAATGTCAAATGGTGGATAAATTGACTATAATCCATGTAATATTCATTTATTCAAATGAATATTTAAAATATAAATTGTAAATATAGGACATCCCATATACATATTGCACAAACATAATTTTCAGATTGTTTACATTAACTATATTCCACAGCATGGTAGTTTTAAACTCAGGAGCTGTGTAATCTATTGGACTACCTACATGGCCATTGGGCTGCACAATGTAATGGACTGGTGAAGAACCATATCCTCCTGATGACCTCCCTCCAATGTGAAGACCCATGACCTCTTGATAAAGAGCACCTACATGTTACTAGGTCATGGGTTCTTATCCCTCCCAGCTCAAGACAATTTTTTCCCAACGTTCAGGAAGATCTAAATCAAACTTATTCAAAACTTTAAAAAAATTTCTTAAATAGCAATGTTACTATTTATAGAAATATTTCCCAAAGTTAATATTAGAATAAGTTATATCAGCTTACTTTTAAAGTGTAATTTTTTTTAAATGTTTTATACACATAGGAAATAAAGAGTTTTGAAATTCAGTTTTCCTTTGCCTTGCATAGGTCATCTTATATAAAATCTGTAGTCAATATATGCTCTATATTACTGTAAAAAACTAGCAATATTTATTAATCAAGAAAATAATTAAATGTTTCAATCATAAATTACTGAATTTCTCAAATATGCTGCCACTGAGCTACAGGTTGTATGAAAAGTCCAGAACTACAGATGATATATTGCCTCCCTTACTATATTTAAGTTTATATAACATTCAGTTGTCAATCAAACAAGTTTGGACTACATCTTGATGCACTGGATCAACAGATGTAATCTCCAGAAGTAAATCCCAAGATCAAGAACTAGCCATTAGGAGGCTAATTTCACCATTGCTCATTTACTACCAATACTGAGCGATTACCATAGAATTTTTCTTTTGTGTGTAAGTACACTGGTTTCCATAAGGAAAAATGAGAAAAATCATGATAATTCACCAAAAAATTGCACGATCCCCATCAAACTTGTTCATGTAACCAATGAAGTAATGCCGAGTGAGCATATCATATGCAAATTAGTCTAGATTGCGTAATTGGATAGCAGCATAAAAATGAGTTTTGGAGCAAATCATTATTTTGTGTTGTAAATGTGAGTAGAGAAATTGGAAATAGCCATTTTATGGAAATGACCTCGAGACATCATTTGCCAAATGAACTGTGGTGGAGAGCTATTGACCAGCTTGAAGCAGGCCAAAGTCAGTCAGATGTGGCACAATGGTTGAATGTGAGCCCTTCTGTGGCCCATAGGCTGTGGAATCAATTTCTTAGCATGGATTCTGCATCTTGGAGGTTTAGCCAAGGAAGGGCTAGAGTTATGACCACTGTATAAGACTGATATCAGCTATTAACAGCACGAAGGAGCAGGACGTCTACTCCCTCTCAGTTATGATCCTCTCTTGCAGCAGCCACTTGGAGGGTTGTATTATCTTCTACTGTGTGTAGAAAGCTTCATGAGGGAGGTCTGTACACTAGAACTCCAGAAATTTGTATACCCCTCACATAACAGGAGAGAGCAGTTGAATTGGGAATGCACGCATGTTAACTGGACAGAAGAACAATGGAGGTCCATACTCTTCACAGATGAGTCCAGATATTGCTTGCAGAGTGCTTCCGGACATTGATATGGAGAGAATTATCCTACTGACATCCGTCAAAGAGACAGTTACGGTGGAGGTAGCATGTGTGTTAGGGGTGACATTTCCTTAGGTGGATGCACAGACCTCTATGTGTTGATGAGTGGGAACTTCAATGCTCAAAGGTATAGAGATGACATCCTGGACCCTTATGTACGTCCTTACACTGGTGCAATAGTGAAACATTCATCTTACAAAATGATAATGCTCATCCACACAGAGCTCCACTAGTGGAACAACAATATTTTCAAGAGGAGACCATTATGTGCATGGAGTGGCCAGCTCGATCTCCCAACTTAAATTTGATTGAGCATATATGGAATGCTCTGGGGAGACGTGTTGCTGCCCTCAACCTGCCATCTGAAATAAAGGGGGAGCTTATTACTGCTTTAAAGGAACAATGGTCATTACTCCCTGCTGAGCAGATTCACAACATCATAAATAGCATGGAACATCGCTGTTGTGCCTGCATTGCTGTAAGGAGTGACCACACTCCTTATTAAAGAACTTTGTCCATTGCATTCTGACATCTCATTTTGGGCAAGTTCCTGTGTTATTTTTTGACAAAAAAATGTTTCTAGTATAAAATATTTTATGCCATTCTGAAACTAGCATTGTAATTCATGTTTCCATAAAATTTCATTAAAATCATTCATATAATTTTTTGTTTATCATAATTTTTCTGAGTTTTCCTTAATTTATGGAAACCAGTGTACATAAGTACTAGGAGAGTGTAGACGCCAACCATTTGAAATAACAAATTATGACATGACACATGTATTCTCTATAGTGTTCAAAGAGAATGGATTCTCTGTAATTGTTTTGATTATAAGGATAGCATGTAGAACATAACCTATAAAATTTAGGTACTATATTTCTAGATTTTTTGAATACCCTGTGTAAAGGTTTGAAATAATTATCAATGAAAATATCAGTGTTTTAACAGTAAAACAAATAATGCACTTCAGTATCTCAGAATTCACTTTTTTTTTCTGTACTTTCATTTATTCAAAGTGAATGCAAATCTGATTTTTCTGTAACTTTTTTTATGGCCAGTCTAACTTGAAAGGATTAACACAGAAATGGAGAAATGCTTTAAATTTAGTAAACTTAAAACATTGTTTCTTGCTTTATAATTTAGCATATTAACCTTCATTTAGCACATATTCTTCACATATAAAAAATTACAACTTGATTCATATGCAAAGTGCCCAAACTTGTACAATTGAAAAAGCAAAATCACAGTTTTTTGAACAATTATAAATTCTCTCCTAATTGCAACCTGGGCATTTCCTTTCTTGCAGTTCATCTATCCTATCATAGGTATATCCATAAAGAAGCACATTCACATTACGTGTGCAGAAATAAGAATTTCAGGCATGCAAATTTGGAAAAATTTCCAATTTGGAATACCTGGCATGTAACAGAGATGTGGCTTTGAGTTCTACTCGCAGCAAAGCACAATTATTCAGTTAAATTATTTATTGAATTCTATGTCAACAAGTAATCTGTAAATTTACTCTTGATTGATGCATTCTTCAGTGTTCTATTATCAGCTAAAATTAGAATTTGGCTTTTCGATTTTAACTTGCATAAATTGTTAATAAAAATAAAGAATAATAGGTCCTAGCATAGATCCTTGAGATGCATCAACTTTCAAGGCTAGTTTTCAGTGTTCTTTCAGTTAAATAGTGTTTGATCCATTTCAGCATTACCCTTCTAAAACCATAGTTTTCAAGATTTATTTAGAAACGAATTATGTAGAATAGTATCGAAAGCTTTTTTTAATATGTAGAAAAAAAAACTAGCAACTTTAAAAATGTTACTTATTCCATTATGGATAACAGTGATCATTTACGAAACAGCATCTTCAGTACCCATTTTTTCTCTGAACCTAAACAGAATAAATATTGGTCTATAATTTGCTAAATCCATCTATTTCCACCCTTAAAAATAGGAATGTAAAAAAGATTTTCAAGCAAATATTTATTTGCTTGAAAATATGGGGTCCCCTGAATCTAAAGGTAGGATAATGTTGCTTAATTCAGCACTTGTAATGTGATCAGTGAAAGAATAATTTATTTTTGCATTAATATGCATGATCCACAGCATTGTGGCAACTTTCCTCTATGGTTTCTGGCTAGGTTGGAAATGGAAGGCATATTACCTTAGAACATCTTGTGGCATAACAGGCTCATTTCCAACAAAATGGCAATGCAAACACCCGTAAGAATAAATATAAGAAAAATCATCTGAGCGTTCTTGGCTACAAAGGGATTTGGATTTGAGCTCCAGATAAGGCATGATATATTATTTTCCTGTATTGCCTTTCTGCTGAGGTCTAGCTATCTCACAAACCATTCTATGACTTATTACATAGACAGTATTTTCTGTTTTTATCATGTCAATAAAATGCTTCTGTATTGTTCTTGTGTTACTGTTGTGGGTTCATAGAAAATTTCAATATCACGCCATTTTTTCCTTTGAAAGGTTCAAAGTTTTTATTTTCGAGATGAGTACCATTACAAGTGCACATTATAATGATCTCTTGTCAATGTGTTTTTCCTATCTTTTAGAGAGAGGTTTGAACACAATTGTTTTCATTTAGGATCAGAGTTAAATTTTATCCAGAAGAAATTAATTTATTTTACAGCAGTGTAAGGATTAATATATTTAACAGTTAATTAATAATTTTTATTAATTACTGTTAATTAATAATTATTAACAGAAAGAAATGGAAGAAATTACTAACAAAAATTACAGTAGAGGTTCAGAGTACAGTAATTAAAATTGCTAAGAACAAGAAAATAAACCAATCTACAGAAATTAATTAGGATTTTTCTTCTTAATGTTTAAATTTTTTTAAAAGGGAAGTAGGTATTCCCCTCACAAAGGACAGAAATAACCTAGAAGCTCTATCAGGCTTATCCTGGTTTCTCAGACAACATACACTAACAAAAAATGCCATCCTGGGATTTGAACCCAGACCCTAGCAGCTCAATGTCAGCAAGCCAATGTAATACCACTGCACCACCAACTTAGAATATGAATCTTGTGAATCTAAAAATAGTATTCTAAATTATTGTTCCAATATAAATATTCCAAAAATATTAAACTTATTGGGATTCATTTATTCCTTACATTAATTATAAATTGTTTTAATTTTAACAATTATCCGAAAATATGTTATATGATAAAAAAATTAAAAGTTGACAAATCACTTTAGTTGCACATCATACATAATATAAAATAGTCTATAAAAATTAAAATGGATAAAATTTTAAATTTCAAAATTAGATGAAATCATCAGTAGAATTTTTCCAACATATAAATAAACTGCAATTATGTTTCTTCCATTTCTTTCAGAACAGCAAAAGAAACATCACAAGATTGGTGAAAAAAATTCACCAATCTTGTGCAGGATGGACATCATTGCATATTTTAAAGGAAATTTTTGAAAATTTTAATAATCTCTCACTGTATTTTTTAACATATAGTGAGATAGAAGATTAAATTTTTTTACATATTTCTTTAAAATTTTGCACTGTGACCTTCACTTGGATTTAAAATTGTCACTGCATATTGCTCATCTAGTGATAAAGCTTCTTTGCATATTTGGCGAGTTATACTTCCGAGTTTAATAATTTCTTAGAGTTTCCCACATAATTTCTTAGCGTTTTCCAAATGCTTGGCCACCCCACTTTCTGGACCTCAAATCTTGTGACTTCTGGTTATGGCAATATATAAAGGATCAGATTTATAAGGGAAACATTCAATCTAGGATATCTGAAATATACCATTAATAGTCAGGTTATGAACATTCTCCATGCCATGCTTTGGTTAACAATTATAGATGAGTTCATGCTCAGTTTTCCATACCAGCCTGAGCCCTATTTGGGTAAAAAAATAATCTGACGTATCGTAAGATATATATATATGCAATATATATACAGAAATAAATCATTCACATTATTCTTGTTTTATTAGTTATAATCATTATATGATAAATTTAAAATGTTAATGCTATTTGGAATGAAAAATATTAGAAATACCAGCAGAAAATGGAAATTCATGGGTAACATCATTATAAATGCAAAGAACCATTTGTGTATTAAAGGCAGAGAATGCATAAAAAATAATCAATAGCCACATGGTACTTATTTTTGATTGCTAAAGACTAATTAAAAGTTTGAATTTATAATCAAGAAATATTTAAATTTAAAATTTTTCTGAGCTCACCCAAGCCCAAAGTTGCCTGTCCTTTTTTGAGCCCAGGCCTGAATTCATCTGTATCGACAATGATGTATTGTGCTTCCAGCAGTACATCAAAAGATCAATGCGACAGCATTTGTAAACAATATCATTTATGGTTGACAATTAACATAGTATCTGTTGGCCTTGAGGCTGCATACAGCATCAATTTCACCATAGTGTCAGTTTTTATAACAAATTTTTATTCCTTTCATTTATTCATGCTCTGGGCATTGTTAATTCAAATTTCACCTTTTTATGATTAACAGTTTTCTCACCTACAGGAGGTCCAAGAAGTGATTTATTTATAACTATTCTGTATAGAATATATTTTGTTGTTCTTATGATAAAAACTGTATGCTGCATTTTCATAATAATATATTTAAGTGTGATAAGATGTTTCATAATTTTTTTTTAATTTATGTAGATTGGTAATGGTGAAAAATGAATTGCATAGCAACCCAAGCAGAATTTGTAAAAACGAGCTTCAATATACCCAGCAATGGAAAAAGGAAAAAAAGAAATTCTATGGATCAAGATGAAAATGTAAACACTTTGGTGAAATGCCCAAAAGTTGAAGCTCTAAGTCCTTTTAAGCAAACTGTATTACCATTTAATCAAAAAAATAGAGTTACAAAATGCCCATTTCAAAATTTGACTAATGTGCAAGAAAAGGATACTTTTTTAAACAGTGATACTCTGATGACTCCCAAAAAATCAACTGGAAAGCAGATTCCAGATCCAGTAACACCATGTTCAAATTGGAAACTGCTTGCTTCTGTGGCTGCAAGTCTTGATTATGCATCAGATTTAAAAAGAAAAGTAAGATTCTGTTTTAAGTTTCCTAATATTAAGATTTTATATACAAATATATATATATATGCAGTTTTATTAATGTTTCTTATTAGAAAGTAATTGATTAGAAAATTAAAATGCAGTTTTCTCTAATACAGGAAGTCAAGGTATAATTATTCATATTTAAAAAATAAGTAATTGTAAATAAAAAAAAATACCCCCTCAAGCAGCTGCTAGCTGTTGAGATAATTACAGAGGCAACGATGTACTTTCTGCTCCCAATAAAATTCTTCGAATAACTGTAAATGGTAGCTAGGTAGTCACTGGAAGGAGAACTATGCACCAATCCCCTGTGATGATGCATAGAACCGGCGAGGCCTAGCACCTAATGTCCGACCCCGCCTTCTCGTGGTGCAGACCGTTAGTACCTTTCAAAAGAGATACTCTCTTGTGGAAGTGAACAGAAGGGGAGGGCTGCCAGATTAGTGTGGCCTACTGATCTGGACAACTGTGGCTACTTTTCTTTTTTTCTACCCTGCTGAGGAGTGGTCAACCACACAGGGTCCTGATGCTGACCATATAAACCCACTGGACTGGACAGATATATGGCTCTGAGCTTGATTATGGATCCTGATTTTGCTGCACTGGTGGGCTTCTGTGGAGGGAAAATTTTCCGCTGTGTTTTCTGTTTGTTTGTGGGTTGACAGCCCCAAGTGAATAGATTCACAGGATATGTTTATCAGCTGGTGGATAATCCTGAGCAGAAGTCATCGCAGGCACCTGAACTCTTTGCTTCTATTGGCATCGTCAAATTCTACATTGGAGGAAGTCTACCAGTGTAGATGGCTTCAGCCTTTAGTGGTGGGGGAACGGGTCTTTGCCCCATGTCTGTGATTAGGGGGCTGTTTGATATTGTCAGCATTCCCTCTCTCAATAAACATAGTTTCTTTAAACATCCCACTAACCATTTTCTCTCCATAGGTAGTTGGAATGTGAGGACTCTGCACAGAGCTTTTTCTCTTGATGTCCTCACACAAGAATTCCACCGTTATAATTTAGATATTCTCGGCTTGCAAAAGACCAGATGGACAGATAAAGGTCAGATTCTTAAAAATAATCTTAAATTTCTCTTTTCAGGGAGGGACGACAATAAGCATCACCAAGACATGGGTCTGCTTCTCAGCAGACATGCTAGTGATGCTCTTCTAGGATATGAGTGCATTAATGAAAGGTTTCTTACAGCAAAATTCAGACAAGCGTTAAAGACTTGAATGTTATCTGCTGTTATGCCCCCACTGAGGATGCCGATGAGGATGAGAAGGATAGGTTTTATGAACAACTTCAGGATATTTTGAATTCTGTCAAGAAAGGAGATATTACCCTTGTTCTTGGTGACTTCAATGCCAAAGTTGGTACTGACTGTGACCTTTGGGGAGGAGTAATAGGCACTTTTGGTATTGGTAGCTGCAATGGCAATGGGCAACGTCTCCTACAGGTAAGTAAACTCAATGGATTCAGAATAACTAACTCTTATTACAAACACCGCAACATACATAAGTATACATGGGTTTCACCTGATGGGCTGCATAAGAATATGATTTATTATATATTAATTAACAGCAAATGGGCTAGTTTTGTTAGGAATACCAGGGCATATAGGGGAGCTGAAATTGGATCTGACCATTACCTTGTTAAAAGTGTGTTGCAACTTAAACTTAAAAAGTGTTGTGCTAGGGTTAATTTAATACTGAAGCTCTGAAAGATCCAGTTATAGCCAAAGCTTACCATGATAGGTTACTTAGTCATTATGACAGTCATGGTTTGCTTACTACTGAAGTCGAGGAAGAATGGGTCCGTTTTAAACAGGCATTTTTAGAAACTAACAGTACTCTTTTAGGAAAAAAGGGGCAGAGGAGGCAGAGTTATTTGAGTGATAAGGCATTTGAGCTTATTTCGGAAAGGAAGAACTGCAGGAATGTCCTTAATCAATACCCTACTAGTCCTAATAGAAAGTATTACAGAGAACTTAATAAACGTGTAAAAGATCAGTTAGCTGCTGATAAGAATCTTTGGCTTGATGGTTTGGCTGACAAAGCCAGGAAGCAGTTACACAGCACAACAGCAGAGAGCTGTACCAGATAGTTAATGTTTTGTGTGGTAGAAAACGGGCAGGCATACAAGGATTGAAGGATAAACAAGGTAAGGTTATTGAAGGGGAGGATTCTGTCATGGCTAGGTGGGCTGAGCATTTCAGTGTTCTAAACAATGTAGTTAGTTCTACTCCCATTGTTTGCAATGATGATAGATGCATTGGTGGCTTTAATGTTGGCCCTATAACACAATCTGAAGTTATTTTGGCTGTTTCTAAACTTAAACTACATAAATCCCCAGGGGTAGATGACATTACTACCGAAATGCTTAGAGCTGGGAATGTTTCGGTTACCACTTGGATGACTGAAATTCTGAATCTTTTATGATAAAGGCATGGTTCCTAAGGATTTTACCAGAGCTATTGTTATCCCTATTTTCAAAAAAGGTGATCGCAGTTCTTGTGATAACTATAGGGGTATCAGCCTACTTTCTGTTCCAGGTAAAGTTCTTTCCATGATTGTGCTTAATAGAATTAAGAATCTGGTTGACAGTCAATTGCGTGATGAGCAATGTGGATTCAGAAGTGGTAGGGGATGTGTAGATCACATATTTTCACTTAGGCAGATTCTTGAGAAATGTTTAGAATATCAGAAATCTTTGGTTGCTAGCTTTGTTGATTTCAAAAAGGCTTTCGACTCTGTTGATCGTCATAATTTGTGGTTGATTGTGAAATCATATGGTATACCAGACAAGTTAGTTAACGTAATGAAATCTCTCTATAATAACACTGAGTCGTGTGTGAGAGTTGGTAAGTCTTGTAGCAATTGGTTTAGCAAAGTCTGGTGTACGACAAGGGTGCATTTTGTCTCCTTTTCTCTTTAGCTTGGTTATTGATTATGTTATGCGAAATTCACTTCAAGGGAAAGATTTTGGCCTTAAATGGGATGGAGATACGAAAATTTCTGATTTAGATTATGCTGATGATTTAGCCCTTTTGGCAAATGATGTTGATGAGATGAACTCTTTCATTCAAGCTGTTGATGAGACTGGTAGTAGAGTAGGTTTGGTTATAAACAGAGAGAAAACTAAAGTGATGAAAATTGGTCAGGCAAGCTGTGATTCAGTTAATCTGAATGGTTGCAGTCTTGAGCAGGTGTCACAGTTTAATTATCTTGGGAGCTATGTAACAGATAATGGTGATGTGCGGCATGAGATTAACAGACGAATAGGGATTGCTGCCGGGACTTTTAAGAATCTGTGGAGAGTGTGGAGAAATAGGCGTATACACCTAAAGACTAAAATTGGACTGTATAATAGTTTGGTTCTTTCTAGGGTTAGTTATGGTAGTGAAACTTGGACACTTTGTAAACTAGATAACAGGAGACTCGATGCTTTTGATTCCAGATGCTTACGCAGTATCTTGTGCATTAGGTGGTTCAACTTTGTAACTAATGATGAGGTTAGGCAAAGGAGTTTGCAACCTCCTTTAAGCAGCATATTGTGCAGAGAGAGACTCCATTGGTTTGGCCATGTTGCCCATATGAATAATTATAGATTGGCGAATAGGGTTATGAACAGGTGCCTAAATGCCTCAGAAGGAGGGGGGGAGACCTAGGATGCGGTGGGCAGACAATGTTAAACACGACCTTGTTAGAATTGGTGTGCAGTGGCCAGATGCAGCAGATGTAGCTCAGGACAGATATGCTTGGAGAATTAAACTGCGTGGTCTGGTTGGACCTCCGTAGCCCATGGCTGCTTGAGGATGATGATGATGATGATGAATAAATAAAATATTTATTTCAGTATACTGTTTAAACATTAAGCTGTAGTCCAGGCTTGTTATTTTTGAGAGACATCTTTAATTCAAGTCTAATGATTTATATACCACCATGTTCTGATAAATTCGGCAATATGACAGTAGCTGCAGTACAAACAAAAAAAGAAGCACACACAGTTTATTCCTGGAGTCTGTAATTCTGGAATAGCACATGCAGTCACAGCTTGCTTCCAATAGGATGCTATTATGGAGCTGGACTCAGGTAAACCACTGCTTTTAGACACATTTAACACAAAAGTTATATTAGACTTCACAGAACATAGTATGCATCTGTGTTCTGTTACTTATGCATAGACAAACAGATGAAACACTAAAAGCATTAAAAGTAAACAATTAAAATCTACTTTTTTTTTGCAAATAATGCAAAAGATTTTTTAATACAGCTAGGAAAACACTGCCCACTCATTAATAATGAGTGAGTTTTGTTGTGGCTTGTAGTAACTGCAGGCTGGTTTGATTTTTCTGTATTTCCCAATCCACCAATTGGTAATGCAAAAGCCATATTATTTTTAATAGAAATGTGTATAGGAAAAAAAGTGTACATTTTCTTTTTTTTAGGTTTTTGTAATTCATTTATTTGTTACTTAGTAGCCATCCCAGTGATAGAGTGGTTAGGGTGTTTAACTGGGATGCAAAAGGATTGGTTGGAGCCCAAAATAAGATTTGGGTGGGGTTATTTTACCTCTGAGTGACACTTTTTGCACACAATGGGCTAAATGGTCAGGTCACAAGGGCTCGGAGAAGTTTAGGGGGAGGGGACCCACTGGATAGCTGTTAGAAGACGGTAGCCTCCCATCAAAGCCATCCAACATTTTCTTTAATGTGAACAGGGTATGGCTCTCCCGCACAAGAGGCCACTACTTAATGTCACATCTATATTATTCAGATTATGGCCTTTACAAGCCCATCAGTGTTCCCTACTGACGGAGTTTGGTTGTTTTGTTTTGTGGTGAGTTTTGCCCCGAGATAAGGCATTTATATTTTTTTTCTTGTGTTGTCTCTCTGCAGAAGTCTCATTTTTCTCACATATCTCTATGGCATATTAAACTTACTGGTTTCTGTCATACCTCTGTGGAAGGCAACTGCGTGAGGGATAATTTTTTTTAATTTAGTATGTAGCATATAGCACATTACATGTTACTTTTGATTACATTTGGTTTAAACCCCAACAAGATAGTATTTGCTTAAAAATGATGAAATTTGAAGATTTGTATTCTATACTCACAACTTGGTGCTATGTGTTTCAGATTTATTTTAGCAAACAACTGAAGAGTAGAAATTTCCTCAAAGGGACTAGATTAGCCATGGGAAATCTGTGGCTTGTGAATATTACCATGCAAATTATTAAATTGTTTTATTTCTTATTCTTAAAGTACTTTGTGGAATACCAATTATCTTTCTCAATTTACCATTACACTGTTTTTGAAAGTTTTCTTTAGTAATCTAAATTTAATTTACGACATCGACCCGCATGACAGACTGTGGTAGATTGGGCTTTCTGAATGTATGGTTCAGCTCCTGATTGAAGCATCAATCAGGAGCTGATCCTGATTGAATGTATGGTTCATCTCTCACTCAAATAGACACAAACACAACATCAGTAAACATTCTAATTATGAAAGCAAATCAAGGCCAACACAGAAAAGAAACGTTTGATAAACTTATGACTGCATTAAATACACAAAAAGAATTATTTACCCAAAAGTTTCAAAACTGATGCTATTGTGCATGCAAATTTTGTTATTAGAGAGGAAATTGCAAAATATAAAAAAAAAATTCTGATGGTGAATTTGTAAAGGAGTGGCTGCAAACAATTTTCAATATGTTTTGCCAAGAGATAAAGAAATATGATAACATAGGTTTAGCCCATAGAATCATAATCAGATGTACTGATGAACAATACATCTGATTTTATCATTTTACCAACATAAAAAATACCTTTACAAAGCTTGCATTAAAATTTGAATATTTTTGTTTTGTCTGTTGATGAAAGTGCCAATGTTTCTAACACATCTTAATTAGAGGTATTTGTATGTATATTAATTTCCATTGTAATACATTTCTTTATGCTGTTTACTTTCAATTTCTTGTGTAGTTAATCTTTATTTTAGTTAAAAATAATAGTTATTTTCATTAAAATTATAAAAGGTGCATGTTCCTTTTTGAAATAGGTATATTGAAAATTTAATTGTTTATTCATATTCTCTGAGGATTGTACATGGGGAGGAGCTAAGTTTAGAGTATTTAATTCAATAAGTAAGGTTCTGGTTTGCTGCACTCTGAAAAAATCGTCATCCAGCCCGCAATGTGAAAAATTTTCCCCATTCCTGGAAGAAATCAATAAGTGTGAAAAATTTGTTCAGCTGTATTACTGGATTTGAATGAGGGCCTATTGCTTAGCAAAGTGTTTGTTTTATTACTTAAACAGAGCTTTCCACATATACTTAGTTATAAGCTTTATATTTAGATACATTCTTCCTCTTTATATCAAGATCTTTAATTCTTCATTATTTGAATATTCTTATTTATACAGGAATAAGCAGATTAATATATGATCTTAATTTTATTTTAATTAATTTTTATTTAAATAATAAAATTTGTAAATAAAATACACTTTTAATACTAATGATAACCATGTCAGTAATATATATTTAAAACAAATTTATAATTTAGTTAAGAATTTCAGATAGCTATTAAAATTTTTAGATGTCTCAGTACTTCAATAGATGAAACAAATTTCTTTTTTTAAGTCGGGCACTGGATTTGTTGATGAAACATACACAGATGAAGATCTGGATAATAATGAAACTATGGATTTGTCTGAGGATGACACTGGCCGCAAAATTAGCAGAAAAGAAAAATCTCTTGGTCTTCTTTGTGAAAGGTAAGGTTTTTTATTTTGAGAACTGTTGTGTAATGAAATGATTTTAATTAATAAATTTCTTCCTCCATCCCTTCTCTCTCCTTTTTTTGCAAATAATAGGAGGCAGGGGTGGCTCAGACTAGTAGTGAGCCAGGCTCGTAATCTGCAGTTTCCAGGTTTGAGTCCCAGCTGTCATATTTAAAAAAAAATATTTATCACAGCATATTCCAGCATTGAGATTTATCTCCACAAAACTTGCTGCCCTGCTCTGTCAGTAGGGGGAATACCAATACAATTGGAAAGGTGCGGTCCATTGTATAAGTCATAGTCCTGTGTGCTGGGGAGCCAAACTCTCTGCACATTAAAGAACACTTTGGATTACCTTGATGGGTGGCTATCATCTGTCTCCAAAGTGCAGTGGGTCCCCTCCCCAAAACTTCTCTGAGCCTCCAAACAAACCAACTTGCAAATAATACAAAAAAAGAATTTGTTATATGCATAAAAGTTTCAAAACAGCCAAAGTAAGTCTTGTCAAATACATTAAAAATTGTGTGTATGTGGGGGGGGGGGATGCATATTGTTCGAGCAGCAGTGACTTAAAATTTATATTGTAATTATATATATATATTATATACATACTACCATAGCATATAACTATAGTTAACACTATTACAGGCCCTCAGATATCAGTTTAAGAATTACTGCTTGTTGCATTTTTCCATTGGGCATTCACATTTTCTTTTCAGTTTGACTGTAAAATACTGAGCTGAAAACAATTGATATATAATTCAGTCAGTTTTTGTTTTTTAAAAATCATGAGTTACTAAAAATGTTTTCTTATTTTATCGACTTAATTCTAACCCAAGAATGATGCTTTATAGTTGTATGCATTGTTAATTTTTGTATGCATTGAAAAAAACTTATTAATTAGTTTCAAAATTTATTAATCCCAGGACTCAAAAAATTTCTGCATATCTTAGGAGCAAGCTGTTATGGCATTATGGCGTATAAATAATAAAAAAAGAGCTTGCTTGTTTGTCAAGTGCAGTTTCAAATAGATATTACATTAACTGTCAGGATAGTGAAGATGTCTTTCTTTGAAATCTTGTGCATTTGCTGCACAATCTTGCACAAGCTACTGAACATTCACGTAATTGACATTATAATTAGTTGTGTAATTTTATTCAAATTTTCGTCTTGTCCTATTAAAATGCTATTCGTTTTATTAGTGTCAGATTTAAAAAAATTTATTATCCAGTTTTTACGCTGGCCAGATAAAATTGTAAATGGGTGGAGTTTGCACACTCCTTTCTTAAAGTAAAATGCACCCATATATATTGAAAAGTAACTGATTTGACCTCTCCCATCCCCCACGTGATTTGATTTTGAGACTCTTGCACTAGTGTAAACCAGTGTACTTTCTGATGTGTAAATACAAATGTGTGCAACTCAAAGAAACTAAAGCACTGAGATAAAAAACACCTTCACAACTGCTATTAAAATTAATGAATTGTTCAAAATTATAAAAGCAATACATATGGATTAAGATGCTATAACTCATTAAATATACAATATATTTTTTTTAAATTCTGAAAAGTTGTTTGAATGTTTTTGATCTTAGGAATTCAGTATATTTTTCTTAACCAAGAACACGAGAAAATACAAACTTCTTAATGTAAAACAAAGAAGCAAATGAAATAAATAATAACTTCATACACAAAAATAACATTAATATGTTTCTAACTAAACACATCCTATTTGATTTACATGGTTTCGGTTTTATACAGTCAAGAAAATGCAATTAGTTTCATTTTGCATGGTCAAGAAATTACAACCTGTTTCATTTTGTGCTGTGGTAGACACTATTTACACACTGTGCATTTATATTTTTTGTTTATGTATATAGATATAATACATATTATGAAGTAGGAGTCGCATAGCATCAAGGGCAGAGGTGAATTTAAGGGGGAGGTTTGGGGTTCCCTCCAAATATATATTTTTTAAATGTATTTTTTATACTTTTGGAATATTTATAACACCAAAGCATTGATGCAAAATATACCACTGTTTTTTATTTATTTATTGGTTGCTTTTTTTAAAAACATATTTATTTAGTGGTTGCTTTTTTTAAACGTATTATTGATTACCTATATTTTAATCTTTTGAAGAAATCATAACCCCCTCCTCATACATATTTTTGAAATATGCCACTGGTCAAGTGAGACTATTAGACTAAGTCTTCCCGAAATAAAGTCAACTAAATAAATAGTTTAATATCATTTTTTTTTAGAATAAATTGATAATAGTAAATTCCTATATTTAAAAAGTTGATGTTATTTATTCATTTGTAAGAATAAATTGATAATAGTAAATTCTTATATTAAAAATATCTGTAATAAGTTATATTTATATTCTCTCCATTGTAATACAAACTGTTTCAAAAATTGTTTTGGATTGGCTGCATGGCCCGACTTTTCTAGACTAAATTCTTTCCGACTAGTAAATACTTGTGTTGTATCTCATTTTTAGAAGCAACTACTTAGAAATTCTGTAGACTATTATATAAGCTAAATATAACTGATCTGTAAATACACTATTTCAATTGTATATATTCATCTTCTCATATGCACCCTAAAAATTAGAAAATAAAACTAAAGCATATCAATGATGCAATCAGTCATTGAAAGGATTCACTTCAAAGGAAGATAGGGTGCTGATAATCTTGTTGAGTAGGTAAATCAGCACCCTATCTTCCTTTGAAGTGAATATGAATTCAGTGACTGATTGCACCATCAATATGTTTTAGATTTTCTACTCTTTAAGGTGTATTTGGAAAGACAGATGTTTTTAGTGACAAAAAGAAAAATGAAAAAATTTAAAAAATACCTATCTTCAGAAACTTTCATATGATATATGACTCATAAACATATTTTTTCTCCCCCTGTTTTTGGAGTAGCCCCTGACATTGAAGACATCACAAACTTTAATTTGAGCTATAACTTGTTAAGGTCCAACCCACACAAAAATCAGCCCCCTTTTTTTTGGGGGGGGGGGCAAAATTTGAAATAGTATACCATGGTCCTCATATGAGCTTTCATTTGACACCTCACTCGTAATTGTAGACTCTCTCACTTCAGAAGATATAGCAGAACAATAGTTTTCATATTTTCCCATTTTTAGGGCTGAAGAAAGCATGGGGGAGGGTTAATTTTTTTTATAACCAAATAAAAGTTTGTGACACTTCCCATGTCATGAACTTTTATTTGATGCATAACTAGTTACTTTCAGCCATCTTTTTCCATGATATAGCAGAACAGTCGTTTTGATATTTCCTCCCTCTTTAAGGAGGGGGAAGAAATCATGGCTGTCAATTTTGTATTGCCTATGACAATCCCCGAGTTTCAAGCTTTCATTTGATGCATAGCTTGTTACTTTGGCTATAGTAGAACAGTCGTTTTGATATTTCCTCCCTCTTTAAGTAGGGGGAAGAAATCATGGCTGTCAATTTTGTATTGCCTATGACAATCCCCGAGTTTCAAGCTTTCATTTGATGCATAGCTTGTTACTTTTGACACTTGCATTCTGGAGATACAAAGGAATAGCATTTTCATATTTTCCTTTTTTTAGGGAGGAAGAAAGCATGAGGTAGTCATTTTATTTTATAGCCTATAGTACTTCCTGCATCATTGGCTTTTGATTTGACACATAAATCATTAAGTTTGACCATCGCATTTAAGAGATATGGTGGAACATTTGTTTTGACAAACACATAAACTGACAAATGCCAAATGAAAAGCAATAGGAAGATAGGTAATAAATATCACAATGCTTTATTTTGTAAAATAAACTTTTAAGTAGTGGTACAAGTGTTTAATTTCTCATTTATAAACATTCTCTCAAATTTTGTCGTCAAATTCACTAATGTATATCTACATTAATGATGAATATTTTCCGTGACCAAAATGGAAAGTAATACATGAGAAATTAATATAAGCTTATCTCAATTAGTACAATTCACATACAAAATTATGTTATATTAATATTTATTATTACTGCTGAACTGAAATATGATATAAATATGAACAAATAAAACTTTTAAAGTACATTTTATTAATAACTAATATATATATTTTTTGAACTTATCCCTCTTTTTTCCATAAGTTGTTGGTCTTGATTTACATGATAGTTTTCTGGAGCCTATCTGCCATGTAAATCAAGGTGATAGAACTGCACTTTATCACAAAGATCTCTGTTTATGTCATATTCCTGAATTGACCAGCAATTAAGCACTTGAGATTGTCAATAGTATGAAGTTTCCTGGCGTACATCTTGTCCTTCACATTGTACAAACAGAAAATATCCATGGGTATAAGGTTTGATGATTGTGGTGCCCACTCAATTGGTCCTCATTGGCTTAGCCATGTGGGAAATTCTTGGGCCAGTAAGGCAGGTACCACTTAAGTAAAATGGGGTAGGACACCATACTGCTGTAAGAAAAATTCTCTGTGATTCAGATTCTGGTGCAGCTGTGATATGATGGTGTCCCTCAACATGTTCAAGTGCCTGTCACCTGTGCACAATCAATAATGCACAGATGTATGTAAAATTCCTAGTTTTTGAAAAGTCCTCAGTGTTGATTTCTGTGGGCTGTTTTATGGGTGGAAAAAGTTGGTTAGATACTCCAACACAATAGTGATGGAACCAGTACTGTAGAATTTGTCATGAAGTCTCTAAATGGATAGTCTGCTTTGGGCACTGTGTCGAAGGCCTCTCTCCATTTCATCCAGATTTCACATTCTAGGTCTTCCAGTATTAAGATTGTTCTGCTTGAGCACCCACTTGCATTGATCAGCTGTTACTATCTATTGACTATCTGCAAATAAAAATAAAAAACTGCATATTCAGTATTTATTACTATCACATTGTATTTATATCTAAAATCATAAAGATGTGGTTAACAGCACATCTTTTGATGCACATTTCTACAATTTTTTAAAGCATATAAATCTTGATCCCATGATAGAAGTCCTTATGATTTTGCACTGATGTTATGTCCATAAGAATGTCCACAGTTCGAGTTTTGTCATTCCAGTGGTAGTAATTTGCGGCACCATCTTCAGTTGGGATGACACTACACTAAGTAATGGTGCACTGTAGGTCCTTTGTACACTGCCCTGCTTAGGTGTTCCATTTCTTCGAGTTTTGAGTAAGTTATACTCATGTGCATGCATTGGTTCTTCCTTGCTCTGCTTCCCGTTACGGTTCTAGTTGGCAGTAGGGTGGGTCTACAATCGTCTTGCTCACAACTTGATATTTAGGGGTGGGAGAGATTAGGGACTTGTGCCATTGAAATACAGTTAATTCTATCTTTTGTAAATTTTTATCTTTGTTGGTGCAGTAATCAACTTCAATATTTAAGCTGATATTTTGGATGTTCTGAGTACTATGCTTTCATTGTTCCTTAGGGCAATATTTGCTAGAAGAGCTGATAGAGGGGGCCATTTAGTACCCCATGCTTTTGCAGATAAATATGATTGTTGATTTTAAAATAATTATCCTCTGCAATGAACTTTAGTGCTTCTATGAGACCACATCATAAAAGCACTAAATAAATGTTGCAGAGCACAATTATTTTACAATCAACCACCACTGTAATGACAAAACTCAAACTGCCAACATTCTTACAGACATCATGTCAGTGTGAAATCACAAGGACTTCTGTCATGGTATCAAGATTTATATCCATTAAAATTTTGTGCAAAAGTGTGTTAAAAGAGGTGTGATAACCACATCTTTTAGATCTAAATGCAGTGTGATAGTGATAATATACTGAATATATATAGCAGCTGCAGTTATCTTGTAAATTAAGAAACTGTATACCTACTTTTGGCACACCTAAATATAATTTTTTTTTAATATTATATATTTTTATATTTCCACTAATCTTCAAGTCTTGGAAGTTTTTGGGTCTAGGGTGGCTCAGTCAGTAGCATGCAAGGCTCAGTCAGTAGCATGCAATCTGCAGTTTCCAGCTGGGCCAGCATTGAGATTTATCTCTGCAAAACTCTCTGCCCTGCCCACGGTCAGTAGGAGACACCAATGGGTTTGGAAAGGCCATTGTCCGTTGGATGAGACATTAAGCTGTAGTTCTGTGTCTGGGAGAGCTATACCTGGTGCACATTAAAGAACACACTGGATGGCCTTGACAGGAGGCTACCATCAGTCTCCCAACAGCTGTTCCAGTGGGTCCTCTCCCACAGCCTTCTCCAAGCCCCAGGATCCTTGTGACCTGGCCATTTGTGTGCAAAAAAGTGCCACTCAGAGGTAAAACAACCCAACCCATGGAAGTCTTCAACTTGAAAGCTCAAGCCATCAATGTGCTAGAGAGTCTTGCTGAGACTGACGGTATTGTGAAAACTGCTTTTTCAAGTTCAGCTACCCCTAAAATACATAACGAAAAGAAAATCTTTTTTTCCCCCCCCCCCCCCAGAATCATCTTTTTTTTTTACACTTTTTATTAGATGTTAACAACAAATGTGGAACTTGAACAAGCCACTTGTAGAAGGGCTACAAGAGATGTATCCTCTTGAAAGGCTTATTTTGTTCCTAAAAGTAAAACAGACAGACAGACAGACACACACATAATCCTTGAACAGCCATGAGCTATGAAAGTCCAACTAGACTGTACTTTAGTTCTCTTAATACTTATACTGAGAAACAGCTGTTGCATTTGGTCATTTCAGGTCAATTCTAGCAAGATACTACTTAGCATGTCAACTTGCTTCTAGGTCTGCCTCTTTTACTGAGGCTTTTGGTGTAAAAACTAAATACCTCCTCAAACAGCTGCTTGCCATATGGGTCTGATAGGGGCCTCTCAGTATAACACAATAGAGAAGGTCTGTGAGGAAGTCAAAATGTTGGCAGAAAGACAAAACAAGAAACATTCATGCCTTATCCAGGATTTGAACTCTGCTCCCTTTGACCAGTTGCTCACTGATGACCAAATCAATGTAGTCTCTATTTAAGATGCTAAGATATGGCTCTGTCTAACCTCATCATTATTCGCAAAATAAACCACTTATTATTTAAGATGCTATATAAGCTATAGAAATAAAAACATTATTCCTGTTATGGATTATTATTACTGCACATTTTTGGAAAGACCATACTTTTCTGTATTCAAGTTTAGTCTTCAGATGTTTCTGCCTATTTTCTACACTCTCTACAGAGTTAAAAGTACCAGCACCAATGCATATTTCCTTGTTTACCACATGATACACATTGCTAGTATCTGTCAAACAGCTCCCAAGATAATTAAACTGAAAACTTGTTCAACAACACCCCATCAAAACTGAAACGCCACTCATCTGACTCATTTTCATCTATTGGGTTTTCTCTGTCTTTATTACCAGATTTTAAACATTTTCATCAACATCTCGAAAGAAAGAATTCATTTGTCAGCATAATTTTGCAAATAAGCCAACTCTTTCATGCATGACTTCAGTGTTACTATAGAGAGATCAATAAGTTAATTAAGTTTTCAGATACATAAGATCTCACAATCAGCCAAAAATTATGTTGATCAACAGAACTGAAAGCCCTTCTGACTTGTACAAATCTAATAACTGCCGGTTTTTGAAACTAAAATTTCTCAAGAATCTACATGTTGAAAAAAATTGGTGTCTGGAAATTCTACCACTTCTGAATTCACACTTTTCATTTCAAAGTTGCCCATTCATCAACCAAATGTTTAAGTCTACATAGTATAATTATGTAAAGGAATTTACTAATAGCAGAAAGTAGGACTGATATCCTTAAAAATTTTCAGAAGAACTATGATTATCCTTTTTTCCCCTTGAAAATAGGAATAATATCTCAGTCAGAAAATATTCAACACTTCAAGTCAACCATGTGACAAAAGATATCCTAGCTCTTAACATTTTAATAGTAATTTTATCTACCACTGGTGACTTGTGTAGTTTTAATTTGGAAACCTTGTTACTTAGTAACATTGCTGATTCTAAACCAGTGTAACATATCTTAGGCAATTGGTTTTTTTTTTTGGATATGATTCTTGAAAAGATCCACTGTTAAGATGGTGTTAAGTTACTACTAGCAGTGGGTGAACAGGTTTTGCCATATCCTGCAAAAAAGACCACAATATTTAATATATATTCTCTCTTTTGCATTTACATGATATATTGTTATCTAATGCAAGGTCATTGATTAGTATTCATTCACTTATTTCTCATAATTAACCTAAATAATCAAATGTTTGCTGTATTACATTTGTGTGCATTTGCTTTCAAGATATAATCATGCATATATTTTACTTTATGTAGGTTTTTATCACTTTATCCAGAATATCCATCAGAAACAGAAGAAATAATTATAAGCTTGGATGAAGTTGCTCGACATCTTGGTAAAGATTGCATTTTAGAAATAAAATAAAATTATCCAGTAAAGTTTAGTTTTAAAATTCAATGAAGAAAAAAAAAGGATACAAAACTTTGTTATTTTGTCGCTTATAAAACGTATCTAGCGTAAGTTTTCATTTTATAAAACTTGATCTCGTTATAGAAAGTTTGAAATATTAACCATTCCAGTGTCCCACCTGAAAACTGGTTTACATTCAGAGACCCAGTTATTTTTTACACTGTAATCAACCAAAAAGAAGGTCATCTTTGGAATTTTTTTGCCAAATAATGATGAAAGGAATTTTGGCATGTTTGCATGCAAATTAATCAGCATTTAATTCTGGATTTTCTGAAAATAAAATATTTTACAAAAAAGAGCTTATTTTAATAAGGCTTTTTTTTATAGAGGCATGTAGTAAAAACTGCATCTGGCAATGCAAATAAAAATTTATTAAAAAAAAACCAAACTAATAGACAGAAATTATTATAATGCACATGAATAGAAAAGGCTATATATTTCTAAATAACAGAAAAATGTTTACTTGTGAAACATGGAAATGACTCCCATTTCATAATTTTTTTTTCTCTATACCATACTTTGAGACTAGTCCAGGCTTTTTGCCAGCTGTGCTAAGTCATGTCAGCAAGTCAACCTTATATTTAAAAAAAAATAACCAATGAACCAAAGTCATGGTATATACCAAATTAAACAGAATTCTGACATTTATGAAAATAAAATATTTAAACAAATTTACAAACATATTAATTTTAATAGATCTTTTTTACAGTGATATAGTGAAAAAAATAGATCAGATAGGTAACTGAGGCTTAATGTTGAAAAACCTGACCAATAGAAATAGTTAAATTATATATTAACAATAGAAATAGTTAAATTATATATTAATTGAAAGGAAATTTCTTCCCAAATAATATAATATTTACCTGAAATATGATTTTTATTTCTTTTAATGATTCTTTTCATTGTGGTATATTTTAAAACATGGACCAGTGTTATACAAAGTGACTAAAATTGCTCACATTAATGTGATTTCTGTCTGTTTTTTTTTTATTAAACATTGTGAAATTTTTTCTTTGGGTGTTGAAGTTTGGTGATCTTAGCTATGCAAATAAAAATTTATTTTAAAAATTAAAAAAAAATTTAAAATTTATATTAAAAAAATAATGGCTAAGTGTTTGAAGGTTGGTGCACCAAGGGTGAAAAGCAAAGTCTATCATCAGAGTGACATAGCCAATATATTGGGGGGGGGGGGGTTAAAACCATTGAATATAATCTTAAAGACATAATTTTTTTAATTCTGCTGGGAGAGTAAAACCCTTGCTGAAATTGCCCTCCCACAGGAGAACTGATTTCCTTGCCAAAGAAATCTTTTTTGCTTCCATATCTAAGACCTCTCTAATTTTCAGAAAACGATACAAGATCAGAGTCTTTTACTGGAAAACAAAAAAAAGAAAAATTAACACATGATCTAATTTAATGTTAAATAAAATATTCGCAACAACTTGTAAGCCAGCCATCTGATGTAGTATAGTTGCAAAATATTGATAATAATCTATCAATAAATCAGCCAGCTGGAAGATCAATAATTTATGGAAATAAAATAAATCTACAGAAATGAAAATTAAGGGTTAATTTTAAAAGTATAAATAATAACTGGATGCATGGTGATGTTATCCAGTGTGTGAGAACAACTAGATGTAAACAATCCATTATGTAGCCACTTGACTGCAAGTGTCAGCAATTAGGTCAAGACACCTGCTCTGATGCTGCAGGCAGTCATCAAAACATCAAGCACGGCCTTGCACTGGCTAAGAAGGCATTTAGTTATAGCTTCAATTTGAAGAACAGGAACATTGCATAGAATGCTGGTATAAATGATAAAAATAACTCTAGGAATATTGAAATAGGTTTAAGGCAGAAAAGAGTGCAAAATGGAGGAAAAAAAAACAGGTACCTACTTCATAATTACTTTTAAAATCTTCCATTTTTAAAAATAGCTTTTTTTTGTTAATTTTCAGGGGATTTTTGAAACTTTTGTAGATAACAGTTAAAATCAAATTTGTAAGCTTAAATCAGGGATTGCTTCGGCATAGAATGATATTAACAAACAAATTGGCAATACTGCATAGGCTTGGAAAGGCTCCCATCCATCGGATGGGATGTTAAGCCATGGCTCCGTGTGTAGAGAGACATACCTGTGCACATTAAAGAACACACTCGATGGGCTTGACAGGAGGCTACTATATGTCTCCCAACAGCTATTCCAGTGGGTTCCCTCCTCCAACCTTCTCTGAGCCTTTGGGGTCCTTGTAATCTGACCATTTAGCCCATTATTTTCAAAAAAGTGCTGCTCTAAGGTAAAACAACCCAATACTGTATAGTGCTTCTAAGAATGGCAATCAGATAATTTTAACAAGTTTTTATATTGTAGATTAATAAAATGTGCATCAAATGAAAAAGAAAAATATTCAATTAAAAAGATCTTGCTCAGAAAATAATTAAAATAACTTAAAGTTCTCTGTCATTGAGTAATAAAATTTTGAATTTTATCCTTCAAACTATTTGCATATCGAAAAGTTTTTAAAAGCAAACTCAGAAACTTTTTGGAGCAAGGGCAGCACCTTGTCTTCAGTGTGGTGACACTGTATGGTGATGTTAGTTCTATTAAGAATTTCTACTTGTGATATGTGGAAAGAAGTTCTTAACCGCCCTAACGTCACCACCTGGTGTCACTTCACTGAAGACAGAAGGCTGTCCCTGCTCCAAAAAGCTTCTGAGTTTGCTCCTAAAAATTTTACAATATGCAAATAGTTTGAAGGATGAACTTCAAAATTTTATTGCTCAATCACAGATAACTTTAAGTTATTTTAAGAAATATTATTTTTCAAGCTTGAATTATCTATTTTTATAAGATATATGTAGGATAATTTTCGAATGCCATTTTTTTAAAAAAGGGTTTTGAAATACTGCTAGTGGTCATCTCTCTCAGCTGATGAACTGTAACAGCTCTGTTTTTTCTGTACAGTTCATGCCAGCAATGCCCCTGTCTGTCAGAACCTTTTTTCCTCCTTCATTTGCCACGATTGGTGGATGTTTTCTGAGACCACTACCATTCTTCATACATTTTGGATATTGTGCTCCTTTGATTTTCCACTTAATTCCATCACCTCTGTTACAGTTGCTCCTGCCCATTTAATTGATTCAGGTGATTGTGCAGACCAGGGAAAATGATAAAAGTAGGTTTCATGTTCCTCAAACCACTCTGTTATGATTCGAGAGCAAGAAATTTTGACATCCATCCTGGAATTTGCCATCTCCACTAATGTAAAAATGCATCATTAGCAGCACCTGATCATCCAAGATGCTTTTATAATTCTGGGAAGTTAAAATAAACTCCCTCTCAAAGTCATTCAGATCATCCTTTTCACCCATGTTACCATTGACTTTGCTTTCTACCATGACTTTATGACTTTTATAGGACTTTGTAGTGATGTAGAATTCTTTTATTAGTAAGAAATTTTCCATACATTGGCATGTTTCATGGTACTTTGCCCATGATGTAGTGTTCATAATTTGTCCAAGCAGTGTATATGAATGAAATAGATTGAACCAATATTTTTTTTATAATCACATTATGGATATCTGAAGTATCAAGAAACGTTAAATGCATTTATTCAATTTGCCTGTACATCACAACTCTTTATAACTGCAAAATGTTTTAGACTTTTATTTATGTATACCCATGTACATATCTGAAAAGTGAACATGTGCCCACTACACAGAGTAAAAAAATTAAATAGAAAGTTCTTCACTGAAGCAAGGTGCCATGTGCAGAGATTAAGCTATTTTAGTTCCAAAACAAAACTATGCAGAGCTCTGCTTAAAAGCAATAAGCTAACTGTCTTGTATTCTATGGGCTTGGGTACACTAAACTTGCTAGTCGATTTCACACTAACACAGTAATCTTGCAGCATGCCATATTTAAAATTCACATCACAGCCTAATTATGAGAAAAAACTTCGGAGTCAGAACAAATTACGAGAAATTAAATTTGCAAGAGTTGAATTCAGATAAGTTGCAACTCTGCTGTATCTATTATAAAAGAACCTGTGTGCTTCCAAAAACAGTTGAATATATATTCTTAAAGATGTATTTTATATTTCTTAAACAATTCACAAATGATCAAAAGTGTACTGTATATGCCGCACAGACATTGCAGTTTGGTAGCTGTTGGTATTAAAAAGAAATTATTTCAATGTAAAATTTTATAATCTTCATTCTTATTCTTTTTGTTTATTTTATTAATTTCCAAACTCTTATAGGAGTGGAAAGGAGAAGAATATATGATATTGTCAATGTTCTGGAAAGTGTAGAATTATTAACTAAGGTGGCCAAAAACAAATATCAATGGTTTGGTAAAGCAACACTTATATCTACATTGGCAAAACTGAAGGTAAGTAAAAAAGTAAACAAGAAATATATTATCGACAAATTTATATATTTATATATGTATTAAAATCTTGCTATTATGAGGAACTTGCTCTAACATGGGTATTTTTAAGGGTTTTACAAAATTGGATTGATGTTTATATTTTTGCCTTGCTATGATAAATATTTTACTGTGCATTTTGCAGTATCATTGTATAAAGAACTGTTATTAGCAACAATTTTAATAACAGAATCTGCATTCCCAGATTACAGATTTTCCCTCCTTAGACAAGATAGACTGTGTCAGATTAATATACAAATTTAAAATTCTCTCAGATTGGCTGTGGATCTTTTTTATTTACTCTCTGACATTTCCCATTAGTAGACACTCGGCTCTTTGTTTAAATAACAATATATTCAGAGTCGATTCTAAACAACAATTAAAACTCAGTTTTTCTTGATGCCATTTTCTGAAAGTTATTAGAATATTTTTGGCACTCTTTATCAGTATAGTTTGAAGTATGAACAATATCTGTTTATTGATTTCAGGAAAAGCCGCCAGTTTTTTTAATAAAGCAGAGACAGTCAGCAGTGTAAACTAATTGTAAATAATTTAGCAGTTGAAAGGTTATTATTTATAATTTATATATTAGATATATAACATATTTATGCAATGGCATTAAATTGTTTAATATGAAATAAATCAGTAAATGTATATTTACTAAACTAGTAGTTACTTTTTATTCTAATTTTTCATTCAGAATTTTCCTAAAAAGTTTTATTAAAACTCAGTTTAGGCCAAACCTAGATCTTTAATCAGATATTTATGATTAACCTCTAAATAAAGTAAAAATTTATATATATATAATAATAGGACTGCTTGATCTTTCTTCCTTTGTACAGGGAAATGGATATACATAGAAAGAACTCTTCAACACCAGAATCAGAGACAAATATTTGTTTTTCGTTCATTTGCAAACATAGGCTAGAACAATCCTAGAAGCTACTCGTAGCTTTTACAAGACTTCTCATACAAGGGCATGCCATACTAAAATCAGTCACAGCTGACTACTGCCTCAGATATTGTTAACACAACACACAAAGTTTGTCTGTTGGAACAGTAACTGCCTCCCTAATCCTGTTGCCAAGTTAAGGCTTTTCAGTTTGAATGTAATACACTGGTTTCCATAAATTAAGGAAAATCCCTATGTTAAGTCAATGGCAAGCTCAAAAAGGACTTTCACTTTTGTAAATAAAGAAAGGCAGAATAATTTCTGCTTTCAACCTAAATATCAAAATTATATTTACAATGAAAAGAAGAGGGTGATGAAACTTTTTTGTAAACATAAATATTTTTTTACCTTTCACACCTGATAGTCTTTCATAGCATATACACTGGTTTTCAAAAATTAAGAAAAATCCCTATGTTAAGTCAAAGGGGAAGCTAACGTCAAACCTTTATAACTTCTAAATTCAGTTTTTTTTGTTTTGAAAAATGTGATTGCAGATAAAGATCTCAATCAAATAAATAAATATCTCGATTTTCAACAATATTCGTTCAGTATTTAATGAGTTATGGAAGTTTGAATATTAACAACAGCAATGCCAGTCTTAAGAAACTTATACAAAACTGAAAAATAGTGAAAGAATTCTTTACATGAAGTTCTAAAATACAAACTTATTTTATGAAACACTTTGATACAATACTTATTACTAAGTTTTAATTAACTTCTGAAGTCAAATTTTGTGGCTGGCATTGTTATCGCTAAATATTCAAACTTCCATAACTTATTAAATATTGAACGAATATTGTTGAAAATAGAGATATTGATTTATGTGATTGAGATCTTTATTTGCAATCGCATTTTTCAAAACAAAAAAACTTATTTTAGAAGTTATAGAGCTTTGACATTAACTTCCCCTTGACTTAACATAGGGATTTTCCTTAATTTATGGAAACCAGTATATATGCTGCATGGGACTGTAAATAAACCCAGCATGAACACATCCAAAGTTGAACAATGTGCAGTATGCTGATGTTTTAATTTGGCTGTTAGTGTCCACTGTTGATCGAGTTTTTGGGCCATGGTGGCACTATCAACATGCAAACAATATTGCAAAACTATAAACACTTAAAAGCAGGCAATAAAGTAGAAGTATCTAGGACTTTTGAATAAGAAGGTTTTGTTGTATGACAACATCTACTTCCACACTGCCCAAGTAACAACTATAAATAGTTATGTGGATATGCAGAACTCAAACCCACATCTCTCCAGATAAATGCCAGAGTGTTTTAACCACTAAACTAGTACCAGCTCTGTGGTTTATCTGTTAATATGACTCTAAATCGTTCTGAACTTGTCACTCATGATGTCATCTACAGTCGGGAAAAGCAACTTTTTTTTTTTCAATATTGCTCTGAATAAGATGTAAATAAGAACTTTACTCATGCTAAAGGATTATTAATGAAATAATCAATCAATAGTAAATACACAAAATTGACATAGAAATAACAGAGCTGAAATGACAACCCAATTAATATCTAAGCTACTGTTTCAGCATCTAGAATCATAAGTATTAAGTTTCCTGTTATCTTGCAGAGTCAAATTTATGACTCTGCAAGATAAATGACCAAATTATTATATAGCCTAATTTTAGTCTTTAAGTGTACACAATTTTTTTTGTAATCACAGATTTTTAAAGTCCCACAGCAATACTCATTCTTCTGTTTACCTCACATTATGCTTTATCACACACATATTAGATATATCTTATCTAGTATGTGTTACAAAATTCCCCAGATAATTAAACTGAGAAACTTGCTCAATATGCAACCATTTGCAAGAACTGAAGCAACATTTGCTTGACCTATTTTCATTAATTTTTCTCTGTTTATCACCAAATCTACCATAGTACCAGTCTCATCAATGACCTTAATGGAACAGTTTGACTAGATGCATCATTTGCCAATAGAGCCAGCATCAACATAATCTAAGTCAAATATTTTCAAATCTATGCTATTTACCACCCTAGTTTCTCCCTTGAAATTAATTCTTCATAACATAATAACCAAAGTAAAGAGACAAAATACAGCCTTATCAAACCCCAGTAGTAACATCAGACCAGACAATACAAGTTTAACTGTCATGCACAATTCAGTGTTATTCTAGAGAGCCATTATTATGTTAACTGACTTACACCATAGAATCTCATAATTAATCGCAAACATGGTGGTCATCAGGCTTTTGATTTTTGAAATCTACAAAGCTGGTAACTGCAAGTTTTCTAAACTGTAAATATTTCTCAGGAATTTGCATAACTTTAAAAAAAATTATTTTGCAACCTCTTCTATTTCTGAATCCACACTATTCATCTCAGAGTTGTTCATCAACCAAATGCTTAATTCTGTTAACCATTACTGTCAGTTTTCTAAAACTGAACTCTTTCTGGTGGTCAAATTAATTATGAAGTATTTTAAGAAGGAAAAACAACAACTTTACAACCTCATCCTGAATTAACAAACAGAAATATGTGTGTTATATACCAAAAGAAGGAGCATTTAATTGTGATTAATAGCAAAAACTCAAAAAATAAATAAATAGCAATATGTGAAAACTTTTTCACATTTTTTTCAAAAATTGCAAAATTTTACTGTATTTTTTAACTTTAATAAATAAAATATTATTTTACTTTTTTAAATTATTTTATTAATGCTTAAATTTTGAATTTATTTAGTTTTTTTCTAAATTTTCTATTAAATTGCATAAGCAAATAATTTATATGCTTAGATATTTGAAATCGGCAAACTAAAGATGTAGCATAAAAAAATTATTTTGCTTTCAAAATAAAATGACTTAAAAACTGAAAATATAAAATTGAAACAAGGTAAAAAAACTGTGAAAAATATTAAATAAAATATTTCAATGCACATAAAGTTTTAGCATTGAAACTGAGATTCTAATCACTTCTGACTCAGTTGTATTAAACCTTTCCATAGCAGTATAAATTGATGCCTAAAAGTTAAATTTAAAAACTACAGCAAAAATTTCATTAAAAATCTCAATTTCTTGATGCCAAATCTTTATATTTATGAAATTACTCATGATCAATTAACCATAGCACTAAAATAAGTCCTACCTTTTAAAAATGTTTTTTGGCTGATTGCCTAATATGTACAATGTTTCATGAGGATATCTCAGGACATTACTATCATTCCTCTTGAAAAGCAAAACTATACCCTATAGATGCTTATCTTCTCATCCTTAAAAGAGAAATTTAAGATAACTTAAACTCTACTTGCATATTGCTTTGCCCAATCTTTACCTGTCAATCTGGTTCTTGCAAGCCCAGAATGTCAAGATTATAATGCTGAAATTCCCGTGTGAAGACATCAAGAGAATATAGAGTCTTCACATTCCAAGTAATTGTGAAAAGAAACTGGTTAGTAGACTTTTTAAAAGCTAGGTTTATTGAGAGGGGTAGGGCCAACAATATCAAATAGCCCCTTTTAACTGCAGGAATAGGATTTCCCACCATTAAGTAATTTGTTTGCTCATCACTAAGTAAATTGAGTTCATTATTTCCATTGTCCAAAGCAATCAGTTTGTCAACAAATGAGACTGGAAAAGGTTAGTCACCAAATGCCAGTAAGGAACTTCAGACATCACCTTTACAAGCATACCTTTTCAAGAACAAGATTCAAAAGAGAAATATCTGCCTGAGACAAATTACTCCAGTTTAGGGTCAACCAAGCCCCCACCAAGTGAATGTGGCAACAAAAATAAGATTTATTTTTCCTTTGTATTATAGATTTATTATTTTTAAATTTTTATATGACACAATATTAAAATTTTGATAAATATATAAGTTAAAGGTATAAACTTCAAATATTTATTCTTTTATCTGATAGGACTTGGCTTTGAAAGAAAATATGGCTGAACAGATCCACACAGTAATTGACTATGAGGTTATTCAGTCTTTAGAAACCAGTACTCAGTTTTTTAACCCTGATGCATTAGAAGTTGAAATTCCATTAAGTATGGCTTCTTCATCTTATAATCAGACTATACCTGTATTTAGTGAAGGATCATCTAAAATATCCCCTACTACAGATGTAAGGAAAGAGAAATCTCTTGGAGTCATGAGCCAAAGGTTCTTAATGCTATTTTTGGCATCTTCAGTAAGTGTTTTCCCCCTCACATTCAAATTATTATTATTAAAAACTTTGTAGAAAATTATGATTATAAACCTTGCAAACTAGAGTTCTTAAAGTCTTCACAGACTATAGAAAGATTAAATTATTTTTAAAGTTATACTTTTATAATTGACTTTTAAAAATGCATTTTACTGAAAAATTAGAGATATGGCATGAGTTGAAAACCTTAGCAAGACAAATAAATTATATTATCAATTTTCCACACTGCTAAACTATTTAAAGTACCATAATTTCATGCATATAATCCATGGATGTGTTGTTAAAAGTGAGCAGATTGGGTGCTGTGTATTATCTGCCACTGTGTATTACGAGCAAAGTTTTTCCTCCCATTAGCAAGTTCAACCTTCATAGTTTCACTTGGGTCCTACCAAGAGAAAGGAGATGGTAATGCTGATTGATAGGTGCATCTTGTGGCTTTTTACTGATAACCATGCCATGTGCTTGACTTCAGAATCCTCATTTCTGCCGAACATTATCTTTATTCTCAATGGAATACATTATTTCCAATCTTCCCCCAAAATGTAGTGCTGAGGGAAATGAATAAACAGGAATGTTATTTAAAGTGGTTGAAAGCAATGTTCCTGTTTGGAGAAAAACAAAGAAAGACACAAAATCAGACCACAAAATCTCCCAGCTATGCCATTCTTAGAAAGAAACCTCACTAGATAGATCACCATTCAACAAGAAGCTGGTCTGCCAATTTCAACTGTGAAGATTCGGGTCAAGGCCTAAATAATTTGCTTGAAAAAATGGTGTTACCATTTTATGAGCCAAAAAATTTAAGGATGCACAATAAAAACTGTCAGAGTCTTCTGGCTGACTGGGAAAAGATGGTTGAGGCTTTTCTGATATTTTCAAAAAATTCTGTTAAGAAATGGAGATCATTACCATTTAAAAGCAAATATTTACAAACTAGTTAAACCCATGCCAAAAGTTTGGCACTAAATGTATGGATAACTCTTCCTACCAGTAAGTTCATTCTCAGCTTGCTACCACTCCAGTCACAATTAAATCCTACCAAAAATTTGACGCAAACATATATCCATTGACAACTTTATTCATAGCTCTCGACACATACTACTCACAAAGTACTACTCCATTCATCAGGTAGGCACAATATCGGAAATCATGCTTAGGGTTGGGAATAAGAAGAAAAAGGGAATATTAATACAAAAAGTATAGGGGTTATTGATATTATTGGGATAAATCTTAAGTGAAGAACTTGTTAGGGGAAAGAGTAGCTATATATATATATAAATAAATAAATATTATTCCTCTTAATATCACAATAAGTAGGACGTAGGAGAATCAAGAGGTAATTATAAGGTAATAAATTAGAGATAAAAAGAGTTACTATAATTAGAAATGAAATCATAGAAAACAAATGGTTAGATCTTATTTAAAGAAAAGAAAGAGATGATCATTAGGATTTCAGTGTTTTTCAATCAGAAAATAGTTAACGTTATTCTTGAGCCAGAAATCTCTGACACTTTTCTAGGAATTATTCCTGACCTAAGGCAGCTAGGACTCGATTTGTTACTACAACAGGATTAAGTGAACTACCCCACCAAATTTGGGACTGACTGATGTAGCCACACAACCATGGAGAAACTGCCAATTTTTGTTCTAGGTGACTTCAATGCCAAAGTTGGTACTGACTCTGACCTTTGGGGAGGAGTAATAGGCCCTTTTGGTATTGGTAGCTGCAATGGCAATGGGCAACGTCTCCTACAGGTAAGTAAACTCAATGGATTCAGAATAACTAACATTTATTACAAACACTGCGACATACATAAGTACACATGGGTTTTACCTGATGGGCTGCATAAGAATATGATTTATTATATATTAATTAACAGCAAATGGGCTTGTTCTGTTAAGAATACCAGGTCATATAGGGGAGCTGAAATTGGATCTGACCATTACCTTGTTAAAAGTGTTGCAACTTAAACTTAAAAAATGTTGTGCTAGGGTTAAAAAAAATTTACTTTTAATACTGAAGCTCTGAAAGACCCAGTTATAGCCAAAGGTTACCAGTCATGGTATGCTTACTACTGAAGTTGAGGAAGAATGGGACCATTTTAAACAGGCTTTTTTGGACACTTAACAGTACTCTTTTAGGAAGAAAGGAGAAGACGAGGCAGAATTATTTGAGTGATAAGGCACTTGAGCTTATTTCAGAAAGAAAGAACTGCAGGAATGTCCTTAATCAATAACCTACTAGTCCTAATAGAAAGCATTACAGAGAACTTAATAAACGTGTAAAGGATCAGTTAGCTGCTGATAAAAAACTTTGGCTTGATGGCTTGGCTGACAAAGCCAAGGAAGCAGTTAGACAGCACAACAGCAGAGAGCTGTACCAGATAGTTAATGTTTTGTGTGGTGGAAAACGAACAGGTATACAGGGATTGAAGGATAAACAAGGTAAGGTTATAGAAGGTGAGGATTCTGTCATGGCTAGGTGGGTCGAGCATTTCGGTGATGTTCTAAACAATGCGGTTAGTTCTATTCCCGTTGTTTGCAATGATGATAGAGATGCATTGGTGGCTTTAATGTTGGCCCTATAACACAGTCTGAAGTTATTTTGGCTATTTCTAAACTTAAACTTCATAAATCCCCAGGGGTAGATGAAATTACTATAGAAATGCTTAGAGCTGGAAATGTTTCGGTTACCACTTGGATGACTGAAATTTTGAATATCTTTTATGATAAAGGCATGGTTCCTAAGGATTTTACCAGAGCTATTGTTATCCCTATTTTCAAAAAAGGTGATCGCAGTTCTTGTGATAACTATAGGGGTATTAGCCTACTCTCTGTTCCAGGTAAAGTTCTTTCCATGATTGTGCTTAATAGAATTAAGAATCTGGTTGACAGTCAATTGCGTGATGAGCAATGTGGATTCAGAAGTGGTAGGGGATGTGTGGATCAGATATTTTCACTCAGGCAGATTCTTGAGAAATGTTTAGAGTTTCAGAAATCTTTGGTTGCTAGCTTTGTTGATTTCAAAAAGGCTTTCAACTCTGTTGATCGTCATAATTTGTGGTTGATCGTGAGATCATATGGTATACCAGACAAGTTAGTTAACATAATGAAAGCTCTCTATAATAACACTGAGTCGTGTGTGAGAGTTGGTAAGGCTTGTAGCTATTGGTTTAGCATTACTTCTGGTGTTTGACAAGGGTGCATTTTGTCTCCTTTTCTCTTTAGTTTGGTTATTGATTATGTTATGCGAAATTCACTTCAAGGGAAAGATTTTGGCCTTAAATGGTCTGGATATACTAAAATTTCTGATTTAGATTATGCTGATGGTTTAGTCCTTTTGGCAAATGATGTTGATGAGATGAACTCTTTCATTTGAGCTGTTGATGAGACTGGTAGTAGAGTAGGTTTGGTTATAAACAGAGAGAAAACTAAAGTGATGAAAATGGGTCAGGCAGGCTGTGATTCAGTTAATCTGAATGGTTGCAGTCTTGAGCAGGTATCACAGTTTAATTACCTTGGGAGCTACATAACAGATGCTGGTGATGTGCGGCATGAGATTAACAGATGAATAGGGATTGCTGCTGGGACTTTTAAGAATCTATGGAGAGTGTGAAGAAATAGGCTTATACACCTAAAGACTAAAATTAGACTGTATAATAGTTTGGTTCTTTTCTACCTAGTTATGGTAGTGAAACTAGGACGCTGTGTAAACAAGATAACAGGAAACTAGATGCTTTTGATTCCAGATGATTACGTGGGGCGGGGGTGGCTCAGTCGGTAGCGCGCCAGGCTCGTAATCTGTAGTTCCCAGGTTCGAGTCCCAACTGGGTCAGTGTTGAGATTTATCTCCGCAAAATTCCCCGCCCTGCCCACGGTCAGTAGGGGACACTGATGGGCTTGGAAAGGCCGCCGTCCGTCGGATGGGACGTTAAGCCGTGGTCCCGTGTGTGGGAGAGCCATACCCTATGCACGTTAAAGAACACGCTGGATGGCCTTGACGCGAGGCTACCATCTGTCTCCCAACAGCTGTTCCAGTGGGTCCCCTCCCCCAACCTTCTCTGGGCCTTCGGGGTCCATGTGACCTGGCCATTTAGCCCATGGTGTGCAAAAAAGTGCCGCTCGGAGGTAAAGCAATCCAATACAATCCAATCCAGATGATTACGCAATATCTTGGGCATTAGGTGGTTCAACTTTGTAACTAATGATGAGGTTAGGCAAAGGAGTTTGCAACCTCCTTTAAGCAGCATATTGTGCAGATAGAGACTCTGTTGGTTTGGCCATGTTGCCCGTATGAATAATTATAGATTGGCGAATAGGGTTATGAACAGTGTGCCTAAAGGCCTCAGTAAGAGGGGGAGACCTAGGATGAGGTGGACAGACAGTGTCAAACAGGACCTTATTAGAATTGGTGTGCAGTGGCTAGATGCAGTAGATGTAGCTCAGGACAGATTTGCTTGGAGAACTAAATTGCACAGTCTGGTTGGACCTCCGTAGCCCATGGCTGCTTGAGGATGATGATGATATAATATGATGTTTTGCTCAGATCTGAGTTTGACAGTTTTGAATAAATGCATACCATCGAAGATTACTGGTGTATTTTTTTTTTGTTGTGCATCAGATTTCCCCCCCCCCCCCCTTCATTAAAGCTAAGCTTTCAGTTAAGTGCTGATTGACTAGTTTCAAGTTTAAATTCTAATGAAATTCTAAAGTATTTTTTTAAATTTTCAGGTGGTGGTTTTTCTGAAAGAGGAAAAATTATTGGAATTTCAGCTGTGTATTATTATGCCATTGCTGATTATATAATAATTTCTTTTTTTGCTTTTTGCTTAGTCATGCAGATTCTATGCTGGAAATAGATCTCCTTATAGACCTGCATTATTATTCAGTTAATAGGTTGAAATATTGTAGCTATTAATATATATATATAATTGATTATATTCTTATGCAACCCATCAGAGTGGAACAGTGGACAATTTTTTTTAAGTGGGGAAGTGATTCCATTGGTTGGTTGTTTTACCTCTGAGCCACACTTTTTTGCATACAATGGGCTAAATGACCAGGTCACAAGGACCCCAAAGGCTCAGAGAAGGTTGGGGGAGGGGACCCACTGGAACAGCTGTTGGAAGACAGATGGTAGGTCCCATCTAGGCCATCCAGTGTGTTCTTTAACGTGCACCGGGTCTGACTCTCCCACACATGGGGCCATGGCTTAAAGTCCCATCCAATGGACGGTGGCCTTTCCAAGCCCATCAGTATCCCTTACTGACTGTGGGCAGGGTGGGGGAGTTTTGCAGAGATAAATGGGAAGTGATTCCCAACTTTCTTTTAAAGTTGCAATGCTTTTGAGTTTGATTGTCTTCCCATGTCCATCTTTCTAACTTTGCAGTCTTTATATACTCTCTTGAGTTTGCTAGTATTTCAATTGTTCCTCCCTTGAGTTTTCCATCATGCATGAGATTCATAGTCAAATACCAAATTCTTAGACTCACCAATTTTATCCATTATAACTTTTATTTACTCTTCTCTACCCAAGTTTTGTATGGTAAAGCATATAAAATCTAATTGTTGTTACGAAAGATACATGTTAATTTCAAAATTACAATATAGATCACTAGCAACTTCACTCTTCAAAGAACTGAAAATATTAAATATGTTTGAAATAATAGATTCAAGTACAAGTTTATATTTTTATAAAAACAAAAATTGTTGCCCTTGATATTTGATCAATATTTCAAGATATGGCTAGTTGGTTGTTTTGGGTTTTATGGTGCAAGCACAACTGAGGACATGCTGTGCCAAACTCATGATAAACTGTAAAAGGCAAACAGATAAGAGCCATTATATATATATCGTCAACCAAAAGTTAAAAACAGTCTAATTGTAAAAAGGTTTAAAACAACAGAAGATATATAGAAAAATAAAACCAACCCAGGTCAGACAAAGTATAACAACAAAGTGATAAAATTACAAGCTGTTGCCCAGTGAAATATAAAAAAAAAAATCTAATACAGGAGCTAAAACAAAGTAATTAGATAAAAGATGTCCAAACATAAGAGGCCTGGACGTAAAATCATGAAGATTAAAATATAAGCGACAATTAAGGTTAAAAGCTAGACAATGAATTAAAATATGCTTAACACATTGTGTGCCAAGCAGATTTCACTAAGATTTTTTCCCCTGGGGCCATGCGATTTTTTTTCTTTGATTGTCATCATTTCTACCTCTAAATCTCATTTTATGTTAATTATTTTATTACTTATGATGTTAATGCTGCATCATTCATATATGAATGACATGGCCCCTCATGAAAATGGCCAACTTAAAATTAGTCAAACTATTAGTGTCATTCATAAATGAATGGCGTGGCATTCAATGTGTTAATGGATAAAATGATGTCACAAAACTCACTTAGGTTCATCGTCTGCCCATAGAAGAAAATAATGTTATAAATGAATGACCTAAGCGGAGCCAAACAAGTACAACTTCTTGCGATTCCTGCGAAAACATTACTGCCATAGTTCGACAGTAGGCTTGATCTCAAATAGCTTGTTTGTATTGTAATCTGTTCCAACCAAGACTGCTGCCACTGTGGCTGGAGCTTGGTGGAAAAACACTGCCTGAAGTCCAAGTATGGAACCCCAGATTCGAGTCCCAGCTGGGTCAGCATTGAGATTTATCTCCGCAAAACTCCCCACCCTGCCCATGGTCAGTAGGGGACACCAATGGGCTTGGAAAGATCACCGTCTGTCGGATGGAACATTAAGCCATGGCTCCATGTGCAGGAGTGGGTTGGGTTGTTTTTCCTCTAAGCGGCACTTTTTTGCACACCATGGGCTAAATGGCCAGGTCACATGGATCCTTGAGTCTCAGAGAAGGTTGGGGGAAGGGACCCCTGGAACACCTGTTGGGAGACAGATGGTAGCCTCCCGTCAAGGCCATCCAGCGTGTTCTTTAACGTGCACAGGGTATGGCTCTCCCGCACATGGGGCCATGGCTTAACGTCCCATCCGATGGACGGCGGCCTTTCCAAGCCCATCGGTGTCCCCTACTAACTGTGGGCAGGGCGGGGAATTTTTGTGGAGATAAATCTCAACGCTGACCCAGCTGGGACTCGAACCTGGGAACTACAGATTACGAGCCTGGCGCGCTACCGACTGAGCCACCCCCACCCCTGTGCAGGAGAGCCACACCCTGTGTACGTTAAAGAGCATGCTGGATGGCCTTGATGAGAGGCTACCATCTATCTTCCAACAGCCAGCCGTTCCAGTGGGTCCCTCCCTAACCTTCTCTGAGCCTTTGGGGCCCTTGTGACCTGGCCATTTAGCCCATTGTGTGCAAAAAAATGCCGCTCAGAGGTAAAACCAACCAACCAAGTATGGAACCAGCAGTGGAGAGGCAGACAGAGCTGTGACTGACCTGGTAGCAGCATCTGCCAAGTCATTGCCGCTGATCCCAACATGATATGAAGTGTGACATATTGGCTGCAAATAACAAAACTAAGGTAATTAATGAGCTTAGCTAAAGCAATAATAATAAACAAATATAGCAATAACTTAAATTTAACGAATGATAAAATAATACATGAATTGGAACTGTTCTGAAAGAACTTTTCACTGATGCTCCATTATGAGTGACGCAGTACAATCAGAATGGTGTAGAGCTTCAAGATTGAAAATCCCCTTTTATATTAGGAAAATGTGGCAACACTGCAAGTGGTGTTGGTATTAATTAAATTGAACATTTTTACCTAGTGATATATAGTAAATTTGTCGGGGTCAGAAAATATTTCATTATTTTGTTATTCTGGTGTTGTATGAATATTTTACTGTAATAACATTATCAAGGCAGGCCCACTGGCTTAGTAATTAGGTTCAGTAACCACTACATCAGTTAGGGTTAGTCAGTTCAATTAAAATAGTCGATTTGTTATTGACCTACAAAATCAATAACCTATTATGCAAAGTGAAAATGCTAAATTTTAAAAACATATTGTTTATTAAGAGAAGTGTCTTATACCATCCTCACTCCCCAGCAGTCACATTCCACAGTTTGTAAACCATTATTATATGGAATTAAATGACCTACTAAACAACACAGAAGACATAGTAGTATAAAGAGGCTCTAAATTTTCAGGTTTGATCATTTATTCTTCTGGTATTGAAATTATGTTTGCCAAACTCAATCCTTTCTGAGAAAAGATGAGTTTGCAAAGACCATAATCCATCAAATCAGATGTTAACCCCTTCAATTCCTTTCTTTTTCAAGAATATAATTTTTCCAATCTTTATTTAGGGAATTGAAATATTTTAATTAGGTTCTCATAAAACATAAAAAATAACTTATTAAAATTAATACCATAAAGCAGGGACATGTGACCTATGGCTCACACATAAAACGGTTTTGTATGGTCTGCTGAGTGATTTTAGATCAGTATTAATATTTCAGAACTGATATATAATATAAAGCAGTTTAAGTTTAAGACAGATCAGAAACATAGGGCCTGTGGGCCACATATGAATTGCGTAGCATTTTGTGGATCATTTGAGCATTATATATAACATTAAATTGTCCAACCAGCAATATAGGTAATGAACAAATATCTAAGTAACAATGTAAAATAATTTTATTTCCCAAAAGTTTAATACTGTATGTTTTTGATAGGACATAATGGTGATATTTTGAAACACTCTATTGTAGTACAATACACAGCAGCAGGAATTCTTCAATGCATGCAACTGCCTTCATTCTGCAGGGATTTGCTGACTGCTCCTATGCATCACACAACTGTGCGATAGTGCTCAGTATGCCTGCCATGGCATAACACTATGTAAAGATAGAACTCTAAAGACTAGTGAGAGTGTTGCCTCTGTCAGTACAAGGGAGAATTACTCTGTTCAGTTTCTTCAAAATAAGTTTTGTGATTTTCAGATTTCCAAAGACATTTGAAATTCAGCTTTATCAAAATGCATTCTCCATTGATATTAAAGATTTCTCTAATTATTAAATTTGAATTAATTGATTTATAAATGTTGAATCATTTAAATCTGTGGAGCTAATGCAATGTTTGTAGGACTTTCAAATTTTACATTTCCTCTTCCCAAATGATTCTTGGCTGGAATGAGCTTTGAAATTTATTTTTCTAAATTGGCAAAAAAATAATAAAAAATATCAAATCTATGATTAATACTTTGATTAATACTTTTAGGTAAATCCTCTAGCTGGCCCACTTACAAATTCCACAGTTCTAATGTGACCCACATTAGCAAAAAAATGCTGACACCTGCTTTAAGAGAAACTGAAGGAAATCTGAATTCAGTCAGCACATTATAGATACAAGCACAAAATAAAGTTGCACTGTTATTTCAGATCATTTAAACCATTTTGTCAGTACAGTGCATTAATATTCCAGCCTGCAAACTATCTCCATTATTGAAAAATGGTACCAATGAAGAAGGTTAAAGGGACTAAATTGAGTGCCCCCCTCTCAATGCAGTCCTCCCTTCTCATTCTCCTGGGGAGAAAATATTCCCCTGAAAGGTGCCAATGGCCTACACCATGAGAAGGTAGGGTCAAACTTAGGTTAGGTTAGTACAAAGGAATAACACACAGCTCTCTTTCCATTTATGACTAGCTACCATTAAATAGTAAAACTGAAAATATAAGAATGTTGCTGTGCAGTGGTCATTGTATTCAAAATATGACAGTGAAAGGTTTAAATATTGTGTTCTAATATGAAAATATTTTTAGCAATATTAAATGTAGCTAAGAATAGCAACAATAATAGAAGTATTATAATTTTTGTATAAATCTAGTATATTTTAATATCGTGGATTTTAGCTAATTATTTTTTGCATGTGTCTTAAAAACCTTATTTATAAGTAAATGAATGATAGTACTTATTAACATTGCTTATCATTATTGATTCAACTTTATTATTACAGTATAATGCTATTTTTTTCAGCCAAGAATAATTAATTTGGATTTAGCTGCTAAAGTCCTAATTGGTAATGCTTCAATAGATAAGACTGGGTCAGTTAAATTTAAAAGTGAGTGAAAAATTCTTTTTTAACACAATACTGCTTTTTATATTTATTCCATTTTTACCTTTAAAATCTTATATGAGATTTCTTTTGATTGATGCTCTTTATTAGTTCTTATGTTTTTTTTTTTTTTTTTTTTTTTCCAAAACATTAACAGTGGGAAATACTGTAAATTTTATACAAATACTTTTGTTTTGAATCAGGGAAGCACTTACATTATCTAAAGTTGAAAACAGAGATAACTATGTGAAAGCTGTTTTTTTTTTATCCTTTCCATATCGTAGCTTGATGAATCATTTTCAGCTTTCAAATTTCAGTGATTCGAAAATGTTGCATCATTTCTGTACTAAGAGATTGTAAAAAACGTTTTCTTTGAATAGAAAATGGCAGTTTAGGGGTACCTCTGACTTGTTCTTTATATATTACACATTGACTGTTTCTTATCAAATATCGAAAATGACAAATATATAATGTATATTGTTGATTCTACTTAAAAAAATTATCAAGTTTAAAAATATTCAATTTGTGTATGTGTAGCATCAAACTCACTTCTTGAGTCACCATAATAGCATCCAGTAGTTTATACCTATGCTCTGGTTTATCATACATAGATTATTGATTGGTTTCCATGAATTTGATCTACTTTTCTGTCTAGCAAAGTTGTAATTCTTTCTAAACTTTTAATATAAGATATCAGTTTTTTTTATTATTGTCAGAATTTGAATCATCCAGAAACTATACACTTCCACTAAAATATTGCTTTCAGTCAATGTTTTAATGGACTTTTGATCTTAAAAACAGTTTATTTTTTACTTTGCTGCTTCTAGAATTATTTTTTATTGCTCAAATATATACTGTGGTTATAAAGAATAATTTATTTGCAAATTGACTGAAAACGAAACCTCTGTGTGATCTCAAATGGCAGCTTCCTCAAAAAACATTGGATTAGCAGTTAGCCAAAAAAAAAAACGTGTTTTTTTTTTTAAGATAGGGCTTATTTAGTGACACTTTTAATTACATTTTAACTAAACGCATGATTTAATGTTAGGATATTTCAATTTTTAACCAAAATTTTATTTGCTATTTTAAAATTGAAAATTTTCACAGCAGTTATGCAAGTGAAGTTCATTCTAAAATGATAAATTCTCAATTTCATTGCTTCAGTTAAACTTTAAATGCTTTGAAAATTTAGATCCATTTCCCCTAGCTTCCAGCACGATTCTAATATGGAATTTATCATGCCCAATAGTGTTTTTATAGACTTTGTACTGGTAACATCACAGTAACCACATTGAACCAAACGGATGTTTCATCCATAGCTATTATATTAGATTCACATGTTTTCTTCTACTTTATTTGTGACATATTTAATAAAGGACATTAATTTGTCAATTAGTTGTTTCAGGTCTTTTTGTGCCACTGTAGTTTTCCTTCTCAGTGATAATTGCTTCCTTTTTATAAAGCCACATAGCCATCCTGTACTTACAATTAAACATTCTTGTTTTCTACACCATCAAACAACTTGACGACCATTCTTGAATCATTTTTCTAAACACACACAAATTCGATGTCCTATGTCTTACTATCCATCATATGTTCCTCCATTTCGTCATTTACAGACTTTCTGCAAACTTTTTTTTTTCGCTTTGATCAGTTTTTTTCTAATATGCCCTTCATCTTATACCATTCATAAATATGTTTGGGATCAACTTCAAATTTTCAAGCTTCAGCTTCTCCACTGTTATCCACTGCATATTTTATTGCTTTCAATTTAAATTCTATTGTAAAATTATGTTTAAGAGCTGTATTTTTTTTTTTTTTGGAAGGAGAAAATGAAAAACCTTATAAACAGCACTTATGAAATGGTGACTGCACTGGTAAACAAGCTTACCAAAATCAGGGGATTTCCTTTTGATTTGCGCACATGTGCATAGACTCCCTAGGTATGAGAATTCCCCTTTCACCAACACACAGGAGGACAGGATACAATATTTAATTTTGCCACAACACACAGGAGGACAGGATACAATATATAATTAAAATGGATGATGGAGGGAAAGATAGGTTTTGGAATAAAATTGTCTACAGAATCCTTATACTCAACAAAATATGCACAAATATTTTATTTTAAAAATTAACACATGCCATATCTCAAAATTTGTCCAAAAAAAAAAAATACCAAAGTGCACACTTGACTGTTTTATGTTCTACTAGCAAAATGTCCATCCAGGAAACATCCATGGGATCATTTCCTGGGTGGGTGGTTGCTTTACCTCTTAGTGGCACCTTTTTTGCACACAATGGGCTAAATGGCCAGGTCACAAAGACCCCAATGGCTCAAGAGAAGGTTGGGGGAAGGAGACCCACTGAACAGCTATTAAGGGACATGGTAACCTCCCATCAAGGCCATCCAGAATGTTCTTTAATGTACATAGGACCAAAGTTTTATGTCCTATCCAATGGACCGTGACCTTTCCAAGCACATTGGTGTTTCCCTACTGTCCAAGGGCAGGGTGGGGGTGTTTGTGCGGATAAATAACAATGCTGGCCCAGGTGGGACTCAAGTCTGGGAACATCAGATTACAAGCCTCGCTTACTGCTGATTGAGCTACCCCCATTTCCTGGGAATTCAACATTGCAAAACTGCAAATTCAAAATGGTGGGCTAACTGGTACCAGATTGTTTAAAGTTACAAAACTATTTGTGATTCTAAATTGTGTTCTGTTATTTGATTTTGCAGCACAGAGTTGAATTGGGAAAACTCGTGCAAAATTTAGGATAATTAGTCAATTATTTGGGGATTTACAATGGGACAAAATCTGTTGCATAACAAATCTCAACAGTTTGTGTAGAAATTAAGATCTGGCAACAATGAACACCATGCAGTGCATACTGAAGAGCTGGAAAATTTTACATCAGCATGCTCAGAAGCAAGACTCTCATTGTGTCTACCCTGGTGACTTTCACTATATTTCATTATTTTTTTTAAATACCCCCTCAAGCAGCTGCTTGCCACAGAGGTCTGGCAGGTTCCTGTCAGTTTATATTATATGCCATAGTAGAAGGTCTGAGAGGATGGTGGGACCTCAGCAGAAAAATGGCACATACATCCATGCCTTACCCGTGGCTCGAACCCAGTCCCTTAGATCACTAGCCAAGCCCGCTAACCACTTGGCCACAGTGTTTGAAAAATTGTTTAATGATACTTTTAGCACTTTTTCTTTCAGAATACACAAGTTATTTGAAGTTGGATTGAACATTGAAGATTTGTATAGCAAAGACACACTCGTATACACTCATATTTTAGCTCATTATCTAAAAGTTAATACAGACTCAATAGAAATGAGTTTTGCAGGACATTTGAAGGTTGATGGGAAATGCAAGACAAACTGATTCTCAGTGGACAGCCCACAGATTCTGGGACTTCTGGCATCCTTGTCTGAGAGCCAACCACTATTTACAAATTCTGTGCCATTAGACATGCTACAATTCAAGCACAGGCTATTATATAGGCCCCTGCATTTATAATGTCATATGCAGTATTTTAATGAATGAATGCTGATTTTTATGAGTCCATTATGTTTTATTGAAAGAATTATGTGTGAAGTTGCTTGACTTGGTATCATTATTTAAAAATTGAAGTGTAATTTATATATATTGTTTTGTTTTTATTCTGATACAGCTAAAATTAGGAGACTTTATGATATTGCCAACATTCTATCAAGTTTGGGGCTTATTCAGAAAGTGTATGTTACAGAAGTCAGAGGACGAAAACCTGCTTTCAAATATATAGGACCTGATTTATTGAACCTTTCAGGTATTTTATTTTAATGTATTTCAAAAAGCTAAATAATTATGACCAGCATCATTTGTAGTTCATATATTTTTCAAATCAAGGTTAAAATATATTTTGATGTGTAATCTTTATTTGTTCAGCAAAGTATTTTTAGGAGCTTCCAGTGCTCTTTCACAGCAATTAACAAAAACATGCTTTAGATCCCAGGCAAGAACTTTTCCCCTGTAATATGTTTTTCTCCAAATTGTTCATAAGATAACCAGTGCTCTTTCACAGCAATTAACAAAAACATGCTTTAGATCCCAGGCAAGAACTTTTCCCCTGTAATATGTTTTTCTCTAAATTGTTCATAAGATAACATAATGAATTTTTGCAGCTCAAGAAATGTGATTAAAGAAATTACCTTTAATGCTGAGGTACTAAAAGACCCAGGTATAGCCAAAGCTTACTATGATGGCTGCTTAGTCATTATGATAAATATGGTTAGCTTACAAGTGAATATGAAACTAACATTGCTGTTCTTGACATCCTTGGTGACTGTCACAAAAATAACATAATAGACAATGTCATCTGAATGATAAGGAAATGTATCACATTCCTGACAGAAAGAAGTACAGGAATAGACAGAATTAACACACTAATAATCTTAACAGACAACATTAGAAGAAGTTTAATAAACAGTTAAGGGGTCTGTTGAAAGTGGTATTTTTTGGCTGGATAGCCTGGTGGACAAAGCAGACAAATTACTTGACCATTTCAATTAGAGCACAAGATGCAGCTGTGACTAATTGGATACACATATGGCTGTTGTATGTCTGCAGAGTTTGTCTGCCTATCATAAACTTTGGATAATATCTGCATTTTCCCACTTAATACTTTATTGGCTGTTTAAGAGGCATTCAGTTACACTGAAATGCCAGTTTGTTAGGTACACCTATCTAGTAGCATGTTGAACCTCCATTAGCCTTCGAAACAGCCCAAATTTGTCAGGGCGTGGAATTTACAAGATGCTAGATGTGTTATGCAGGACTGTTGTACCGTGTGTGGAAATGATCGAGTCATACAGTTACTGTGAATTGGACAGTGGCACAGTCTTGCTGTGAACAACCCTTACCACCTCATCCCAAGGATGCTCAATAGGGTTTAGATCTGGGACTGTGAAGGTCATTGAAGCAAGGAAAGCTTGTCAGTGTGTTCCTGGAACCATTCAGTTGTTGTCTGTCCAGCCCTCAACAGTTCTGTATCAATGCTCCTGCGTCCTCTGAAGACACATTTTCATGTTCTTCGCTGATAACATTGGCCCTCAACATGATTGACAGTTGTAGCCCATTTACAACAAGGTTCTGATATGTGGTGCGTTTAGAGATGACCTTCTGCACACCAATGTTTAATTCTCTGGTGATTTGCCTGGTTGTGGTCTGTTGTTCATTTGTGTGATTCTCCCCAGTCTCCTTTGATCCCTCTGATACATAAGCTGTTTTCGTCCACAGAATCGGCTATTACTGCACCCATTTTTGTGGCCTCCAAGTGTGATGTTGGTGATTTCATGTTAAATGAGCTTGCCAGGTGACAGGAGTTAGAGGGACACAAATAACAGGTCTCCTGGCATAAAGCATTGTTAACAGAAGTCTTTTGTAAACAGTATGCCTTGAAATCCTCATTCCTGTAGCTGCATTGCAAGCTCCAAAGACAGTTGCCTAGTGATCATCTGCAGCAGTTGTGGCTCTGGGACAACCTTGTCCTGGTTGAAGACAAATATCTCCTGTTTGTTGAAACTGTCTCCAGAGTCTTGATAGGACATTTTGTGAAACATTCGATGCTCTGAAAACTTCCATCCTTCCAATCACTCTCCACTGCTGAAAATCATCCATATGATGTCTTCAGGACATAATCAATTCACTGTACCACTGAAGTGAAAGCAAGAGTTGCCTAGAACAGCTACAAGCTGTGAGTAGATTCGCTCATCTTATTAACGCATTCCTAATTTGCATACTTCAGCCTACATGTGGCAACTAAATGTGGGATAGTTTTCTCACATAGCACATTTTCTATGTTGCCCATTTTCAGTGCACTCTTTTACATATATTGACAGCTATATTTGTCGATTATCCTTTAATTTTAGCACCAGTATATTTTAGTCTTAGTTTTTTTAATATTTTTTCTTGCCAGATCTTTTTTTTTTATTATATCACTCTGAAAAAGTCTTATTAAAATTAATATATTTCTCATTTTTGTTTAGTATTTCATTTTCATAAAATCCAGAACTAAATGCTGTTTAATTTGCTGTATAATGTGGCCTATTTCTTTTCATTAGTTATTTAGCAAAAAAAAGTTCTAAAGTTAAAATTGTGCTCTGCTGCTATTTATTTTAGCTGAGCACAATGAAAAAAATGGCTTGTTCTGTGGTTTATCCCATTTTTTTTCAGGCTGGGCACTGGTGGGGTTAAATTTTTTATGTGTTATAGTGGATTAATTACGAGTATATCTGCCTTAGTGGTGCAGTGGTATCACATTGGTTCATGATGACACTACAACTACTGGGATATGGGATGGCATGCTCATTTGTTCTGTCTTAACCTGCAGATAAGCTAGTAGCTTTGTGGGTCTGAATACAAATAAAAAAGAGTTAATTTGTTGTCTCATTAAGGATTTATTTCTTGGATGTCACACATTGATAATATTTGTGTCTTAATATGACTTCAAAGCATCCTTACAGCGGACTTCAGTATTTTAAATAACTGTTTTAGCCATTCATTAACTAATTGTGCTAATAAACATTCATCTGACCAATTATCATCAGATTGTATCGGAGATTCATGACTTCCAACTGGTGATTTCTAGATTTTCTACACTTCAACAACATCCTGATTTGAAATGCTTTAATTAAAAAAACCAGGATGTTGTCAAAGGATGGTTATTTAAACACCAGGATTTTAAAAGCTAATTATTTATTTTAGAGGTAATGAAAAATTCTTTTTGAGTTAGATATTGATAAAGTATGAAATAGCTGGGGAAAAAAATGATTTTGCCATAGATGGGATTCAAACTCACATCTTCCAGGCATGATAACCACTACACCATCACCAGCTAACCTTTTCAACAGCTAATGTGATTTATACTTTCCTACATATTATTTAATTCTCTTGTGGTGCCACTATGTTGGGAAATGGACAATCAAGTTGCCTCATATGAGGGAATTTAATTACTACTGGATTATTGATAAACTATTATGATTCATACTTTTCAAATCTTCCAAAACTTTTAATTGCATCCACTGACAGTGGAAAATTTTTAAATGAATATTGCAAAAACAATATATGTAGGCTAGAAATTTGATATTTTAGTGGTGGAGTGTGATGATCAAAGGGTTTACATTGGCAACAACAATTTGTACCTTCACACTGCAACTCTTTGTTTTAAGAGATTAATCAAAACTTTTTGTTGAGTTGAATAAGTACTTACAAAATGCGATGATTTGTAGTTTTCAAATCCTCCAAAATGCTTTACATTGCTGGAGGGCATTAAATGTAGAAAATGTAAAACTTGAAGTAATATTGCAAGTGATATATTTATGCTAAAAATTCTGATAGTAGAATGTGTTCATCAAGAACAGATACCCAGATAACTTTTAACATAAGTATAATTTATACTCATATGTGTATTTACTTAAATTACCATTAGTTAAAATTCAACTCATTGCTCCTTATTTTTAAAAGGTTAGTACTTAATGTTAAAATTTTCAATATTTAATACAGTAAAATGAATTATTTTATTTTATATACACTGATTGATTTGCCACCTAACCTTAGAGGATAAGGAAATGCAACTTTTTCATTTTAAGGGATAAATGAGAAATTTGTATAAGGCTAATAATATACTACTGTATACATTTTACCATCATTCATTGGTACAAATCATTAATGTTAATAAAAATATAAATAAATACCCCCTCAAGCAGCTGCTTGCCACAGGGGTCTAACAGGACCCTATCAGTTTATATGCCATAGTAGAAGGTCTGAGAGGATGGGCAGGACCTCAGCAGAAAAAACGACACATACATCTATGCTTACCCGTGGCTCGAACCAGGTCCCTTTGAGCAGTAACCAAGCACACTAGCCACTCAGCCAAGGGTGCCAAATTTGGAAAATGAAGATATCGATTTTCTTTGAAAATAGCATCTGTATATATACCACCATAGACAATGTTATCTGACACCAGAAGGTTGAATAACATTGGTTGGACCATGGGATTTGTATTGTATAGAGGAATATTGCTAAATCCCTCTTTGTCACCAGAAATGAAGTTTATCATGATTATCTAATGAGTTAGTGTATTATTGTAAATTAAAATACTGTTTAATATTAATATAAGAAGTAAATCACTGTTCAAGCTGTTGGTTTGTTAACTTCTATTGATTGTAATGTAACAGTTTATGTACTGCTACTTGCATCTGATGTTGAATATGGAGCTAGAGAGTTTCATGCTTGCTATTGGCATTTCCATAGCAGTGAACAGAGCACCACTGTTGGCATAGCTGGGATGTTAGCATCAAACCTCTATAGTTGTAGATTCAACACAGTGCAAGTGGCATTGTCTTTCCTATAGTGACTAATTAAACTATTATATTTGAATCACTAGAATTTAAAAAACCAACAGCTTGAATAGTGTTCAACTTAATATAATTCAGGTGTGTAAAATATATAAAATCCTCTAATTTTTTTACCATTGGAATATAAAAGTTGAGAAACTGAAAAATAATGTTTTGAACAATTTTGTTTTTATTGCAAAAATGAAGACCTTTTACCTAATAATTATCTGGGATTTAAGCACAGTATTTCTATTAAAACATAAAAATTTATCTGACTTACAAAGATGACTTCAACTTCTCACTTATCTGCTGCTTGATATGATTCTGCTTTAGTGTTATAGAAACTGCAAGATCTGGATATAAGGGCTGATTTTTTTTTAATTGGTGCAAATTGGCAATATTATATGCAATGTATTGAATTGCCCTTTCAATGCTGCTAAATATTCAAAAAGGAAAAATGCTGAATGTGGGTTGATACAGCAAATGAAAATGGCAAATATAAGCTATTAGTTTTACAAATAATAGCAATATACACTATTTAAGTGTTAAAATAATTTTAAAATCATAGATATACAAAAATCTCAATCATATGACAGGATTAAATAAAGATTAACTTTATAAACACTAGGTGCTGGACTAGTATCTAGAAAAACAATCAGCTCATTGACACTAATGGAGTAACTGATAGTCGTAGATCAGTGCATTGAAGTTTAGGTTACTTAATCATACCTTCATTGGTTTCATTACTGTGTTCTAGAGACAGCCTCTTCAGTTGCACAAGAAAGACAAGTTCAGATTGTGTGCTGTTCTCCATGGGAGCTGGTGTTTTCACAGGTCCGGTGTTGTTGCTTCTGTATTGTTAATGACAGAGTTCTTTCATGAAGCACTTTGCTGCCTCTGTGGTATGAATCACTGGATGTCATAAGATTCTAAACTTCATGCTCCTATTAGTGCCCAGCTCCCACGAAGAACTTCACACAATCTAAACTTGTCCTCATACAACTGAAGAGGGTCTCTCTAGAAGAATGCAGTAACGTAACCAATGCAGGTATGACTAAGTAACCTAAACTTCACCACACCGATCAACAACTATCAGTTACTCCATTAGTGTCAATGCGATTGTTTTTCTCAATACCACATGACTAATCCAGCACCTACAGTGTTTATAGAGTTAACTTAACCTTTATTTAATCCAGCAAACTCTGCTTTTACCTTCATATTTTAATATGACATGGTATTAATTGAACATAATAAGTTTCAGAAAATAATGCTGAGATCAAATTGTGGTGCACTTGCCTAGAGTTGGGGTTTAAAGGATAACTGAAATGAAGTATGAACTATACAGAATCCATGCTATTACAGTATATCATAAATTGTTACTAGAAATAGCATTGTGCAGGTATCCTGTTGTAGAAAGCTCTGCCTTATTACTGTTTTATAAATTATCAGGAAATTTAAATTTTAAATAATTTTTAAGATATTTACCTTTTCACGTGTTACTCTTTCTCTCTGATTTCTTTCAGTATAGTCTTGTCTTGCTGTGAGTGCAAACAAAAAGCTGCAGATTATTCGCATATTTATATGGTAATTTTGTCTGCACTCACAACAAGATAATCAGCAGTTTATTAACATTTATCGATTTATTTATATAATGTATTTATATCAATGATATATTATTATTAATTTCAGTATTTTTTAAAATTCAGGGCAGATGACTAGCAAGCAACAAAATGATAGTTCTGAAAATGAGCTTCCTTTAAACATGTCATCACAGTTTCAAAAACTTAAAGGTATGTACAAAATATTTTTTAACATTTTTCAAACATGCATTAGTCATCATCATCAACCTCAAGCAGCCATGGGCTACAGAGGTCCAACTAGACAGTGCAATTTAGTTCTCCAAGCATGTCCTGAGCTACATCTGGCCACTGTATACCAATTCTAACAAGGTCCTGTTTGACATTGTCTGCCCACCACATCCTAGGTCTCCCCCTCTTTCTGAGGCCTTTAGGCACACTGTTCATAACCCTATTCACCAATCTATAATTATTCATACGAGCAACATGGCCAAACCAACGGAGTCTCTCTCTGCACAATATGCTGCTTAAAGGAGGTTGCTGACTCCTTTGCCTAATCTCATCATTAGTTACAAAGTTGAACCACCCAATGCCCAAGATACTGCATAAGCATCTGGAATCAAAAGCATCTAGTTTCCTGTTATCTTGTTTACACAGTGTCCTAGTTTCACTACCATAACTAGGTAGAAAAGAACCAAACTATTATACAGTCTAATTTTAGTCTTTAGGTGTATAAGCCTATTTCTTCACACTCTCCATAGATTCTTAAAAGTCCTGGCAGCAATCCCTATTCATCTGTTAATCTCATGCCGCACATCACCAGAATCTGTTACATAGCTCCCAAGATAATTAAACTGTGACACCTGCTCAAGATTGCAACCATTTAGATTAACTGAATCAGAGCCTGCCTGACAATTTTCATCACTTTAGTTTTCTCTCTGTTTATAACCAAACCTACTCTACTACCAGTTTCAACAGCTCGAATGAAAGAGTTCATCTCATCAACATCATTTGCCAAAAGGGCCAAATCATCAGCATAATCCAAATCAGAAACTTTCATATCTCCAGCCCATTTAAGGCCAAAATCTTACCCTTGAAGTGAATTTCGCATAACATAATCAATAACCAAACTAAAGAGAAAAGGAGACAAAATACACCCTTGTCAAACACCAGAAGTAATGCTAAACCAATAGCTACAAGCCTTACCAACTCTCACGTATGACTCAGTGTTATTATAGAGAGCTTTCATTGTGTTAAGTAAATTGTCTGGTATACCTTATGATTTCACAATCAACCACAAATTATGATGATCAACAGAGTCGAAAGCCTTTTTGAAATCAACAAATCTAGCAACCAAAGGTTTCTGAAACTCTAAACATTTCTCAAGAATCTGTCTAAGTGAAAATATCTGATCCACACATCCCCTACCACTTCTGAATCCACATTGCTCATCATGCAATTGCCTGTCAACGAAATTCTTAATTCTATTAAGCACAATCATGCAAAGAACTTTCCCTTGAACAGAGAGTAGGCTGATACCACTATAGTTATCACAAGAACTGCGATCACCTTTTTTGAAAATAGGGATAATAACAGCTCTGATAAAATCTTTAGGAACCATGCCTTTATCATAAAAGATATTCAAAATTTCAGTCATCCAAGTGACTTCCCAGCATTCTCAGCTCTGCGCATTCATTCCTAGCTCTAAGCATTTCCGTAGTAATTTCATCTACCCCTGGGAATTTATGAAGTTTAAGTTTTGAAATAGCCAAAATAACTTCAGATTTTGTTATAGGGCTAACATTGAAGCCACCAATGCATCTATCATCATTGCAAACAATGGGAGTAGAACTAACTATATTGTTTAGAACATCACTGAAATGCTCAGCCCACCTAGCCATGACAAAATCCTCCCCTTCTATAACCTTACCTTGTTTATCCTTCAATCCTTGTATGCCTGTCCGTTTTCTACCACACAAAACATTAATTATCTGGTACAGCTCTCTGCTGTTGTGCTGTCTAACTACTTCCTCAGCTTTGTCAGCCAAACCATCAAGCCAAAGATTCTTATCAGCAGCTAACTGATCCTTTACTCGTTTATTGAGCTCTCTGTAATACTTTCTATTAGGACTAGTAGGGTATTGATTAAGGACATTCCTGCAGTACTTTCTTACTGAAATAAGCTCAAATGCCTTATCACTCAAATAATTCTGCCTCCTCTGCCCCTTTTTTCCTAAAAGAGTACTGTTAGTTTCCAAAAATGCCTGTTTAAAACGGACCCATTCTTCCTCGACTTCAGTAGTAGGCAAACCATGACTGTCATATTGACTAAGTAACCTATCATGGTAAGCTTTAGCTATAACTGGGTCTTTTAGAGCTTCAGTAATAAAGGTAAATTTTTTAACCTTAGTACAACACTTCTTAAGTTTAAGTTGCAAAACACTTTTAACATGGTAATGGTCAGATCCAATTTCAGCTCCCCTATACATCCTGGTATTCCTAACAGAACAAGCCCATTTGCTGTTAATTAATATATAATAAATCATATTCTTATGCAGCCCATCTGGTGAAACCCATGTGTACTTATGTATGTCGTGGTGTTTGTAATAAGTGTTAGTTATTCTGAAGCCAACGAGTTTACTTGCCTGTAGATGTTGCCCATTGCCATTGCAGCTATCAATACCAAAAGGGCCTATCACTCCTCCCCAAAGGTCAGAGTCAGTACCAACTTTGGCATTGAAGTCACCTAAAACAAGGGTAATATCTCCTTTCTTGACAGAATTCAAAATATCCTGAAGTTGTCCATAAAACATATCCTCCTCATCGGCATCCTCAGTGGGGGCATAACAGCAGATAACATTCAAATCTTTAATGCTTGTCTGAAATTTTGCTGTAAGAAACCTTTCATTAATGCAGTCATATCCTAGAAGAGCATCACTAGAATGTTTACTGAGAAGCAGACCCATGCCTTGGTGATGTTTATTATCTTCCCTCCCTGAAAAGAGAATTTTAAGATTATTTTTAAGAATCTGGCCTTTATCTGTCCATCTGGTCTCTTGCAAGCTGAGATCATCTAAATTATAACTGTGGAATTCTTGTGTGAGGACATCAAGAGAATGAGCTCTGTGCAGAGTCCTCACATTCCAAGTACCTATGGAGAGAAAATGGTTAGTGGGATGTTTAAAGAAACTATGTTTATTGAGAGAGGGAATGCCGACAATATCAAACAGCCCCCTAATCGCAGACATGGGGCAAAGACCCGTTCCCCCACCACTAAAGGCTGAAGCCATCTACACTGGAAGACTTCCTCCAATGTAGAATTTGACGATGCCAATAGAAGCAAAGAGTTCAGGTGCCTGCGATGACTTCTGCTCAAGATTATCCACCAGTTGATAAACATATTCTGTGAATCTATTAACTTGGGGCTGTCAACCCACAAACAAACAGAAAACACAGCGGAAAATTTTCCCTCCACAGAAGCCCACCAGTGCAGCAAAATCAGGATCCATAATCAAGCTCAGAGCCATATATCTGTCCAGTCCAGTGGGTTTATATGGTCAGCTTCAGGACCCTGTGTGGTTGACCACTCCTCAGCAGGGTAGAAAAAAGAAAAGTAGCCACAGTTGTCCAGATCAGTAGGCCACACTAATCTGGCAGCCCTCCCCTTCCGTTCACTTCCACAAGAGAGTATCTCTTTTGAAAGGTACTAATAGCCTGCACCACGAGAAGGCGGGGTCGGACATTAGATGCTAGGCCTGGCCGTTTCTATGAATCACCACAAGGGATTGGTGCATAGCTCTCCTTCCGATGACTACCTAGCTACCATTTACAGTGGAAAAGCATAAAGTTGTTCTAATCAAAGTGGAAATCTTAAGTATTCTTTATGTAGATGCTTATCTATTGATAGGAGTCTACTCTTGCTTCAATTTTCACAATTTCAAATATCGCGTGAATGACAATCACAGCATTACCTGTTGACTCTAACTTCTGTAAATCAATAAATATTTTGTGTTTTTTCCACAAAATATTTATTGTTTCAAAATATCACATTACAAAATTATTGCTGAATAAACCTGTGATTGGGGATTGTAGTGAATATGAACATGGTGTAAGGGCAGTAATGGAACTCACATAATTGCAATGGCTGATTAATTATTTAAGTACTGTACAATAAATTTTGTATATTTTAAAGTTTCAGAATGATTATTTTTAATGGGTAGAACTAACAAATTTTGGACTACACATCCACAGCAATCACCAATCCCTAATAAATGCTTTTGTTGTAATGCATTTTTGGAACTACATCCCAGAAACTATTTCCCATTTATACTGAGAATTCCCCATACCTTAAAAAATATAGTAACTACAAATGATTTGAAATTATCCTAGTAACTAAATACGATTTGAAATTATCCTATACAATAACTAATAACATAAAGTAACTTGTAATAAATGATAGAGATAAAATCAGACCTACTGGAGGAGTATATAAAGTTAAAATCTCAGGCAATATAATAAATTACAAGAAAAAAATAGCTATATAGGAAAGACCTACTAAATAATAGAATAAAGATTGACAGAGCACAAATGAGATATAGAAAAACAAAAGCCAACAACAACTCTAGCACAAACAATAATTGAAAATGAAATTGAGATAGATGATCTACCAACATTATTAGCTGCACTCCCTATGAAATTCCAGTTAAACTACATGGAAAACATTCTAATAAATATGCAAAAAAAATTCATCTGTAACACCGATGTCATGCCTCTCCTGGCAGCATGGAACCTCAATGTGTATAGCCATAGCGATAGGTAGTGCCACAAGAGGAGAATCATATATAAACTACACTCTCACAGCTATTACTGCCAGATAAAACCTCACACAACAGAGGCAAAACATGTCACCTGCATTATTTTTTAATGGTCTTAACTTTTGAGTTGTTTAAATGTTTGATAAGTTCAGTCAGTTTAAAGAATTTTAATGGTTACATCTGAATGGAGGGGATTGATTCTAAAAAGTTGAGCTATTTGAGCTTACTTCTAACACAGTGTAACTGCATCAGTAGATGAAAGTCACTAAATTAAGCCCAGATAAGGCATGAATTATCATGTAGTTTTTCTGCTGAGGTCCTGCCATCCTCAAGATCTACTATGGTGTATAAACTGACAGTTTCCTGTCAGACTCTCTGTGGCAAGCAGCTGCTTGAGGGGGTATTTATTTTTTTAATTTAAATATTGAACAATTGCTGTGTTTGAAACCTTATTCAGTATTGTATTAACTGTAATCTCTTGGTTACTGTAAAAGTTTTAGTTACTGTAATTATCTAATACTCATCTATCTAGTTTTTATTTCTTTTCCACTTAGTTCAAAATATTCATTTGCTTTGAGCATGGCGTTAGTTATAAACTTAACTACAGAAGCTTCAATCTTCCATGCTCAATGACAATGTTAATTAATTAATTATTCTTTTGCTGTAGTTGATTCCAACATATATACATGAATAGAATTTTGGCATAAAACTGCCTATATTATGAAACATTAATGTATTTTTTTTTTCTAAGTATGGTTTAAAAAAACGTTTTTTACTTCAATAGGATTGCTTCAACCTAACTCTGGATAATACTGATTAGCCAAAAAAATTGAGATAACTCAGGATAATTCAGAAAGTGGCTGAAAATGAGAAAAATATAGAAAGTAACCCTTTTTTAAATACAAAATTCTTTTTGTCTGAAATTTTTTCATATGGCTCACATCAATCTGTTTAATTACAAACTTCCCTCTTTCTCATAAGTATTTATCTGCATTCTTGACTTTTTTCTACTCTCTTTTTAGTGAAAGTAACAAGACTGCAAACAGGATATGAAACCACAAACCAGGAAAGTGGAAATTTTCTAACACCCACCTCAAACATATGTGAAAAAAAAGTCCTCTTCTTGGGAAACAAGTGGGTGTGATAAATTTATAGATCCACGGTGCTTAAGAAAGGGATGATTACTTGTTTTACCTACTGGAGTTAGTCTGTATTTGCATGGCACACTAAACACAACATATTATTGGAATTGAATTTAAATGGCCATACCATTGGATAACTTTGACCCAATTCTGACTGTGAATTAATGGCTTGATGCTAGAGTAGGAACTAGTAATATTGATGGACATAATTAATATATATATTGTGATGTTAAGGAAGGTAATTAAGAACTTTGAAGTCAAATAATGAAAAGATAGATGAATTTATTATTATTATTTGTATATAATTTAATTTGCATTATCATTTAAATGGCTGAATAATAGGGAATTTTGAGTAGATTTGTTTGCAATTAAACTATAAATAGGTATAAAAGTAAGTATCTCATTGGCAAATATATTGGTTCATGTACAGAACAGGAATTTTTGGAGGATGGGTTCATTTTTTTTTGCTGCCAATCCTTGAGGAAGGGTAAAGTTTTTCAAAATTTTTAAGCTCTGCCTTCAAATGATTTTACCTAAAAATTATCATTAGTTTTCAGCCCATCAAGTGTAAAGCTCCACTTAATGCGGTCAGATATATTTTAGACTGAAATTTGCAGAACTTGATATACCAATATCTTTTTACTGCAGTATTATGCACTAAAGTTATACAAACAATACCCTCCCGAAATCTCATTCCTGGAACCTTAACCGATAGTAGAATGTGCTAATGTAAAACAATTAACAGAAATATATTTGAATAAATATCAAGAAACTACAAATTTACTGGAAATATCTTTTATTTTACAACTGTTCCATTTTGAAAACTTCAGCATATAAGCACAGGATTGCTATTCAAAACACTAATTTTACTAAATTGCTTATTCTTACAAGGCAGAAACTATTTTTTCTATTGTCAATGAAATTTTTCATTTCTTGTTAATAATCAAGCATGGTAATTTGGTTTTCAAAAATTTGTTTAATGTAAAATCTTAACTAGCACACTCAATTTGTTTTAACCAATTATTTTCTAAACAATGAAGTAAATTTTAAATCAAGTGTAATTGTATATTTAAATGTGTATACTTTAAACAAAATTTATTCCTTTCTTTATATAGAAAAGAAAATTATTAACAAGCTGTGCCAATATAGGCCTATTAAACCAGGTCCTCCCAAATCAGAAGCAACAAACAGTATGTAATTTATATGTATTTACTATTGCTTTTAACATTATTTGTCTGTCTGCAATGGAATAATTTAATTGGAAAGAATTAAAAATATTATTTTAAATATATTTATTTACTACAGCTATTTACTGGTCAAATGTAAGACAAATTTATTTATTTTTTTTACTTTAAAAACAGTTTGATCTTGTATTTAAGGGGCAGTAGTGGCTCAAACAGTAGTGCACCAGGATTGTAATCTGTAGTTCCCAGGTTTGAATCCCAACTGTGCATGTATTGAGATTTATCTCCATTAACTTCCATTCTGCCCTTGGTGAAAAAGGGTGCACTGATGGGCTTGGAAAGACTGTCTCTGTTGGATGGGTTGTTTTACCTCTGAGTGGCACTTTTTTGAACATAATGGGATAAATGGCCAGGTCACAAGGACCCGCAGCTGTCCGGTGCATCCCCAAACCTTCTCTGAGCCCTTGTGATCTAGCCATTTGGCCTATTGTGTGCTAATAAATGATGCTCAGAGGTAAAAAAAAAACAGCTCAACCTTTTTATATATAAAGTGATAATGGAGATTATACTAGCAAAACATCCCTAAAAAAAAATTATAAAAATATGACATTTAAATTTAATACAAAATAAATTTAATAAGCAAATATTATGAACAGGCCCATATTATATAAAGGCATATTAGGCTAGTGATTCCCAACCTTTTTGAAACCATGACACACTTTTGACAATCCAAAATTGTTATGGCACACTATGAAAAGAAACATGCTTAGCTATTTTTTCAAAACAATTTACAACCATTTTTCAAATTATGAATTGTTACAAATTTTCACATTAATGTACAAATTTATACTTATTTTTTGATATGCAAAGAAATTTTTTGTAATAAGAGAATGTGTGTAACACAAAGTAGGAGGTACAGAAGGTCTAGTGTCATTTTTGAGAAGTGCAAGCAATTTTCAGTACAAGAAAAATATTAATAACTGTAATATAGTCAGCATAAAATTCATCTGATGTTTCAGGAATGAAACTTTGACACTTACACATTCCAGTAGTAATACATTGGAGTGTGCGAAACAAACCTAAAACCACTCCTACACACAGATGATGATATCTTTCAGTAAGTTTTACAAGCTAGCTTATTTTTTTTTTCATTTCCTTTAGGCATCAAATATTTAATGGATGATAATTAGAAATCAAGAAAAGAATTGTTATATCATTGCTTATGTGTTAATGCATTCCAGACTTGTTTTCATCTAAAAATGTAGCTATAATTATGTAAACAAAAAATCCCCCAGACATGCACACTGCCATCTCCTGCCTGTATTTGACTGACAAGCGTGTCCAGGTATTGGTTCTCGTGTGTCTGATGCCATATCCGCCACCTCCCATCACTATGGAGTAGAACCTCAATTCATTGGAGAAGGCAACCTTTTTCCTTTCTTCCACTGCCCAATGACAGTAGTCCCATGTGAACTGCAGACATCATTGCCGATGGACCTTGGTTAACATGGCCACCTTTACACAGTGTCGACTCTGGAGACTTTCCACAATTTTATGCTGAGCCTCTTACACTTGGCCATCTTTTAGCTGATGAATCGTTTTTACCTCCTGTTTTTGACATTTTACGTTTTACTGGTTATTTTACATGTCTCTGATTTTTACTATATTTTCTAGTTTTTACCCTTGTTTGCGATTTTAAATAGGTAATATACACCCATTTTTATTGTTAACTTCTACTCTTGTTTCTTTTTACTCCTTTTTACTTATCGTTTTTGTGGCGTTTCGTTTGTGTTCTTTTTAACTTTGGTTGTGGGTTCTGAGACTTTTATCCCTTTTTATCGTTTGTTTGGCGCAATATAGCCTTAGTTGCTGTTGCGCCAATAAACCCCAAACAACCAACCAACCAACTCTGGAGACCCATCCATAACAGGGTTCACTCTACTGTTATCAGTGACACGTACGTGGGTGCCCCAGCATTCATTTGAGTGGTCAATTGCTGCACTTTTGCGCATTGATTGCCCTTTACCAGTCAACATAGGCAACATTCTCCTCTGGAGTCAATGGTCTTTGGGGCTCCACAGTTATGACGTCTGGAGGTACTTGGTGTGCTAGTGGTCCATTCTTGAACCACCCTTACTACAGAACCTCGTGAACAGCCCACAAAGTCTGCTGTTTCTGAGATGCTTCCACTCTTGGCACAGTAGCCAATGATCATTCCTTTTCGAACATCTGTTCGATCTCTGACCATTGTGCTCACTTTATGCACTATGGCTCATCTGTCCTGGCCGGCAGCTTATATCTCTGTGTGGTCGACCTTGTCATGTGAACTCTGTGATGTGCCTGGGCAGGTACACTGTGATTCCATGGGTGGTCATATATTCTGATACGACTATGTATACTCTATTGATCTTTTAGTGCATAAAATAAATTTGAGTTTGTTGTTGTTTTCATCATCAGCTTCTACAAGATTTGAGATGCTGATATTCAGCAGTCTTTTATTATGAAGCATGATGCTAAAAAGTTGTATAAAATGTTTAAAAATTATCTTGAAGAGAATATTTATAATGTTTGCAGAATTTTTAAAGAAGTGCTTTTTCTTATATATCTAGAGTGTTATAGAGAATTAAATTCATATCTAGCTATTATTTGCATTGTGATTTTATTTTTTATTAACCTCAGTTTAGTAATCCACACCCATCTCAGTTTAGTAAATCTGTCTCACCATCTGGCAATCTAACCTAAACTTTTGAAGTGCACCTACACGCTTATTCAGAAAAATTAGATTACGAAAAGAGTATTTGAAATTGCATTATGATAAAAGTAATAATTATTGTAGAATAATCTGATTTAGCATTTTTGTTAATATAATGTGTATATATAATATATATATCTTACAATTAATTATGAAAGTTTCAGATTTGAATACAAAATTTTTACGCACCAAAAGTGAAGACTTTGAAGTTAAGCATTATAGAAAAATTGCTAAGAAAACATCTCAAGCTTTGGTGCGCCATGCTTCCTTTCAAGATATTTGTGAAGTAGCCGAAATGGAACGAAAAAAACTTTATCCTACAGTAACTTCACCTGATAGTTTCTATATAAAAAAGATGTCAACAGTAAGAGATGAGAACAATAAGAGCTGCAAGAACCAAATGCTGAAAAATGAAAATAAGCATTCATTGAAAGGTTACAAATCTTCATTTAGTGTTAATAATATTTCTCATACAGAAGATAATGTAATATGCGTGAGAGAGAAAAATATGCAAGTCAAAAATTGTATTTCTAATGAAAATACTATAAATTCTGTTGCATTATCTACCATTGAAGATTCCATTGTTAAACTTAATAAAACTACAGAAATCAGTTCAGCTAAGTCTAATACAGCTGTGCAGAGTGCCAGTGATTCATCGGCTGTGGACAGTCTTACTATTTGTACACCTACTATTTCATCAGCTGTGATTCCTCATAAGTTATTAGTGAACAGTTCAGTCACTTCAAATTCAGGTTTGTAATATTATTATTCAATCTACTGTTTGAAATAAATCATTAATTGTTAAAATGATCTGTATGAAGTAAGAAAGCAAAGCTTTTTTAATGTTAGCTGTTAATTTTATATCTGTAAATTAGTACTACATATGGCAAATTTGAAGTTACTTTTTCAAAAAACATTTCTTACTGTTGAAAATAAAAGTAACATTTTACCTTCCCAATTTTTAAACCTAATATCATAGGAAATGAGTTGATTTTGAAATTCCATCAGTTCAATGTTGTAGTTATATGGTTCTTGAAAAGATCTATTTAAAAAGGTGGTGCATGAAGTTCCTACCAGCATGGGTAGCTCAACCTTTAGCAGTGGGAGAACAAGTCTTTGCCCCATGCCTGCAATCAGGGGACTGTTTGATATTGTTGGCCATACCTCTCTCAATAAATCTAGTTTCTTTAAAAATCCTACTAATCATTTTCTCTCTGCAGGTATATGGAACATGAGGACATTACTTAGAGATTATCCTCTTGATATTCTCATGCAGGAATTCCAGTGTTATAACCTAGATATTCTAGGTTTGCAAGAGACCAGATGGACAAGTAAAGGAAAGATACTTAAAAATAACTTTAAATTTCTCTTTTCCGGAAAAAGGAAGGAGGATAGAAAGCATCTCCAAGGTGTAGGTTTGCTTCTCAGCAGACACACCAGTGATGCTCTTCTAGGATATGACTGCATTAATGAAAGATTTCTTACAGCAAAATTTAAAACAAAAATTAAAGACTTAGATGTCATTTGTTGTTATATTATACCCCCACATAGGACTCTAATGAGAATGAGAAGTATATAGGTTTTATAGACAGGTTTTTCTTGAAACCAACAGTACTCTTTTGGTTAAAAGGGAACAGGAAACAAAATTATTTGAGTGATGAGGCTATGGAACTTATTTCCGAAAGAAGGAAGTGCAAGATTAATATGAATCAACACCCTACTAGTCCTAACAGACAACATTATAATGAGCTTAATAAGCGTGTATAAAGGATCAGTTAACAGCTGATAAGAATCTTTGCCTTGATAGCTTAGCTGACAAAGCAGAGGAAGCAGTTAGACAGCACAACAGGAGGTTATACCAGATTCTTATTGTTTTGTGTGGGAAGAAACAGAAAAGTACACGGATTGAGGGACAAACATGGTAAGGTGGTTGAAGGTGAGGATTCTGTGATGGCTAGGTGGGCTGAGCATTTCAGAGATGTTCTAAACAATGTGATTATTTCTTGGGTTGTTTTACCTCTGAGCGGCACTTTTTTGCACATCATGGGCTAAATGGCCAGGTCATATGGACCCTGAAGGCTCAGAGAAGGTTGGGGGAGGGGACCCACTGGAACAGCTGTTGGGAGACAGATGGTAGCCCCCCGTCAAGGCCATCCAGCGTGTTCTTTAACGTGCACAGGGTATGTCTCTCCAGCACACGTGGCCACGGCTTAACGTCCCATCCGACGGACAGCAGCCTTTCCAAGCCCATCGGTGTCCCCTACTGACTGTGGGCAGGGCGGGGAATTTTGCGAAGATAAATCTCAACACTGACCCAGCTGGGACTCGAACCTGGGAACTACAGATTACAAGCCTGGCGCGCTACCGACTGAGCCACTCCCGCCCCATTGTGATTATTTCTACTCCCATTGTTTGTAATGAGGATAGATGCATTACTGGCTTTATAAAGTTGGCCCTATTTCACATTCTGAAGTCACTTTGGCTATCTCTAAATTAAAACTGCATAAATCTCTAAGGGTGGATGAAATGCTTAGAGCTGGGAACATTTGTGTGTCACATGACTAACTGAATTTTTTATGATAAAGGTGTTACGAAGGATTTTACTAGAGCTATATTATCCCTATTTTTGAAAAAGGTAATCGCAGTTTTTGTAATAATTATTGGGGAATTAGTTTATTTTCTGCCCTAGGTAAAGTTCTTTGTATGATTATACTTAATAGAATTAAGAATTTGGTTGATGAACAACTGTGTAATAAACAATGTGGATTCAGAAGTGGTAGGGGATGTAGTGATCATATATTTTCACTTAGGCAGATTCTTGAGAAATGTTTAGAGTTTCAGAAACTTTTGGTTACTAGTTTTATACATTTCAAATTGGCTTTTGAATCTGTTGATTAACATAATTTGTGGTTGGTTGTTAGATCATATGGCATACTAGACAAGTTAGTGTAATGAAAGCTCTTTATAACAAAACTGAATCGTGTGTGAGAGTTGGTAAGGCTTGTTGAGATTGGGTTAGCATTGCAAAATTCTTTGAAAAGGAAAGATTTTGGCCTTAAATGGTCTGGGAATTTCAAAATTTATGATTTAGATTATGCAGATGATTTGGCCTTGTTGATGAGATGTTGACGAGATGAATTCTTTCATTGAAGCTGTTGATGAGATGTTGACGAGATGAATTCTTTCATTGGGGCTGTTGATGAGACTGGTAATAGAATAGGTTTGGTGGTAAACAGGAGAAAAACTAAAGTGATGAAAATTAGTGAAATGTAACAGATATTGGTGATGTGCGGCATGAGATAAATGAAAGAATAGAGATTGCCACCTGGACTTTTTAAGAATCTATGGAGAGCGGAAAAATAGGTGTATGCACCTAAAGACTAAAATTAAGCTGTATAATAGTTTGGTTCTTTCTATGGTTAGTTATGGTAGCGAAACATGGACCTTTTGTAAGCAGGATAACAAGAAACTTGATGCCTTTGATTCTAGATGCTTTGCAGTATCTTGGACTTTAGGTGGTTTGACTTTGTAAGTAATGATGAGGTTAGAAGAAGGAGTCATCAACCTCTTTTGAACAGTATATTGTGCAGAGAGAGACTTAATCACCATATTGTTTTGTGTATAATGCATATTTTTTAGAAGGAAATCCATGAAAAATAGGGTCAAGGGGGTTGGCTCTGTCAGTAGTGCACCAGGCTCATAACCTGCAGGTCCTGGGTTTAATTTTGACCTGCATTAGCATTAAGATCTCCATTAACCCTTATTCTACCCTCAGTGAGAAAGGAGACACTGAAAAGGCTGCCTTCCATCAGATGGGATATTAAGCCATGGCTCCTTTGTGGGAGAGCCATACCCTATGTACATTAAAGAATACACTAGATGTCTTGATCAGAGGCTTCCATCAATCTCCTAACACTGTCCAGTGAATCCCCTTCCCCAGCATTCTCTGGACCCTTGGGGTTCTTGTGACCTAGCCATTTAGTCATTGCATGCAAAAAGGGCCACTCAGAGGTAAAAGAACCCAGGAAAATTAATTTTCACATAATACATTTCTTTTACGCAATAAACTAAAAAAACTCAACTTCAGTTTCATGTGTAATTTTAGTGTTAAATTTATCCCATGAAATAATAATACTCCTCCATAAAATAAATGTACCTGCCCACACTAAAATAACATAGGCTGCTAACTTTTTAGTGTTAGTAACTAAAAAAAATGTCTATATTGCCTCTGTATATTCTGAAGAAAAAGGTTTTGAACAATGCAGAATTTAGAAATCTGTTGATTTTTAAACTTATTTTTGTATATAAAACAGCTGGTCAGAAACCCTATGCCTGAAAAATAAAAGTTAACTCATTATAAGAAAAATAATTATGTAATGATTTTTTAGTTGTCCAGTTTTGCTAGAAAGTAAATTGCAGTTATGTAGAAAAGAGGACCTTTTTTCATTTGAGCCCACTGAAAGATAAAACGTTTATAAAAAAATAATAATAAATACCCCCTCAAGCAGCTGCTTGCCACAGAGGTCTGACGGGAGCCTGTCAGTTTATATGCCATACATTATATTAATTTTCATTTTGTTCAGGCAGCCACCATAATTGGTAAATTTATTATGTGCTTTACAAGATCAGTGATCAATATGTTATCTATTTTCTGGATTTTGTAGACAATGTGAAAATTATGAAACAATGCATAAAGCACCAATGTACTTCTCTACACTATATAAAAGATAATAAAACTGAAGAAAGAAATGCCTTTCAAAATGTGCATGCCAATGGTTTTAAGCTTAGTATTAAAGCAATAGATGATGCAGGTTGAGTGTGACTATATGTGTTGCAGGTTTAGATGAGGTACAGGTCAGATTAAGTTCAGGTAGCTAAACGTTGACCCATGCAAAACTTTAACACCAAGAACAAATGATGGAATTTCATTGACAAAGTACAATATTATTACCATTCTTATTTTTTTCCACTCTTAAATGTTTTCAGTTTCTTTTGTTGCTTAAATTTTATGAGATTAATATGTTAATACACAAGTTATATAAAAATTAATTTGTAATTATCATTTTTATTCAATATATATTTCTCAGCCTCAAAAACATTTCTTTCTTTCTACCAGCTGTATCATCTGAAGTGATGATAAACATTAGCCCTACCACATTCAGTAAGCAAGTTGACAAAGGAAATAATATTGAGAACAAGGCTATAAATGAGGTATAAATATTTTATCTGAAATTTACAATTTCTGCCATTTAACAGATTTGATCATTTAAAATCTGTAAAATTCATATTTTAAGTGTTTATATTCATATCCAAAATAAAGTGAAAAAAGTATATATACAGGGTGAATCTGAAAAAGTGGGCAAAACTTTACGGGGTGGTAGAACGCAGCTATACGAGCAATATTCGTCATAGAATGTATGGTCGGAACGCAAGCGGTGAGAAGTTAAAAGGTAGTTTTCCACTGTCACATTTAAAGAATGAACACAAGAAGGAGAGGAGATACTTCAGAAAACATTTTATTAACAGGAATGTAATTGAGGTACATGCTCAAAGAAATTGCTCAAAAGAGCTGCCGCTGGTTAGTATAACCAGCCATCCTCTCAGCAATCCACGGTAGAAATGCCGTTGGGTGCGAGGACCGCCCCTTTTATACCATTTCCAACGCCACCTAGCGGCTCGCCGTTTACGTTCCGCCCATACATTCTATGACGAATATTGCTCGTATAGCTGCGTTCTACCACCCCGTAAAGTTTTGCCCACTTTTTCAGATTCACCCTGTATATACACAGTCATATCAGAATAATATGACCACCTACCTAATAATGAGAATAACCACCCTTGGCCTGGATGACAGTAGCGAGACGGTGTGGCATGGACACAATGAGGCCCTGGAAGATTGCCAGAGGCACACATGCCCATTCGCATTCCAGCAGAGCATGGAGGTTCCAGAGATGACAATCTTAGTATTGTAAGGCAAGACCTGATGCTCCGCTATTCAAGACAGCACTACATCTTATTCGAATTGCCATTAACCACCATCCACACTCTAGAGAACCTTCAATAAAATCATTACTGCTGTAAAACAGCAGGGAAAGGACCTATCCTTAGGAGTGTGACCTTACTAATAAAACATGCTAGTCTGGATTTTTAATCATTGAGGTGTAGTGAGAGGTCTTTTCGAATTTTGAGCATTGCCTAAAATGTAAAGCCAAACATATCAGTGAAATTTCCTTCCAAATCTATTTGCCAAACTTAATCACATCTGTGATGGTAAAATTTTGAATTTAGTAAGCCAATCAACAGCAATTCCTAACTTTTCAATTGGGGAAGCTATCGTGGTGGAGACACCTGGTTGGCTTTTCCCATCGGAGCCACGCTTAATAGGGGTCCCCACACCCGTTCGGCATGACTCTCGACTTCGTCCTCTCCATCTGGGACACCAACCAGCAGCCCCCCAGCAATACCTCGAACCCAGAACTTCGCTGCGGCCAAGTTGATAAGCCCACTTGACTGGGCTAGCCAAACCCAGTCAGCAGGCCCTCAACAAGGGCCTGCTGACTGGTTTTTCACTGATATGTTTGGCTTTACATTTTGGCTCCATGGACATCGGGTATTGTTGCAACATCGAGCAACATCGGGGCTCCATGGCGACCAAAGACTTCGCTGTGGCCAAATCGATAAGCCCACTTGACCAGGCCACCCAATCCCAGTCAGCAGGCCCTCAACAAGGGCCACTCCACCAGGACACCAAGGCAGCCTAGGATTTCGCTGGGGTCAGCCGATGAGCCCACCTGACTGGGGACTCAATCCACCTCCATCGAGGTCACAAGGCACATCAGAGACACCGACGAGCCAGTACCCAGCTTCACAAAGGCACCTTCAGATCCTCAATCACATCAGTCAATATAAATTTCTAATCCTGGAATGCCAAAAGAGCTTTCAGGGGACTTTTAATTCGGCTGGTCCATCGATAAGCCTGTCGACCGGGGATCCCAGTCGCAGAGCCTTCAATTTTGTCCTCTCCATCTGGGATACCAACCTGCGCCCCCCCCCCCCCCCCCCAGCAATACCTCGAACCCAGGACTTCGCTGCAGCCGAGTCGATGAGCCCACTTAGCTGGGGACTCCAATCCCAGTCAGCAGGCCCCAACAAGGGCCACTCCATCGGGGCTCCAAGGCAACCTAAGACTTTGCTGCGGCCGTGTCAAGAACCCACATGACCGAGGTACCCAAACCCAGTCAGCAGGTCCTCAACGAGAGCCACTCCATCAGGGCACCAAGGCAGCCAAGGATTTCGCTGGGGTCGGCTGATGAGCCCACCTGACTGGGGACTCAATTCCTGTCAGCGGGCCCCTCCATCGTGGTCGCAAAGGACACTGACGAGCTGATACCCAGCTTCTCAGAGGAACCTTAGGCCCCTCAACCATGACAAGGTGGTCCCCTATCGGGGGGGGGGGGGGGGGGGGGGGGGGGGTCCAGAGATGACGTAGTTGTGGGTCCGCACACAGAACTTGTCGATCCAAATGGTCCCACAAGTGCTCTATGGGATTGAGGTTAGGTGATTTCGCTGGCCAAGGGAGAACGGAGACATCGCTATCGTGTTCCTGGAACCAGTCACACACTACCTTAGCGACATGGCAGGGTGCATTGTCTTGTTGGTAGACACCATCACCACCAGGGTAAATGCCCAACATGAAGGGATGCATGTGGTCAGTGAGGATGGGCAGGTAGCCATTGGCATTCAGGGACCCATCCAGTGGTACCAGTGCATCCCAGGTCATACCAGGAAAACATCCCCCAGACATGCACACTGCCACCACCGTCCTGTACTTGACCGACAAGCGTGTCCTGGTGTTGGTTCTCGTTGTCTGATGCTGTATCTGCCACCGCCCATCACTTCTCTGGAGTAGAAACTTCAATTCTTTGGAGAAGGCAACCTTTTCCCATTCTTTCACTGTCCAATGATGGTAGTCCCATGTGAACTGCAGGCGTCATTGCCGATTGACCTTGGTTAACATGGGTGCCTTTACACAGCGTCGACTCCAGAGACCCATGAGTAACAGGGTTCGCTCTACTGTTTTGGGGACACATACCTGGGTGCCCCAGCATTCATTTGAGTGGTCAATTGCTGCACTGTTGCACGTCGATTGCCCTTTACCACGGAGCGGGGGTGGCTCAGTCGGTAGCACGCCAGGCTCGTAATCTGTAGTTCCCAGGTTCGAGTCCCAGCTGGGTCAGCATTGAGATTTATCTCCGCAAAATTCCCCGCCCTGCCCACGGTCAGTAGGGGACACTGAAAAACTTGGAAAGGCCGCCGTCCGGTGGATGGGATGTTAAACCGTGGCCCCGTGTGCGGGAGAGCCATACCCTGTGCATGTTAAAGAACACGCTGGATGGTCTTGACGGGAGGCTACCATCTGTCTCCCAACAGCTGTTCCAGTGGGTCCCCTCCCCCAACCTTCTCTGAGCCTTCGGGATCCATGTGACCTGGCCATTTAGCCCATGGTGTGCAAAAAAGTGCCGCTCAGAGGTAAAACAACCCAACCCTTTACCAGTCGATGGAGGTGACGTTCTCCCCTGGGGTCAATGGCCTTTGGGGCTCCACAGTTATGACGTCTGGAAGTACTCGGTGTGCCAGCGGTCCATTCGTGGTACACTCTTACCACAGCACCTCGCGAACAGCCCACGAAGTGTGCTGTTTCTGAGATGCTTCAACCCTTGGTGCGGTAGCTGATGATCATTCCATTTTGAATGTCCGTCAAATCAATACCTCTGCCCGTTATGCTCACGTACGCACTATGGCTCATCTGTCCAGGCCGGCTGTTTATATCTCAGTGTGGTCGACCTCGTCATGTGCACTCTGTGACACGCCTGGGCAGGTTCACTGTGATTCCATGGCTGATCATATTATTCTAATACAACTGTGTATTCATATTCAGAAGTATAAAATTATAATTAGGTGTATGGGGTAAATTTTTAGATACCTTTAGGGGTTCATTACCATTACTAAATGTTTAACATCTCAAAGAAATTTGTGTCAACAAAAAGGACAATTTGATAAATTTAATTTAGTAATAAAAATACACATAAAATGATATATTTTGGTGAGAGAGACTACATTTAGAATAAGATTACAAACAGGTATATTTACCTCAGATTTGCAAATACTAGTCAAATCAGTGTTATTTAATTCTTTAAAATACTATATAAAATTATTAAAAGCTTTAGCTATCTTAAGCACTTATATTTAAAAGTATAAGAAAATGTTACACATGCCATTTCAATAGCACTAGATGTTACTTTGTTGTAATTATATAGTATGAATCAAGTTCTATTAAGAAGCTTACAATTTCTTGTTGATGCTACAGTTGCTCAGGGATGGCATAAAAACTGAACCACACTTCATAAAAATCTTACAGGATAAGATATAAAGACTGTTATATAACATTAATGTTATAACAATTTTACTGAAATTAAAATGGAGAAAATAGAGTAAAACTTTGAAATTTTTATGAAGAAAAATGCTTATAAAAATTTATTTTAATTTTTTTTAACCATAAAGGCTCTTTTTTTTTTGGTATGTAACATGACCTTTATCTGTTGATTGTTTATTCAGCAAAAAAATTTCTAAAGTTAATTTGTTTATTTAACTGAGCACAGTTGACAAAATGCCTTGACATATCTCAAGTATATCACTCAGAAAACAAATGACAAAACAGAATAAATTTCTTTCCTGAATTATAAAAAAAAAAACTCTTATTCAGAAATAAGTAGCCTTTCTATTCATTCCATATGCATTATAATTGTTTTTGTCTATTAGTCTTTTTTTTAACAAATTTTTATTTGCATTGTCAGATGCTTTTTTTACTACATGACTCTAAAAAGGCCCTATTAAAATTAAACTTATCATTTTGTCCAATATTTTATTTTCATAAAATCCAGAATTAAATGCTGATTAATTTAGCATATAGCATGTTATAATTCTTTTCATTAGTTATTTGGTAAAAAAGTTCTAAAGTTCACTTTTTTTACCGAGCACAGTTGAAAAAAAAAGCCTGGTCACCTGGTACAATTCAGTTTTTCATCCCTGGCATGGTTTAAAGAAAATTCAGTAGTTCGAATTTTGAAGTTTTTTGCCACTTTTGAATGTCTGTATCTTGAAAATTTGAAACAGAAAAACAAAATAAATGAGTTTTTTCTATGAATTCTAGAAATATGCCAAAACTCGTTGAAATTTGAGAAGTTGTGTTGATTTGACAAGGAATGATCCATCTTTCAAAATTCTTATCATCCAGTTATGAAGATTCTCTGTCAGTGGCTAAACAATTACAGTAACCTCCTCTACAATATGCATGAATGTGGTTCCCAGTTTGTTCCCTGAAGACTAATCAACATTGGACTATGCCACCCCCTCATGTTAATACCAAATAGTGTCACTAAATGACAGCAGTTATCACTGTTACACATTCATGCTCAGAGTCAGAGCAAACATAGTGAAGGTATGGCACATATATGTGAAGCTGGAGATTCAAGAAGTAATTCAGTTTTTGTGAGTTTCTGTGGTAATTCAGTTTTCTGTGGCTCAACCAGTGGCTTCCCATTGGCATCTTGTGGGAGTGTACAGCTGATATATCCTGCAGTGCAATGTGTCAGCAAATGGCACTAAGTTAGCAAATAGTAGTGACTGTAGTGAATGAGAATTTCTGTACCTGTTCTGGACAACTGTTCACCACACACTATACAGTCCAGACATGTTGCCATCAGATTTTCACTTGTTTGGAAAGCTAAAAAATCTTGTAAGATAATGCTTTCTATCAGATACACAATTAAGAAGTCATAAAGTGGCTTCAAGAGCAGGACATCTTTCAATTGGCAGAGCTTCAATAAGCAGATACAATTATTTATGAGACACAGCTGTTATGACAGGTGTCTTAACAAGTCCGATGATTATTATGAGAAAAAATAATACACATATATGGAAACATTTCCTGTATACTTCTTTGGTGTAATCACTTGCCCTTCACAGAAATTAAATAGGGAGCTTTACTTTTTAGCTTACCCTTGTAAACTTAACAATGAATATCTCATTTATAAGGCACTTGGCTAGTGATCAATGAGACCCAAGTTCAATCCTTTACTAAGAAATTGATCTTTCTTGTGTTGTCTTTCTATTGAGGTCTTTCCTTTCTCACAGATCTCTCTGGCATATTATACTGACATGCTCCTGTCAAATCTTTATGCAAAACAGCTGCCCGAGGGATAATTTATTCATAAAAACTTGTTTGGTATTCATCATTAGCAATAAATATTCAATGCAGGCCCAGTTATAATTCCCTTCTGAAATACTGAGAGCAAGGCAAAATTCAGGGAAGTTGCAATCTCGATATTCAGATTTGACTGTAGTGTGTCTGGTTAAATGGGAGATCAGTGTTTTCAAATTCCAGAGACATGACAAGAAGTTGCACCTGGTTGTATCATTTTAATGATGTTCTAGTCTAGACTTCTATATTATTGTCATTGTTAAGATCAGTTACTTATAGCAAATCAATTTATTAGTGATTAATTGTTGAAAGGTTATCACTTTTCTGATGCTAGTTTTTGACATTATAAAATCAATTGCCATTTCTTTGATTTCATAGTTTTTTCCCAATACTTAGCATAACTTTCTATAAATGAATATGTATACTCAAATTTATAAACAAATATCTAATATTAAATACTCAAAGTAGTAATATATGTATATATATGTTACAGATTAGACCAATTGTGAACAGTGAAGTCCTTTCATCTCATCAGATAATAACTTTAACTCCCCAACAGTGTGAAACAATTCTGCGTTCCCTAAATGTGTCTTTGGCTGCAGGTCAAGTGGCATCCATTAAGCTAGTTGGTTCCAGCAGTCCACAGCATCAAGATGGATCAAAGAAAACCTTGGATACTACATCATTAAGTAACAGCATGGAAATACTTGCTACTTCTGATTTAACTTCTGTAAATCTACAAATAGTTCCTTTGAAAAATAATAAGATTCAAGAAGATTTAAAACAGAAACTGCAAAATCACAATACAGAGTATTCATCACCTCCTCTGATTTCAGATATTAGTAAACTAAATGTGTTCCCAGTAATGTCAGAAAACTTACCACTTGAAAAAAAAGATATATGTTTTACCCAAATTGATGATAATGGGATCAATCAACTGTTAAGCAATAGTAGCCAAAATACAATTTGCAGTACACCTTGCACTGATAACTCTGTTGGTGTGTCTCCTTTCACAATGCCTAGTGGTTATGCTACACCAAGTATATCCCAACTAATGAATCCAGTGCTACCTACCAATCAAGTAGTTACAGAAGTGTTAAAAAAAATAGAACAAAGCAACCTTGAACATTCACAGGTTCAGACATCACCACTTGTAAAGTTTACTGATTCTCAGCTACTAGCACAAAAATGCAGTGGGAAAGCTTACCCAGAAACAATGAAACTACAACAAAATAAATATGAAGTAAATGTTAATGGCACATTGTTCAGAGATCAATATATCTCCAACAGCAATCAGTGTAACAATCAAGAAGGGGATGAAATATCTAAGGAAAAATTTATGAGTTGCAGTAGCACCCACTCTGTTGATGTAGCTTACCAATCAATTGACAGAAAAGAACAAGGAATTCAAGCTGATCTTGGACATCATTCTTTGACAACTGAAGTAAGAGAAGCTGCACTGAAAACTGTACAAACTGCAGCAAATTCTAGTAATAAACCTGTTCTTAGCAAAAGTGTCATTATTGAGAAATGTTCTCTCAGTTCCTCTCCTGATACAAGTAGCAGTGAAAGTACCAACTTAGAAATTGAATGTATTTTTAAATACAATAGCGCTAATTTTTCAAAAATGGAACTTTCTAAAAATCAAGATATTTATTTAATTGATGAAAAAACTGTTTCAAGTCCAGTTAAAATACCCCTTCATACTTCAGTTAAATCTCAGAAACTACCTAAAACTCCATCTGTGGGAACACAATGCTTGCCATCACCTTTTGAAAACTGTACTGTAGGTATGCACCAGTTTTTCAGTCCAGGACAACTTACAATGTATTCACAAGGTTGTCATAGTTTGTCTTCATCAAGCTATTTTACACCAAGAATTTACCGCAGTCCACAGTTTTCATATATATCACCTACTTTCTCAAATGTATCATTCCCACCTACTCCAATTGAAAGAACTACCACTCCTCAATTATCTTCAGTGCCTATTTCATTTGGATTAAGGTTTCCTTCTGTAACTCCTTTGTCTTCATTATACACTGTTGGACAAATATTTGGAAATACACTAGTATCTCCTGTGTTAAATAATGTCACATCACAGCAAATGGAAAGGAAAGGTGGTGTAGCTCGTAAACTTAACATGCCAAAACCTGATGCATGACATTTTTTCATGCAAATCTATATTGAATGAGCAGTGTGCATTGTAACATTTTGTAAAATATCAGTATATTTAATATAATTTTTAGAAAAATGTTTGACATATCCCATGTACCTGTGTGTCCTTTCTGTACACTGCATACACTTATCACTGTAAATTACAATTTTAATTCAAATACTCTTTCTAGCTATTTTTAATCTTTAATTTTTTTTAAAATATCAAATGCTTAAATAACTGGGAATAATAATAGCTTTAAATATTGAACAACATTTAGATTGTGCAATCGTTTTTCTCATATATATATATACAGTATATGTGTGTAAATATATATATAACCAACACTATTTATAAAATACTGAAAGATATAAATAAAAAAGTATCAAGGAAAATTATTATTTTACAAACTATACCCTTAATTATAGTTGGTTTGGATTGTTTTATATCTGAGTGACACTTTTTTGCATAAAATGGGCTAAATGGCCAGGTCACAAGGACAGGTATAATCATCAGAGGAGGTTAGGGAAAGGGGACCTACTGAACAGCTGTTAGGAGACAGATGGTAGCCTCCCATCAAGGTCATCCAACATGTTCTTTAATGTGCAGAAAGTATGGCTCTCCCACACAAAGGGCCACTGTTTAACATCCCAGCCAATGAATGGCGACCTTTCCAAGCTCATCAGTGTCCACTGACCAAGAGCATGGCAGGGATTTTGCAGAGATAAGTCTCAGTGCTGGTCCAAGTGGTACTTGAACTCAAGGACTTAAAATTATTAGCCTGGTGCACTAACAACTAAACTACCCCTGCCCCTCATAGTGATAATAATTTATAAAACACTTGATTACTGATAATGGATTAACATCATTCAGTAAAGACATGGTATATACCAGGGTCAACAACTGAGTCAGCAAATGTAATTTCTGTATGGCTCATCACTGTTAATATATAGGGAGCTGATTGAAAGTGAGTGATTAACTGAATGCTAGATATCTGAAAATTTGTATGTAGCAATAATTCAGGGCATAAATCTCAAAATACCAAATCCTTGTAGGTCAAATAGCATTCATATTTCAATCTCTATAATGTAAATGTATGAGAAATGTGAAACTTTGTGAGGGTGACCATAGCTTTCAAGCTCTGATTGTATATAATTATTTCATACTCATTTCAAAACTGAAAGTTATATATTTTAAAGGAGAAAAGTGCATACCTTCCTGGAGATTTTTAATAATAGGAATGGATGTGAAAAGAATTTTTCAAGAGTAATTTTTAAACACCACTGAAACAGAGAAAAAAAAAACATTTTGCTATTTGGTGAAAATTTTTAAATCAAAAACATTAGAACATTATTTTGTTCTCCCTTCACTAGAAATTGATCCTATCCCACTTCATTCTATTAGAAGTAAGTTCTAGCCCATCTCCACATGAATTAAGAACCCTCTGTTCTAAATAATCCAATTTGAGATTAGTTGTACAGAGCAGGGAAAGAGGGGGATGGATTGAAGTTATATACACCCATTTAGATGCAATCTGTGCTTTCAGTTCTGCAGAAGGATTTAGGTGTGTCCTTTCTGGAATTGATCAGCTAAAATCCCATATACTCTCTGATCTCCAGGGTATTAGTGTGTAGGTGAGTTCACAGTCATCACAGATTTAGTAGGTGCAGAGGCAGATCTTTAGTGCAGTAAAAGAGCTAAAGTGGAAACAACTCCATAGTAATTCACAGATTACCTGTAGAAATAGACTTCAACAATTATTAAAAACTTCTGAAAAAAATTATTGCTGATGCAGCAGGAATCGAACCCGCAACTCTCTAGATACATGCCAGAGTGCTCTAACCATTAAACCATGTGCCAGGCAACAAAGAATTCCAGAATAAGACCTATAAATCTTTCATTGAGATGTGACTGAGCTTGCACCATCTATACTTCAGGAGCAGCAACTTTTCCAATTGTTGCTAAGATTTAGATCTTAATGAGGAGGTCAATCACACTTAAGCATTTATTATTAAAAACCATCCTAAATGCACAGATTACCTGTAGAAATAGACTTCAACAATTGTTAAAAACTTCTGAAAAAAATTATTGTTGATGCAGCAGGAATCGAACCTGCAACTCTCTAGATATATGCTAGAGTGCTCTAACCATTTTTAATAATAAACGCTTAAGTGTGATTGACCTCCTCATTAACATCTAAATCATTAGCAACAATTGGAAAAGTTGCCTCTCCTAAAGTATAGATGGTGCAAGCTCAGTCACATCTCAGTGAAAGATTTATAGGTCTTATTCTGGAATTCTTTGTTGCCTGGCACATGGTTAGAGCACTCTGGCATGTATCTAGAGAGTTGTGGGTTCGATTCCTGCTGTGTCAGAAATAATTTTCTCAGAAGTTTTCAACAATTAGAAACAACTTTTTCTTTTTCATTAACATTCTCCTTTTGGGAAAAAGAGGAAGCTGCTGTGAAATCTAGCAGCAGATTTTCTTTAAAAAAAAGGGGCAAAACTGAACAAAAGCAAAATTCAGATTTCTGGATTTTAAACCAAAATTCAGATAAAATTGGAGCTGTTTGCAGCTTTGGAATTTGATATCTACAATATCAGTTATCCCTAGATAAGCAATTTCATATTTATGTAATGATTCCATCACAGTAAAATTAATATCTATTTGAAACTGAAGGAATATTGTGAACCTCAATTGCAAGTTTCTTCTAAAATCTACAATATGGACTGTAAAAGTACAAATATGCAAAGTTGTAGCATTACATATCCATATTAATATAAGGCTGATATGGAATGAATCTCAAATGTCATATTTATAGGGACAATTAATGCCAGATAGAAAGTTCCACATTTCTGCCATATCTACACTATAGCAGAAATAAATAGTGACCTCTACCTGTATCCTCTACTTGAGGATACATCTAAAAACTTATTTTTAAATTATTACACTAAGTACAGACACCAAATTTCATATTTGTATTATAGCCCCATCATGCTCAAATGATAGGTGATTCTCTATTTGTACATGAAGAATGCATATTGGATCTTGAAATTTTAAAAATCTATAACTTTATATATTTATAATACCAAAATTCTATTGTGGTTCCATAACACTGAAGTTATCAGTAATCTCTATTTAACAAAGTAATATCCTGAATATTCATCTTCACAGTTTTTGTCTTTTTTCTAAATGGATTACTAAAGTTCAAAACTCCAGTTTAGCATAACATGTTCCTAAGTAGAATTAGCCTCAGTATCTGTTGGGGATAGTCAAGTATCACATGTATAATTTGGAACTGACTTTTTTGGGTTTTACCCCCCATCTCACACACAAGAGCTTTAGTAGATTAGCTTTGGGATTAAACCTGGAGAAAAACATGCATTTCATAATAGTTTGTTGCCTTTTCTTATAAAAAAAATATATAATTAAATTAGTATACCTATATGGGTATAGACAATGGAGATGAGTTCGGGCTCAGAATAATTCAAATTTCCAATATTTCTTGTAATTCGGGAAAAAAAATTTTCCCTTCAGCAATGTTAATTTTTTTTATGCATTTCTACAGAAAAACAGACTACAACCAGCTGATTTTGAAAAGTTCAAATCTGACTGCAATTTTCAATGAATTGAGCACAAAAAATATTTACTGCTAGTATCTTGCTGCCCACAAAAATCTAAACATAGTTTTGTGTTTCTCAATATTAAAGTAATTTGTCAACCATATCTAATGAAATAAATAAGCCAATCATTATAAATTTCAATAGTGCATCTTATGATGGTATTGAATCCTCTTTGGAAAGAAATGTAAAATTTGCATTATATTGCAATATTGTTAGTTACGATAATAACCATCTGTGTAAATTATTTATTGCCACTGCAATGACAAAAATGAAAGGAAAAAATATTTTTCTCAGCACTTGGATTTTTCACATGGTCTGCTTGCTACTATAAACAGTAATTATACATGAATAAAATTTAGATCTAATACTTGTATACTTTCCCTTTCTTGTTTTTTTTTTTTTTTTTTTTTCATCATTTGTTTGTCAAGTTATATGGATACAATTATGGCATCAAGTTGCCGTAATTGTATCCATATAAATTCATTGTTAAAAAAAAATAACCTTACAATCAAATGGGCACAGACATACCATTTAATTAGTTATGACCTTTCTAGTGTCTTTTTTTTTTGTAGTTATCTGTGTCTTAGTTCTTGAAAAAACATTGCGTTTACAAAGATCATTAGATGGAGTGCTAAGCTGTATAGTCTAAAAAGTAAGAGAGTCAAAACAGGTACACCTTAAAGAACACATTGGCATTTATTTCCATCAAATGCAATGATTCTCAAACTTTTTTTTGCTTACCTCACACTATTTTTTGCCATGCATACTCTCAACACACTAAAATTTAAGTTGGCATCTATGGGAGATGTGCAGTTTGCCTTCAGTTGGGTTGGGTTGTTTTACCTCTGAGCGGCACTTTTTTGCACACCATGGGCTAAATGGCCAGGTCACATGGACCCCGAAGGCTCAGAGAAAGTTGGGGGAGGGGACCCACTGGAACAGCTGTTGGGAGACAGATGGTAGCCTCCCGTCAATGCCATCCAGCGTGTTCTTTAACGTGCACAGGGTATGGCTCTCCCGCACACGGGGCCACGGCTTAACGTCCCATCCGACGGACGGCGGCCTTTCCAAGCCCATCGGTGTCCCCTACTGACCGTGGGCAGGACGAGGAATTTTGCGGAGATAAATCTCAACGCTGACCCAGCTGGGACTCGAACCTGGGAACTACAGATTACGAGCCTGGCGCGCTACCGACTGAGCCACCCTCGCCCCTTGCCTTCAGTAATAAGCATTTCTGTGGCAACATTTGTAAATGCAGAGCTATTCTGTTTACGATGCGTATTGAGGTTACTGTGCACACTAGTGTTATGGACATGTTTAGTGTTAATTTTGGTTTCAATATTAAGATTTAATATGGATAAGTTTTTGATTAAATAGGAAAAGTGAAATGAAGAATCAATGGCAGAAAGTAGTAACAAAATGATTCATTAATTTTCTTTTATCTGCAATATCATCCAAAATTTTGCAGTACACCCTTTGAGAACCATTGCCCTAATGCAAGGCACTCATATTTCCCTAATAACTGCCTAGTGGAGCATCATATTAAGCCTTAGTATGACCTTGTGATGTTGCCATTTAGCCCAAGGTAAAATATCCCTTTTTTTTGGGGGGGGGGGGTATGGTTTTTTTATGGCTAATCTTATGTCATTTGCGATTTTATAGTAAGTACAAGATTCAGATGTACTTGTGAGTACATCTGGTGATATATCCACAAAAGTTTTGTTATTTGAGATCAAGTTTTTAACAAGAAAAAGAATGGCTTATTAACTATCCTTATGCACTGAATAGTTCTATTTCACCTTACACAAATTCCTGACTACTATTAGAAACAAATCTCTCTTACCATAACTCAAATTGAAAAGCCTGGTTCAAGACCATGCATTTATGTGAAAGTAATTCCAATATTTATATTCTTTTTAGAGTTGAAATTTTGTAATTTTTTATTACTAAATTTAGTGTTTGTCAATAATGTGTGTTAGGAGATGAAACTTATAAATTAAAGGGTAAAAATTTCAGAATTTTTTAGATATGTCCTTGCACATTTCAAGAGTAGCTACAAATGGCTTTATATTATTACTGGCATTCTTCAAATCGAGGGGTAATTATTTTGTAAAAAAATAGATATAATCTGAAGTAATTGTACTTCTTAAATTTATGTCAAAAAATTGCATATTTAATAGAATGTAATTAAGGAAAAAAATGTAAAAACGTTTTTCCTCTTTGTCTAATAGTTATTTTTGTAAAAAAAAAAAAGTGGTTATAAATAGAAGTAGTAATCTACACTTTTGATGCTTGATATTTTAATGTCTCCAGTTTCTTGTGAAAAGTTTGGTAGGCATATAAGAATAACATTTCAATTTCTGTAGACAAGCTTTTTTTTACATTATTAATTCATTCAAGCAATGTGTCAGGGTGGCAAGGGCAACATATATACATTCTCAAAAATGGCTCAATACTGGTATCCTGCAATTAAACCAATAACTCATGCCTATAAATTTACATTTATTAATCACGTAACACAGTTAAAGGTCATAATGTCACTCTTAGCAGCATCAGAGAACTGAAGAAAGAAAAGAAATTTTAAAAATGCATAATATATATATATATACATCGAAGAGCCAAAACATTATGACCAGCTTGTCTTTAGGTGAATTGAAGCAACTGAAGGTAAACGACAGCACATGTGAAGGTCATGAAACAGTATAAAATATAATACTGGGCTTTGTTAAGCAGTGTTATTCGTGTTCTTCAGATGGAAAAGGCAACGGACTTAGTGAGTTTGACAAAGGCCAAATTGTAATGGCCAGACGACTGGATCAGAGAATTTCTGAGATAGCTGGTGGGGTGCTCACTGTTAGCCGTGGTTAGTACCTTCAAAAAGTGGTTCGAGGAGGAAAAAAAACTACGAACTGTTGGCAAGGTTGGTTGGGGTTTTATGGTGCAAGGGCAACTAGGCCATAATGTGCCAAACAAAAGATAAAGTACCCCCAACCAATAATTAAAAATACTACATTATAAAATTGTAGAACAACAAAGAACAAGGGTTGGTTGTTTTACCTCTGAGCAGCACTTTTTTTGCACACCATGGGCTAAATGGCCAGGTCACATGGACCCCGAAGTCTCAGAGAAGGTTGGGGGAGGGGACCCACTGGAACAGCTGTTGGGAGACAGATGGTAGCCTCTTGTCAAGGCCATCCAGCGTGTTCTTTAACGTGCACAGGGTATGGCTCTCCCGCACACTGGGCCACGGCTTAACATCCAACAGACGGTGGCCTTTCCAAGCCCATCGGTGTCCCCTACTGACCGTGGGCAGAGCAGGGAATTTTGCGGACAAAGAACAAGGGTATAAGTATAATGTAAAACAACTTAAAACATACAAGTAATAACTCCAAGTGTAAAATACATGGGTTATACAAGATAAAAGCTATTAAAATAACTACGTTTTAAAAAGGAAAAAACCGGCGCTAAAATGCAATGATCAAAGATGTCTGAATGTAAGAGGCTCGGACATAAAATTATGAAAGCTAAAATATATAAATAAATACCCCCTCAAGCAGCTGCTTGCCACAGAGGTCTGACAGGAGCCTGTCAGTTTATATGCCATAGAAGAAAGTCTGAGAGGATGGCAGGCCCTCAGCAGAAAAACCACACAAACAGCCATGCCTTACCCGGGGCTCGAACCCAGGTCCCTTAGATCAGTAGCCAAGCGCGCTAACCACTCGGCCATGGGACGGCGCTAAAATATATACGATGTTCGATACAAACTGGCCTCAATGAAAGAATAACTACAAAAGGAAAATAATTGTGAGGAAACTCGCAAGCCTGTACCAGGACGTGGGCAAGGTTACTCGCCGCTCTTCGGCAAATATGTGAGGAAGTGTTCAGGACCCTGTGAAGGTACCCGAGCCAGTGAACCTTCACAGGGTGGTCCCCTCACCGCTGACAGGAGCTCACACTGAGGGGCGCTGGCAAGATGTGTGCCAACCATGGCTCATCAATGCTAGAGGTGAGAAAAGGCTATCCCATGTGGTATGAGCCAACAGAAGGGATATTGTGGCACAACTCACTTGTAATTTCAATGCTGGTGATGGGAGTAATGTGTCACAACACACAGTACATCAAACCCTGCTGAAAATGGGCTGCGTAGGCCACTCCGAGTGTCCATGCTAACCTTGGTTAACCGTTGAAAGTGCCTACAATGGGCACGCGTGCATCAAACTGGACCTTGAATGATTGGAAGAGGGTATTCTGATCTGATGAATCTTGTTTCTTGTACCATGTGGACGGCCAGGTATGTGCACGTCATTTACCTGGGGAAGTGTTGGCACCAGGATGAACCGTGGGACGAAAACAAACTGGTGAAGGAAGTGTGATGCTTTGGGCAATGTTCTGTTGGGAAACCTTGTTTCCAGTCATTCGTTTGCAGACTATATCTACCACTTATCTAAACATCATTGCCAATCAGGTACATCTTTTCATGGCAACGGTATTCGCCTCTAGTAGTTCCTTCTTTCAGCAGGATAATGCGCCATGCCACACTGCCCAAATTGTTCAAGAATTGTTCGCAGAATATAAGGAAGACTTCCACATATTGCCCTGGCCTCCCAATTCCCCAGACATCAATCCAATCGAGCATCTGTAGTTTGTGTTGGAACATATCCATATGCGATCTGTGGTGGCTCAACCATGTAACTTACAAGAGTTGAAGGATCTACTGGTAACATGTTGGTACCAGATACCACAAGACACCTTTAGAAATCTTATAGTGTTCATACCTCGTTGGGTAAGAGTTGTTTTTGGCAACACATGGAGGACCAACCTCATATTAGGCAGGTGGTCATAATGTTTGGCTCTTTGGTGTAGATACCAGATATCTTTCAGGGTAAAACTATTATCCTTGCTAGCTTCTATCTCATTAATAAAATTACAATCACTTAAAATATAGTTGGTTTCAGCTATTAGAAACTTCTTTTTTGCAAGAGACTTTTTTTTCCTTTAAGAGCTTTCTATACCCCTCCTTCTACTGGTGATATTTGACTAATTAGACATGAAAGGAAATCTTCCAGAGTATGCATGCAGGCAGGGTCCTTCTCTGAACTGCCAATGGAGAATGGTGGTGAAGGAGTTACTCAGGTTCAGCACGATCAAATACACCCAAAAGCCTGCTCAATTCATCATCATCATCCTCAAGCAGCCATGGGCTACGGAGGTCCAACCAGACCACGCAGTTTAATTCTCCAAGCATATCTGTCCTGAGCTACATCTGCTGCTTCCAACCACTGCACACCAATTTTAACAAGGTCCTGTTTGACATTGTCTGTCCACCGCATCCTAGGTCTCCCCCCTCCTTCTGAGGCCTCTAGGCACACTGTTCATAACCCTATTCGCCAATCTATAATTATCCATACGGGCAACATGGCCAAACCAGCGGAGTCTCTCTCTCTGCACAATATGCTGCTTAAAGGAAGTTGCAGACTCCTTTGCCTAACCTCATCATTAGTTACAAAGTTAAACCACCTAATACCCAAGACTCTGCGTAAGCAACATTAACAAGGTAATGGTCAGATCCAATTTCAGCTCCCTATATGCCCTGATATTTCTAACAGAACTAGCCCATTTTCTGTTAATTAATATATAATCAATCATATTCCTATGCAGCCCATCAGGTGAAACCCACGTGTATTTATGTATGTCGTGGTGTTTGTAATAGTGTTAGTTATTCTGAATCCATCGAGTTTATTTACCTGTAGGAGACGTTGCCCATTGCCATTGCAGCTACCGATACCAAAAGGGCCTATCACCCCTCCCCAAAGATCAGAGTCAGTACCAACTTTGGCATTGAAGTCACCAAGAACAAGGGTAATATCTCCTTTCTTGACAGAATTTAAAATATTCTGAAGTTGTCCGTAAAACCTATCCTCATCAGCATCCTCAGTGGGGGCATAACAGCAGATAACATTCAAGTCTTTAATGCTTGTCTGAAATTTTGCTGTAAGAAACCTTTCATTAATGCACTCATATCCTAGAAGAGCATCACTAGCATGTCTGCTAAGCAGCAGACGTACGCCTTGGTGATGCTTTCCATCCTCCCTCCCTGTAAAGAGAAATTTAAAGTTATTTTTAAGTATCTCACCTTTACCTGTCCATCTGGTCTCTTGCAAGCCTATAATATCTAGGTTATAGCGCTGGAATTCCTGCATGAGGACATCAAGAGAATAATCTCTATGTAATGTCCTCACGTTCCATGTTCCTGCAGAGAGAAAATGATTAGTAGGATTTTTAAAGAAATTAGGTTTATTGAGATTGGTAGGGCCAACAATATCAAACAGCCTCCTGATCGCAGGCATGGGGCAAAGACCTGTTCCTCCTCCGCTAAAGGCTGAAGTCACCGATGCTGGTAGGAACTTCAGGCACCACCTTTTCAAGTGGACTTTTTCAAGAGCCACATGGCCTGCCTGAGACACATTACTCCAGTTTAGGCTTGACGATGCCCAACTAGCTAAGTAAGGTTCAGGTACCTGCGATGGCCTCTGATTAGGATTATCCACCAGCTGATATAAGGTATCCCATGCCTCTGTTCACTTAGAGCTGGCAACCCAGAAGCAAACAGAAAACACAGCGGCAGACTCTCCCTCAACAGAGGCCCATCAGTGCAGCAAGTCCAGGATCAATAATCAAGCTCAAATCCATAAACAAGTGCAGTCTAGTAGGTATAAATGGTCAGGACCCTGTGAAGTTGACCACTCCTCAGCAGGGTTGAAAAAAAAGAAAAAAGTGGCCATGACCAAATGAGCAGGCCATACTGAACTGGCAGCCCTCCCCTTCCGTTCCCTTCCAAAAGAGAATATCTCTTTTGAAAGGTACTAACGGCCTGCACCACGAGAAGGCGGGGTCGGACATTAGGTGCTAGACCTGGCCGATTCTATGCATCATCACTAGGGATTGGTACACAGCTCTCCTTCCAGTTTACGCCTAGCTACCATTTACAGACCAACTCACGACTAGTAAAAAAAATACTTTGTCGTGCTTTCTTTAAAAGAAAGTATCTTAACATTGGCTTGTAACACAAAGAGGGCCAACAATATAGTATCACAGACAACAGTCTGTGATTTAGAAAAGTTTTGCCAGCTTGTCATTTGTAATCTTCAAATATGGTATATGACACATGAAGCAGTCTTCCACTTAAAATCTCTAAATGAAAGCTACTTCATGCTCTTTGTATCTTCAATGGAAACCCAGCTTCTAAATCAGAAACAAACTTTAACAAAGAAATAATTACCTTTTTATTGCATTATGCTGAGAATTTTACATATTTTAAACTACCTTTTTGATCTACTCTTAATTATTAGTGATGAGATATTCCAATTATTTCAATTACAATTTAACATGAAGAATCAAATAACGTTTGAAAAAAACTAAATTTCATTTATTGATTGTAAATATATTGCCCATTCAGACGAGATTATTTTAGCACTTTTATATTAAAAATTGGATCTCGTGTAGTATATATATATGTTTACTGAAGGGTTAAAAACAAGGTTTTCCAAAGTAATGCCCATTCAGACGAGATCATTATTTTAGCACTTTTATATTAAAAATTGGATCTCGTGTAGTATATATATATGTTTACTGAAGGGTTAAAAACAAGGTTTTCCAAAGTAATCAATGGGACTGTGCAGAGGTGAATCAAGACTGCATATAAAGAGCTAGGGGTCAAAAAGGGGCTGTGAAATAGAAGTTTAGAAGGTTTAGTGCAAAAAAAGATTTACTAGTCAAAGTTGGTGTTGCTCAAGAATGCATTTAAATTTTTTTTCTTGAAAGTTTGCCTTAAATCCTTTCTGTATTTCTCAAGTTCTAAGCTAGTAGCATACATACACACACTTCCTTATTGATCATCCATATTTTTGTGGCATTACGCCTAGCTACCATCATCCATATTTATGTGGCATTATATATTATGTTACCTTATTGATCATCCATATTTATATGGCTCAAGAATGCATTTAAATTTTTTTTCTTGAAAGTTTGCCTTAAATCCTTTCTGTATTTCTCAAGTTCTAAGCTAGTATGCATACATACACACACTTCCTTATTGATCATCCATATTTATGTGGCATTACGCATTTGATTTATTTAGGATATATCATGTTTGTTCAAGAGAGATCTCATCTGTGATGGAATCAAAATGAACATGACTTCAAAGCAGCGTAACCTATTATTTATATACATTTTCAGTTCACAGTTCAACTTGATGTAGAAATGCTTTTTCAAGAAATGATTCTTAAATCCTAAATATTGTCCAGCACATGACCTTCTTTTTTAATGTATTTTTTTTTGCCAAGCAACCCCAGGTATTTTTGATGCCAGTGACAATGTCAAACAGGACCTTGTTAGAATTGGTGTGCAGTGGCCAGATACAGTAGATGTAGCTCAGGACAGACTTGCTTGGAGAACTAAATTGCACGTTCTGGTTGGACCTCCGTAGCCTATGGCTGCTTGAGAATGATGATGATGGCATAGCAAAACTTTTTTGAAGAGGAAGCAAAATGGAACATTGTTCTGGCTTGTTTACAAATCATTGAATCAGAATGCCATTCTGGTCTTTTCATTTCCAAATCATTGAACGGATAGTGTTCTGGTTTATTATGTCCATATATTCATTACACATGTTTCTTGTCTGTTTCATTTACATTTTAAGAATATGTGTTAGGGGTTGACGACAATTCATAAGCTCATCAAAGGGTTAATAGATTCAGAAGTTTAGGAAACCCTTGGGTTAATGTTTCTAGCTTACAGTATTAAAGCTTTTTACAGGCAAAGTGCTCAGCAAATAGTGCACAGTCATGACATGGAACAATGTATACTAGCAGACTGTTGAACATAATTTACAGTATTACTCTGTGAGGCCACATTGTAGAGCAAAAACAGCCAGCAATGTTCACTATAACATTTGGAGTACACTTGCATAGGGAGGATTAAAAATGATATCAAAAATATTAAAAATTATATGCCAAGTTTTGCTGCTACTGATTCTCAGTGATCTGAACAGAAGAAAATGTAACCATTGAGGAGAGAAGTTGGGGATTATAATTCACTCAAAAACTAATGGTGCCATGTGTGAACATTCTCATAAGAGAATTACAAAAATCCTGATCTTAGTATACACTAATGTCTATCCCAACTGCTAATTCTGATATTTAGATTGGCTTATGATTCTAACAATGCAGCATGCCATTGATTTGCATACATCCACATGATCTGCCATTATTTTTCATGTCACATCAAAGCTTCAATATGTGAATGCACAGTCACACAAACATGCCAATATTAAATACTTATATTTAGGTATTAAAATTACTTTGCTGTAAATACATAGTTTGCAAATATATCAAGCAGAACAGTGTTGCAAAATGTAGCTACTGCTGGTGAATATTGTTGGAATCACATTAGGTACATTTAAATTATACACTGAGCTATCTAGTGGTCATGACACAAACATCACACAATTAGCTTGATGCACGAGAGGGACAATGTTATCTTCATGGTACTTCAACTTGTAGTACAGAAATTATATGTACATTTTAAAACCAGTTATAGCAAAGAGCTTTTAGAAAGCATTACAGTGATAGAGTTGTCCAAGTGGAGGACACTAGAAATTGGAGAATACAGAAATGACAGCAAATAGTGGACACTCCAACACATAGTAGGAAGAATTTTGGGAATTTGCATGAAAGTGCCCTCTGCACAATGAAGGTATGCATCTATTTTGTTCATGGTGTCAAGACTTGTTCTTAAATGACACCAATGGCAATTCTGTGAGTAGTTGCTATAAAACACTCAACTAATTCAGATTTTTGCAACGAAACAGAAATGAAACACAATTCACCATGAAGGGCCATTCAACCATTATTACAACAGTCATGTATGGGTGCATGACAACCCTCATTACACAAATGAATAGCAACATTATCCTTGGTTCATATCTACCCTCAGATTGGAATGAAGCAAAGAATCTTTCATTTCTGTACACATCTCTGCTCAACACTCTACTCAAAAAACCAGTCTTTGTTGGATCAACATGCATCAGGCAAGGCCATTTTTTTAAGTAAAAGTCAAAAACTACTGGTCCAAAATAGGCATTTAGTGCTACCTGGTGGATAAGTTGTAAACCTACATTGGTCACATAATACCTACATAAGAAATAACATTAACAGTATTAAAGCTGAATTTAAAATAAATTTTTGACACATTTAAACATTACAATTTGGCACAATAGGAACACTAAATCAATATCAATACAGTCATACATAACTGAGTGATGAAAATTGGTCAGGCAGGCTGTGATTCAGTTAATCTGAATGGTTGCAGTCTTGAGCAAGTGTCACGGTTTAATTATCTTGGGAGCTATGTAACAGATACTGGTGATGTACATGAGATTAACAGACGAATAAGGTTTGCTGCCAGGACTTTTAAGAATCTATGGAGAAATAGACATTTACACCTAAAGACTAAATTAGACTATATAATACTTTGATTCTTTCTAGGGAGCATATAGTAGTGAAACTTGAACCTTTGTAAACAAGGTAACAGGAAATTAGATGTTTTTGATTCTAGATGCTTATGTAGTATCGTAAGCATTGGGTGGTTCAACTTTGTAATTAATGATGAGGTTAGGCAAAGGAGTTGGCAATCTCCTTTCAGCAGCATATTATGCAGAGCTTGGCAATATTGCCTGTATGAATAATTATAAATTAACGAATAGGGTTATGAACAGTATGCCTAAAGGTCTCAGAATGGGAGACCTAGGATGCAGTGGGCAATGTGAAACAGGACCTTGTCAGAATTGGTGTGCAGTGGCCAGATGCAGCAAAAGTAGCTCAGAACAGATATGCTGGAGAACTAAATTGCACCGTCTAGTTGAATCTCTATAGCCCATGCCTGCTTGATGATGATGATGAAAGATTTGAACTCCCGTCTTTCCTCTCCACACAAAAAAAGGCCTCACACACACACACGCAAATACCAGGAAATTTCTCCTGAACAATAAAAGGCAGGATTGTAGAATTTCGTATAAAGCTTCCTCATCCTCGCTTTAAGCAATATGAAGTTTTCACACACCCCCTGCAAAAAAGACCCTTTACATAAAACAGGGAAAAGAATTTTTTTAAACGATAAGAACTACAATCATCGAATGCGACATACAGCTTCTTCTCATTATAGCTCTAAGCATAGGGTTGCCCTTTTGAAAATAAAAATATGTAGCAAAAATTATTTTTCAGTTACCCCTTAAAAGTTTTCATTTCCCTCATCCTTTCTGGTGATAAGGGGGAAATTTTTTTTTCTGGCATGAATAGTTTTTTTGCAATATTCATCGTTTAAAATTTTGCATTTTAAAACCTCCACTGTTAAAGGGTGATATTTAGGTTTTTTATTTTTCGGCCTTTAGCATTCTCTGTCAATGAAAATTCGAGCTAGATGGTGATTGCAGAAATGCAAATAGTAATATTTTACTAGCACTTATGGAGCACACAATGAAGGTTGATTCATCTCTTAAAACCAAGACTGGGCTTTGACTTCCTGATGCCTAAGCTATGGTAAGTTTAAGAGGCCCCAAATTTTCTAAAATTGAAATCAGGCACGAATCTAGGATGGGAGCAACCCCCCCCCCCCCCAACACCATTGCTTTCAGAATGCTAGTAAAGATAATGGAGAGAAAAATTATTAAACTTGTGCATATTTCACTACATTTCAACAAATTGTTTAAATATTTTAAAACTAGGAGAGAAAATGTTATACTGCAAATGAAATTTAGTCTCTTGATCCTGGTCTGGTGGAAATATGGAATTATTACTTTAAAGGGAACATCAAAAAGAACACAAATAGATGTGAAAATATTATAGTAGCATTGGTATATAACAACTGCATAATGCCGAGATAAAACAGTTTGCGCAATAGATGAATTTAAACATGAAAAAAAATCTTGACACGATAAACTTTAATTTTCTGCCCCCCCCCCCCCCCCCATAATCGTGTGGCCCCAAGCTGTAGCTTATGCGTAAGTGCCCGGCCCTGCTTAAAACGATAAGTTGTATTTTATGCTAATTATTGCAGCCAATATACACCACTTGACTGTCACACCCTATCACCAAAATTTCATATTTCTAGCTTGTTTTATTACATCAATATTTATCCAAAACACTGAATAATTTTTATCTCTAAAAACAAAATTGTACTAGGTGTTGGTTAAACGAGTATCATATAATGAGGTTCTTATTAAAATCTATTATTATATTTGACTCATCAAATCTAAATATTTTGCACCTTTTATACATAAAAAAAATTAAGTTATTTTGTGATAACAAGCAAAAAAAAAACAGATAATGAAACAGATGGTTGGAAAACAGGAGTGGGCTGAAAGGTATGGAGAAGGAATAGGTCCTAACTAGTGTCGTTTGAAAGAAATTCGATACAAAATCGTCCGAGTCTGTGAGACCCAACATGACCAACAGAGGGTTAACCCTTTGTTGACTGAATACTATATATTATATGCTGTGTATAATATTTATTAATTTAATTTTGTAGCATTTAGTAATAAAACTTACAAAATATCTGGAATTACCTATTTTCATGGATGTAAACGTAAAAAACATATAACTTTTTCCTAGAAAATTTAAAACAGTACAAATATCAGGTAACCACAAAAGTTTTTGCCGTTTATGCATCATGTTAAATGATCAGCATTTAAAGAAATAGTTGGTAGATGACGTTAATGCTGTGTCAGAACAACTACCCGCATTTTAAAATTGTGTTGCATCTTATTTACATAGTAATATCATCCAAGTAGTAAACCCAATAAAATATTGAAATGGAAGTGTCGTCAAAGTTCATCAGGTGTTGTTTATGAGTTTAAACTCGATAACACTGCTGAAGAAGCCACTTGAAGAATGTCTCGCATTTGTCATCCCAAGAAAAAAAAAACTTAAGCAATTTGTTTATTTATACAGTTAAATGTGTATTTGTTCTCAGTTAATGCAATGATCAAAGCTATAAAAAATTAAATGACTTTTTTTTGCATTTTTTTTTTCTTGGATCAGAAATACAGATTTTTAATATATTCAATGTATACAGTTACAGTTTTAAGTCCAAACTGAACTTGGCAAAAAGGATTCCTTAGTAGCTAGTGCAGGAGATAAGTTTTCTTCACAAAGGAAGTAATGAGGCAGAAGAACCAGGTAACCACAGATATCTTTCAAGTTCTGCTTGGCAGTCATTTTATCTGTGACTGCTAAAGGAGGTTTTGCTTGATAAGATTTTAACTGAGAAAAACTGCGAGCTTCATCAGTTGGAATGCAATGAAATACCTAAAACAGAATAAAAATTTCTTAACAAAACATAAATGAATTAACACGTCAGAAACCCTCAAAACAGTTAAATACATTTAACGGATTTCTACATTTGGGAGAAAAAAATGCTAAACATAATATTGATATTTGTTAAAGAAAAAAATAATTGAACTTGAGTGTATATATATGTAATATTTAAATAAAAATCATATAATTTTAAAAAATAATTGACCAACTAAATGGATATATATATATAAGTACACACTACATTATGAAAATTTAGACCTAGGAGCTATTCATGTTGTACAAGAAAGCTGCCAAATTTGAGATCTCACAAATCTTTTAAGATTAAATTACAAATAGACAATGATTGTAATAGCTACTGCTATGCTGATAAATGATAAAAATATGCCAGAACAAGAATTCAGGTTATGCTAAACTTGCATTTTTCCTACTAAGAATTCAATAATCATCTGGATCAAACGTTATCTGAATACGATATTTTTTAACTCTTAAACTACAGACTAGTAAAGTTGAAATACTTGCATTTTTTTACACACCTTTTCATATATAGCAGTATTACGAGTAGCAGTCTTCAGCCAAACATCCCTAAAGAAAGCCTCAGAAACTGGATCTCTAACATCAATATTATTTGGGTTACTATCCAGGAGTCCTAAATGTTCCCTAAAAATAAAGTGTTAGGATCTTTTAAAATTTATTGTAATCTTCATTAATCCTAAAATTTAAAGTACCAAAATATCAAATTTGTCCTGTGAGTGCTTTCTTATGTGGTCATATATATTAAAATTACCTCTTTTAACAAGTTCTATTTACGTTGCTAAATTTACAGTAAAAATAAATATCTATAATTACAAGTAACTTTGAATAAACCATAATTTTGTTTGCTGATGCACATCTTAGAGTAATAATTGCTTCATCAAAGTATACTGGCTTCTTTGAAATGTCTTGCATAATTTCTTCAGAAAAAGTGTTGGTACTGTTTTCTATATTACCATAAATCACAGCTTCTAATATTAACTAAAGTCTTTATTTAAAAAAGATCATAGTACATATAACGTTACAATCACCATTTACCTCAACTGCCGATTTACCCCTAAAATACCACAAGTGCTTGGGGAAACACATGCAAACCAATATGCTATTTAGACTATTAGTAAACAAGAGAAATGCACCAATATACTAGTTGGAGAAAGCTTTACACCAACATTTAAAGTTGCATTTTACACTGAAAGAAATCTGAAAGAGTTCATGGTGGTATACCATTTGAAAAGTAGATAGTGGTATCTATTCTTCAGTTCCAACAAAAATTCGGGAATATAAATTTTCAACCAAAGTATCACATGATATTTTTCAACATATCCTTATACCCAAACACTCCTATATTGGATGATATATACATCATTGAAAGGAAACTTTTGACCAAAAACTGCAGAAATCATAACCTGTAGTTGGTTATAATTATTTTCATAGTGAATGGAAAATATAATATATATAAACAAACGTCCTATTGAGCTCACCAAGTTTTATACTGTTAGTAAATGTCATTGAAGAGATTGAAGAAACTAGTTAAAACATTTTCAATACAATGACAGTATATATGAGGTAAACAGATTATATTTTCAAGATTATATTTTCATCATCACTAAAAGACAATGAGTATAATATTCAGCAACTTGTCAATATTATATATCCACGATACAATTATCCAGTGAAATTAAAAGGCATAATCAATTACTTTTTTGGATGTTCTAGTGACACACTAGAATAAACACCACCAAGATGGTCTTAATCCGAGCTCATTTACATCTGCATAAATACAGAAAAGCTTTGTTTAGATCACTAATAATAAGAGAGCTTTCAATCTAGCCTCTGATACATTTAAAGTTAATAAAGAGTTACAAAAGATATTTACAGCCCAAGAAGCAGGATGTAGTGAGCATTACATACAAAAAAAAATTATGTATTAAAACCCTAAAACAGCTTTCATCATATCCAACATCTGGACAAAAACCTGCGAAATAGATTCATTAACTCAATAATGTCCAATGCATGATAGTTTGTTATTCATATGTATTATAAGGTTACAAAAAACTTGTTTGTGCCAGCAACACTTGTAGTCAGTATTTAGCTGCTTGATACATTGACTGCAGAAACATCAGAATTTTCAGCTTCATTCACAATGTGTGGAATGCAAGATTTTGAACTATCACACTTCTCTATTTTTAGTTAGCAAAATATTTATAATGTGTGTATATATGTATTACAAAATAAATATTTATAATGTGTGTATGATATGTATTACAAAATCAGTCAGGAAGTCATTAGAATGACTCTCTTAGATATTGTTGTATTACAGAAAGTTTTCTCAAACTAAATTTAATGCATGTTTTATCATATTCTGGACAATAGTGATATTTTATATAATTGAAATGTAAAGATATCTGAAATATCTGATATTTTTATATGCCTATTATGGATAAAGAGGTAGATGTGGAAGAAATAGTTAATTATTTGAAGGATTTGGAGACCAAGAAATAAAATAATAGAGAAAAATCATTCAAGCAGATGAGCTAGAATTTGTTTTACAACTTCCATATAAGTGAATTGGGTCACTCAGTCTGTAGTGCAACAGGCTCCTAATTTGCAGTTAAGGTTTGAGTCCCAGCAATGAAACTTTCCTCTGTTAACTCCCATTCTGCACTCAGTGAGAAAGGAGACACTAATGAGCTTGGAAAGGCTACTGTGTGTAGGATGAAAGTTAAGCTGTGATTCATGTGCAGAAGAACCATACCCTATATATGTTAAAGAACATGATGATGAACAGGTGTCCCTCTGTCTACCAGCAGCAGACTGTCTGCCCAGTGAACCCCTCCCCAACCTTCTCCGAGCCTTAGGAATCCTTGTGACCTAGCTATTTAGCCCACATTTACAATAAAGTTTCACTCTGAGATAAAACACTTACCCACACTCATATGTTGGAAACATTGCAAAAAAAGAGGATAAATAATGCGTTGGAACTAACAGAAAAGTCGTATTGAAAATGCTCCCTTTAAAATTTTGCAAAATAGGGACAGGAGATAAGAAAAGTAATATTGCTGTGGTGACATGGAATGACCGTAGGCAGATTAATGTAACTATTAACATGACATTTTTTTGAAAAGAATGAAAATGCATATTAGTTCCTCAGCAGAAAATTGTACAAATGTGCAATGGCAACCTGGTTGGGGTTGATTTGATATTTATATTATTAAGAGCACTCATTTAGGAAATGGTGAGCCTATTGAGCACTGCATTCCATGAAAGTCTATAGAGAATACATAAAAGCTCAAGAAAATGAGGTTGCCACTATTCAGATTTTGCCAACACCTTGGTAATTGTATCTAATATATATAATTAAAATTAAATCATATTTCTGATTATTATATAAAGTTTTTCTCAATATAGTCTACTGGAGCTCAACAGACAATTAATTCTTAAAAGTAATGTTGGATTATACCCAAATAAATGTTTCATCAAATACATTTCAGTATTATAATAACAGTTTTTGAATAGATAAAATCATTATTGTTTTGTTTTTATAAATATTAATTTATTCCCATTTTGTTTTTGTTTTTTTCTTTTAGAAATAAATGGCTATATTTAATTGTACATTTGTATCTAATCTTTACTTCCCAGTGTATTATCTATCATAAAATACAAAAAAAGTTAAATATATATATTGATCTATTTCCACACTCAATTTAAGAATATATTTTTGATGAATAAGAAATAATTCCTTATTTGAAATATTGACTTTTTTTTTTAATTTTTGGCACTGTTGAGTTAATGTCCAATATAACAGGGCTACATGAAGTACTGCAGGGCATAGTTAAGCCATTCAGTATATCTGTCCTAATTACAGTAAACAATGTACATAAATTAAAAATGGAGAGAAACTGCTTTCAGCAAGAAGAGTATATATCTTACTGAATAAAAGAATGAGATAAAGAGGAAACAAGGCATTATTATGGGGGGGGGGGGGGAACAAAGAACACAGAACTTAACATAAAAGGGCAGAAGTGTGATATTAAAAAAATGTCCCTTTGTCCAAATGCACTAAATTTTATACCAGTATTCAAACAAGGAAAAATTGCACTAAATACACAAAAACAGTTGGACATGGCAGAACACGTGAAAATCTTTAAAAATAGATTTAAGGCCTGCAATGAAATGCACTACCATGACCTTGACAATTACTCATTGATGAAGAATGTAAGTCCACTAACTCAGATAGTATAACTCAGATACAGTAGAAACACATAAATCCAGCATCTGCAGGACCTAGCACAAAACAGATTTTTGAAAACTCTGTTCCATAACATGTATTGCTCAGCTGACAATTGGATGCATCTTGATTAGCTGCCTGCAAACTGGTTCTAGAATTCATGAATTCTGATGTCACGTTTATCATTCCATAATGAAATAGGTTACAAAAATTTTCAAATGCAATTTTTGAAAAAGTGCTGGACTTTTGATAATTCTGGATTTATGAGATTCTACTGTATTTTTCTCAATATCATTCTTTTGCACCAAGCATAACCTTAATCTCAGTAACTTTTAATACAAACCCTGAACTTCATTAGTACGTTTTTCAAGAGCTTGCATAATTAAATTGTGCTAATTTAGGAAATGTAAAAATTTAGGAAATGCAATACATTTCTAATTTTATTAAGATTTCACAAAATGCATACCTGAAAAGTGCTGTTCGCAGACTGCCACAAAAACGTCCTGCTTCATATGGTTGACCATTCATTACAGAGTTGAAGAAAATAGTGTCATTGATAATAATGGCAATCTCACTGTCTCTGCGTCCAAGCAAACTCCTGTCATTAATGTTTGCAGAACCAATTATAGCTACATTATCATCAACAATCATCAATTTACTGTGGACATATATCAGTTCTGTAACCTGAAAATAATCATACACAATTCTAAATACTAGTTTTATATTAAATCTATATTCATGAAAGCAGGTTATAATGGTTCCATTTGCACATAAACCTTTACAAATAAATTAGCACATTTGGGTTGTTTAACCCTTACAGTAGCAGGCCTGAAAAACAATTGTTCCAGGTTTATTTTTATGTTGTGCTCAGTCAAAATATGAAATTTAAAACTTTTTGTCATATAACTTATAAAAGGAAATGGGTCTTATTATATACCAAAATAAATAGCATTTAACTCTGGATTTTATGAATATATTTAACAAAAATGAAAAATGAATTTTTATAAGACTTTTTCAAAATGATACAGTTGAAGAATTGAAAGATGTCATTTATAATTACATTATGCAGTTCATTATCATTGGTGAAAAATTTAATACTAATATCATTATCCTATTTATCCTGTTCCAACAGTTCTGTGACATCTAGAAAATTATGTTGCCAATGAACATATATAAATATCATATTATTCAAGAAATACTTTTGTGGAAAAAATGAGTGGGATTCAAACCACATCTCCCAGTTTATGTGCCAGGCATGTAACTAGGAGACATGGGTACGAGTCCCACTCATTGGTGGAACTCCATATTTCCCACAAAAGTATTTCTTGGATTCTATTTTCAACAGATAATTCTGTGCATTTGCTTCTGATTAATTCATAAAATTATTTGTAACAAAAGCAAGTTATCAATAAAATGTCATCATTGTTGCTTTTGTGTTATATATTTTTGCTTAAAAACTTTTTGTTACAAAACAGTAATAATTTTAAAGATAAAAATCAAGACAAACACTGATGTGTCATAAAGAGCATTTCATAGGAAAATTCAGACATAAAAACTCTTATTGAACATTTGAATATATGTTTAACTAGAAGAACACATATTGCCTTTGGTACATACGGGAATCTCATTTTCAAAAGAATGAAGTTTTTCATTTATCTACTACGTCAGAGTTCACTCCTAAAAGTTTTAATTTGAACTAATGGATGATGGGGAAAATGCAAATAGTAGTATTTTATTAGTAAATATGCAAAATAAAAACTATTTGTCTTTTATTTCTTAAATATTAAAAGTTGCTTTTCTCACACCCCTCTGAAAAAAGGGGATAGATTATTGCTGTCAATGGAACATCTCTTGGCACTATCACTGAAATTTCAAATTTCTACAATAAACAGATCACTTGCAACATTTGTTAAACCATTTCCATATTTGGTGATCTCTAACGATATAAATTAAAACTATCTAAGTATTCTGAAAATGTGAATTATATTTCATTAGTACCAATCCAACTAAAAAACAGTTTTTCAATTATCTCTTAAAACAACTTTGTTTCCCACCCACCCTGGGAGTAAGGGGACAACTCATTGCTGCCAATAGAAGCTTCATGATCTTTACATTCCACCACCAAAAATTCAAATTTCTAGCATAAATACATTGTTTGCAACATTCATTTGCATTTTAATATTTCTTCAATACCTATCAAACACAAAAAGAATTTTTAATTTATCTCTATAAACAAAAACGTTTAATGTCTACAGATGGATAAACAGACAGAAAACAAAGTGAAACTATCATCTCTTTTTATTAGTTTTTTTTAATGAGATAAAAACTAAGACAAAGCATGTCATGATTATTTTTTGTAACTTATTTCTGTGGTGTTAATACTTTTTACATGATAGAAGTTCATATTTATAGTAAAAAAACTTTATCATTGATCTAAAATAGATATCTACACTCATTAAAAGCCTGATGCAATAATATGTATAATCAAATTGTGCACCTGTTCATTCAAATCTCATGAATTCCTAAATGGACTTTAATGAACAGAATCTTGCCAGAATCTCTTTTTGGGGGGATAATAGTAATTTTCCCATGACTTATTTTTTTTTATCTTTTATGATTAAAAATGTATATCTTAGCAGCACAAATAGAAGTTTTTTAAAAAATGAAATCTTTTCAGTCAAAAATAACTCATTCGTAATTTGAAAGTTCATGCTTACCAATGTGTCCATATTAATATAGTATTATTTGCCCCATTCTCTGTGATCTGTGAAATTTCTCCTAGTTTTAAAATTTTAGTGTGTTTTACTTACTCTTAACTGGTAGCAGTTGATAAACCTAACTACTGTTTAATAGGCACCCTTTTGCGTTACATGGTAACTAATTGATGCAAGAGTCAGAGAACTTAATTTCTGATCAGTGTGCTATACCTTTTTACAAGAAACCAGAATAAATTTGTATTAGCTCTTTAGTTTCTCTGTACTGTATGTAGCATATCATTCTGAATAGGCTGAATTGCTTTAATCTTAAATGACACTTTTTTTTTCACTTTACAATAAATCTTTTTAACGATCACAGCTAAAATTGCAGACCAGTAAAGCCTTCTTCCAGATGAAAACTTGAAATGCAGAATTTGAAAGTTAAAATATATGTAAAGATTGGAAAGTTTAAAGATTGTAACAAAGAGGTTTGCTCCAATTTGTAAACTTTTACACTTGCTGGGTAGCAAAAATTTGCATCCAGAGATTCAAATATGAGCAGTAGTTCCTGTTGGTAATGAAGAAATCACTTTTCTGAAATAGCTGAAATTGTTTTCCAAAGATGCTTAAAGTTGTTTAAGTCAAGTATGAAATAACTTTATAGGCAGGGTAGTTTTTTTTCTGTGTGCATGCTCCCTATCTTGGTGAAATTTTCTTTTATGTGTATATTTTCTTAGATTTATTATTTTCTTATTTATTTCTATTTTTCATATGAGGTGTCTATTTGTTAATGAGAATGAAGTTTTAAAATCTTTCTTTTCAAAAATATATAAATTTTCCACATAGATGAGTACAGGGGTGGGGGTGGATGCAATAAATTTAACTATAGGTAATATTCTTAGGCATATATTCCTTGTAAGGAAATACATGCATTAAAATTTTTTGAAAGGCAGAATTAAACATATGCAAATCTGACACTAAAGCTATTTGAGTCATCAGTATACTAGGCAAACAGTTATATTTGCTTTGCACCAGCTTAACATAGAATATTCCATACAATTCTGTAGGTAATATTTGCCATTTTTTGTCATTGTTCCTATAGCTAGAGCAGATGTTCCTATAGCTATAGCATTAAAATTATTACTATATATTATTGCATCAACAAACACATTTAGCTACAAATTATGTATGTGCTATTTTTTAAATATAGTAATCAAAAATATATTTTACCACTCATATCATATCATAATGTCACAACTGTAATAATCAAAAATATCAGTCACTAGTGTCAGATTTATTTGTCCACTCTGATAGTTGAAAGAAACATTACAGATAATTTTACTAATCTAGCTTACCAGTGTATTATTAAGGACTCCATATTTCCGCAATCCATAGAAAGAAATATAATGTGATGGATCACTTACTATAAAACATAGCAAAAAGAAAAAAACATATTTCAGGAAGTTATTTTCCACATTTCTTTTCAGGTATTTAATTACTAATATGGAAAAATAAGTAACCACAGAAAGGATGGTTACTTCAGATTACACATATAATATAGTCATTTATTCAATAACAATGTAATTGCATTCTTGAAGAACTTCACATTATGGAGAAAATCACATAATACTAACCATTAATTCAATTAGAAAAAACTGGTTAGAGGGTAGAAGGCACTAACATTTTTTTGATACTAATTCCTATATTACTTTTATGTATTATGAGTTATTTTATAGAAGCATTCATTAAGTGAGGCTGATATAAGACTAAAGCTGATATACACCTAGTTAGAAGTAGTAAAATATATTAAGGTACCTTTCAGGAACTGAAACACATTGGTAGTGAGATGGCAGAATTTGATGTGACAAAAAAAGGGAATTAAGGGATAAGGATGGCAAGGTGAGATTTCTATCATGGCTAGATCAGCTCAGCATTTCAGAAATGTTCTGAACAATGTGGTTAGTTCTACTCTCATTATTTGTAATGGAGACTGATGTATTAACCCTTCCAGGGCCCAAGTTAATTATACATGTTGACAGAGTCCAAAATGAGAGCCCAGAAATGTAACTGTTTTTAGTACATACAAGAAACTTCATATTTTTAATAATAAATATCTCATTTAAAGTTTTTTTAATATATATATTCAGAAAAACTTATATTTTTAAAGGTATTAAAAATTTCTTTTCAATTTCTAATCAATAATGGCATAAAATACATAAGCCACACTTCCAGTCACCATTTAGATAGCACAAATCTGCAATCACCACATTTTCTCTTTCTAATGAAATAAAACTTTTCTAATGCTAACTTTGTGGTTTAGGTTATGATCTGAATTGTTGCCACTAATTTTTTATTAAAAATTTTAAAAACTTCTGAAAATTAACAGTAAAATATTAATATTTTTACAGAACAATTTTTATATTTTAAAACTTTTTTATATTTTAAAAGTATATTTTCAATAATTTTATTTATGTAAATATTAATTGTTCTATAAATGGTAGATAGGTAGTCACTGGAAGGAGAGCTATGCAACAATCCTCTGTGATGATGCATAGAACCGGCCAGGCCTAGCACCTAATGTCTGACCCCACCTTCTCATGGTGTAGACTGTTAGTACCTTTCAAAAGAGATACTCTCTTGTGGAAGTGAACAGAAGGGGAGGGCTGCCAGTGTGGCCTACTGATCTGGACAACTATGGCTACTTTTCTTTTTTTTCTACCCTGCTGAGGAGTGGTCAACCACACAGGGTCCTGGTGCTGACCATATAAACCCACTGGACAGATATATGGCTCTCAGCTTGATTATGGATCCTGATTTTGCTGCATTGGTGGGCTTCTGTGGAGGGATAATCTTCCGCTGTGTTTTCTCTTTGTTTGTGGGTTGACAGCCCCAAGTGAATAGATTCACAGGATATGTTTATCAGCTGGTGGATAATCCTGAGCAGATGTCATCGCAGGCACCTGAACTCTTTGCTTCTATTGGCATCGTCATATTCTACACTGGAGGAAGTCTTCCAGTGTAGATGGCTTCAGCCTTTAGTGGTGGGGGAACAGGTCTTTGTCCCATGTCTGCGATTAGGGGGCTGTTTGATATTCTCGGCATTCCCTCTCTCAATAAACATAGTTTCTTTAAACATCCCACTAACCATTTTCTCTCCATAGGTAGTTGGAATGTGCGGATTCTGCACAGAGCTCTTTCGCTTGATGTCCTCATACAAGAATTCCACCATTATAATTTAGATATTCTCGGCTTGCAAAAGACCAGATGGACAGATAAAGGTCAGATTCTTAAAAATAATCTTAAATTTCTCTTTTCAGGGAGGGACAACAATAAGCATCACCAAGGCATGGGTCTGCTTCTCAGCAGACACGCTAGTGATGCTCTTCTAGGATATGAGTGCATTAATGAAAGGTTTCTTATGGCAAAATTTCAGACAAGCATTAAAGACTTGAATGTTATCTGCTGTTATGCCCCAACTGAGGATGCCAACGAGGATAGGAAGGATAGGTTTTACGGACAAATTCAGGATATTTTGAATTCTATCAAGAAAGGAGATATTACCCTTGTTCTAGGTGACTTCAATGCACAAGTTGGTACTGACTCTGACCTTTGGGGAGGCCTTTTTGGTATCTTTTGGACCTTTGGATAGGCCCTTTTGGTATTGGTAGCTGCAACGGCAATGGGCAACGTCTCCTACAGGTAAGTAAACTCAATGGTTTCAGAATAACTAACACGTATTACAAACACTGCAACATACATAAATACAAATGGGTTTCACCTGATGGGCTGCATAAGAATATAATTGATTATATATTAATTAACAGCAAATGGGCTAGTTCTGTTAGGAATACCAGGGCATATAGGGGAGCTGAAATTGGATCTGACAATTACTTTGTTAAAAATGTCTTTCAACTTAAACTTAAAAAGTGTTGTGCTAGGGTTAAAAAATTTACTTTTAATACTGAAGCTCTGAAAGACCCAGTTATTGCCAAAGCTTACCATGATAGGTTACTTAGTCATTATGACAGTCATGGTATGCTTACTACTGAAGTTGAGGAAGAATGGGATCATTTTAAACAGGCTTTTTTGGACACTAACAGTGCTTTTTTAGGAAAAAAGGAGCAGAGGAGGCAGAATTATCTGAGTGATAAGGCACTTGAGCTTATTTCGGAAAGAAGGAATTGCAGGAATGCCCTTAATCAGTACCCTACTAGTCCTAATAGAAAGCATTACAGAGAGCTTAATAAATGTGTAAAGGATCAGTTAGCTGCTGATAAGAATCTTTGGCTTGATGGCTTGGCTGACAAAGCTGAGGAAGCAGTTAGGCAGCACAACAGCAGAGAGCTGTACCAGGTAGTTAATGTTTTATGTGGTAGAAAACGGACAGGCATACAAGGATTGAAGGATAAACAAGGTAAGGTTATAGAAGATAAGGTAAGGTTATAGAAGATAAGGTATGGTTATAGAAGGTCATGGCTAAGTGGGCTGAGCATTTTAGTGATGTTCTAAACAATGTGGTTAGTTCTACCCCCATTGTTTGCAATAATGATAGATGCATTGGTGGCTTTAACGTTGGCCCTATAACACAATCTAAAGTTATTTTTGCTATTTCTAAACTTAAATTTCATAAATCTCCAGGGGTAGATGAAATTACTACGGAAATGCTTAGAGCTGGGAATGTTTTGGTTACCACTTGGATGACTAAAATTCTGAATATCTTTTATGATAAAGGCATGGTTCCTAAGGATTTTATCAGAGCTATTGTTATCCCTATTTTCAAAAAAGATGATCGCAGTTCTTGTGACAACTATAGGGCTCTGTTCCAGGTAAAGTTCTTTCCATGATTGTGCATAACAGAATTAAGAATCTGGTTGACAGTCAATTGCATGATGAGCAATGTGGATTCAGAAGTGGTAGGGGATGTGTGGATCAGATATTTTCACTTAGGCAGATTTTTGAGAAATGTTTAGAGTTTCAGAAACCTTTGGTTGCTAGCTTTGTTGATTTCAAAAAGGCTTTCGACTCTGCTGATCGTCATAATTTGTGGTTGATTGTGAGATCATATGGTATACCAGACAAGTTAGTTAATGTAATGAAAGCTCTCTATAATAACACTGAGTCGTGTGTGACAGTTGGTAAGGCTTGTAGCAACTGGTTTAGCATTACTTCTGGTGTTCGACAAGGGTGCATTTTGTCTCCTTTTCTCTTTAGCTTGGTTATTGATTATGTTATGTGAAATTCACTGCAAGGGAAAGATTTTGGCCTTAAATGGACCGGAGATATGAAAATTTCTGATTTAGATTATGCTGATGATTTAGCCCTTTTGGCAAATGATGTTGATGAGATGAACTCTTTCATTCGAGCTGTTGATGAAACTTGTAGTAGAGTAGGTTTGGTTATAAACAGAGAGAAAACTAAAGTGATGAAAATTGGTTAGGCAGGCTGTGATTCAGTTAATCTGAATGGTTGCAGTCTTGAGCAGGTGTCACAGTTTAATTATCTTGGGAGCTATGTAACAGATAATGGTGATGTGCGGCATGAGATTAACAGAAGAATAGGGATTGCTGCCGGGACTTTTAAGAATCTATGGAGAGTGTGGAGAAATAGGCTTATACACCTAAAGACTAAAATTAGACTGTATAACAGTTTGGTTCTTTCTAGGGTTAGTTATGGTAGTGAAACTTGGACACTTTGTAAACAAGATAACAGGAAACTAGATGCTTTTGATTCCAGATGCTTACGCAGTATCTTGGGCATTAGGTGGTTCAACTTTGTAACTAATGATGAGGTTAGGCAAAGGAGTCAGCAACCTCCTTTAAGCAGCATATTGTGCAGAGAGAGACTCCGTTGGTTTGGCCATGTTGCTCGTATGAATAATTATAGATTGGTGAATAGGGTTATGAACAGTGTGCTTAAAGGCCTCAGAAAGAGGGGGAGACCTAGGATGCGGTGGGCAGACAATGTCAAACAGGACCTTATTAGAATTGGTGTGCAGTGGCCAGATGCAGTAGATGTAGCTCAGGACAGACTTGCTTGGAGAACTAAATTGCATGGTCTGTTTGGACCTCCGTAGCCCATGGTTGCTTGAGGATGATGATGATATCTATTATATATATATACATATAAATTTTAAAATCATAAATGGCTGCATTATCATCAATGATGAGCTGAGCAAAATTCATCCCCATAATGAAGTTTTTTTTCGTTTGCTTTTTTGCAATCGGACTTGGATGAGTTTTGAAGGCTTTCCTGATGCTGAAAGCAGTATATGTGATGAGATTTTTTTTTCAATTCAGATGGAAGAAAAGATTTCAGTTTCTTAAGTTTTACAGAATTAAATCTCAATTGCCATGCCAAACCCTTTTTTCTACTGCATCACTTTGAAAAGTCTATTGTTTTTTAAATTCTAAAGTTAACTCGTTTACTTGATTCAGCAGAGTTGGCAAAAAGCCTCAACTTTTCTCAAAGCATAGTACTGAGAAAAAAATTAGAAGAAAGTAATTTTCTTGTTTGAAGTAAAAAAAATTTTTTTAACCAGAAAAAATATCCTTTCTAATGATATGAATTATAATTATTTTTATAGATTAGTTTTTTTAAAACAAATTTATATTTATTTGTCAGATGTTGCCCTTGCCAGAAGCACCCCCAGAAATTTCAGACACTTTTTGAGGGATCACTCCCAACCCATGGCAGCTAGGAACCCAATTTATTACAAAAACAGGGTAAGAACTAAGTGGGGACCATCCCACCAAATTTAGGACTGATCACTCAAGTATTAGAGGTACCATGGAAAAACTACCAATTTCTGCCACCCATAATGTCACACATGTCCATCTGCCTGTTCAGAATTATGGCTGTTGTATATTATGATGGGTTGCATGACTTTTTGATCACTCTGTTTATTATGACACAATTGATAACCCAACTGACAATGCAAGTGGCAGTGCAATTGACAACCCAATTAACACTGCAATTCACAAAATTGACAACCAAATAGTTGTAATTCATAACCCAATTGACACTGCAACTGATGCAATTCATAACCCAATTGACACTGCAACTGATGCAATTCATAACCCAATTGACACTGTAACTGATGCAATTCATAACCCAATTGACACTGCAACTAATGCAATTTAAAACCCAACTGACACTGCAATTGACAAAACTGAGAATCCAATTGTCACTGAAACTGATAAAATTGACAACCCAACCAAATCTGTAATTCACAAACAATTTGACACAACTGATAACCAAACTGATGCTGCAATTCACACACAATTCACAACCCAATTGACACTGCAACTGATACAATTGAAAACTCAACAGACTTTGGAATTAACACAATTGACAACTAAATTGAGATTGCAATTGACAGATCAATTGAACAACCATGACCCAATTGACAGCATAATTGACAACCCAACTGACCCTCTAATTAACACAACTGAGTTGACCCAGCAATTGCCAAACAAACTGACACTGCATCTGACAAAATTGGAAATAAAATTTTAAAAAATTCATACAGTAATTGACACAATTGACAAATCAATTAACACTCTAATTGGCAAATTACCAAGCAAACTGATGCTGCAATTGATACAATTGGCAATCCAATTGACATTGCATTTGAGAAAATTGGTAACCCAACTGGCACTGGAAGTGACACAATTGACAAAACTGAATTGAGAAAATTGAAAACCTAACTGACTCAATTGACACTGCAATTGACAACAGAATTGACACTGCAATTACACAATTGATAGAACTGACAAGCAAATTGACAATCAAATTGATGCTGTAATTGATACAATTGACAACTCAATTGACAATTTACAACCCAATACTGCAAATTGACAAAACTGACACTAGAATTGACAACCCAACTGACAATTGAATTTACAAAATTAATAATCCAATTGACAATGCAAATGATACAATTGACATTGGAATTGACACAATTATACCCCAATTAACACAACTGACACTAGAATTGACAACCCAACTGACAATTGAATTTACAAAATTAATAATCCAATTGACAATGCAAATGATACAATTGATATTGGAATTAACACAATTATAACCCAATTAACACAACTGACAACCCAACTGACAACTGAATTGGCACAATTAACAATGCAATTGACACTGCAACTGACAACCTAATTGACACTGTAACTGACACAATTAACAATCCAATTGACAGTGCAAATGACACAATTGACAACAAAATGCTAAAATTCACAGTTGACAACCTGACAATGGAATTAACACAATTGGCCACTGAATTGACAACCCAATCGAAATCGCAATTATTAACCCATTGACACTGCAATTGACAATTAAAACCCAGTTGACAACTGGATTAACACTGTAACTGACAAAATTAAAATCCATCTGACAATGCAAATGACACAATTGACAACCAAATTTGTGATGCAATTCACACAGTTGACAACCCAATTGGCACTACAACTGACAACCTAACCGGCACTACAATTGACAACCTAACCGACACTACAATTGACAACCTAACCGAAACTGCAATTGACACAATTAACAACGCATTTGACAGTGTAACTGAGAAAATTTACAATCCAATTCAATAGTCATTTTTCCAGGTAAGGTGTCCACAGCAACCATTCCTTGGGAATTGAAAAAAAAAAATTGTAAGCATTCTCTTCCTTGAGTGGGTCTTGTCAGAGGATTTGGGGATGTGGTTCATCTTCCACAACCCAAACATAATTGTCAATCTTTCTAGGAGTTATATAGTAATAAAACCATGTCTCATCACCTGTGATAATCATGTTTCTGTTTTGAACAAATTTCCACTTGGAATAAATTTCTGTCAAACAAAATTCCATTGAACAAACTATCATTTTAAACAAAATTCCATTGAACAAACTATAATTTCAAACAAAATTCCATCAAACAAATTTCCATTTCGAACAAATTTTTGTTGAACAAAATTTCATTTCGAACAAGTTTCCATCGAACAAATTATACCAAACCATGAATCACATACATACACATTTAACATGTTTCTAAAAATAAAAATAAAAGCAAAACTAACTTTTCTTTGCAAGCCTCTGTATAAGTGAATTTGAACCTCGACATATTGAGGTATAATTCCAATGAGTTACTGCTAGAATAACTCTCCCAGTGCTTGTTCCAATTTCTCCTTCAAAGGCTGGAAGAAGTGGCATTACCACATACACATGGAATGGTTTACCTTCTCTAAGGAATTGAAATAATTCAACTAATGTAAGATCATAAGTAAAATAAATATGTAAAAGAAAAAAAATATATTCCTGAAAGATAAAAATGTTTTGAACAAAATGATTTAAAATACTAGGGAGTAATACTTTGATTATACTTCCCGGGTCACCTTTATATATATATATATTTAATAGAAGCATAAAATATTTTACTCTTACATGAATTCAATAAAAGCAAATAAAGGCACAGTAATTTATTAATCTGTTAAAATTTGCCATATCTATTGAGACATTTGTTCCAAAATAAAATCAGCAATATGATACCCTCTTTTCTAGAGTGACTTTGGCTGGTGGTTGAACAGGAAGTCTGTGTGATACTGTATTACACCTCTTCACCTGACTTCAACTTACTTTTTTTCATGTCATTTTTTAGAGATTCAGAAATATGAAAGTCCAACAGGGGAGATACCAGGCCTATAGGGAGGATGTTCCAGGCATTCCCAACCATGCCTGTTCCAATGGTGTACAGGTTATTATTGTTACTTTGGAAGTATGGGATAGAAGTTGCCATGCAGCAAAACACCATTTTAATCAAAAGTCCTTGGCACTCCAACTTTATTGCCAGATTTCAAATGCCCAAAGTTTGGCAAGATCATTGAAAGTTGATGTTGTCACCAATGTACACAAACTTGATCACAGTAGACAGATAGTTAAATTAAAATGTCAGCATACTCAACATTAACTTTGGATGCTTCCTAGGATTTGTCTTGAATCCATACAACATATATTACATTCATTATGATACATGTAACTGATTATGGTGTTGATGAGCTCCTTCTATGTATACCCATTTCCCTGTGTGAGGGCACAAAGATGGACTCAGTCCATTACAGATATACACTGAAGAGACAAAACATTATGACCAGCATGTCTTTAGGCAAATCAAAGCAACTGCAGGTAAACAACAGTGTGTGTGAAGATCATGAAACAGTATAAATAACACCTGATACTGAGCTCTGTTAATCAGTGTTATTCTTGTTCTTCAGATGGGAAAGACAGTGGACTTAACTGAGCTTGACAAAGGTCAAATTGTAACGACCAGATGATTGGGTCAGAGCACTTCTGAGACAGCAAGGCTTGTGGGGTGCTCAAGGCTATCCAATATGGTATGAGCCAACAGAAGGGATACTGTGGGGCAACTCACCCATAATTTGAATGCTGGTGACGGGAGTAATGTGTCACAACACACAGTACATCAAACCCTGCTGAAAATGGGGCTGCATATCCACAGGCCACTCTGAGTGCCCATGCTAACCTCAGTTCACTGTCAAAAGTGCCTACAATGGGCACACGAGCATCAAAAATGGGACCTGGAATGATTGGAAGGTCATCTGGTCTGATGAATCTCATTTCCTGTTGCACAGTGTGGACAGTTGGTATGTGTGCATCATTTACCTGGGGAAGTTTGGCACCAGGATGCACTATCGGATGAAAACAAGCCGGTGGAGGAAATGTAATGCTTTGGGCAATGTTCTGCTGGGAAATCCTGGGTCAAGTCATTCGTGTGGAGGAAACTATGACGTCTACTACCTACTTAAACATTAATGCAGACCAGGTATATCCATCCTTTCACGGCAACGGTATTTCCCTCTAGCAGTGCCATCTTTCAGCAGGATAATGTGCCATGTTACAGTGCCCAGATTGTTCGAGAATGGTTTGCGGAACATGAGGAAGACTTCCAGGTATTGCCCTGGCCTCCAAATTCCACAGACATCAATCCAATCGAGCATCTGTGGTTGTGGTTTACATTTACAAATTATAATTAATTTGAAGGATAAATCAGAAAATATGGAAGCAGGAATATACACTCATTGAAAGTTTCTTTCAATGCAGAACTCTACTGTGATACGGTAGAACCCCAATTGAACAGAACTTAAGTAAAATTCTGAATGAACCAGAAGGAATTCATTATGGAACAAATATTTTCAGTCATACAAAATATGTGTTCCTTGAACTCATCAAAATAGAAGTATAGAAACACAACATGCTGTATTGACATATTCTATAATAAAAGGTATTAAAGTGGTTTCTTTGTTTATATCAACTCACACTATAAATAAATTATCACCAAATTTCATTTATTCTGAAAATAATTTTGTGCATAAATTAATATATAACAAAATTTTCATGAGACCCTTTCTTTAAATGGCTTCAGAAAAAATAAGTATATGTGCCAACTAATTCAATACTAATCAAAGTGACTAAACATGATAAGCAAATCCATTTCTTTATCATGTTTAGTCATTGTCTGCCACTGAATTAAAACTCCTGAACACCAGTTCCATGAACACTTTTTTCCATAACACAGAATCCCTATATAAATATTTAAAGCACAATACAACTGTAGATAATTTTATTTGATTAATGTTCCAATACTATTAGCTTGGCTATATTCCTATGACTTTCTAATGATAAAAGTTTGCTAGTAACCCTTTGTGTGGTGGAGCTCTTCATGGAACATCATACAGTTCTTTTGGGTTTTTTTTATATAAAGAAACAAAAATTTTGATCTGTAGCTCAAAATCTTTTACTAGTCTCTTTGCACATTAAAAATTCCTTTGGCGCTCTTTTACTTCCCTTGTTAAAACAGAACTATAAAGTTTTAATCAAGTTAGATTGTCTTCAACATATTAATATCCTGATTCTGCACTGTATGTAACAATGATGATTTCACCAGCAACATGGCAAAACTATGAATTGAAATATTCATAATATGCTGCCTTGTACCATAGGAATCATTTCTCTTACATTTTTCTGTATGTTTCAAATTTAACAAACAAAATCAGTTGAGAGACAGAGCATTATAAGACTCTGCATTTAGTTAGTATGGCCTAGAAAATAACTTGTCTTGATTGAGTTGTGTTGTTTTACCTCTGAGCGGCACTTTTTTGCACACCATGGGCTAAATGGCCAGGTCACAGGGACCCCGAAGGCTCAGAGAAGGTTGGGGGAGGGGACCCACTGGAACAGTTGTTGGGAGACAGATGGTAGCCTCCCGTCAAGACCATCCAGTGTGTTCTTTAACATGCACAGGGTATGGCTCTCCTGCACACGGGACCACGGCTTAACGTCCCATCCGACGGACGACGCTCTTTCTAAGCCCATTGGTGTCCCCTACTGACCGTGGGCAGAGCGGGGAATTTTGCGGAGAGTCTTAGTTGAGACACAGCATTATACAGTACTTCAATAAACTACTTTGGTTTTTCAGATCTGACTGAGTGCAACCCATTTGCAACTTTTTACCTAGTAGCTTATGCTACTAAAGACCAAACCAGTCCAACACAAACTTAGTGAAAAATCATTAGGGTAAAAACTATATTCTTAGGCAGCCACAGGAAAAATTCTGTACTTAAAAACGAAAACATACATTTTTAATGAGTAACGAATTGGAAAAAAGACACACACTATATTTTTAAGGAATCAAGAAAAATATCTGGATTTAAAAACATAAATATACATTTTTAATGAGTACTAAGAATTGGTAAAACCATTAGTTATCATTTAAAAACGTTTGGTCAAAAATTAGAAGAAATGAACCAGTTTTAGTTATATAGCTTATATATATATTAATATTGTTTTATAGCCACATTCTTTTGAAATGAGCCACAGCTCGGCTCAGGCCTGCTGTAGACTAAGCAATCTTATAAGGGTTGGGTTGGGTTGTTTTACCTCTGAGCGGCACTTTTTTGCACACCATGGGCTAAATGGCCAGGTCACATGGACCCTGAAGGCTCAGAGAAGGTTTGGGGAGGGGACCCACTGGAACAGCTGTTGGGAGACAGATGGTAGCCTCCTGTCAAGGCCATCCAGCGTGTTCTTTAACGTGCACAGGGTATGGCTCTCCCACACATGGGGCCACAGCTTAATGTCCCATCTGACGGACAGCGGCCTTTCCAAGCTCATTGGTGTCCCCTACTGACCGTGGGCAGAGCGGGGAAATTCGCGGAGATAAATCTCAATGCTGACCCAGCTGGGACTCGAACCTGGGAACTGCAGATTATGGTCTTATGAGGTCTAGGAAAGTGGTCTATATCCAAATCTAATGGAGTGAAATGTACTTTAAAAATGCAAACATGTTTAAATAGTAAAAGCTTTTGCTGTCCTGTGGTCAAATGGCTAGCATGTTTGGCTTCTGATCAATGGGACAATTTCAAAAGGAGGATGAATCAAAAGGACAATGATCAATGGGACAATTTCAAAAGGAGGATGAATAAAAAAAACAATGATCAAAAGGACTTTCTGAAAGGGACTTAGGTTCAAGCCCCAGTTAAGGCATGGATGTTTGTGTTGCTTTTCTGCTGATGGCCAGTCATTCTCACAGACCTTCTACTATGGTGTATAAGCTGACAGGCTCCTGTCAGACCTCTGTGGCAAGCAGCTGCCTGAGGGAGTATCACTGGCCAGAAAAAGTGGTTAAAATCAGATGAAAAATCACAGACAAGACTAATTACAGTTACAAAGCAAAGGCACAAATTTATTTCACACGTGTAGTCAGGGGCATAGCTATGGAGGGGGATGAGGGGAGAGGCTCCCCTCCCCCAAAGTAACTTGGAGTTGACAAAATTTGAAGCAACTTCATAAAATCTAGATGAGTTGTGAAAATTTGTAATCTTTTTTTTTTGTAAAATTAAGGGGAGCTAGCAAAATCTAGGGGTAGCTGTCAAAATTGAGGCAACTTGGCAAATCTAGGGCAGTTGAGAAAATGGAGACAGCAAAATCTGAAGCAGGTGGCAAAATTTGAAGCCACTTAGTAAAATACAGGTGAATTGGCAAAATCGGGACAACTTGGCAAAATCTTGGGAAGTTGGCAAAATTCAGGTGAGATATAAAAAATTGGGATTTTTTTTTCTGTAAAATTATGGTGAGTTGGCAAAATTCAGAGTGACTTGGCAAAATCTTGGGGAGTTGGCAAAATTCAGAGTGACTTGGCAAAATCATGGGGAGTTCACAAAATTCAGAGTGACTTAGCAAAATCTTAGGGCGTTGGCAAAATTCGTGCGACTTTGCAAAAATCAGGTGAGATGTAAAAATTGAGATTTTTTTCTGTAATATTGTGGCGAATTGACAAAATCGAGAAAAACTTGCAAAATTCGAATCCACTTTAAAATACAGGCAAGTTGTGAAAATTGAGATTGGTTTTGTGAAATTAAAGAGAGTTGGCCAAATTGAGATAACTTGGCAAAATCTTGGAGAGTTTGAAAAATATGAAGTGTCTTGGCAAAATCAGGAGAAATGTAAAGAACTGGATTGGTTTTGTAAAATTAAGAAGAGTTGGCCAAATGAAAGGGAATTGGGAAAATTCACACTGACTTTTGCTACAATTCACGTGAGATGTAAATATTGAGATTATTTCTGTGAAATTATTGCTAGTTGTGAAAATTGCCTCACCCCCCCCCCCCCCCTACACACACACACACACACACAAAGCAAAAATCTAGGTGCAAACCTAACAAACATTATTTTCTCAGTTGGCAAAATTTGATTTTTGAGTTGGAAAATTTTCGATTTCTCCCCCCCCCCCCAAATCATAGTCCTTCATTACGCACCTGCATGTAGTTACATGTTGTAACATGCAACTACATGTTACAACATGAGTCTTACATTCATAGAAAAGCATCCTGAAGTATGGAACACCATGCCTATTGCAGCTGGTCTCTTAAGGCAGTTAGTCTGTGCTAGTTGTGGATGAGTCTGCAGATGACATCCTAGAAAGTACCAAACATATTTGATGGGTGATAAATCTGGAGAGTGGCTGGCTATGGAGGAGTGAGGACAAGTCATAGACATTCCCAGATGATGCTAGTGGTATGTGTCCTGGTGCTATCTTGCTGAAACAGGGTGACAAGAATTCCTGTGATGAAAGGGAGTGCTACGGATTCCAAGACATCAAGAAGTCATGCAGCGTGACCTTGTTGATGTCCTGAATCTGTAGCACTCCCAAAAAGATTTCCTGTCCTACGGTAATGTTGGTCTAAAGTGCCTGGACCCAGAAGAGAAGGCTGACTATTATAACTTATCATACCCCACACTGTAACACCTGCAGCTCAAACAGTATGTCATTTGATGGTGTGTTGACCACAAGGGAATACTGATGCATTATCTCCACAAGTGTATACAGTGATCATTGGCTCCTAGACAAAATTGGGATTCACTGCTAAACATGCCATAATGGCATTCTGCATCACAAGTTGTTCTGAGATTAGCATCACTCCAGGCTGATGATGCCTGGCAGTCAATGGAAGGCAGCCCAATGGACATATGGGATTTCATGAAAGCTTTTTTATAAGTAATAGATTAATGGAATGTGCTGGGTTTGTTGGTGCAAATGGTTTTTGGAAAACTTCAATGTCAAGGGAATAGTGGCTTGGTGAACTTTGAAATCCGAAAAATGGGAGAGTTTTGTTATAAAATTTGCTATATCTCTGCAATAAATTGTATAGATAGGAAGGCCTAATTTAATTTTGTTTGAAGATTCTACAAGTTATTATCAGGGGGTTTGTAGAAAATATTGAAATTGATATCCAAAAGACTGAATTTCTTTCCAAATAGCTGTACAACTTTTTCATTAATAAATCTCATGGTGATGGTGGTACTTGCAAGTAGGCTTCATGCATAGAAGGCAGGATAGCAGAGAACCTATTGGTAGGCTATATAATAAATCTGAAAAAACCCCATCAACCCCATTCTCCAGTAATAGCAAACTGGTTCAGTGATACACCCAATGACATCCACAGTTTATAGCAATGGTAGGGCTAACCTGACGCACGTGCAACTCTTGTCAGCAGCACACCTTGATTCCTTTGCTCTTCCAAATTTGATTCACCCCAAGTGGCTTCTGCACCATCTCTGGGTAGCATGTGACACATTTCCAACATATCAGCCCACTGTAGAAAAAAGGCTGGCAGAAAAAAAAACTCTGGTTAAAGAGCTATTGTGCATGCACTATCTTCAGACCTATACAGCACACATGTGCATAAAATGTTTACACACAAAGGCATTGCTACAGAAAAAGCAATGAAACTTGTTCATGTATCATCCATAACTCAGTCATACCATGAAAGGGTAGAATCACAATGCTGTAGCTTGAAAACCAAATGGGACCACAATGCTATAGCTTGAAGAAGAAGGACCCTTTATAAGTCTCATTTCTTACACCATGCATGCTCCATCTGAGAGTCTAAGGTAGTAGTGGAACTATTTTTTGGCAGCATGGGCCAAATGTAAAAATATTATATTTGCTGTGGGCCAATAGTTGGAGAGAGAGAGGAGGGGGGAAGTACAATAAAAAGAACAAAAAATTTTAAAACTTATTCATTACCTTTGCTTGTAATATTTCTAGGTGAAAAATAATAACAAAAGAAAATTAAATATTAATAAAAAAGTATATTTAACATCAGAAATTGATATTGTTTTACCTCTGAGCAACACTTTTTTTGCACACAATGGAGCTAAATGGCAAGGTCACAAGGACCTCGAGGGCTCAGAGAAGGTTGGGGGAAAGGGACCTTGGGCAGCTGTTAGGAGGCAGATGGTAGCCTCCTATCAAAGCCATCCAGAACATTTTTTTAATATGCACAGGTATGGCTCTCATGCACACGAGGCCACTGCTTAACATCCCATCTGCTGGACGGCAGCCCTTCCAAGCCTATTGGTGTCCCCTACTGACCAAGGGCAGGGCGGAAAGTTATGCAGAGAAAAATCTCAATGCTGATCCAACTGGGACCTGAACCTGGGAACTAAAGATGAGCTTGGTGCACTATCAACTGAGCCATCTATGCCCCTGAGGTAATAGGTGAAGGATGGACTGGATCCCAGAAATGAGCTGATGAACATTCAGTGTCAATGACATTATAGCTAGTTGTATAATTTTATTCAAACTTCTGCCATTCATTTTATTAAAAACTATTCACTTCAGTAGAGCCCAAATTAAAAATTATTTTATATTATCCATTTTTCACATGAACCAGATAAAATTGCTAATAGACAGGAATTTGAGCACACCTGGTCTAAGATCACTGAAAGCTGCTGTGTGTGCATATTTTTGCAAACAACAAAATGGTGAAATTTCTTGACAATACTATTCAACTACATTTTCAAGCATACCAGATTTTTAAACTGTGGGCCAGGAGTTAAAATATATATATAATATGATTTATATTTTTTCCCCTGTTTGCCAGTTTTTTTAAAATTTCTCTTGCAAAAAAAAAAGTTACTGGATTCCCCCCCCCCCTCCACACACACACACACACACATTTTACATAAGCCAACATTTTAGTATCCCTGGATAGAGCAAAGTGTGATCACCTGATTAAGGCTTAAAAAACAGACAAAATGACAAAATGCTTTTACATTATTTGGCGTTTTGTAGTAACTGAATATTTTCATTTAATACAGTGCTGAGTACTGACTGGAAAAGAAAAAACAATCAAGAAAACTTAAAATCATTTTAATGATAGTTAAATTGTGAAGAGAATACCTGTGTGCCTTTATTATCCTCTGGTAAAGAGCTTCTGCAATTCCATTATATACATCTCTGTGGCCAAATGCTTGGCTGACAAAAAACTGATTCTGGAAGAAAAAAGAACTATAAATTATTAAAATATGAATTTTTCAGATTTAGTAAAATATTTTCCAAGGCTCGGCATGAAATAAATACATAAAACCAAGACTAATATTTTCATGCATGCATAAAATAAGTGCTCACAAGATAGCATATCATACTGACAGGCTCCAATAAGACTTCTTTGACATGCAGTGCTTGAGAGGTAATGTAATTTAATTTTTAGTATTGAATAGCACTGTTAAAATCAAAACTGTCTTGAATTATCAATTTACAGTGGGCATCAGTGAATTCACCTTCTTAAAAGTCTATGTAACAAATAATAGCTTGGGAGTTCTAGAATTAAGATTATCATTAGTAAAAATGCTTACCATAGCTGTGTACTTAATCATTTAAATCAGGAATGGTAATTTTTATTTATTTTTTTTTTTCTCAGAACATGGATTACACTTAATGAAATATAACCTTGTTATGGATCATAAAGTCATTGGTAAATTCTACACACACTACAACACTGAAATAAAATGTTAAACACTATGATTTCAGCAAGAACACAAGTTATAATCAAGTTGGGTTGTTTTACCTCTGAGCGGCACTTTTTTGCACACCATATAATCAAGTTGAAAAATTAAATGATAAGTGCACGAGTTATTATCAACAATGAAACAAAGTAGATGATGCTAAATAATATTGTGCTGTGGCCCATAGATTGCCAATAAAAGACTACACTTATGTAAAAGAGACACAGATAATATGAGGATGAGTCTATAAATAAAGTGGATTTACATTTTTTAACTTAATATACCAACTTATATACTCATTACTACACACCCTTATTATTGTATGTCTGAATTTATAATACTTGAATTTTTCTTAGAAATATGGTAACATTATCACTAATAATCAGTTTCAAAGTGGTAGTTCCCTTTCAGAATTTGACTATCAAAAGTTAAACCAAGTTAAATTTACCACAGAATGTGTGCACAATATGGGTACAGTATTGAAAAAAAGTATATCAAGTGATGTGATTTGTTCAGAAATGGTCACACAGTGTAGCATGAACATAGCCCTGGAAGACCAGAGAACTGACACAGCGGATGAAATTTGTGCTGAACTGAATGTTAGCCATGGGACAATTCACACCATTGTTGTGCATGACAAGCTTCTATACCTAAAGGGTGCACTAGATGATACCAACATTCGAAATGCAGTGCATTATTGACTACATTCTTTACCAGAAACTTTATTCTCTGATGGAATTAAAAAGCTTGTTGTCATTGGAATAAATGTGTTGAAGTAGGAGGTGATTACATTGAAAATTTGTGTATGTTCATGTTTCTGGATCGAACTGTTTTGAAGACATACTTAAATTCACCTTATTTATTGACTCCGCCTCATAGCAGTTGGTTGAGATTTTATGTTTAAGCCACTTTTGGTGATTTTGTGCTGCCGATTCTGTATTTTTATTCTCTTTTAAAAATGGTAAAAACAAAGAATTTAAGAATTTAAAATGGTTTAAAATCCTTTAACTCTTGTAAGCTATGTGGTTGAGTCGCTGCAGATCAGACATGCTGTTCCCCACAAATCACAGATGCTCAATTGGATTGATGTCTGGGGAATTTGAAGGCCAGGGCAATACCTGGAAGTCTTCCTCATGTTCTGCAAACCATTCTCGAACAATCCGGGCACTGTGTCATGGCACATTATCCTGCTGAAAGAAGGCACTACTAGAGAGAAATATCGTTGCCATGAAAGGATGGACATACCTGGTCTGCAATGATGTTTAAATAGGTAGTAGACGTCATAGTTTCCTCCACATGAATGACTTGACCCAGGATTTCCCAGCAGAACATTGCCCAAAGCATTACATTTCCTCCACCGGCTTGTTTTCATCCGATAATGCATCCTGGTGCCAACACTTCCCCAGGTAAATGATGCACACATACCGGCTGTCCACATGGTGCAACAGGAAATGAGATTCATCAGACCAGATCACCTTCCAATCATTCCAGGTCCCATTTTTGATGCTCGTGTGCCCATTGTAGGCACTTTTGACAGTGAATTGAGGTTAGCATGGGCACTCGGAGTGGCTTGTGGATATGCAGCCCCATTTTCAGCAGGGTTTGATGTACTGTGTGTTGTGACATTACTCCCAGTAATGTCACAACATACATGTGATGTCACCAGCATTCAAATTATGGTTGAGTTGCCCCACAGTATCCCTTCTGTTGACTCATACCATATTGGATAGCCTTTGCTCACCTCTAGCATCGATAAGCCATGGTCGGCCCACACCTTGCTGGCAGTTCGTGGTTTTTCCCTCCTCAGACCACTTTTTGAAGATACTAACCATGGCTGACCTTGAGCACCCCACAAGCCTTGCTGTCTCAGAAATGCTCTGACCCAGTCATCTGGTCATTAAAATTTGGCCTTTGTCAAACTCAGTTAAGTCCACTATCTTTCCCATCTGAAGAACAAGAATAACAGTGATTAACAGAGCTCATTATCAGGTGGTGTTATTTATACTGTTTCATGACCTTCACACACACACTTGTTTACCTGCAGTTGCTTCGATTTGCATAAAGCCGTGCTGATTCTAATATTTTGGCTCTTCAGTGTATATGGTAATGACTTAGGTAAAATGTTTCAGTTGTTATATCATTTTTATAAAATTTATTAGAAACAGTATTAATTAAAATTATCCTACCTCAACATAAATGAAATGTTGTGCTTTGCTAATGCTATCAATATAAGCTGTAAGAATGGACTGCTCAGTTGTAGTTATACCTGCAGACCAGATAGAAGCACTTCTTAGCACCTGTATTTGTGATAAAGAATTCACAATTAATGAGAAGTGTGATGATTTAAATACTTTTACAAATTTAAAGAAATATTTAATTTTTTCCTTTGTAATGTAATTTAAAACTTAGAATGAGAAGTAAAAAACTAATTTTACTGCTCATTATCACTGTTCACTGCACTTAGAACTATTATTTAATCATATAATAAAAAGTTCAAGTAAAACAAAGTATGCTCTTAAGCAACCCTATTTTTTGTATGATACAGAAATAATACAATGACAAAAAGAACTAGTTTTCAAGTTTTATAAGTTTATTTTTAATCAATTACAACTTTACAAGTATTATAGTAATATCATGTAGTAGGTTATTCTTAAAATAATTTTGCAGAAAAAATGATTCACTAATGAGTGGGATTTGAACCCACGCCTACCAGTTATACGCCAGATGCTCTAACCACTAAGCTATCACCACCTCTGCCACATATCCACTTAGTTGTGACTAATACTTGGTATGTAACTGGAAGGCTAAATCCCATTTATCAATGAATAATTTTTTCCACAAATTATTTCTTGAATTATATTTCAACATGAAATCTGTTAATTTATTATTGATGTTATTCTTTAGTTGTGTAAAAACAAAATTTGATGAAGCATTTGTATTGCATACTTGTATTTGATGAAGCACTTGATTGAAACTTGTGTAATACACTATTACTGAGAGTTAATAAACGTATAGCTATGCATTAGTAATTACTAACAATTCATTTGAAATAAGAAAAAAGGTTTCCTTCTTCAGAAAGGTATCCATAATAGAAGCTGGGTATTTTCTAAAAGGTGTAAATTTTCTTTGACCTTTAGAATATACTTCACATCTACCTTTTCTTTTTAAATTCATTTTGAAGATATATTATTTAAAGCACAGAAATTACTTTTACTAGTTTTACTAGATACAAAGAAAATCACATTGCAATTGTGTTAAAATAAAAGTTTAATTGTTTGTAACACTATATACAGGGTGAATTACACCTCATGAAGAAAACAAACTGCAGGAGGTTGTAGAAAAGTCATTTAGAGTGGGAAATGTTCAGTAATCGTATCTCCAATTTGCTTTTGTTTTTGAGTTGTTGAAGAAAACTGATTTGTTGAATTATCTCTTCAATGGTCTCAAACATTATAGTAAATCCCTTTTAGCTTTTACATTATAGCAACTGCTTTATAATTTGAATTACAATAAAAGCTCAAAATGACATTACTGACAAATGCACACTTCACAATCATATGAGGAAGTTTTGGATACAAAGCATTTGTCCAAGTTCAGAGTGAATCTGTTGAGCAGCATACTGCACTCAATATCACATATTGTTTGTGTCCATGACTTCGTACCTGTGTAGACTGAGACTTTCAGGTGACCTTACAAAAAGAAATAAATTGGGTTAACTGCTTCAAATACAGAAAAATTGTGCTGGCAGAAATGTTTTTTAGTTACACAAAAAAATTCGAAAAATATTAATATTTCATGGAAAACAGGTAGGGTAATATATCAATCCAAGTACATTAAACATAAGTTAAATAAAAACTTGGTTCTTCTCTTTTATGGCTATATAATAAAAAACAATAATAATAAAATTATCATAACATAACAGAAAAGTTCATTAAAAAAGATTAAAAAAAATCATATTTGATCTGTATCTTTATTTTTTTAATGATAAGTAGTAAAACAGTCTCTGTTTTTGGTGAAACAAAAATATAAATTACAAACATTACACATATTTTAATTTTACGGTCCAGTGAACCAGTGGTGAAGTGATTTTTTGCATAGGGGAAGCAATTACCAAAGTCATACACTTCTATTACGCTTTCAAAACTTTTCAATGCATCTAAGTACATGTATTTGAGTGTAGTGCAATACAATGGGTACCCACTTAATATCATTTGTTCTTTAAAACCTGTAGATAAGTGAAACAACATTAAACTTATGGAAAGATACATGGTTAGAATCTTGATATGTGAAATGTATTGCAAGATATATTTTTTCATAGTATACTGATTGAGTATAGACTTAACAAATTGTTGTATTAATAGTTTACCCTACTTTGTCCACAAAATATTGTTTTAATTGTTTTTTACGTTTTTGATTATGCCTATAATAGTAATAAAATTATCTCTAGTTATTACAGTAATGATGAGAATAGTAAAACAGTTAAGAAGATATAAATCAGTTCAGCAAATCTGCACGGGTAAATTAGACTAAGAGGTATTTTAATACGAAAGGGCATGATTATATTCACTGGCAGAACTTACCACATAAAATGTTCATATATAATTTGGAATATGAAAGTCAGACAGTAAAAGCAAAAGCTAGGGCAGTAAAGGAAAAAGGATTTCACTTTGTTTTCCAAAAAATAGTTCAAATCATTACAGCAACCTTTGGTGAACCACTTATTATGCTTAGATGGCACTTGTATCTTCAGTGACACTATCAATATATGGCCTCAACAAATCACAGAAGAAACAATCTGCCTCTAACAGTTAGTAAGAAAGGTATGAAACAAATGCATTGCTATGAAGCAGTCAGTTAAGCAGCTTTCAATAGGAAAAATTTCTGTCGGCTGATTATGAAAAATGGGACTTCCACTGTGAGATAAAACAATCACTGCAGTAGCAATGATGCATGATTCTTCATACGCTCTTAGCTTGACAAGCTTGGTAAATTGGTGCTTCTATTTATTATACAATGCAATATAACAGGGAAATTTGAAGAATTCTCTGTATATATCCAATATTTATATTAGAATAAACTTATTAAAAATATGAACATACTTTTATTTTTATGTAAAAATGTTTTTATATTTAATTTTTTGTTGTTGTTTTTTTCCTGTTCATTAGAAATTTAATTTAATGAATGAATTTAATGAATGAAATTTAATTTAAGCATTGCCTCTTTTGCTTCCATGGACACTTCAACATTGCAGTGATCTCAGACAATTATCTGTCTGACTTCTAAACTTTTCCCTTTTCCCATATTGTTGTTAATAATGCTTTTTTGCTGAATAGGATTTACATTTCTCAGCTGCTGAACTGAAAACTGTTTCGCGATGGTTTGCACGACTGGAAAAATTTCCAATTAACCCATTTACACCATCACATATGCTTTTAAATTTTTTTCTGAATGCCTGTAGGGGAGCTACTGAGGAGTGGTCAACCACACAGGGTCCTGTTGCTGACCATATAAATCCAATGGACTGGACTGAATTAAGGCTCTGAGCTTGATTATGGATCCTGAATTTGTTGCACTGGTGGGCTTCTGTGGAGGGAAAATCTTCCGCTGTGTTTTCTGTTTGTTTGTGGGTTGATAGCCCCAAGTGAATAGATTCACAGGATATGTTTATCAGCTGGTGGATAATCCTGAGCAGAGGTCATCGCAGACACCTGAACTTTTGCTTCTACGGGCATCATCAAATTCTGCATTGGAGGAAGTCTTCCAGTGTAGATGGCTTCAGCCTTTAGTGGTGGGGGAACGGGTCTTTGTCCCATGTCTGCGATTAGGGGGCTGTTTGATATTGTCGGCATTCCCTCTCTCAATAAACATAGTTTCTTTAAACATCCCACTAACCATTTTCTCTCCATAGGTAGTTGGAATGTGCAGACTCTGCACAGAGCTCTTTCGCTTGATGTCCTCACACAAGAATTCCACCATTATAATTTAGATATTTTCGGCTTGCAAAAGACCAGATGGACAGATAAAGGTCAGATTCTTAAAAATAATCTTAAATTTCTCTTTTCAGGGAGGGACAACAATAAGCATCACCAAGGCATGGGTCTGCTTCTCAGCAGACACGCTAGTGATGCTCTTCTAGGATATGAGTGCATTAATGAAAGGTTTCTTACAGCAAATTTTCAGACAAGCATTAAAAACTTGAATGTTATCTGCGGTTATGCCCCCACTGAGGATGCCGATGAGGATTAGAAGGATAGCTTTTATGGACAACTTCAAGATATTTTGAATTCTGTCAAGAAAGGAGATATTACCCTTGTTCTAGGTGACTTCAATGCCAAAGTTGGTACTGACTCTGACCTTTGGGGAGGGGTGTTAGGCCCTTTTGGTATTGGTAGCTGCAATGGCCAACATCTCCTACAGGCAAGTAAACTCAATGGCTTCAGAATAACTAACACTTATTACAAACACCACGACATACATAAGTACACACGGGTTTCACCTGATGGGCTGCATAAGAATATGATTGATTATATATTAATTAACACAAATGGGCTAGTTCGGTTAGGAATACCAGGTCATATAGGGAAGCTGAAATTGGATCTGACCATTACCTTGTTAAAAGTGTCTTGCAACTTAAACTTAAAAAGTGTTGTGCTAGGGTTAAAATTTTATCTTTAATTCTGAAGCTATGAAAGACCCTGTTATAGCTAAAGCTTACCATGATAGGTTACTTAGTCTTTATGATAGTCATGGTTTGCTTACTACTGAAGTTGAGGAAGAATGGGACCATTTTAAACAGGCTTTTTTGGAAACTAACAGTACTCTTTTAGGGAAAAAGGAGCAGAGTAGGCAGAATTATTTGAGTGATAAGGCACTTGAGCTTATTCCAGAAAGAAAGAACTGCAGGAATGTCCTTAATCAATACCAATACCCTACTAGTCCTAATAGAAAGCATTACAGAGAACTTAATAAACGTGTTAAAGATCAGTTAGATGCTGATAAGAATCTTTGGCTTGATGGCTTGGCTGACAAAGCTGAGGAAGCAGTTCAACAGCACAACAGCAGAGAGCTGTATCAGATAGTTAATGTTTTGTGTGGTAGAAAACGGACAGGTATACAGGGATTGAAGGATAAACAAAGTAAGGTTATAGAAGGTGAGGATTCTGTCATGGCTAGGTGGGCTGAGCATTTCAGTGATGTTCTAAACAATATGGGTAGTTCTACTCCCATTGTTTGCAATGATGATAGATGCATTGGTGGCTTTAATGTTGGTTCTATAACACAATCTGAAGTTAGTTTGGCTTTTTCTAAACTTAAACTTCATAAATCCCTAGGGGTAGATCAAGTTACTATGGAAATGCATATAGCTGGGAATGTTTCAGTTACCACTTGGATGACTGAAATTTTAAATATCTTTTATGATAAAGGCACGGTTCCTAAGGATTTTACCAGAGCTATTATTATCCCTATTTTCAAAAAAGGTGATCGCAATTCTTGTGATAACTAGAGGGCTATCAGCCTACTCTCTGTTCCAGGTGAAGTTCTTTCCACGATTGTGCATAATAGAATTAAGAATCTGGTTGACAATCAATTGCGAGATGAGCAATGTGGATTCACAAGTGGTAGGGGATGTGTGGATCAGATATTTTCACTTATGCAGATTCTTGAGAAATGTTTAGTTTCAGAAACCTTTGGTTGCTAGCTTTGTTGATTACAAAAAGGCTTTCAACTCTGCTGATCGTCATAATTTGTGGTTGATCATGAGATCATATGGTATACCAGACAAGTTAGTTAACATAATGAAAGCTCTCTATAATAACACTGAGTCGTGTATGAGAGTTGGTAAGGCTTGTAGCAATTGGTTTAGCATTACTTCTGGTGTTCGACAAGGGTGCATTTTGTCTCCTTTTCTCTTTAGTTTGGTTGTTGATTATGTTATGCGAAATTCACTTCAAGGGAAAGATTTTGGCCTTAAATGGGCTGGAGATGCGAAAATTTCTGATTTAGATTATGCTGATGATTTAGCCCTTTTGGCAAATGATGTTGATGAGATGAACTCTTTCATTCGAGCTGTTGATGAGACTGATAGTACAGTAGGTTTGGTTATAAACAGAGAGAAAACTAAAGTGATGAAAATTGGTCAGGCAGGTTGTGATTCAGTTAATCTGAATGGTTGCAGTCTTGAGCAGGTGTCACAGTTTAATTACCTTGGGAGCTACGTAACTGATAATGGTGATGTGCTGCATGAGATTAACAGACGAATAGGGATTGCTGCCGGGACTTTTAAGAATCTATGGAGAGTGTGGAGAAATAGGCATATACACCTAAAGACTAAAATTAGACTGTATAATAGTTTGGTTCTTTCTAGGGTTAGTTATGGTAGTGAAACTTGGACACTTTGTAAACAAGATAACACGAAACTAGATGTTTTTGATTCCAGATGCTTACGCAGTATCTTGGGCATTAGGTGGTTCAACTTTGTAACTAATGATGAGGTTAGGCAAAGGAGTCGGCAACCTCCTTTAAGCAGCATATTGTGAAAATAGAGACTCTGTTGGTTTGGTCATGTTACACATATGAATAATTATAGATTGGCGAATAGGGTTATGAACAGTGTCCCTAAAGGCCTCAGAAAGAGGGGAAGACCTTGGTGCGGTGAGCAGACAATGTCAAACAGGACCTTATTAGAATTGGTGTGCAGTGGCCAGATGCAGCAGATGTAGCTCAGGACAGACTTGCTTGGAGAACTAAATTGCATGGTCTGGTTGGACCTCCGTAGCCCATGGCTGCTTGAGGATGATGATGATGATGTAGGGGAGTTGAAAAGATAATGTTACAGCCAATAAATTTAACCATTTGCTTGCCTATAGACTGACATTTAGATGGTGAGTGTGCTGTCTGGAATATTCCTATTGAAGTGGTTAATCAATGAGTTGGATTGTTTTACCACTGAGTAGTACTTTTTTGCACACAATGGGCTAAATGGCCAGGTCACAAGGACCCTAAGGGCCCAGAGAAGGTTGGAGTAGGGGACCCACTGGATAACTGTTGGGAGACAGATATTAGCCTCCTGTCAAGGCCACCCAGCATGTTCTTTAACAAGCACAGGTTATGGCTGTCATGTACATGGGACCACAGCTTAACATCCCATCCAATGGATGGTGGCCTTTCCTAGTCCATTGGTGTTCCCTACTGATCAAGGGCAGGGGGGTTTTGTGGAAATAAATCTCAATGCTGGCAAAAGAAGACTCGAACCTGGGAACTGCAATTATGAGCCTGGAGTGCTACCGATTGAGCCACCCTCACCCCTGTTAATCAATTATCTTACTTTATTTGCTCAATCAAAATCAGGATGGTCTCTTGTTGATTGATTTATATGTATGGGACACACCTATCAGGATCTGATGACAATGATTTTGTAGTGTAGGAAGTCAAGAATTCAAAAATATTAAATGATTGTCAAAATTTTATGTTAATGCTAATCAAAACAAACTAATGTTGCTCAAGAGAAAAAAATTAGTAAAGATTCAAAAGGTTTAAATAACAAACAATTTATTTCCAAAAAGCACTCACCAAAACTTCAATAAAGAAGATACATAATTTCTTACTACAAACATCTTCAACAAACTCCAAACTAAAACTGATCTCTAAACTGTGCTCTACTACTCTCTCTACTCTATCTTCTGTGCTACTGTGACATGTATTACAGGTTATAACAAGAGGTACAAAGCCCACACGTGTCATGTTGCACGCCGGGAAAGACATTTGCATAAATTGGCGAGCGGCACAAGCTATGAGGCAAGAGTGGGCGTGTCCTTGTGCACGCGCTTTAGCGGGTGACAATCGAAAGTTCAGAGTTGTGCATGCGCAACTCCTAACTCTTGAAAATGAACGCTGTTATGCCAAAAATGTAATAAAAATCCCCAAAAGGATAAATATAATGTAAATTAAGCAAAACTGGTTAAGGTAAAGTAAAAGTGAATGAGGGGGCATCACAATATTATAAATGATTATCAAAATACCCATTTCTTTGAATACTGATAATGATCAAAATTTTATATCATTAGGAGATCATGAGAACCCCAAGAGCCCAAAGAAAGTTGGGAGAATGGGACCCACTGGATAGCTGTTAGAAGAGAGAGATGGCAGACTCCCATTGCAAATGGGAATATGAAAATACCATTCAAAAGAAATTTTACTCAAATATAAGAATTCTATTTTTTGGAAGGATTTTATTTCCTGAAGTTCATTTTCATCGTGTTACAACATTCAAATAATGTAAAGTCACAATATGAGGCAAAGTCTGGAGAATTTGTGAATACTTGCCTGACAGTTTGCAATGAGCATTGTTCCAACTTCTGAGGTCAAAATAGGTGGCACATTGTCAACATCTTCGTATGATTTTGGAAGTAAATAAGGGTAAAAATCATTTCTCTTAGCTTTTTCCAGCTACATAGAATAGACAATACTTTTGATCAACATCATTTTCAGAACTATTTTAAAGGAAAAAAAATATTTTAAAAAACATAATCATTAAACTGTTAGAAAAATAAATAAACAATTTAAATAATGATATGTATGATTAAGATGCCTACTTATGTTTCAGTTCAGCTATTGAATCACTGAAGTTTACCTGAAAAAACAGTCAGTAATGATTTAAACATATTGCTCACTTTTCTTTATCAAAAGATGATCAAAGTCTTGTCTTTAACATAAATTTACATTGTCTTTTAATAATATTATATTGGTTTAGAAGTCCCCAAACATTGTGCTGTTGGCAACAAAAACATTTTTCAAAGGTAGTAAATTCATTCTTAATTGCATCTAAAGTACAAGGGCAGTTCAAGGTTGATCTGGACTTTTTATTGTAACTCTCATGTTCTGCAACAATTGCAACAGAATCTGTACCATAAATTTGTGTGAACCTACCCCCTTCACGCCAGTAGTGGTTTCATCCATGCAACATGTGTGAGGTGCATTGTGGGAAGCATGGAGTCTGTAGAGGAGTCAGTGAGTGTGGAACAGCATTGTATTATTAAATTTCTTGTGAAGGTGAAACCTGCTGCAATTTTACGAGGATTGAAAGCATGGTATGGAGATAAAATGCTGTCAAAGGCAAATGTCTACAATTTGTGCTACAAGTTTTCCAAGGGCTGAGGAGTAGCAGCAAATGAACCGCATGGACATGTGTTGGCCACATTTGTGACTGAAGTGAACATCGATCATGTGCAACAGGTTATTTTGGGAAACAGGAGGGTAAGGGTATGTGATATAGCTGCAATAATCAACCTCAGTGTTGGTAGTGGGGTAAAAAATCATCCATGAGCTCCTGCTGTTCAGAAAAGTGTGTGCACTTTGGGTACCAAAGGTGTTGATATTTGATCAGAAGTCATTTTGTGTCGCAATTTGCACAGAGTTTTTGCATCACTTTAAGTCTGAGGGAGATAAATTTCTGCAGCAGATCATGATCAGTGATGAGACTTAGGTTCATTATTTTACTCCAGAAACCACGCGAGCCTGTTGTGAAGGTGCCACAAACGTTCCCCACAACCAAAGAAATTCATGGCAATGTGATATGCAGGAAAGCTAATGGCTTTCCTGCAGATCCCATTGCCATGAAGCAAATGGTACATAAACCTTTTGTATTCTGGGATTCAAATCAAGTACTCTTGGTGGATTTTCTTGCCCAGGGAGCAACAATGAATGTACAGTATTATGCTACCCTCATAAAAGAGAAGCTTCGAACAACCCACCATCTGCAAGAAGAGAGCAAGAAAATTGTTGAAACAGGTCATCTGTTGCAAGACAATGCTAGGCCACACAGCTGTGGCATCAATTTGTTGGGAAATATTCAACCATCTCCCTACAGTCCTGACTTGGCTCCAAGTGATTTCCACCTGTTCGCCCCACTTAAGGAGCATTTATTTCGGAGGGAAGAAATTCACTACAGATGAACAACTATAAGAGTGTGTCCTATAGTGGCTACAACAGCAACCTAAAACCTTCTATATGGCTGGAATACAGTCTTCCATGGAGATGGGACAAGTGTGTTAATGTTAAGGGGAAATACCTAGAGAAGGACCCGTAGTTAGGTAAGTGTATTCCTATTCATTTCTTTTATACAAAAAAAAAAAGTCCAGGTCAACCTGAACCACCTACATACATATTCATAATGGAATGCTATAGAATGGGGCAGCAATTAAACATTTTTTTGTTGGTTACATTGAGATTTCTTCAAAATAAATATGTACAAAATATATACTTCTCTTCACTGTATAAATGAAAGGAATATTTTTAATACTGGAAAAAAGCTCATTATTTTTTCACTGTAAACTCTATATTTGTGTTTCTATTACACAAACGAAATTATTTCATTTAGGATTATATTTCATGTTTAATTTGGATTGACAGTTATAATGATTTCCATTACAGATGAGTTTTGCCTAGGGCTTTGTTGGGCTGAAAATAGCACAATAACTTTGAGTTTGGGCAGGCTCGGGTTCAGAATAACTTAAGTTTCAAATCTTTCTTGTAATCATGAAAAAATTAAGTAAAACTATTTTTTGATTAAAGTTGCAATCTTTTAATCAGTCTTTAGCATTAAAAATAAGCATTATGAAGCTTTTAATTTTCTTAACTTAGTCTCTACCTTTAATAAATGAATGGCTCTTTGCATTTATAATAAGCTACTCCCAAATTTTCAGTTTTTACTAGAATTTCTAATATTTCCAAACAGAATTAACATTATATAAGGACATGCATTTTCTTACTGAAATGTCCAGTACACTATCCAGGAAAGATAGTTTCATGGGTGTTACGATCTCAATATACTTATTGGTGATCAGACTTTCTGTGATGAATACCAAAAAAGATTGGCCATCATAACTGAGTCATCATCAAATGACTCCCAGGTTAGGGGTCAGTTAGCTGACACAATGTGACCACATATAAGATTTAAGACACTAATTTTCCCTCTTGAACCCTATCACTTCTGTAAAAATACATTTTACAGGTTTCAACTAAGAAATAAAATTATCAGTTATGATAAAGGAGTATCTCAACAGCATAATCATAGGCTAAAAAATCTACTTCTCATTGCTTATATTTAAAAATATTCTCAACATGGAAAAATTACAAGCAACAAACCTTAATAAAATATGCAGGTTAGTAAAGCAGCTTACAACAAACCACTAAGAATGAAGATGACCATAACTGAAATTTTCTTCATTTTAAATATGTTCCTGTAATAGTTTAAATGCTGCAGAGTGTAATGCCAATACTGTCCACCAATGGAATCTATGATATATAATACCAAAAGAAGTGTGATGCACCAACATCTTAGATCTTTTGTTACATTTCCAACAGCTCACCAAATGTGAAGACAGTCTAAGAGTCTTTTGGTTTTTCTAATTTAATTGTGCATCATGCTATATGTTCAGCAATACACATTATGATCTCTCTCAAAGTAATTAATACAAAAGGTATTATAATAAAGGTTATGCAACTTGGTATATGACATTCTTCAAATAAATTATGCCTTTTACTAAAGTACCTTACAGTTATTATTTCCTTAATTTTTTTTTCTATGCTTAATTATAAACACTTGCCAAAATAAACAATTTTTACCATTCCTAGCAACTGCAGAACTTTGAAAAATCATCCAAAATATATGGCAGTAACTGATCTGTCACAAAACAATTTTTGAAACCTACAGAGTGCAAGCCTGCACAGGGTGTAGTGTGTTAAATGTATAACTGAAGGTTCAGAGATTTGAATTCCAAAGCCTTAAATTGCATAGTGGTTAGGGAGCTAGCTACTGTTTCAGAAGGAAAAATTTGCATGTTAGCTCTAACTGAGGTAGTGATCAGCAGTGACTTTGGTCTTAGTAGGGTGTGTCCTTGTATCTTGTATAAAGAGGTCTGTAAAAGCTAAGAGTAACTTCTAGGATTCTTCTCTATCCTATTTGTCACAAAATAAAAAAATAAAAAATGTGCCAGTGTTGAGAGCTTTCTTCACTTATAAACAACCTGCCAAATTAAAGAAGAAATTAAGAGTTTAAAAAGCCATTTTTGGATTGGGTTAATTTTGTCTCACAGACAGTTCCAAGTTCATTGCTGTCCCCTTTCTGATTGAGAGCAGGGTGAGGGTTAGCAGAGATAAATCTAAAAGCTGTCACAACTGGGACTTGAACGTGGGAACTGCAGATTATGAACCTGACCTGTTACTGACTGAGCCAAGTTTTAAAGCCAAACATATGGGACATTAAGCTATAGTCTCATGGTCAGAAGAGTTGTATCTTATTCACATCAAAAAATAGGTGAGAAGGCTTTAACAGAAGGCACTCACCTTCATAATTTCTGTATGATGATACAAGAGGAAGCATATATATATAAGAGGAAGAGCATTCTCTCTCACACAAACATATAAGCATATATATATGTACTACATATCAGTGCTTTTTCTTTCTAAAAAAATTAAAGTTCCCAAAACATAAATCAGTGAGCAAAGCCAGCTGTTGCTGAAATTGTGCTGCAGATGAAATTCTTTTCAGTAATGAAGTATGTATGATCTAGATTCAGAAAATTACATCATTTATGCATTAGTAACAAATTAATATTTTTTACTTTAAATTAATAAATTTTTATTTTTAGAAGTTTCTTGATTTAATATGTATCATGCATGAAAACAACTTTCAGAATTATGTTCTGGTGAGTTCCAGCAGGAAAAATACCTTTCTACATATATAAAAGTGATTAATGCTGCAATCAATAATGTTTGTATTACTAAACATTTTTTTGCGTTATACAGATATTTAAAATAAATCAATTTAGGCTACACAAAAGTTAAAAAAATTATAATTCAATAAAAATTAATCTTAAAATAAATAGCTCCTTAAGAAAGCTGCTTGCCATGGAAGGCTGACAGCAGGCCATAGCGATCTATGAAAAAGACAACATCTCAATAGAAAGACAACATCAGAAAAGAAACATCCATGATTTTTCTGGGATTTGAATCCAGGTTCCTTACACTACAACCAAACACACTAATTACTAAGCCATCTTATTTTACCACAAAAAAATTAATCATACTTATGAAAAAAAAAAAAAACTCTTGTTTACTTTAAAATGCTGCAAACAAAATTTTATAAGAAAAAAAATGTAAACAGACAAACTGACCTTAGCAAAATTCCATCTCTGGATGAAGTAACGGGCCACATCTCGAGCTGCTGCTCCTTGGACAAACATTCCAATGTCATGCCATGGCATTCTTGGAGTCTTATTGCGGTCCACTAAATCTTGAATTGAAAGAAATAACATTTAGTTTTTCAAAATATTTATGAATCAAAGTTTACCACATATCACTTATTATTGTACTAATATATTATATATTTATAATGCCAAATTTACCAATTCTGATTGCAAACTATAATATAGCCTTCACTATGCAACAAAAATAAGTTGATCCATCTCTGTAGTGACTATTACAGTCAGCCTTGCTCTGGGAGCACTTTTCAACAAAGCATGATGACACATGTGAATACATATATAACTCCTTATAATCTGTATAAAATATTTTTCATAACTAAATTATAAGTTTTCATATATTAGGGAAATTAATTTATATTTCATGCAATTTAATATTACTGAAATATTACTAACCACAAAATATACATTGAAAATTATCAAGCAATCCACAACTTTATTGGAAATTGACATTTCGTCATTGCTCATGATGGATGGATGGATGAAATAAATACATACATGCATGCATGCATACACATATACAAAATCCTCATGTAGCCATGGACTATGAAGGTCCTACCAGATCATGTAATTTTTCTCTCCAGACATGTTGTCCTGAGTTACAGCTGCTGTATTTGGCCATTGTATGCTAATTCTAGCAAGGTCCTGTTTGATATTATCTGCCACTTCATCCTTGGTCTCCTCCGTTTCCTGAAGCCTTTATGCACACTGTTCATAATCCTGTTTCCCATCTATAGATATGCATACAGACAACATGGCCAAACCAATGCAGTCTCTCTCTGCACAAAATGATGCTCAAAGGAGGTTGAGGATCCTTTTTCTAACCTGATAATTACTACGAAGTCAAACCACCAAATGTCCAAGATACTGTGCAAGCATCTAGAACCAAAGGCACCAAGTTTCTTGTTATCCTGCTTACAAAGGGTCCATGTTTTGCTACCATAACTAACATTAGAAAGAAAAAAACTATTATACAGCTTAATTTTAGTCTTTAGAAACATACCCCTATATTTCTACATTCTCCATAGATTCTTAAGAGTCCCAGTGGCAATCTCTATTCTTCTATTTATCTCATGCCACACATTTATACACACCAGTATTTATTATACAGCTTCCAAAATAATTAAACTGAGACACTTGCTCAAGAGTGCAGCCATTCAAAGCAACTGAAGCACCATCTGCCTGACCAATTTTCATCACTTTAGTTTTTCCCTGTTTATCACCAAACCTACTCTATTACCAGACTGATCAACAGCCCTAATAAAAAAAAATTAATCTCATCAACATCATTAGCCAACAGGGCCAAATCATCTGCATAACCTAAATCAGAAATTTTGAAATCTTTAAACTATTTAAGGCTAAAATCTTTCCCTTGCAAATAATTCTTCATAACAATCAATAACCAAACTAGAGAAAAGGAGACAAAAATGCACCACTAGCAGTGCTAAACCAACTGCTACAGGCATTACCAGCTCACACATGACTAAGTGTTATTATAGAGAGCATCATATTGTCTGATATGCCATATGTCTAGATCATATGGCATATCAGACAATAACTAACTTGTCTGATATGCCATATGATCTAGCAATCAACTACAAATTATGTTGATCAACAGATTCAAAAGCCTTTTTGAAATATATAAAGCTAGTAACCAAAGGTTTCCAAAAATCTAAACATTTCTCAAGAATCTCCCTAAGTGAAAATATTTTATCAATACACCTCCTACCACTTCTGAATCCATACTGTTCATTATGCAGTTGTCCATCAACCAAATTCTTAATTCTATTAAGTATAATCATACAAAGAACTTTACCTAGGACAGAAAGTAAACTAATTCTCCAATAATTATCACAAGAACTGTGATCACCTTTTTCAAAAATAGGGATAATACAGCTCTAGTAAAATCCTTCAGAACACCTTTATCATAAAAAATATTCAAAATTTTAGTTAGTCATGTGACACACAAATGTTCCCAGCTCTAAGCATCCACACCTGGAGATTTATGCAGTTTTAATTTAGAGATAGCCAAAGTGACTTCAGAATGTGAAATAGGGCCAACATTATAAAGCCAGTAATGCATCTATCCTCATTGTAATCAATGGGAGTAGAAATAATCACATTGTTTAGAACATCTCTGAAATTCTCAGCCCACCTAGCCATCACAGAATACTCACCTTCAACCACCTTACCATATTTATCCCTCAATCCCTGTCTGTTTCTTCCCACACAAACAATTAACTATCTGGTACAAACCCCTGCTGTTGTACTGTCTAACTGTTTCCTCTGCTTTATCAGCCAAACTATCACGCCAAAAATTCTCATCAGCTGTTAACTGATCCTTTACAAGTTTATTAAGTTCACTGTAATGCCATCTGTTAGGATTAGAAGGGTGTTGATTTATATAATCCTCAAACCTAACATATGATCTAGCATTCCTAACCAAACTAGCCCATTTGCTGTTAATTAACATTTAATCTATCATATTCCTGTGCAACTCATCAGGTTAAATCCATGTGTATTTATAAATGTCCCAGTGTCTGTAGTATGTGTTAGTTAATTGAAAAACATTAAGTTTATTTACCATAGAAGACGTTTCCCATTGCCATCGGAACTATAAATGCCAAAGAGACCTAAATCTCCTGCTCAAAGGTCAGAGCCAACTTTAAAATTGAAGTACCCTAGCACAAGAGAAATATCTATTACTTCACAGAATTCACAATATTCTGAAGCTGTCTGAAAAACCTATATACTTCTCATTCTCATCAGAGTCCTAAGTGGGGGTATAATATAACAACAGATGACATCTAAGTCTTTAATTTTTGTTTTAAATTTTGCTGTAAGAAATCTTTCATTAATGCAGTCATATCCTAGAAGAGCATCACTGGTGTGTCTGCTGAGAAGCAAACCTACACCTTGGAGATGCTTTCCATCCTCCCTCCCTGAACAGAGAAATTTAAAGTTATTTTTAAGTATCTCACCTTTACCTGTCCATCTAGTCTCTTGCAAGCCTAGAATATCAAGGTTATAACACTGGAATTCCTGTGTGAGGACATCAAGAGGCTACTCTCTAAGTAATGTCCTCATGTTCCACATACCTGCAGAGAGAAAATGATTAGTAGGATTTTTAAAGAAACTAGGTTTATTGAGAGAGGGAGGGGCAACAATAACAAACAGCCTCTGATTGCAGGCATGGGGCAAAGACCTGTTCCTCCTCTGCTAAAGGCTGAAGTCACCAATGCTGATAGGAACTTCAAGGCACCACCTTTTCAAGTGATCTTTTCAAGAGCCATATGACCTGCTGGAGACACATTACTCCAGTTTAGAATTGGTGATGCCCAACTAGCTAAGTGAGGGTTGAGGTTCTCCCACTGCTAAAGGCTGAAGCCACCCATGCACATAGGGACTTCAGGCACCACCTTTTCAACAGCCATAGATCTGCCTGAGACACATTACTCCAGTTTAGGATTGATGATGCCAAACTAGCTAAGTGAGGTTCAAGTACCTGTGATGGCTTCCGATCAGGATTATCCACCAGCTGATATAAAGCATCCCATGCCTCTGTTCACTTACAACCGATAACAAACAGAAAACACAACAGCAGATTCTCCCTCAACAGAGGTCCACCAGCGCAGCAAGTCCAGGATCCAAAAACAAATTCAAATGCATACACCAGTCCAGTCTAATGGGTATATAAATGGTCAGCACCAGGACCCTGTAAAATTGACCACTCCTCAGCATGGCAAAAAAAAAAAATGGCCATTTATGACCAGATCAGTAGTCAAACTGATCTGGCAGCCCTCTCCTTCTGTTCTCTTCCAAAAGGTACTAACGGCTTGCACCATGAGAAGGTAGGGTTGGACATTAGGCACAAAGCCTGGCCGGTTCTGTGCATCATCACTGGAGTACGGTACACAACACCTTCCAGTTTATGACTAGCTACCATTTACAAACCACACTTATTATCCTTTCTTTTTATAATAATAAAATTTATATCATATTTTTTCATTCTACAGCATTAGTTTGTTACATGCAGTCTAGACATTAAATAATATTCTAACTATTTCTCTTAAAATAAACAAAGCAAATGGAAAACAAAAAACATGGATACAATATTCATCAGCATATTTTGGTCAAAAGATTAATGATCTTGATATCAGTTACATGTTCAAAACTTTCTTTCCAGTGGATTTTAATTTTAGAGTTTTAATCAATTTTTTTAATTCAATGAGTATTATTAAACTTTGAAAGATACTCCTTCCTGAGTATAAACACAACTGAACCTTCTCCTTAGTTGTGATTAATATAGATTTTATTGCATTTTGAAACAAATTATCTTCACTAATATTTTAATCGGTATAAGCACTACATGATATAGTTTATATATATATATTAATTTCTAGCTGCAGAGTTTTATAATAAAACAAACAGTTTTTTAATTTCAGGACTATATGATGTGGGAAAAAAAAAAGAATCTAGTACAGCTTACTTCAACAGAATGAGGAAAACACATACCTAAATATGGAGAGTCAAGGCTAACAAGATCCTTACAAATGAAATTAGTGTAATCTTTCCCATGCCAGAGTCTGAATTTTCGCTCTAATCCCAAATGAACTACAGCAATCTTTTGAATAGTACGATGAACATCTGCTGGTGTTGATAAGTTCAAAAAATTTCTGAAATATACAAGAGTAGTTGTTTTAGTGTGTGACCACAAGCTGCTGCAACAGATAAATATTACAGTTAATGATGAAATAAAAATTAATGTTTAATTTTAAGGCTGTAATAAATATAAGAGCATCAAATCTTTATTTATGACAAATTACCAACAGCGGTTTATGTTCTAAGTCTTCAGAGAAAACACTTTATCCTAAATTTGATTATAGACATTGTCTCCCCTCCTCTCAATATATACAAATTTTAGTATACAGAACAGTCTACAGAAAAGTGTACTTTTTCTGTAGACTGAAACATTCAAGGCCAAATCCTTTAAAATGCCTGCTATTTCGTACATCTGAGTCCAAACACATGATGGAGGATATGCAAGTTGGTTTTCTGTAGACTGAAATATTCAAGGCTCCTATGTTGTCTTTTTGGATAAAACATTCAAGGCTCCTATGTTGTCTTTTTGGATAAAACATTCAAGGCTCCTATGTTGTCTTTTTGGATAAAACATTCAAGGCTCCTATGTTGTCATTTTTTGGATGAAACATTCAAGGCTCCTATGTTGTCTTTTTGGATAAAACATTCAAGGCTCCTATGTTGTCTTTTTTGGATGAAACATTCAAGGCTCCTATGTTGTCATTTTTTGGATGAAACATTCAAGGCTCCTATGTTGTCATTTTTTGGATGAAACATTCAAGGCTCCTATGTTGTCATTTCTTGGATGAAACATTCAAGGCTCCTATGTTGTCATTTTTTGGATGAAACATTCAAGGCTCCTATGTTGTCTCTTTGGATAAAAAAACATCCAAATAGGGGATAGCCTGGTTGTTCTTTGTGAAGCATTATTGTACGGTAGATAGTGTTGGCTCTTTCACTGAAACAGTTTAATTGCTCATCACGCCATTCCAAATTAAAAATATGTCATCAGTGAAGTGACACCAAGACAAATAACTGTGGCAGAGCTGAATAATTTTGAGGCCTTGTCTTCCTCAGACAGAATGCCAGAAAGGGGTGATCCTCAAAAAATTAGGAGTATACAGATTACAACTACATTTGCCTGACAATTCCATTCTGTATTATAGGAAAAACCATCCTTTCATTACAGGAGAGATTCAATAAACTAACAACTGCCACTGCTGAGCTGGTAATACAACACACAGCTAGTCTGTGGATCAATGTACTAAAAGAACCATTGTACAAGAGACAATTGAAATAATGACCCCTCCTGTTCCCACCTGTAACCAGGAGATTGGAATCATTTTTCATGACATATGGAACATCACCATCTAGCACCACTCATTGAAGACAGAGCACTGTGTCCTTTTCTGAAAAGCTTATGAGTTTGTCTGATAACTTTTTATCATGCAAATCGTTTGTAAGATAAAGTTTTGGATTTTAGTGTCCAATGACAGAGATTTTTTAATTTTATTATCATTTTCTGAGCAAGGTCTTCCAATTGCCACAATCTTTAAACTCATCTCTCTTGTGCTAGATTAGCCCTCAATAAATTATATTCTCTATCTTATACTCCAGACAACACAGCTTTGTCTCTGTCAAATCCCTAATAGTATGATTTACAAAATAATGACTATAACAAATCTTATGATTGATTCTTAATTTATGATATACCTAATACCTCTTAAAACTGCTAGGTTACTACTTCCCCCTTCCCCCCCATCTTCATCAGTCCCCCCCTCCCCACACACACAAACTGTTATTTTGCCATTTGCATAATGTTGCGATATTAAACCCAGGAGTAGGGGCACAAGGGTCTTTTAACAACTGTCTGTGCACATTTAGATGGCCACAAATTAATTATCCATATCTGCTGTGCCTTTCCTACCAACTAACTTTGAATGTTCCATCCACATAGACAAAAATATTTTACCATTTACATAACACAGTTTACTGGAGTGGTGTGGGGAAATCATGGGTAGCACTTTGAACCATATCTACTGAGACATTCTTTTTTTTTTACCATATTTTGGTTATTTTTTTCATTGCATCCTATATATGTATCTTTGGGAATTAACATTCAGATTATGTTTTGGTAAATTATGAATGCAGAAGTCATATTAACCTTTGTCAGTCACACTCTGTCTGTAAGTGACACTCTGTTTTGTAGCATGGACAGTCGTACTGGGTCTGACATATTCATGATACATTTCTTAATGTTAAACACCTTATGTTGATTTTTTTTATAAAAGATTTATTTCACTAATTTGGAACATATTCTTACCATTCATGTACATATTATTCTAATTTAGGCTATAAATAATAGTCTTTAAAAAAAAAATAACTAATATTTCAGTTTTATACTTCTGAATGACATCAAGACTGTGAAAAGGCTTAAAGTGAATTGGTTAACATTAGACTGATCATGGCATTTGTAATATAATGCAAAAAAAGAACCTACTGTAGTTGAGAGAGCGTGCATATCTGTTTTTCTTTCTGCTTCTGTCTCTCTGTGTGACCAAGAACTGCTGCTAAATGATAGAAGACCACCAAACTCAGTAGACAGCTTCTTCTAATCAAAACTTGGAGCATCTTAAGGGTTTGGACTGCCAAATTTTTCCTCCTCCAAAAATGCCCCCCCCCCCCCCCTTGAAATTGTTCATGAAATTTGGGAATTCTTAAAACAACAGGGAGGGGTTACTGTTAAATGGCAAGAGCTATGATCACCGAATTAGATATATAACTACCTCTCATACTGCATTAAAGAAAACATAAGAATCTGACCTCCCCAACCATTGCTCTCTTCTCCCACCATCAAATGAATAATGGGGAAGAATTCTTTCTAAATGGTAAGAACTAGGAACATTGAATTGGATACAGCTTCTTCTCATCATGGCTTTAAACAATGTAAAGATTTGCTCCACTCTCCCTTCAAAAAAAAGGAAAAAAAAAGGAATGTAAGAAAACTATTACCAAGCCTAACTAATTATATCTCAAATGAAAGCCTATACAAAACAAAAAGAAATGCCAATAAAACACAAAAATGAATTTCTAAAAAATAAAAAAACACCATTTCCCCACCTCCTGGTGGTAAGGGGGCAAATCAATGCACACAAGATTTCGATTTTCTAACATAAATTGATCATTTGCAATGTTCATTTAAAATTTTGATATTTTCTTACCTTTCCACTATTGCACAAGTGAGCTTTTTCATTTTAGCCATCAGCTCCCTCTAACAGTGGAAAGTCAAGCTAATGGCTTGTTATCAAAATGCAAATAGTAATATTTTACTAATACCTATGTAGCATAAAAAATCTTTTCACTAATCTTTTGAAACAAAAAGTTGCATTTTACCACCCACACTAGAGGTAAGAGGGCAAATCATTGCACCAGTGAAAACTTCTTGACTACCACACCACATTCTTCCACCAATATTTAAAATTTGCAGCATAATTAGACTGTTTGCTATGTTCATTCAAAGTTTTGGAATTTTCCCCATTTTTCCACCATTAGAGTGCTATTAAAACTATGGGGATTATAAAAATACAAATTGTAATATTTCCTCCATACCTATCCAACCTGAAAAAATCTTTTAAGTTTTATCTAAAAACATATAAGTTAACACTGGTGTTGGTTAAAGAGGTGCTACATAAGTCTGTTATTGCATTTGATTCATCAGATCTGAATACTTTTCAGCTTACTTTACATCAATAAATATTTTTGTAATAATAAACAAATAGCAGATATTGAAACACATCTATCCTAAAACAGTGACACCAATGATCACACTGGGTCTATGGACTCATTCTTACAATTATGTATCCTGCCAAGTACCTAATGGGCAGATCTAAGGGAACATACTCTAATGTACAAGTGAAGCAGTGGGGTGAAAGGTACAGAGAAGAAATGGATGCTAGTTAGCATCATTTAGGGAAAATTCAAGATACAAAATCATTGCATTTTATGGCATAAGGGCAACTAAGGTCATATTGCATCAAAAAGATAAACAGTAAAGGAATACTTGGTCATTGAAACATGGTCATTGAAACAACCAAAGTTAAAACCATACTTTGGTCATTGAAACAACCAAAGTTAAAAGCACAGTGCACAAATAATAAAAGACACTAGAAAAAGAAAATAAAAGTGTATAACACAATAATAGACATAAAAAACCATTGTATAATGACCAACAAGTGTATAATTTGCAAATCAACAATAGGTACAGAGAACTCATGTAGAAAACAGAATGCAACAAGTGTAAAATACACAATCAAAAAGTAAAACATTAAATATGATTAAAATAACCAGTAAAACAAAAATTTTCAAAAATAAGTGTTAAAAATGATGATCAGATAAAAGGTGTTCAAGTGTAAGGTGCTCAGACAGTAACAGAAGAGAACTAAAATAAATACAATATTCACAGTTAAAAGTTGGACATTCAATTATAATATGGATGATAGTTAAAATAGTGCCACAAAACTCCCACATTGGTTTGTCATTTGCCTTTAGAAGAATGTGCAATAAAAAAAGACATATGCAGAGCTGACGAAGTACAACTTTTTCTTTGCAATTTCTGTGAAAAGATGACTGCCACAGTTTGATAACAGGCTTGATCTCAAAGAGCTTGTTTGCAAGTTGTTCAGATAAAGATATTTACAACAGTACTGGAGCTCAATGGAAAAACATTGCTGGAAATTCAAACCAACCACCAAGGAAAATGACTTGGCAGATGCTGTTTGGCAACAGCATCTGCAAAGTAATTTCCCTTGATGCAGACATGATCGGGCACCCAATACAAAAGGATAGTCAATGTGGCTGCCAGATGATGAAACTGCTGGCAGATCTTGAAAAAAAAAAATGAAGTGAGGCCAGGGCTTCATTGAGGTCACAGCCTGTAGTGAGCTAAGCGAGTCAGTGTAAAGTTGAATCACTGTACCTCTGAGCAACATTTTTTGCACACAATTTGCTAAATGGCCAGATCACAAGGACTGAGGGCTAAGAGAAGGTTGGGGGAGGGGACCTATTGGCAGCTGTTAGGAGGCAGATGGAAACTGCCCTGAAGATCATTCAGTGTTCTTTGATGTGCACAGAGTTCACCTGCACACAGGGCCATAGCTTTACATCCCATCTGATGGATGGAGGGTTTTCCAAGGCCATTGGTGTCCCCTACTAACCAAGGGCAGGGTGTAGAATTTTGTGGGGGATAAATCTCAACTCTAGCCCAGGTGGAACTCAAACCTGGAAAATGCAGATTACAAGCCTGGCATACTACCAACTGAGTCACCCCTACCCCAAGTCAGCATAAAGGGTAAGGCTATTTTACCTCTGACCGGCATTTGTTTCCACACACTGAGATAAAATGGCCAAGTCACAAGGACCCCAAGAGCTCAGAGAAGGTTGGGTGAGGAAACCCATTGGACAGCTGTTATGAGACAGATGGTAACCTTCTTTCAAGGATATCCAGCATGTACTTTAATATGCACAGTGTATGGCTCTCCTGCACATGGGGTCATGTCCCATCCGATGTACAGTGGCCTTTCCTAGCCCATCAGTATCCCCTACTGACTGGGGAAGGGAATTTTGCGGAGATAAATCTCAAGGTGGGACTCAAACCTAAGAACTACAGATTACGAGACTGGAGTGTAACTAACTGAGCTACTTCCACTCAGCATAAAGAACACACCAACAATGATGCTTAGCTGATACACCAATGAGCCTAAATATTATGACCAGCACATTTTTATGCAAATCAAAGCAACTGCAGGTAAACGATGGCGTGTATGAAGGTCATGAAACAATATAAATAACACCTGATACTGAGTTCTGTTAACCAGTATTATTCTTGTTCTTCAGATGAGAAAGGCAACGGACTTAGGTGAGTTAGACAAAGACCAAACTGTAATGGCCAGACGAATGGGTAGAGCATTTCCAAGACAGCAATGCTTGTAGGGTGCTTGTGGTCAGCTGTGGTTAGTACATCTGTGATGACAGGCAAGAAGTAGGTGTGCACAACTCAGTGACTGCAAAGAGTTGCCAGTACACATAATCGGGCATAAAATCTGGACCTGTGAGACCCAATGCAACAGATGGACAGTTGAGTATTTCAAATGCACATACACTGAAGTGCCATTGAATTAAGGATAGCAGCCTAGTAATGTGTTGGATCCCCACTGGCTCTGATAACAGCTGCCACATGATGAGGCAAGGACTCCACAAGCTTGTGTAAATGTTCCACAGGTATTGCGAACCATGCATCCTCCAGAGCTGTCCACAATTCTCTCAAGGTCGTCACTGATGGGAAATGGGCCCGAACACTCTGCTCGACAGTATCCCAAAGAATTTTTATGGAATTTAAATCTGGGCTTCTAGGTGGTCAGTTCATTATTTCAAAGTCAGCAGAATGTTCCTGCAACCATGCAGTAGCCAACCTAGATCTGTGAGATGAACAGTTGTCTTGCTGGATAAATCATCATGCATCTCAATTGGGATGCATGATGACCATAAATGGGTGTAAATGGTCAGCCATGAGTTCTACATACTCATGGCTGTCGCGGTACACGTACCAAAGGTCTCATAGACATCCAACTGAAGACACCCCATGCCATCACTGAGCCACCACCAGCTTGCACTGTTTTGACCTGACATGCAGGATCCATTGTTTCATGGGGTTGGCACCATGGAGTCTCCATCGGCGTGATGAATTTTAAATTGGGATTCATCACTCTAGGCTATCCGTTGCCAATTTTTGATGGTCCAGTTTTGATGCTCTTTAGCCCAGGCAAGGCTTTGAGCCCAGTGTTGTGCTGTTAGAAGTGAGACTTTCGTAGGTCAGTGGTTCCCAAAGCTGAGACACTGAGTGAGAATTGTACAGTCCATGTACTGATTTCCTGGCTGGAACCTGCGTTCAGATAATGTCTGGCCTCTATCGGTCCATACGATGCAAGTCAGACAGCAAAGCCCATGATCATTCAAGGCTGGTTGTCCTTTGCAGTTTGTCCAGGTGCTTGTTTTTTTTCCGGAATTTTCATATTCCCAGAACACTCTTGAAACTGTCGTATGAGAAAATCCAAGTTCGTTGACAATTTCGGAGATCGAGTGTTCCATCCATCAGGCACCTACGATCTGCCCTCTGTCAAATGCATCTAAATTCCATGCCTTTCCCATTACACTTCTCATGATGAATGCATGGGGAAGCCAAAGCTGACAGCTATATATGACCACAGTTTCAGCCACACATGCACACAAATGAGGGACTTACGGTACTGAATTTGAATAATGTCTCCTATATCCAATTCAATGGCATTTTAGTGTATATATATTGGAGGAATGCAATTTCTTAATGCTTTTTCATTGTATTCTTGTTGAAATATGAAAATAAAATTTTTGTATATCCTTTCAAAAAACAAATTACATAATTTTGAAAATACTTTTTAAATGATCATTTAGAGCAAAACTTTTCAGAGGTTTGGAAGTTAATAACAGACTAAATACAGCTTTTAACATGCTATATGAAGTTATTCAGCCCATATCAGCTTGAGCCCAAACCAATTCAATGATTGTTGGGCCTAAGCCCGATTTTTTTTTTTGGGGGGGGGGGGAATTCTCTGATGCGAGATGATGAGAAATCCATGTCACTAACTACTTTATTATATTATTAATTATATTTCTTCTGTGACAAAAGTAAAATATTAATAATATTTGGAATGAAAAATATTAGACATACTATGGGATACTATTTCCTTTATAATTACATAAAGCAAGTACCTTTTTTGGCAATACATTTGATATCTATGGACTTAGTGTTGAATAACATTGAAGGTAGCCTGTTCATCAATCTGACAGATAGTATCTGGTCTCAGCCAGTTTATAGTTTTCTGAAGGAATGTCTTGTTGATGTTCAATGATGCACCAGAGATATAAACTGGCTGAGACCAGATACTATCTGTCAGCATCAATGAACATGCTACTTTCAATGTTATCCAACACCAAGTCCATAGATATTGAATGTACTGATAAAACAGGTACCTGCTTTATGCAATTATAAAGGTAAATAGTCTACCATATTAGTTATAAGATAGTGGATATATCTATATGCTGAAACACTGCAGACAGTATAGTTGATGGTGTCTTATATGTATTCTAACTATAAGGCTAGTAGCATAACACTTTTAAGCCATTTATTTGCATGAAATATCATTGTTAATGCAAAGTTAACTAAAATAAACATACAGATGCTGATATTATAGCTAAGAATATTATATATAATATATATATTATATATAAAAAATATATTATAGCTAAGAATATGAAAATGTAGCTGATTTAGGTTTGAAATCTCAATCCACTCATAATGAGGCAGAATATCCCCTGAAGTATATACAGTATAAACTGTTGAAACTATTTAATTACACTGGGCAACAAATTTTCATAAAAGTCATGCCTCTGAGATAAAAGTACCCATTTCTTAAAGATTTCAAGGTGCTGAATACGAATATGACAATGAAAATGCAAAATTGGCTATGATTTCTGAGAAATCAGCAATAGTTTCTTATATAATATAGTAATAAGTACATATGACATGCATCAGTAAAACTCTGCTTCTACTTCTGACGTCGCTTTGTCCTTTGCTTGTATAGCTGCTCGAGATCATCTCTGGCAAGTATCCACCAGTAGTCAGCTAACATTGAAGTGGACCAGTTTGCCTGTTATCGTTTCCCCATTATTGCAATGTCCTGGTGAAAACGTTCACCATGCTCATCACTAACCATGCCACAGTTGTTGGGGAAGAAATCTAAGTGGGAATGGAGAAAGTGGATCTTTAAGGACATATTGCAGCCAAGTTTGTGATACAGAGACATGTCTTTAACCAGTTTCTTGTAGTTGTCTGAGGCCAGTTTCTCTTCACGTAGTGCAAAGTCTTTGCTCGGCTGTCCCATTCACATAAGAAACAGCAGTACTTTGTATATCCCAGCTGCAGACCCATCAACAGAGCCACTAACTTCAAGTCACAACAGCCATACTTGCCGCATTGAAGACAGTTCAACAGCTGTTGTCATAGTTTTGTTTCATATAGACAGCGTGTCCGATTGGAATGGATGGAAGTCAATTTCCATTATGCAGCAACACCTCCTTGAGACTCAATTTCGAGGAGTCTATGAATAGTCGCCATTCTTGAGGGTCATGTTTGATTCCGAGAGCATTAATCAGGCCATCTCTACATTGGAGCAGAACACAAAGTCATCTTCCTTTCTGAAGGTGCAAACTGCTCATGATGAGTTCGAAATGAAGTCACTCAGACATTTCCTTGAGAAGATTCCATTAAGTCTTGATCCAAATAATTCTGCTTTGGCCTTGGACATCTCCAGATCACAAACAAGATCGTTCATTTCTTCTTTGGTGAGAATGTGTGGTGCAGATGACACACCGTGGCAGACATATGGATCATCATTAGACACCAAAGGCTATTGAGAACCTGACGTCAGTTTGCCTCCCTCCTCATAGTCTGAATCGAATGAAAATTCTTTTGGAGGTTCGGGAACTGGAAGGCCTTTGCCATGCGGAACCATATAGAAGTAGCAGTCATTTGCGTGATTGCTTGGCTCTCTCCAAACCATAGGAACAGCAAATGGTATCACCACTTCGAAAGATTTCTTACACACATACTTGCACATGTACTTGCACACGTAATTGTATTTCAATCTTGCATCCAAAATAAAACTCACATGCCGCTTTTACTATTAGAGTGATGGCCCTTTTCTGACTTGCAAACGTCACTTCCTCGCAAATGTAACTAAATGTATCTGCACTATTAACACAGTTACGAGGCATCACTACTGCTGGATTAAAACTACAAAATCACTTGTGTTGTACTTATAACTCAAGGGTAAATGGGAGTCACATCAAAAGACTTGTCCCATCCTACAAGACATCACTTACAACTAACGATTGCATCATCTTTTGTCAATGATCGTAAAGCAGTGATGTCATGACTCAACTACATTGAATCAGGCAATGATGCAATACCTCCAGGGGTTGTGTGTATGGCTGGCTGATGCAATGCAACACAATATGTTGCAATCTGGAGTTTAAAATACAGTGTTGCAAAATGATTACCTATGTACTCAATGTGGACTGAGTCGTTTATACATGACCATCTCTGTCTCTCCTAAACAAGAGCCAATCAACAAATTTTATTGTCATTTTTGTGTTCAGCACCTCAAAATTAGTAAAGATTGGCTATTTTCATTTCAAAGCCTTTTTGTGTATTGCCCAGTGTTATTAAACTTATACACTGTGAATATTTGGCAATTTTAATAATCAAAAGCAGCACGGTGCTTATTTTTAAAGACCAAAAAGTTGAAAATATAATAAAAAATATTTTATTTTTTTTTATTTTTTGCATAATTGGAAGAAATATTTGAAATTTAAATTATTCTGAGCCCAAGCCTGTAGTCTTCTGTGATATTTTGAGCCCAACATAGCCTGAACTCATCTTTAATAATAATTTAAACTACACAGTAACTTGTTTAAAAATATTTAATCCATGATTATTAATTTGGAGGAGGACCCCCCCCCCCCTCTTTCATAGAGTCAGGGAGACATATTTTGTCCCAGAACGAGAGGGATTTCATCCAGCAATATTCTACAAGATGGTAAGTCCTTAAATAAGGATCTCCCCCTATCGGTGAGTTTTAATTTTTGCATGTTGCTCGTGCAGCAGGAGGTTCCACACTGCTGGAAGGAGTGGAATCTCCGTATTGCACATCTGCTCTTTGTGTAGATTGATTAGAATATTTTCAGTATATTTTAACTGATGATTAGTGGAGCAGCTATAGCTTTATAAGTTAAATTTTCTACTTGTATTTGATTGTTTTTTTTATATCCTGCTGATGCTCTGATATACCTTGTTCATATGTTCTATATGTTTTACCTATGTATTGATCCCCCCCCCCCCCCCCCGAATTTATTTTCAACATCTGGTATTTTCTACATTATACACCCCTCCTGTTGGAAAACATTTATCTCTATTGTTAATTATCAGTTTTTTAATTGTGTTATTTACTGTATGCGGCATTTTTAGGTCATATTTAATTAGAGTGTGTTCCTCCGAATTTTAATGTTGAATATTTATGATTTTAGTGTTTGTTAACTTAAACTTGAGTTTAACAAGTCTTTTTTAAAGACGTTTTACTGAGTTGAAGGTGAAGTCTGTTAAAGTTCCTTTGGAATGTTTAAATGTTGAATAAGGAGGATTCTTTTGAGCAACATGTGTGTCATGAAATGAGTTTCAGAAGAATGTGTAACCCAGTCTATGTGCTGAATCACACTCGGAATAGTGTGTTCAATATATAAACCTGGACTAGTATCCGGATTTTGAAAAGAAAACATCGATGCTATATACCAACAACAAATGGTACTCCAGATGAAATCCTGAAAAAATATTGCAAGAAGAATAGCACAACCGGCTGAGCCAGCAGGACTGTTGAAAGACATCTATGAAATGGTAATGATTTTCATCTTTACTTGACTATGTAAAAATAGTGCTAAATGTAATGTGAACTAGTTGCTTAAAAGTTTTTTTTTAAGTTAAACAGCATAATTGTAGATTAAATATTTTCTCATCTTTAATAAATGACCTCACTTGCATTGTCTCTCCCTCTATTCAATATATTAATAATAATGCAAAATAATGTAACATAAAATTTTAATCAAAGAAATGTGTTAGTATATGAACTCACATATCACTGGCATCTTTTCCTTCACATAAAGTCCCAGCAACTAATTGAGTTTTCATTAGTTGAAGCCGCTGAAAACAAATAGTAATTATTTAAAAAAGAATTTAAAAAACTTCACTTGATTTTACTCATGACAACTGGTAGGACTATATTATTTTCAGAACTGGTAAGTAAGTTCATTCCCACCATTCAGCTGGAAGTGTTCTGTGACTGAAACAAGATTCTGTAGAGCTTGAAAATGATATTTCACTGTGAATTTACCATTGAAGGTAGTTCAACTTGCATAATAGATTTTAAGATATATTCAGTTGCACTCTATATTTATTAGTACAACTTTAAACTTATTAATTGGTAAATTATGGATGTAGAAGACGTATCAACTATTGCAAATGCAGATTTTTTTAACCTAAATTTCTTAATGTTTTTCGTTATACTTTTGCTGAAGTATAAAAAATATTATATTTATATATTACTTCACAAAATAAACTACAGAATTATAAAAAAAAAGCATTTATTAGTTCAACCACACCTACTCACAATACACTACCTGGTCAAATTATTCTGAACATTGCATTGTGTATGAAATACCATGAAACATGCCAATGTATGCAAAATTTCTTACTCACATTAAGTATTCTATGTTGCTACAAATTCCTATAAAAGCTATAAAAGGCATGGTGGTACGCAAAGTCAAGTGTGACATGGGTAAAAAGGCTGATATGACTGACTTCAAATGGGAACTCATCGTTTGACTGCAATGGGCAGGAGTGCAAAACGTAGGTGATGAAACTCAATGGAAAAACATGGCACAATATCTCAAGTGTATGAAGAATGGCAACAATCTGAAACAATGTCTGACAATTATGGCAAATGGGGGAGGTTGGGTTATTGTACCTCTGAGCGGCACTTTTCTGCACACAATGGGGCTAAATGGCCAAATCACAAGGACCCCAAGGGCTCAGAGAATGCTGGGGGGAGGAGACCCACTGGACAGCAGTTAGGAGACAGATGGAAGCTTCCTATCAAGGCCATCCAGAGTGTTCTTTAATGTGCACAGGGTATGTCTCTCCCACACATAGGGCCCATGGCTTTACATCCCATCCAACAAACAGTGCATTTTCAACTCCATTGGTGTCCTCTACCTACCAAGAGCAAGAATGTTGGCACAGGTGGGACTTTAACCCAAGAACTACAGATTATAAGCCTAGTACACTACTTACCAAGCCGAACCTACCCCCAACAAATGCAGGAGGAAAAAGACTCTGATAGACAGTGATAGGCAGTTATTGACACAAACTGTATAGCAAAACAGAGCTGCTACAATTCATCAGCTGAGAGAGATGACTGCTAGCAGTACTTCAAACCCCATTTCAATGAGAACTATGTGCATCATCATCATCCTCAAGCAGCTATGGAGGTCCAACCAGACCATGCAGTTTAGTTCTCCAAGCATATCTGTCCTGATCTACATCCACTGCATCTGGCCACTGCACACCAATTCTAACAAGGTCCTGTTTGACATTGTCTGCCCACCGCATCCTAGGTCTCCCCCTCCTTCTGAGGCCTTTAGGCACACTGTTCATAACCCTATTCGCCAATCTATAATTATCCATAAGGGCAACATGGCCAAACCAGCGGAGTCTCTCTCTCTGCACAATATGCTGCTTAAAGGAGGTTGCCGACTCCTTTGCCTGAATTGAAAATTTTGATATTTGGAAACTGTATCATGATAAAGATAACATATATTACATAGGTATTCATAATAATTTGGTCAGGCAGTGTAATTCTCAACAGAATAAGCCACAGCATTTTCTAGCCTGCATGGCCCTATATTTTGTTTTTTAACTCACAAATGTGGAAAGATATCCAGTTTTCCGTACTTATAAATATATTACTAAAATTTAGTCAAAAATCAATGAAGGAAGTTTTTTTTTCATATTAATATTATTTTTTTTATGTCTGGGACTATATGAGATAAAAAAAAATATGCATTTAAAAACATAACACAAATTTACTAACTATTGTATTTTTTAAACTATAAAGTGAACTTTCACTAATAAATCAGCACTCTGACGTCGATTATTTTCTTATGTATATAATTGGTACACACACACACATACTCTCCAAGACAATTTTTCCTCTAAAATTAGAATTGACGTCAAAGTGCTGATTTATTAGTGGATATTGAACTGTCGAGTTTATTTCATTATTTATCAAAGTGAACTTTTTTCCTGGAATATGCTTAAAATCCTTGGTCTTATAGACAAAAAATATATGCAATAAAACCCCTTTCCCTAAAATTTGTTTTCTAAATTCTGGGTGCCTTATGACCTAGTGCAAGGATGGTGAACCTATGGCATGCAAGAACTTTTGCTGTAAATTTACCACTGAAGTTCAATTGCATAATAGTTCATGTAATGTATTCAGCTGTACAGTATATTTATTAGTTCAACTACAGACTTATTAGTTGGTAAAATATGGATGCATGTTAAGTATTGCTTATGTATATAATTGGTACACACACACACAGTCCTCAAATAGCCATGGGTATGGATGTCCAACAGACTGTGCAATTTAGTCCTCTAAACATGTCTGTCCTGAGCTACAGCTACTGCATTTGACCACTGATTGCCACTGTGTTTGTCCATTGTCTGCCCACTTCATCCTAGGTCTCCATCTTTTTCTATGAGCTTCAGACACACTGTTCATAACTCTATTCACTAATCTATAGTTATTCATATGGGCAACATGGCCAAACCAATAGTCTCACTCTGCACAAAATGCTGCTAAAAGGAGGATGCAAATTCCTTGCCTAACCTCATCACAAAGCCAAATTATCTAATGTTGTAGATACTAGGTAAAAATCTAGAATCAAAAGCATAAAGTTTAAAGTTTCAAAAAGTTCAAAAAGTTCTAGAATCAAAGCATAAAGTTTCCTGCCATCCCACTTACAAAGGGCCAAGTTTCACTTCTATAACTAGAAAGGACCAAACTATTATACAACCTAATTTCAGTTTTTAATTATATATGCCTATTTTCCTATGTTCTCCATAGATTCTTAAAAGTTCCAGCAGTAATCCCAATTATTCAGTTTATTTCATGATGCACATCCCCAGTATTTGTTACATAACTGAGACACAACATAACATAACTGAGACACTTGCTCAAGGGTGGAATCATTCAAAACAAATGTAGCACAACCAAACTAACCAATTTTCTTCACTTCAGTTTTCTCTCTGTTAATTACCAACTTTATTACCAGTCTCTTCAACAGCTCTAATGAAAGAGTTCCATCTTATCAACATCATTTGCCAAAAGGCCAAATCATCAGCATAATTTAAATGAGAAATTTTAAAATTTCTAGACCTTTTAAGCCAATCTTTTCCTCATAACATAATCAATAACCAAATAGACAAAATGCACCTTTGTTGAACTCCATTAGCAATGCTAAACCAATTGCTACAAACTTTACTAATTTTCATACAAGACTCAGTGTAATTATAGAGAAACATCATTATGCTAACTTTTCTAGTATGCCATACAATCTAATAACACTGGTTTACAAAGTTTTTATAACATGAACAATTATAGCTGTCTTTAACTATTTTTCAGGTGCTGATTTCAGATCTGTATTTAAAAAATGGCTGCACATCACGTTTTTATGTTATTGGTCATTTTAACTCCTATTAAGATCTTCCTATACCAACACCTCCAGACAACTAGGAGGATACTAGATATTTTACTTTTTAAAGTTGGCAATACTGACTGCCAAGTGGGAGAAAACATGTAACAGTAACCTTACTTCAGATAGCCATTCTTGTTGTTTTCATTGTAGGAGAAACATGTGCTGTACATTGAAGAGTGAATTATGACGTTTAAATGGCACAAAGGCAGTGTTGTGGATGTGTTAATGTGCCAGATAAGTTTTGTTATGTGTGTGGAAATTATATTTTAAAATCCCAGAGTCGTTCTTTGACAAAGATTGTGAAGGAAGCATAACTTGTGTTTTGGATGTCATATTGGAGATCAGGACAAAACATGGGCTCCATATGTGTGCTGTATTTCATGCTTTGTTGTCCTGAGTGAATGGTTGAAAGGCAAGATAAAATCCATGCCCTTTGCAGTTTCAATAGTTTGGTGTGAACCAACTAGTCACTTGCATGATTGCTATTTTTGTTTGACTAAAGTGCTGGGCTTTTCAAAAAATAACAAAATCAAAATACAATATCCAAATGTGCCTTCAGCCATAAGTCCAGTTCTTCATGGAGATCTTCCTACACCAACACCTCCAACCAACTGGGAGGAGATGAATTCACATTCATCAGAAGAAAACTTTGAGGCACATACAGATCCTGATCCTACATACACCCCCAAAAAAGTAGATGAACTTCATCTGATTCAGCAAAATGAACTAAATGATCTTGTTTGAGACCTAGGACTTTCCAAATAAAAAGCTGAGATTTTAGGTTCAAGACTTCAAGAGTGGAATCTTCTGGCTAAGGGTATTAGAGTTTCTCTGTTCAGAAAGAGAAATTTGGCTTTATCTGCTTATTACGAGATGCAAGATGGTTTGTGTTTCTGCATAGATATTTGAGGGCTGATGGAAGAAATTGCAACCCTAAGGAATGGAGTCTATAGATTCGTCAAAATTCAGCTTAAAAGCTGTCCTTTTGCATAAAGGAAACCAAAAACTTTGATTCCAGTGATACATGCTGTGGGAATGAGGGAAACTTAAGAAAGCATGGAAAAAATACTCACTGCTATAAAATATGACCAGTTTAAGTGGACAACATGTGATGACCTAAAAGTCATCTCTCTCTTCCTCAGGCTTCAAGAGGGCTTCACAAAATTTTGCTGTTTTCTGTGTTTGTGGAACAATAGGGCCAGAAAGGAACACTACAAAACAAAAGATTGGCCCAAAAGGGATGTTTTTATTCCTGGAAAGAATAATATGAGGTATAAGCCTCTAGTTGACCCTTCTAGTTGACTCCTCTGATGTTCTGCTCCCACCACTACACATCAACCTAGGGCTTATGAAAAATTTTGTAAAGGCTATGGACAAAACTAGTAAAGAGTTTTTGCATTTGAAGGAAAATTTTCCAAAACTAAGTGATGCTGAACTCAAAGAAGGGATCTTTGTTGGTCCTCAGATCAGGAAGTTACTGAATGATACTGTCTTCGAAGAAAAACTGAATATGAAAGAATGCACTGCATTGAAATCCTTCACGTCTGTGGTCCAGGATTTTCTGGGGAATCATAAAGAGGAAACTATCATCAGCTCATTCAAGATCTTCTCAAAAACCATGAAAACTTTTCTTAAATGAAATTTAGGAGCTGTCAGTGATGAGCAAGGAGAAAGATTTCACCATGATACCTGAACCACGGAGGAGAGATACCAAGGCAGGTGGGACTCAGCAATGATGGTTGCCTACTGCTAGTTCTTGCAGAAGGAAGATACCTCAGCACATAAAATACAAAAATGAACTTCTTATAAGTATACAAGAGACTTTCTTATTTTGTGTTTCAATATTATTTCATTTATTACTTTATATTCAGTAGTCTATAACTATGATGTTTCTAATTTTTTTCATTTTAATCATGTAATTAATTAATGAGTTTTAAGTTGCAATTTAATAAAATAGTCACATTTATTTTCATTTCCCAGATATGTGTATTCATTGAAATTTGAAATACATCAATCCATAATTAAAAAAAAAACTGTAAGGGCTGCAGATTTTTCACAGCCATATTTGAATTCAGCACCTCAAAATTAGTTAACAACATCCTATTTGACCAATGTTATTAAAAAAAAAGTTTTAATTTGTTATCTAGTGTAATCAACCACAAATCATGATCAACAGAGTCAAAGCTTTCTGATATATATAAAAAGGTAGTAACTACAGGTTTCTGAAACTTTAAATATTTTTCAAGAATATAAGGAAAGATTTTTGATAAATACATCCCCATCATTGATCACACCACTTTTGAATCCACACTGTTCATCAAGCATTTGTACATCAACCAAATTCTTAATTCTATTATGCCCAACAATACAAAGACCTTTATCTGGAACAGAAAGTACCGATTCCCTATGATTATCACAGAACTGCAATCATCTTTTTAAAATTAGGGATAATAATAATAGTTCTAGTAAAATCCTTGGGAACAACAGCTTTATCACAACAATATATTAAAAATTCAGTCAGCCATGTGACAATAGAAACATTCCCAGTTCTAAGCATTTCGGTACTAATTTATCTATACCTGAGGATTTATGTAGTTTTAATTTAGAGATAGGCAAAATAAATTCAGACAGTGATATAGGAGCAACACTGAAGCCAGTAATGCATCTCTATCCTCACTACAAAGAATGGGTGTAAAACTAACCACATTGTTTAGAACATCTCTGCAATGCTCAGCCCACCAACCCATGACAGAATCATCACCTTCAATGACTTGCCATGTTAATATGCAATTAATAATTAATTACCATTTACAATGACAATCCTGTTGCAAATAGTAGTGAAAATACATTATAGTAATTAAAATTTATTTTAATAATGAACCATCAGCACACCAATGAAGATTAATCTTCAAAGGTTCTGAAAGTACATCAGAAAATTATGAACAGTTAATATTTACTAATACCAGATAAAAATATTAATTTTTATAGTATTATATACTGAGATACACATACAATTTACTGTCTCAATTTGAAACACTTTTGATAAAACCTAAAAAACAAATGCAAGAGCTTAAGACATATGAGCTTTTACTGAATTTGAAATCTCTGAATATTACATAATAAACTGCTTATTTACAAACGAGGGTTTGTAAATTCATCCCTTTCTTTAACAATACTTACTTTTACAGCTTGTACTTTTTTAACTGCATGTTGCAAAAATTTTCTCTTCTCAGTTTCTCCACTATTATAATTCAAAGAAGAAATTTTTGTGCTTTCAGTTATGGGAACATTTAAAACTGCTCTTTGAGAAAACGTTTTCAGTTTTTCAAGACTACAATCTGATGCTACTTTCTTCAGGACTTGTTTCTAATAAAAAGTTTATACAATTACAAAATGCTAACCGAATACTGACTAGCAATTATTAAGAATTATGTTACAAAAATTATTAAGCATTATAAGCACGGGTTCAGAATTTGGGGAGTTTAACCTTGCAGTAGGCAATTCTATTTTGGCTATGTTAGAGGGTATGCAGTGGATTGACTGAAAGCTATACTCTTAAAATATTTTGCACTAAATAATTTTTTATATATTAATATAAAATATTATTAATTAAATTAAATTAATAATTAAATTATTAATTAAATTAAATTGTTATAAATTATTTATAAATAATTTATAAATAATTTTGTACTATTTTTCATAATCTACACATTACTTCTTGAAAGAATACATGCACAAATAATTAAACTATGAACAGCTTTTAATATTACATGCTTAATATAATAGCACAAGCATAAAAAGTTATGAAATTGAATACACCTATCCCTCGATTTACACTGAAGATAGGTTCCGCAGAAAATCGTGTAAATCGAAATCCGTGTAATCAAAATCAAAACTGTGTAAATCGAAACTGAATTATGCACATTTTAGTGTTTTTTTTTTTCGTTTTACATGGTTTTACATAGCAAAATCCAAGATTTCGATTTACACGGTTTTGTGCAGAACCTATTTTCAGTGTAAATCAAGGGATAGGTGTATTCTTTTTTCACATAATCACCATTTTACTTAATTATCAATCCATAACCTTATTATAATATAAGGGAGATGATTGCTGTTATTCTACTTAACTAATAAATACATAATTTAAGCTTGAAAAAATAATATTTTCTTTTTTCATTAAACCACAATATAGATAATTGAGAAAGTCATCTGATTGTCATATTTTAGAAGCACTATACAATATTGCCTATTATTTGTTAATGCTACTCACTATTGAAGCAATCACCTGATTTAAGCTCACAAGTTTGATTTGAACTATTATCAACACATTTTCCCTTAAATTTTTGAAAACCTCCTAAAAATTAACAAAAAAACTGCTATTTTTTAAAATGGAAGATTTTGGAAGTAATTACAAAGAAGTACTTCTGTTTTTTTTCCCCATTTTACACTTTTTGCCTTAAATCTATTTTACTATTACTAGAATTATTTTTATAATTTATCCCAGCATTCTATGCATTTTTCCTGTCCTTCAGATCGAAACTGAAAGTAAAAATAAGCTTTCATATTGCTCAATGCACAGCATCACAATAGATGGAGAAAGTAGCAGGTGTTCTAATTGCTTGCTCACACACAGGTGCAGCAGTGGGGGATCTGTCTGCTAAGTGTGCTCTTTGTTGTGCAAGTTGATTGAAATTAAGTACGATATACACTCCCTTCATAAAGTAAGTATTTAGTTTCCTTTTATAATTAAACCTTAGTTTTCATTTTTGTGATTTACTTTATTTCTGTAAGTTACCAATTTTTTGGGCAATCGTATCAGAGTTATTCTACATTGGATGGCTGGCTTACAACTTTTGGTTGTGGATATATATTAATATATCCACAGCAAATACAGTTTAAAAAAATACATATTTCATATTTTATATGTTATTTTTAACTTTATTATTTCTTCATTTCCCAGTAAAAAAATTCACTTTTATATCATTTGCTCAAAATAAATGAGGTATATGATATGGAAACAAAAAGAACTTCCTTGGCATGGAAATCAGTCCTCATAGGGAGGGCAATTTCAGGAAGGGAAAATACATGGCACCCCCTTCTAGAAAATTTTCATTAGAAAAAAAGTTTTTGTTTATATTGAATGATTTTAACCCCCACCACCACCACTACCACCTCAGTATCTTGGCTGTGCCACTCTGATGACATAACATTTTTTTTTTTGCATTGGTGCACAAACCTTTCTGCACTTACCCAAGATCGCCAAACTTCAACACCCAAAGAAAAAAATTCATAATGTTTAGTAAAAAAATCATCCAAGAAAGTTTTTTTCCATTTCATAATCAGTTCAGAAAATCCTGTGAATGTGAGAAGTCCAGGTCACTTTGTATAACACTGGCCATGCTTAAAATATACAATACTGAAAACTTAAAAGAAATAAAAAATCATGTTTCAAGTTAAATATTATGTTATTCAGGAGGAAATTTCCTTTTAATTAATATATAATTTATTTTTTTCATCAGGTTTTCCAAAATGAAGCATTAATTGTATAGTCCAATCTATTTTTTCACCATATCACATTGGGTTGGGTTGTTTTACCTCTGAACGGCACTTTTTTGCACACCATGGGCTAAATGGCCAGGTCACATGGACCCCGAAGGCTCAGAGAAGGTTGGGGGAGGGGACCCACTGGAACAGCTGTTGGGAGACAGATGGTAGCCTCCCGTCAAGGCCATCCAGCATGTTCTTTAACGTGCACAGGGTATGACTCTCCCGCACACGGGGCCACAGCTTAACGTCCCATCCGACGGACGGCAGCCTTTTCAAGCCCATCGGTATCCCCTACTGACCGTGGGCAGAGCGGGGAATTTTGCGGAGATAAATCTCAATGCTGACCCAGCTGGGACTCAAACCTGGGAACTACAGATTACGAGCCTGGCGCGCTACCGACTGAGCCACCACCGCCCCCCATATCACATTGGGAAAAGGCTTATTAAAATTAATATGCTTGTAAATTTGTTTAAATTATTTATTTTCATTAAATTCGTAATTAAATTCTGTTTAATTTGGTATATAACATGACCTATTTCTGTTGATTGGTTACTTTTAAACAAAAAATTCTATAGTTGACTTCTTTATCTGACTCAGAACAATTGGCAAAAACCCTGAATGTTTCACAAAATATAATACTGGGGAAAAAATTCCGAAAAAGAAGTAATTTTCTTATTTCAAGCAAAAATTGATTTTTGTGTTATTCAGAAATAAATAAGCTTTCTATTTATGTGCATTATATCTGTCTATTATTTTTTTTTCAACAAATTTTTATTAAATGTATTTTTTTTTACTACATGACTCTAAAAGAGTCCTATTAAAATAAAACTAGTAGTCTTTTTTGTTAAATATTTTATTTTCATAAAATCCAGAATTAAATGCTGATTAATTTGGTATTTAAAATGCCATAATTCCTTTCATTAGTTATTTGGCAAAAAAAGTTCTAAAATCAATTTTTTTTGCCTGATCAGAGTGAAAAAATAGCTGGACCTGGGAAGGGGTTAAGACGGCCATTCATCTGTAAGCCACGTGGCTTTAAAATATTAGTAAAAAAAACTCACCTTACTTTCACTTTGAAATATGTCTAATGATGTAGCTGATCGAAGTTTAGGTTTACTTGTTTCTGAAGTAACAGAAAATGCCCGCTTAACCATTAGTTCTTCTTCCACCTCTCCTAAGTCAGTTAACCTAAAATTAAAGGAAAATAAAACCTATAATGAAATATGCTATACTAGGAAAACGTAATAATTCTAACTATGGTCTAAATATTATGCAAAGTCCTTTTATGCAAAAGTTTATCTGCAGATTGTTATCTTTTTTTTTTTACCCAAATATGTCTTTTCCTAAATTGCCTGCAATTAAAATAATCAATTTTTGGAATTTGTTTGACAGAATTGAGCAAAGATGTTATATTAATGCTAGCAATTGCTTTTCCCCCTATTTTCCACTCGATTTATTCTTGCTGCAGTGTCTAACATACATATTTAGGATCCCAGAGATTTTATAACTGATGAACACAGTGCACTCTTTCATATTCAAATATTGATGCATGTATACTATTTTATTACAGAATTTTATTCAATGAACAAATGAAAATGGTTATTTTAGTAAAAATTCAATTTGTTTATTGTTTTTAAAAAATTCCATCAGGTTTTATTTCGCTGATATTATATTTAGTTAATTCATAAATAATTTCTGTTTGTTATTACCTTTAGTTATTTGGCAAAAAAGTTCTAAAATTGCTTAAATAAACGAAAGTAATTTATTTGAGGTGTTTAGTACTAATTTTTATTATATGTAATTTTGTAAAGAAACTTGGAAGAATTTTTTGATTATAAACAGTTTATTATCATTTTGAACTTTAGAAAGAAATATGAATAGCAAAATAGAAGGTGAAAAAAAAACACAAAATCGAGACTGCCTTTTGTGGGAGTTCCAGCAAGATTTAAATGCTATAGAGATGATGAGAAGCTACGTTCTGTCTTTGGAGGGCACACCATCACCAATTGGCAATGGCAAGTGGAATTGGCTAGGAATTGTTTTACAAAGATGCAGTTTGTTGCTCAAGGATGAACCATGTTCCTAGTCACTCTTCAGAGCTTGATAACATGCACTGGAAGAAGTAACAGAGGCAAATACACTTATAAATTAGCAAAGGAATATGGAACTTTTATGGCCAAGTGGTTAGCATGCTTGCCATGATCTAAGGGACCTGGGTTCGAGCCCCAGGTAAGGCATGGATGTATGTGTCTTTTTTCTGCTGAGGTCCTGCCATCCTCTCAGACCTTCTACTATGTCATATAAACTGACAGGCTCCTGTCAGACCTCTGTGGCAAGCAGCTGCTTGAGGGGGTATTTATTATTTTTATTTATAACCAACTCTTTTGTCATCTTCATGCTACTGGAAAAGTCAGTAAAATTAAGAACATAGATTCCTCATGAATTGTTGAATAAGAATAAGACTGATCAATTCTCCACTTCATTGTGCTCTCAACAAGGCAATGAGCCATTTCTTAACCATATTATGACTAGAGATGGAAAATAAGAATGTCATGCTAATGTTCACTGTAAGAGAATTGGGAAATCAGGATCAACAGCTTAAACACAGCCTTCATCCAAAGAGGATTCTGTTGGGCATTTGGTGGGATTGTCAAGGCATCGTAAACTTCAAGCTGCTCAAAAATAATCAAAGGATCACTGCAGGAGTGTACTCACAATGGCTAAATGAGGAATTCATCAAAAAAAAGCAGCACACTTCAATGAAAAAGAGTGATCCCTCTTCATGGCAACACTAGACCACATATTGCACAATTTACTCAGAAGAAAATTTTTGGAGCTTTGATAGACTATTCTACTGCATCCACCCTATTTGCTAAACTATTTGTCTTCTCAATTTCACCTATTCTGCTCCTTACAAAACAATCTCAGCGAGTAGCAATTCCAGAATGATGAGGGGGGCGGGAGTCAAATGTGGCTTTGTCAAGTTTTCTGAAGCTAGTAGAGTTCTAAGCCTGAGGAATCATTCAACTGCCATAGAAATGGGAACAGGTCATTGAAGGGGGATAGTGAATATCTCCCCAATTAAAATCTGATAATGTTTCGAATAAAGGTAAGAAAACCAAAAATTATTTATCAATTAGCCCAAAGATAATCATTATTTGCCTTTTTTGAACATTTTCATACATCATATATCCATCCTTTATCCAATCATACAGCTCTTATACTTCTTGTTTAATTAAACCCATTGCAACACCTATTATAATACTTTTCTCACATGCAATATTAAATTTATACACTGATCCTATCCCCTGCTGACCCTAAATTATTTCTTTTGCAGTCCGTAGCACACAAATCACTTATCACAACATCTTAAGATAAATAATGAAATCCTAAAGCATAAACTACATGACAACTGGCATGGTCAACAATGACCTAAAGTGTAAATAACTGAAAAAAAAAAACCTTTCACAACTGTGCATGGCATACACTCAATGCTCACTAAATTATGACCATCTCTCTCCATGTAATATAAGTGGAAGCTAACTTTGAAGCTCTATAAATTCTAAACTAAGAGTTTTATGAGAAAATGTAATGGAAGATAAATTAAAGATCTTGATCAAATCTATCTAAATCTCTATTTTCAATAATGTTCACTTTGTACTTAAAGAGTTATGGATTTTGAATATTTAACAGCAACAATGTTATCTTCAGAAAATTGAAAAATATTGAAAAATTATTTATATTAACTTTTCAAATGTACATCTGTTGTATTAAATGGTGCAAAATAATACTTCTTATTCAAATTCAAATTAACTTCTGAGTTAAATTCTAATATTAGGCATTGCTGTTGTTAAACATTCAGACTTCTATAACTCTTTAAATACTAAAGGAATACTGCTGAAAATCGAGATTTAGATAGATTTGATTGAGATCTTTAACTTCAGTCCCATTCTGCCTCTTCAATTTCTTAGTATTTCATTTGACTCTAAAAAAGCATAAAAAAAAAAACTTTTTTTTTTAAGTTAGAGAGCTTTGAAGTTACCTTCCACTGACAAAACATAGAGGGAGGTGGTTGTTATTTAGTGAGCACTGAGTGTTATCTCATCCTTTTAATGTGAATGCTAAGTCATGTCACCATAAACGAGGGACTCTCACTTGCTATTACCAGTGACACACCCAGAATTTTGTGTCAGGGGAGGGCCAATGTTGCTAGTTTGTATTGTGCTGGGGAGCAGTGATACTGGAGCAGATATGTTTCAAAAATTATGGGTTGGATGTCATATGCCCCTTCCTGCCATTTTTGTAGGAATTAGTTATTTAAACAAAGTATCTATTTGAATCTTTTAGCTACTTTTTAATTTCAGGTATCACTTTTCTTATTCAAATACATCATATTTTTCTTGTGAATGGGGGAAATACCCATGGGCCAATCCCCTGAGTGTGCTGCCACTTGCTACTCTAGATGTATTTTTCCAATCCTAATATATCCACTGGGACCCTTGTCATGTTAGGAAAAAATAAAGAAAAGTAATACAATATAATCATAGCATCTTTAAAGAGAAGTACAATTAATATCTATTCTGCAGCTAGAAACTGTAAAAAAATGCAAATAATTTAAAACTTTATGAAAATATTAAGCCCAACTTATGATAACCTCAAAAAAACCTTATAAAATTTGGAATTAAAAAAAAATTTTACAGAGAAAACTGAAAGGGAACTAAGAGCACAAAAAAAACATGCAAATTATGTTAAAAATACTAAAAAGTTTATAAGATAATTAAATATTATTGTTTAACCTACCTATGTTGATAATCATCCCACCTTCCATAACATAGATCAAGTCCACCTATAAATGCATATGTCTGATCAATACAGACGATTTTCTCATGATGAGCCCATAGTAAAACACCCCTAGACACACCTGGATGACGTAACACCTGTATCATACAGTAAATGTTTGTTACATTAGATAATATATAATAAATATAATTGAATATGCAATTAAGTTGCAATTAAGTTTAACATCTCAGTTTATGACAAACCAATTTTTGCATCCACAATCCCTCAAGCAAATATATTTATACAAAATATATTTTATACAAAGCTGTATAAATACATGCCAGTTGCCTGCATTTTATTTTATATTATTTTACCAAGTTTTAACAATGTGCCATGGTTATTTGCTAACTAATAAATTGCCTTTATAAAAAAAACTGGAAATCTTGGTTACAGCCATGACTTAGTTTTGGCAGTTTAAATTGTAACCCCCATGAATATACAAAAATTACTTTTTAACATCATTTCCCTGAAATTCAGCATATACAATATAATGTAGAAACCATCCCAAAAGTTGCAAAATTCTGAACTCTCAGAAAGCAGTAAAAAGAAACATAAAAGAAAAGAATTCCAATTTATATGCACTTTGTCATGATAAACACATCAAATGAATGACACCTGTGAAATGTAGCAAAACAACGTTCATTGCATGTCAGACATAGTTATCTTCAATGATGTATCTATAGATAACAACATATTCCAGGGCATTACTGTATACTAAAGACTGGTCTACACTTTGCAAACATTGCAAGACCACAAACACCTCTTCATGTTTAGAAGAGTTGGGTTGTTTTATCTCTGAATGGCACTTTTTTGCACACCATGGGCTAAATAACCAGGCCACAAGGACCCTGAAGGCTCAGAGAAGGTTGGGGGAGGGGACCCACTGGAACAGCTGTTAGGAGACAGATGGTAACCTCCTGTCAATGCCATCCAGTGTGTTCTTTAATGTGTGCAGGGTACGGCTCTCCCACACATGGGACTACAGCTTAATGTCTTATCCGACGGACCTTGTTTAGAAGAATTCTTTTAAATGTAATGTACTTTGTAACATACAGAGGGTCTGAAGGGGTTAAAATATCAAGTCAATCTTCCTAAAAATATATACATAATGACAAAAGTAACTCCAGGTCTATCAGTTTTAGAATGGTGTGAAGTATTTAGTGTCATGTCAGGGCAGCTTTGCTGACCAGACAGAATTTCGGGTTGTTTGTAGGCATGTTTTTAAAAAAATAAAATCCAATGTCCTTGGTACCCACCCATTATGGAGTCCAATAAAAGGACATCCAATTGGGTACTAGGACTGCATAGTCACTACTACACACAAGAAAAAGAGTAGAAGATCCTGTACTAGATCATGGGAAGGAACCTCTCCTACACTATATTTAAAAATATTACAATCACAGCTACTCTATATCAATTTAATACACACGATTTTTAACTGTACAGTATTTAAAATCAATCCTATTCATATTTAGCTGCACAGTATTTAAAATCAATCCTATCATATTAGGAGAATAGGACTGATTTTAAATATTGTACAGCTAAAGATCGTATGTATAAAACCTCTCCTACACTGCATGGTTCACCAAAGCAGGTGAACCCACCAATTGACTCATCCAGAGGGGAGGAGGGGGTGGGCACAACAGGCCAGTCTATTTACTTACAGCAGAGACCAAAGTGGTATAATGAATATAGCCTACTTTAGAGCTGCTCAGCTCCATAACTGTAAAATAGAAAAAAAGAGGACCCCTTCAGTTAATGGCTGACAGACAAACAGAATATTGTCTTGTATAATAAGCTCAACCTTATATACACACACTCAACCACCAGGATCTTTCAGTTTTCTTTCCCAAGTTACAGGTTCTCACATGTGCAAACATGTCGATGGACATTTAGGAACCAGTAGAATAATCAAATTAGAACCTTCGTTGAGTAGGCCCCTTATCATGTAAATGTTCCCATATCAAGAAAACAGCATATGACAAATTACAAAGATAGTACATTGTTCTATGTTGGGAGTGCTTAAAATCAAACTGATTAATTGTGACACATTCACATTATAAAAGTTCAGAAAATTCACTTAAATAGAGTGAAACAGAAACCTGTAGTCACATCTACAAAGCATGATGCATTTCCAACATGGAGAATATTTACTCACATTGGCTTCTGTATGTTGTTTTTAATAAAAATTGGAATTGCTTAGCAGATTTTTTTTACTCCAATAATTATGGTACATTAAGTGCTATGCTAACAAACTTAAAAATAGCGATATAAGCTAAAACCACTAAAATGAAACTGGTATCAGGATGGCAATTAACTTCTCTTCTTGCATTCAGCATTGTGAAAACGACACAGAAAAATACATGAATATCATAACTTGTGTAAAATAGTACTTGCAAGACTCATCATTCAATCATTAATGTGACAGATAACATTTAATATTCTAATGAAATGTAGAATATAAAATTCACAAAACATCCATTACAATTGATCATAAATCATGAAGTTATTTCCTAATAATTTTAAAAATTATACATCAATCAGTTAAAAAATAATCTTTATATATATATAAATATCTATAATATCAATAAGTGCATAGGATCATATTTTTTACCTTAATATTTTTATGTAGTCTTTTCAACTTTCTCTTACTATATGAGCTATTTATACCAAGAGCAACTTCTACTTCTTTATACAACAAGATAAATATTTTTACTCCTTCAACCTGGAAAAGTAAAACAGTATCACCAATAGCAACAAAACCTTTAATTCCATTTATAAGTCTTAACAATGCAAATTTCTATAAAATAATTCATAGCTTTCTAGTTATAAATACACCCAATTCTGTTTTTACGCGGCAGATAGGTTCCCGAAAAAACTGTGCAAAGAAAACCGTGTAAAAAAAAAATACAGTGCATATGAAAAAAATAGAAGATTGGTTCCAGATGTGAAAGCCCAGTACAAAAAATAAGTTGCTATCAAACAAGTCATATCAAAATCTTTAATTATATTTTTATTTGATTTTTATTAATTTAAACATATTTTTTATTTTATGAACTTATAAAGATAATTATACGTACATATATAAAGTAAATTATCCTTCATAAAGAAAATAATATGTCACTAATTCAAGAATACAAAAGTGCAAAAAAAATACAACTTACATATGCTTATTAACCAGATTTTATTCGTTGTTACTTTCTGACAATCATATTGCATAAGACTGGAATTAAATCACTTTCATCACTTGAAACGTTTTAGCTATCGTGTTCATACTCCAATGATGAAATGCTCTCTGTGGCATGGGAAACCAAATTATCACTTGTTTCCAGTGATTCTGAAGTTTGATTAGTTTTGACAACTCTGCAATCAATCACTGATATCCTGCTTTGACTAGATCTTTGTATAATTCTTGATAATGCACTATACATGACTTCAGTTCATGTTTAAACTGCTCAGCTCTTTCGACAATGGGATCATGTGTAAGAAAATTACTTTCCAATTTACTAGCCATTTGAAACCCTTCTTTAATTAAACCTGCAGTGAGTGGAACCTCTTCATCACCATCACTTTTTCTTTTTCATCAGGAGTCCCAAGGACAACTTCTATTATTTCATCTTTGCTAAGAGATTTGTCAACCAGCAAATCATCAATATTTACAACCTATCAGTAAAATTTAACAAATTTATATTACACACACAAAACTTTAAAAAATAAAAAAAAATTCGATTTCTTCTATTAAACATCTAAACACTTCTAACTTTAAACACGAAATGAGAGACCAAGGCTAACATATGTATTAAAGATAAAATTGAGTGAAATTCACGACACTCAACGTTGCCACTTTATTCCGAATGACTTAGGTTTTGTACAAGTTTTCCATAAAACAGAGAATAAAATAGAGAAAACATGTTGTGTAGTTATGCTAGTGTAGTTTTTATTTTGGGGATTTTAGTGCACAAAATGTGTATCTATAGTACATTTTCAAAGTTAAAACTACTTCAAAAAATGTGACCATAAAAGCAACATCTTTGTTATAAATGTAAATTCTAGGAATTTTTTCTTGAATAGGAATATTTTTTCAAAATTAAATTCAAATGGAGTTTTTTAAAAAGGAGCAGTCTGAACCGTGTTAGATCAAAATAAATCGTGTAAGAAGAGAATTGGAATTTTTTCTAAACTGTGTTAAATCAAAATTGTGTAAAAAAAATCCAAGTAAAAATAGAATTGGTTTCTGTTCTCTCAATATGTTTTCCATTTCCAGTACTTACATGGAGAGTGGATCATACACTAATATTCCTTAAAGGACAATACATTTTGCTAATTCCCCTGTAAAGAACCAATTTTTCTTCCATTACATTTTTGTATATATTAGTAAATTACGATTCCCAAATAATGATTTTAGATGTAAAATCTGGAAAAAAAAGCCCTAGTTTCTGTCCTTAGAGCTACTCATGATTACAAAAAAATAAATAAACTGAATTTTATTATCTGCAAAATGATAAATATTTAGAAAGAAATATTCTTATAGATTTAGATATTTAGAATTAAGCTATTTATATATTTCAATACCAAAAATATTACAAAATACTTTTATGAAAAAAAAAAGAGTTTCACTGATGAGTGGAACTCAAACTGTCTCCCAATTATATGCCAGGTGTTCTAAAGGTTCAGTTCGTTTCTTCACTAATTGTGACCTAATTAAAACCTCCATATTAGCTGGTGACAGTCTAGTGGTCTAGAACACCTGGCATATAACTGGGAGACATAAGCTAGAGTCCCATTCATCAAGGAAGCTCATTTTTTCTACAAATATATTTCTTGGATTCTACATCAACAAATAATTCTGTGTATTACTATTTGAAACAAAGTTTATGAATGAAAATCATACACAATGCTATGGTGAGAACTACAAAATGCATATATTTTATATATTTATTTAAGGATTAAAGGACCTATATCTTACTTAACACATTTAACATTTTGCCATCAGCTTATCTATGAATCTCAGCTCAATGGTGTAAAGAAATATTTGGACATTTTAATTCAGCAACAGAAAATCATATATAACTTCCATATTCACTGTGCTCATCAAAAGTTAAGCACAAATCAACAAAAATGTGAATAAATAAGAATCCAAGATAAATAAAAGTTTTTAAATATACCTAGGTAATTTAATGAGCCGTTTGGAAAACTCAATATGCAAAAATAGATTCACAGATGCACAATCGTTTCAAAGTGGAATGCTATATTGTCCGTCTGTAATAGCTAACTGTTCCATGATGCCTCAAAAAAAATTTTAGACAACTAAAAAAAGGATGGAGAGCAGTTGGAAGATTGGAAGCTGGTCAAACAGTCATGCAGGTGGCCATATTCTTTGATATCCACCATTCCGTTAGCTCAGCTATGGCAGCAATTCCAGTCAACCCAAACAGTTATCAGATCTATTCAAATAAAGCTACATTATCAGATGATCAGTAGATTTGACTGTCCCACAGAACAGGAGAGAAATTCAAAATATGTCTAGTAAGGACCAAATCAGATCAATGTTACAAATTCAGTAATAATGATTTCAACAAATATCTCTCAGTTATAACTATGAAATACTTCTTTGCAAGTTCCATACTGTTTAATAATTGTAAAGTGTTGTCATATAGTAACAAACCAGCAATACACAAAGAAATTAAATAAATAAGTACTCTGAAAATATATTTCTTTGATTTTGAACCAAATATTAATAAAAAAAATTTATTATGTGTGCAATAAAGAGTTTTGCATACATAATAAATTAATTTTATTATGTAAAAAATTAATTTTTTTATAGATAAATGCATTATTCTTTATTCTGCTATATTTCTATCAAATGCTTTAAACAACAATTGCATAAAAAATTTTTAGAAAACATATTTTATAACATACTAAGCATGTAATGACTTAATGAATTAGATGGCAAGGAAAGGAAAACACGTACTGCTTTTCGTTTCAGCACATAATCTAACTGCCAATAATGGCCATGATATATTGGTCTCCTTAGGTAAATTTCAGGTGTAAGCCACCAATCAGAAATAAAAATTTCTTCCTTTGCTTTGTCCAATGCAACAGCCACAGCTTCAAAATAGGTAGCACCATCAGTAATCCTACAAATGAATTAGAAGATTTTGTTATGCATTTATTTTCCTCCACCATATCTTAAGGAGTATCAAAAAATTTACCACTTAAAGAAATTTTCAAGGCCAAATTTTTACAGGCCTATAAAAAAGTTGGATGGATTCATTCATCTAATCATCTGTCCATCCATCTATGCACCCAGACACACACATATATATATATAAATGTACTTCAGTGTGCACAGGACCCTGGATCTCATAACCAAAAGCAATCAGTTTCAAGTATACAGTTATATATATATTCAGAGGAGCACCCAAATGGCTCTCCTCTGTCTGGGCTTATGGATGATGGCACAACATGCAAATTGAAGGACAGTGTCCTCCACCAGCGCGAGTTGAAGCCCTTATTCTACTTGCATTAGGTGGATGTGGTCTCTGTTTGGCAATATTCTGAAGAAGAATTTGAAAGAAGGAAGTAAAGGATTTATTATTGGAATTCAGTAATGTGTTTTCATCTAAACAATTTACTCATGAAGAAAAATCTTATGGCATCTTACCTATATAAACATGTTTATTCAACAATATCATATAAAGATTTTCTACATTTAATGCCTAGTTTGAAAAAGTATATCAATATTCTTGTAATCCTGTATTATTAAATCAAGAAACAGACTTTATTTATAAAATAGCTACAGAGGCAGGATTATCAATCCATCAAATTAAAACGATCCATAACAAATATACATTTTTATGTCTCCCTACTCTTGCTTGATATTCTGATAATAATGTGAAATTATAAATTTATTTGACATTTCAGATACTTTTGCAAATATATTCCTGTGAATATTTCCATGATGCATTAGTTATGACACATTGTTATGAATGTTTATGCAAAACAGGTCAATTAAATTATATTTTTAAGCAGGCCAAAGTTTTGTAATTTTCAAATTTTAAGTCTTTTCCATCAGAGGAGAAGAAATAGCAATGGGATATCAATGAAGACAAATGAAATGACACATGATTAATTTCATGTAACATATTCCACATTTTTCACCATTTTGTTTGCTTACCATATTTCTTATTTTTATTTTGGTCCTGTATTTTTGAAACATTCTCTTTAGGCCTCATTTATTTCTTGTATATCAATCTCTCTGTTCTGCTGATGGACTGAATACACTCTTCTGTTGAATGTGAACTGTCACTTGAGTTGCTTTGATGTAAGCTAATTAAGGATACTAGAGATTAAGAATATTTAGAAGTACATGTTAGTAGTCAATTAACTTGTACTATGATGACTACTTGATTGTAAAAAATTAATGCAATTATATTTCATCTGTATTAGAAATTTTGCCCACTTTTAAATGTTGTGCCAGAAGGAATGCAGCAGCAAACAGATTTAAATTGGACCCCTGTTCTAGACAAAGCACCCAATCAAAATTTTTAGGCGCAAACTGGTACTGATTATAATAAATTTTTACTATAATTAAAAAAAATTAAGAACTATCTAAAACAAGCTAAAGAACTGTAAAATAAATTTCACAGCATATAAAGTTTACCGAAGAACTGAAATTGATATCAAATCACTTAAGATAAAGTTTGCATCACTAGAAATAAGTTTACTTTTAAACTAATGGCAAAAACTTATATTCTCAAAGTAAGCTATTTATTAAAAATATCAGTAAAACAATTCCTATCTTTTAAAAACACATGAAGCAGATGAAGCAGTTAGACAGCACAACAGCAGGGGGCTCTACCAGATTGTTAATGTTAAGACCTAAAGACTATGTGGAAAGAAACGGACACATACATAGGGATTGAGGGATAAGCATGGCAAAATGGTTGAAGGTGAGGATTCTGTGATGGCTAGGTGGGCTGAGCATATCAGAGATGTTCTAAATATTGTTATTATTTCTATTCTCATTGATTGTAATGAGGAGAGATGCATTACTGGCTTTAATGATGGCCCTATACTGCTTTCCAAAGTCACTTTGCTACATCTAAATTAAAACTGCATAAATCCCCAGGGGTGGTTGAAATCACCACTGAAATGCTTAGAGCTGGGAACATTTGTGTTGTCACATGGCTGACTGAAATTTTGAATATTTTTCATGATAAAGGTGTTGTTCCTAAGGATTTTACTAAAGATATCATTGTTCCAATTGTTTAAAAAGATGATTGCAGTTCTTGTGATAATTATAAAGGAATTAGTTTACTTTCTGTTCCAGGTAAAGTTCTTTGCATAATTATACTTAATAGAATTAAGAATTTGGTGGATGGACAACCGCGTGATGAACAGTGTGGATTCAGAAGTGGTAGGGGATGTATTTATTAATCAAATATTTTCACTGAGGCAGATTCTTGAGAAATGTTTAGAGTTTCAGAAACCAGTAGTTGCTAGCTTTATAGATTTCAAAAAGGCTTTTGACTCTGTTGATTGACATAATTTGTGGTTGATTGCTAGATCATATGGAATACCTGATAAGTTAGTTAGTGTAATGAAAGCTCTCTATAATAACACTGAGTCGTGTGGTACGCCTTGCAGCAATTGGTTTAGCATTGCTAGTGGAGTTAAACAAGGGTACATTTTGTCTCCTTTTCTCTTTTGTTTGGTTATTGATTACATTATGCAAAATTCTTTGCAAAGGAAAGATTTTGGCTTTAAATGGTCTAGAGACTTCAAATTTAGACTATGCTGATGATTTAGCCCTTTTGACAAATGATGTTGATAAGATGAAATCTTTCATTAGTACTGTTGATGAGACTGATAATAGAGTAGATTTGGTGATAAACAGAGAAAAAAACTAAAGTGATGAAAATTGGTCATGCAGATGATGCTTCAGTGCTTTGAATGGCTGCACTCTTGAGCAAGTGTCTGAGCTTAATTATCTTGGGAACTATGTAACAGATATTGGTAATGTGCGGCAGGGATAAACAGAAGAATAGGGATTGTCGCTGGGACTTTTAAGAATCTATGGAGAACATGAAAAAATAGGTGTGTACACCAAAGACTAAAATTAGGCTGTATAATAGTTTGGTTCTTTCTAAGGTTAGTTATGGTAGTGAAACATGGACCCTTGTAAGCAGGATAATAAAAAATTTGATGCCTTTGATTCTAGATACTTATGCAGTATCTTGGGCATTAAGTGGTTCGACTTTGTAAGTAATAATGAGGTTAGAAGAAGGAATCATCAATCTCCTTTGAGCAGCATTTTGTGCAGAGAGAGACTGCATTGATTTGGCCATGTTGCCCATATGCACAGCTGCAGATTGGCAAACAGGATTATGAACTGTGTGCCTAAAGGCTTCAGGAAAAGGGGTTGACCTAGGATGCGAAGGACAGACAATGTCAAACAGGACCTTGCTAGAATTAGCCTAGAGTGGCCAAATGCAGTTTGCACCTTACTTCAGAAAGGTAGATGACCTTGTGTTCTGCTCTGATGTAAATGGCCTGATGAATGCCCTCATAATCAAACATGACCCTCAAGGATGGCAACTATTTATAAACTCCTCAAAATTGAGTCTCAAGGCAGTGTTGCTGCATAATGGAAATTGACTTCCATCCATTCCGGTCGGACATGCTGTCTACATGATAGAAAACTACGACAACCTAAAATAGCTGTTGAATTGTCTTCAATACAGAAAGTATGGCTGGCATCTCTGTTGTGACTTGAAGTTAGTGGCTCTGCTGATGGGTCTGCAGCTGGGATATACAAAGTACTGCTGTTTCTTATGGGAATGGGACAATTGAGCAAAGACTTTGCACTATGTGAAGAGAAACTGGCCTCAGACAACTACAAGAAAATAGTTAAGGACATGTCTCTGTATCACAAACTTGGCTGCAATATGTTCTTAAAGGTCCACTTTCTCCATTCCCACTTAGATTTCTTCCCCAACAACTGTGGCATGGTTAGTGATGAGCATGTAACGTAAACATTTCACCAGGACATTGCAATGATGGGGAAACGATACCAAGGAAATTGGTCTGCTTCAATGTTGGCTGACTACTATTGGAGGCTCATCAGAGATGATCCTGAGCAGCTGTACAAGTGAAGGACAAAACGACGTCAGAAGTAGAAGTGGAGTTTTACTGATACATGTCATATGTACATATTACTCTATTATATAAGAAACTATTGCAGATTTTTCAGAAATCGTAGCCAATTTTGCATTTTTATTGTCATATTCATGTTCAGCACTTTGAAATCTTTAAGAATGGCTACTTTTATCTCAGAGGTATGACTTTTATGAAAATTTGTTGCCCAGTGTAAGCTGTTTAAAAAACAGCTGCATTGAGTGCAAACAACTAGAATAGATCAACAGGTAAACATTTATGTTATGATTTTTAACTGGTGTCTAAAAGTAAAACATAATAATCAAAATTCTAGAAGATTCAAAAAATGCAGCAATGAAATGCTATGAGATTTGGAGTAGCAATGCATTGTTATATAATATAATAAACAGCGAGGCACAATTTCCATGGGTTATGCAAATGAATACAGGATTGTCCATAGTTAAGGAATCTGTTTCAACAAAATAGAGAGATTAATATGGAGTATGATGACCTCAAACAGCTATACAAGCTTTATGACTTCTCATACTATTTTCAGGCTGGTCATGAAGTCTGGTGGCAGTACATCTGACTCTTTTTTGAAGAGCATATCGAAACTCATGATTTAAATAGCCTTATAAGTGGAGTGACTTAGAGAGAAAACAATTATGAAAATAATAGTTTAAATGTAGGCTAATACATAATATTTTTTATTCCATTTAATAATGCTGCCACTTTCTTTCCTGACTCTGCAAAATGCTCCAAAAGGTATGTTAAATTCTTCACTTTGGACCTTGTGACTGATCCTATTTTACTAATTTACCAGATAGCTTTGGGTGCCAGGCAATTAATCTTGCCAAATAAAGTTATGTAAGGGTTTGCTAAGTATATTGTGCATTACTTAGTCAAATTGAAGACAATTCAAAAGATTGTCAAATTATTTAAATTTTAAATCTAATCAAAATCAATTATCCCACTCAAGAGAAAAAATTAGGAAAGTCAAACCATTTCATAAAACAAAGTTCATTTCCAAAAAGTCGTGACTCACCAAGTGAACTTTTACATCAAAGTATCTGAGCAATTAAAAGCTCATTCAAAACATCTCCACCCACATTCTGAAATCACAACTCCAAACTAACATCTCCAAAACTATTATCATCTCTCTCTAACTCACATTCTGACAACTAACTTCAAAAACTACTCTCTATTAACTCTGTGACCTAACATCACTTACTCTCAATATTTGTTTATGATGATTTACAGACATAATTTTATATTTTTTATTAAAGGTTATTTATAGAGAATGACAAGTATTAATTCTTACCATCTGCAACATGTAAGGGGTCTTGGAGGAGCAAAGGAATTAAAACGATTAGGCTTAATAAATTCAAAACCACCTCTTTCTATAGCTTTCTTTAGTTCCTGTTTCCATTCAATAGCTTCACGATTACTTCTACATTTGAGATGCAAATTCCTGAATATATAAAATTTTTGTTGTAACAAATATTGCAAGTTTAAAGTATGCAACTAATATAAAACAATTCAATTCCAAAAACTTTTCAACAAATGGGCTATTCTTGTATTAATTTTTTTAAATATGAATTTTTCAAAAATCATCTACAAATAACATTCTAACTTTTTTTTTATCTATTCAATTTTAGACCTATCAAAAATTTAATGTATTGCCTGAGGTAATCAATAATGAAACTCTGCAAAATTTGAAGAAACTCTTCAGTTACATTAAATTCAAAAAGAGCAACCATTATTTTAATTCCATGATTATATCAATGTTAGCATGAGATAAATTAATTGATCCTGAAATCACAGTTTGTGCTGTCACAGAGTTTATCATCAGTTGGCAGTCCTATGATTAACTTCTCCTTCATACAACTGAGCGTTACTTAAACCAATTGGCTTACAAATATTTTTACCCTAAATATGCTAATATATTGTTTTTATGAATAGAATTTCACCTAATTTTAATAATATACAGTTTCACCAAATTGTTATAATATGCAATTTCACCTTTTTAATAATATGCAGCTTCAATTCCCCCCCCCCCAAAAAAAAATATACAATTTCACCAAATTTTAAATAAAATATGCTATTTCATTAATTTTTATGTGTACAGTTTTGCATGATTTTTATAATATTTAATATTATTCAATTAGAGTTAAATGGTTGAATAAAAGAATCCAAAAAAACAGTCGAATTTTTATTTGCAATATGCTGAAATAATGAAAGATTTCTTGCAGTATTTAGAAGTTTTTCAGTATGAAACATCTTGAAACACTCAGAGTAGTGAACAATCTTGGTTTTTTTTTTATGGGGGGGGGGGGTAAAAAGTAGTCTTCCTGGCAATATTCTGGATTTTATTAATTTTATAACACAACTGCATCTAATAATTGCAAACTGTTTTGTAAAAACAATCCTTATAAGCACCCTGCAATGGCTTACCTTTCATCTGTAGAATGGTATCTTACACCTCATGCCATCTATTGACAGAGAAGAGGATATTTGAAGAAATGACTAGAGCTACTTGAATGTCTAAGAGATGCTTGCATATGAATGGGTTGCATTTCCTCACACATCAAAGAGATATCAATGTAAAACAAGAGTTGAGCTGGCCTTCACAATTCAGCTGTGCTTGTTTGATCCCTAAGATTATCTACTTATTACATTTCAATATTAATAACTCTGTTACTCTGCTCCATGAATTTTTTAACTCTATTGCTATTTGCTTATGCTGATGAATTTTTGTAGAACACTTGATTCATGTGAAGATGAGAGCAGTAACACTAAGCTCTTGAAAAAACTTAGTAGATCAATGTTGCTAGTGGATACTTATCCTACTGGAAATGGAAGCTAATAATTGCTATATGAATTGTGTAGAACTTTATCAGCACTGCAAAATATACTTTACATTAAAAGGGTTTATAACATTACTTAAAGCTTAGAATTAAAAAAAAGATTCATTTAAATTACCTGGATAAATTAGAAATGAGCAAGGCCTCTGATTTTCCATTTCTATTTGCTCCTAACTCTACTTTGAAAGCATGATCCATTAGAAGGACACAATGAACAATGCCATCACTAGGTCTAACAGAAGCCACAAAGTTGTCCTTCACAACTATCCACCTAAAGTTGGAAAAGCATAAAGTTGTACAAATTTCATTCATAGTCAACAAGAAAACAACATTTATAAATAAAAAAAACAGATATAGAGAGTCTAGTTAGTAATTAGGAACTATGTAATATGATGATAGAGAAGGCTTTACATTTGATATGTGAACTAGAATCAGCTATAATGACAAAAGTAGTTCACTGGTGATCATGACCTATACCACTAGTTCTCTGAAAGTCAGATTTCCATTAAGGCCTAAATGTTGCAAGTGGGTGACAGAAAGATACCAGAGAACAATCTCTGGAGAATTCTGCATTCTTCTCTTGATAGTGAACATAGCAATAGTCTGTCTCATTCATAAACAGCCAAAAACAAAACACTGCAATGCATAGTAACCATGCAATGGAGGTTAAGGTATCCATCAAAACAATTAAGTAATATCTTCACAGCATGAGTTTCAATTTGATTGGACTTTTTGAAGTTTAATAGCACACTAAAAATTCAGGTTATAGTTGACAAACTTAATTAAAATGGAAAAACAATAAATGTAGATATATAAAAAACAAAGATATATTACATGAACAGAACTAAAGAGAATCTGAGTAGAAGCAAAAGATAACAGTAAAAGAAAAAATGCTATTATAACAATAAAAAAACAGAAAAGGTAAAATTAGATTCAATTAAAATATACACATAAATAAAAGGTAAAAAAAGCTGATAAAAGGAGTGATAACTCAAACCACAGCATGGACTACAAGAAATTGGCTATTGTTAGTTACAAGAAGAAAGTTGCTATTAACAGTGTAGAACATTGCTCAGTGAGAGCATGAGGAGAGTATTTACTAATACAGATACCTGACATTTGGGACATGTTATTTTCTTTAATGAATGTCAATTTGCATAATTCTCTGAAAATGAATGCATATAATGTGATTCTCAGACAGCAGATGTGGAGACATCCAGCACAAAAGCTTTGCCTGAAGCATTTGTGATAATGCTAACCTGAACTATCTTTCCTGATAATGCTACCAGAACAAAGTATGATGGAATTTCTACAAGGTATGGTATGCTGTTTAGGTGACTGGATGGTATATATTACTGGCTTGCAGTGGAATGATAAATTTAGTCCAATATATCAGCTTGTTGTAGAAGGGTCTGCCACCAATAGTTACTACAGCTCTGCTGTCTCTAAAGAACACTGTGTTTATATGGTGCCCACGTAATGGAAATGCCTGCCGATTTCAAGACATGAAGCGACAGCAGCACTAGTTACATTTTCGTCTGCTTGGCCGTACTATTTGGCGCTGGTAATCTGCTGTTTTGCTTGTTACTTGCTTCATAGCAGTATAGGTTATTAAACTGTTTACTGCTTGCTTCAAAATTGGATTCTGATACGAATTTGTTCGTAAGTAATTATTTACTATTCTGTCTACTTTCTACTGTTTTTAACTAGAAGTCTGAACGATGATGCAGTATTTTGTGATGTTTTGCAGAAGTGAAACTCAGTTTCTATCGAATCTATTCCAAACTGGATCTGCAAGACAGGTGGCTGCATCATATATGTCGGCAACATAATGATGACATGAGTATTTGGAAAAAAATTCTGAGATCACTTTTGAATAAATAATATTTTGAAACTGCAGAAACCTTTACAATATATGGAACTGTGTTACACTATCCTAACAAAATATTAGAGAATTTCTGTGTTATGTAAATGGGAATCTTACTATAAATTCAAGATTATAATTTTATCTATTTAAATCTCGCTTTTCAACAGCATTCATCTAGTATTTAAGGATTCGTTATTCCCGTTTGTATCTCTGAGAAAGATTCTAGTTTATTATACTTGATTAGCCATGTCTGATTCTTTATTATATGACTTCGACCAGATCACTATACACTTACCATTAGCATAGGTTAGCTTACCGCAGAACGGTGCTGCCCTCATGTGTGCACTTGCTAACACAGAGAATCGCGGAAATCGGCAGGCATTCCCATTACGTAGGCACAAGTTATGGAATGGCTCTACATCATGCACTGCTTATGTACATATAAGGTGGCATAACAGAGAAGACTACTAGTCTTTCATGAGCAAAGCAAATCTGCAGACATGAGCCCCATTAACATGTACGGTCCATCACTGATCAATCCATGTATAAACATCCAGACAAACTCTCCTCAAGGGTTGTCCAAACAAAAGTTCTATGGGAAATTGTACTACTCTAACATTGTTGTGCACAGGGAAGATCATCTAAGTTCTGATAATGCTACCAATATCTAGCACATATGATTGGTCTGTAACTGAGACCATAAGTGTTTACTAAATGTATAGTACAGTCTCAGATCCAGTACTAAAATTTGAAATTGTCAAAAAACTGGAAATTTTCAAAGATATTTCCCCAAAAATAGATTATTTCTACTTTCCAAATTAAATTATTTCTTCCCAATTTTTTTCTTTTCTATTCCTTTTCTTAATCAATAATGAATATTTGCTTTCAATTATGTCCACGAAAGTGGAAAAATACTACGATAATTAACTGTTAAAAATAAGAAAAATATATATATTATTTTATAAACATACAATATTTCACCAAAAAGGCAGAAGTGCAGTATAATGTCCTCAGATATTGTTCTGTTTTTTCACACTGGACACCATAAAACCTCATCAAGAGCCTAATCAAAAATATGAGATCACATTGCATAAACATATAGCAGCCAAGGTAATAATAAGTCTTATTAACAGCTATTGTCTCTTAAATAGTTCCTTGTCCACTACTCCATTATGTGAACTTATGCTTAGATATGCAGCATAATTCATGCATATGACATGATTTCATTATTACACTACACTGTTGCTCAGTCATGTCACAATACCCTTTCAAACAGCATTTAATTGTATTGGCTGAAAACTATTTGAGTCAGTCACACTTTTATCCATTATCTTTCGATTTTGAGCATCAGTTTAGCTCATCTTCAACTTTCAGATGGACATACTTGATTTTACACATATTTTATGTATTACTTTTGCATGTAGCACATATACTGTACTTTGCTCTAAGGATTATAGTAAGAAAATTTATGCATATTTATTTCCTTTATTTCCAACGTACTACAATATATATATATATATACACACACACATACACACACCAATCAGCTAAAACATTAAAACCACCTATTTAATATGATGTAGGTCCTCCTCTCGCACCCAAAAGAGCTCTCACCCAATGAGACATAAATTCAATGAGATATTGGTAGGTGTCACTTGATATTTGGAATCATGACTGCAACAGATGATCCCACAGTTCCTGTAAATTATGTGGTTGGGGTGATGCTGCTTGTACCTGTTTCTCCAACTCAAACCACAAATGCTCAATAGGATTCATGTCCAGTGAATTTGGGGGTCATGGCAATAAATGGAATTCCTCATCATGTTCTATGAACCATTCCTGAACCTTTTTCACAGTGTGACATGGGACATTGTCTTGTTGAAAGATGCCATCTTCACCAGGGAATACAGTCACCATAAAGGGATGTACTTGGTCAGCCATGATGTTCAGGTAGGTGACAGCTATCAGAATTTGCTCTACAGGGATAATTGGTCCAAGTGTTCACCAAGAAAATATTGCCCAGACCATCACACTCTCTCCAGCCACCTGGATCCATCCCACAGTGCATCCAGGTGGGAAGGCTTCCGTAGGTAAATGTTGCACATGGGCTCGTCTGTCCACATGGTGTAAAAGAAAATGGGATTTGTCTGACCATGAAACCCCCTTCCAGTCTTCTATGGTCCAATGTTGATGATTACGTGCCCACTGCAAACATTGAAAACAGTGAATGGCTGTGAGCATAGGCACACGAATGGGTGTGCAGCTGCAGAGACCCATATTCAAGAGCTTATGATGAACTGTGTATTCGGACACACTGGGCCCTTTACCACAATTGAAATTATGGGTGTCAGCCACAGTAGCCCTCCTGTTGCTGCAGACAAGATGAGATAGCCTGCGCTGACCTCTGGCATCAATGAGGCATGGACAGCCCACACCTTGTTGATGGCTTGAAATATCACCTGTTTTTCAGGCCATCTTTGATAGGTACTATCTACTGCTTAGCATGACAGCCTATCAGTGTTGCTGTTTCAGAGATGCTCTTACCAAGGCATCTTGCCATAACAATCTGGCCTTTGTTGAAATCAGATAACTCCTTTGCTTTTTCCATGTTGGGACGAAACGAAATATTGTCTGCGAGAGCTCCAACTCTGGTATTATATAAATCATTTGTGACCTTGGCAAGTGATACTGATTGGCTGCATGCACACTTCTTTGCATAACACACAGATGGTTTTAATGTATTGGCTGATTGGTGTATATATTATATGTATTATTTGTCTCACAAAATATTGTATTGGTAGATGAGAAAATCTTAAACTCTTTTTAAACAACATTTCCCTTTTTTATTACTGGCATGTTCACTATATAATTCCAATTGTTACATGAAAAAAACTGAAAATTTTTGTTAATGATTGGTTTTATTCCATATCCAGATTAGATCCATATAAATGGTAATTTAAGAGACTATAAGAGACAGACAGAAAGGCTGCATTTCATCTCAATGCAAATTAGACTTTCATATACTCATGAAATTAAACTTTAGATCACCTTAAGGAAAATATGCTGAAAATAAGCAAAGAAATATTTTTTAGGTAAAAACACATAATTTTCAAATTATGATACAATTTCTTTTAGCAATTTCAGTTCTTACCGTGTTGTCCAGTTGCCACAGCAATCAGAAAATAAGACATTAACAACTTTTACAAAAGTTGTAAAAACATAACCCCCTGACCATTTTTGCACAAAACCTTCCACACCTTTATGACCCAATCCATCTATAAAAGATAAAGGGCTGATTCCCAAAAATGCCATCTACGTTAGAAAATATAGTTAGCAAAACTAAAAAAAAAACAAAATAAACAGTAAATAAAAAGATAACAGTATATATATAAAAATATGCAATAATATCAACTACTTCATATTGGTATTATAATAATAGTGCAATAAATTAAAATGAATAATTTTCTTTAACACTGTTGCAGTATTAAAGATTATTAAATAGAAGATTAAAGTATGATTTCAACTATTTTTGATAAACTAAGGAAATCAATGAATGAAAAAACAAAATAAAGGAATAAAGTTTGTCACTAGCTAAATACTTCTCTGTATTGTTTATTTTCTTTGCTTTACCTCTGCAATCTTAAAATGTTGGGTTGCTGTTCTTCTTGGGGAGGAGTGAGGGAATTTTTTGATGAATAATATACTTCGTGTGAAACCATTCACCCACTCTCAAGGCCCTTTTGCCACTTAAGTGGGTGTATTTGTGTGTGCTTTGTGTTGCTCTCTTGGTAATTTCTGACTGAAAGCTAACACTCATCAAAATATTACTGTTCTATATAAATGGTAGCTAGGATAAACTGGAAGGAGAACTGTGTACCAATCCCCAGTAATGATGCACAGAGCCGGCCAGGTCTAGCACCTAATGTCCAACCCCACCTTCTTGTGGTGCCGGCTGTTAGCACCTTTCAAAGGAGATATTCTCTTTTGGAAGGGAATGGAAGGGGAGGGCTGCCAGTTCAGTGTGTCCTACTGATCTGGTCATCTATGGCCACTTTTTTTTCTGCCATGCTGAAGAGTGATCAACTTCACAGGGTCCTGGTGCTAACCATTTATATCTACTGGACTGGTTTATAGATTTGAACTTGATTTGGATCCTGGACTTGATGCAATGGTGGGCCTCTGTTGAGAGAGAATCTGCCACTGTGTTTTCTGTTTGCTTCTGGGTTGCCAGCCCTAAATGGATTGGGTTGTTTTACCTCTGAGTGGCACTTTTTTGCACACCATGGGCTAAATGGCCAGGTCACATGGAACCTGAAGGCTCAGAGAAGGATGGGGTAGGGGACCCACTGGAACAGCTGTTGGGAGACAGATGGTGGCCTCCCGTCAAGGCGATCCAGTGTGTTCTTCAATGTGCATAGGGGATGGCTGTCCCACACACAGGGCCATGGCTTAACGTCCCATTCGACAGACAGCGGCCGTTCCAAGCCCATTGGTGTCCCCTACTGACCGTGGGCAGGGCGGAGAATTTTGCAGAGATAAATCTCAACATTAACCCAGCTGGGACTCGAACCTGGGACCCTGTCTTATTTCTGAAAGAAGGAAGTGCAAAATTAATATGAATAAACACCCTACCAGCCCTAACAGAAGGCATTACAATGAGCTTAATAAATATGTAAAGGATCAGTTAACAGCTGATAAGAATCTTTGGCTTGATAGCTTGCTTGATAAAGCAGAGGAAGCAGTTAAACAGCACAACAGCAGGGGGTTGTATCTGATTGTTAATGTTTTATGCAGGAAGAAACAGAGAGGTACACAAGGATTGAGGGATAAAACATGGCAAGGTGGTTGAAGGTGAGGATTCTGTGAGGGCTAGGTGGGCTGAGCATTTCAGAGATGTTCTAAATAATGTGATTATTCCTACTCCCATTGTTTGCAATGAGGATAGATGCATTACTGGATTTTATGATGGCCCTATATGACATTCTGAAGTTGCATTTGCTGTCTCTAAATTAAAACTGCATAAATCCCCAGGGGTGGATGAAATCACCCCTGGGGATTAGAGCTGGGTACATTTGTATTGGTCACATGGCTGACTGAAATTTTGAATATTTTTATGATAAAGGTGTTGTTCCTAAGGATTTTACTAAAGATATCATTGTTCCAATTTTTTAAAAAGATGATCGCAGTTCTTGTGATAATTATAAAGGAATTAGTTTACTTTCTGTTTCAGGTAAAGTTCTTTGCATAATTATACTTAATAGAATTAAGAATTTGGTGAATGGACAGCTGCGTGATGAACAGTGTGGATTCAGAAGTGGTAGGGGATGTATTGATTAAATATTTTCACTGAGGCAGATTCTTGAGAAATGTTTAGAGTTTCAGAAACCAGTAGTTGCTAGCTTTATAGATTTCAAAAAGGCTTTTGACTCTGTTGATTGACATAATTTGTGGTTGATTGCTAGATCATATGGAATACCTGATAAGTTAGTTAGTGTAATGTTTGTTTGGGTTTGTTTTACCTCTGAGCGGCACTTTTTTGCACACCATGGGCTAAATGGCCAGGTCACATGGACCCCGAAGGCTCAGGGAAGGTTGGGGGAGGGGACCCACTGGAACAGCTGTTGGGAGACAGATGGTAGCCTCCTGTCAAGGCCATCCAGCGTGTTTTTTAACGTGCACAGGGTATGGCTCTCCCGCACACGGGGCCATGGCTTAACGTCCCATCCGACGGACGGCAGCCTTTCCAAGCCCATCAGTGTCCCCTACTGAGCGTGGGCAGGGCGGGGAATTTTGCGGAGATAAATCTCAACGCTGACCCAGCTGGGACTCGAACCTGGGAACCAGTTAGTGTAATGAAAGCTCTCTATAGTAACACTGAGTCATGTGGTATGTCTTGCAGCAATTGGTTTAGCATTGCTAGTGGAGTTAAACAAGGGCACATTTTGTCCCCTTTTCTCTTTTGTTTGGTTATTGATTATGTTATGCAAAATTCTGTGCAAAGGAAAGATTTTGGCTTTAAATGGTCTAGAGATTTCAAAATTTCTGATTTACATTATGCAGATGATTTGACCTTGTTGGCTAATAATATTGATAAGATGAATTCGTTCATTAGGGCTGATGATGAGACTGGTAATAGAGTAAGTTTGGTGATAACAGATAAAAAAATTTAAGGTGCTTTGAATGACTGCACTCTTGAGCAAGTGTCTCAGTTTAATTATCTTGGGAGCTATGAAACAGATACTGGTAATGTGTGGCATGAGATAAACAGAAGAATAGGGATTGTCACTGGTACTTTTAAGAACCTATGGAGAGTGTGGCAAAATAGCATATACACCTAAAGACTAAAATTAGGCTGTATAATAGTTTGATTCTTTCTAAGGTTAGTTATGGTAGCAAAACATGGACCCTTTGTAAGCAAGATAACAAGAAACTTGATGCCTTTGATTCTGGATACTTATGTAGTATCTTGGGCATTAGGTGGTTTGACTTTGTAAGTAATGATGAGGTTAGAAGAAGGAGTCATCAACTTCTTTCGAACAGCATATTATGCAGAGAGAGACTGCGATGATTTGGCCATGTTGCCCATATGCATAGCTGCAGATTGGCAAACAGGATTATGAACAGTGTGACTAAGGATGTCAGAAAAAGGGGTAGACCTAGGATGTGATGTGTATGTGTGTGCAATTATTTTTGGGATTTTTTTTTTTCATAATTCTATATTTTATATTTTAAAAGAGCATACAAATACACTTTAAAAGTTAATCCATAAAAATATAAACATGATGAACAGAATATATATATATATCAAAAACAGCTAACATTTTATGTTATTTGGTCAAAAGGACCAAGCATGATTTTTTCACACCACCATAACAAAATATACAAAATTTACAAACCACAGAGTCAAGTGGCAAAAATCTTTTAATGTATATGTAACAAAAATATTCAAGGTCAGCAATCACACATCAGATACTGAAGAATTCATTTGTGGCAATCTAAAATGCATATGGGTGTGACTAAAACGGCATGATCCCTCTTGGTTTAAGGAAACCCAATGAACAACTGTTAAAATTAGGAAGAAACCTCTCACATACATATCCAATAAGTTCTTTAAAATGTACATGGTAGGAATATTACATAGTACACTTGTGATTATAGTTTAACATTATCTCTGATACTGATAGCAACTGCAAGCCCACCATTATCTTCATCGATGATGCTACATCATGTACAAGTTGGGCAAATATTAATGCTAGTAAGTTGCAACTAGAATATGTGAAAATCTGATTATGATGCTAGCAGAGACCACCAACTAAATCTAAGTTACTTAAATTTGAGCCTTTTCTTGTCACTTTCCCTGTCTTTAGCTAGCATAATTTTTAAATTTTACACCAGATTTTTCATCTTGGAACTATCTGAAGTATTGTGTCCTTCCTGAGCAGGAGTGGATTTAAAGGTACAGCCCCATACTGTATAGTATGTATACTATACAGTATGGGTATGTACTGTATAGTATGTAGAGGTAGAGCCCCATACTGCTGAGGAATCCCAAATTTTTATTTTCAGATGCAAGTTTATTTAAGTGGACAAATAGGACCCTAAACAAGGGCTGTGTGCAGGGCCCCACAGACCACAATTACACCTTTGTTACCATAATAATACCAAAGCTGAATGAAAATCTCTACATGAAAATGGTAGGTTTTAAGAAGGGAAAACTTTACAACAAAACCATTATCTCCATTATCTGAAACTCATTGGGAATACAGAATTTAAAACAATTTAGTATCATGGGTGACATTTAGGAACAGCAAATGATACACAAAGCACTTTCACTAGCTAAGATTTAGAAAATTTAGTTAATTATTAAAAATTAAATATGTCAGTGATTTGATATGATATTCTAACTCAAATGTTATTACTAAGTCATGCAATGCAAAAGTATGCAGGGAAATTAATTTTATTACTTTTGAAAAGTAAAAAACAATTCTTAATCCAATTCGGAGAAAATGGCCGTGCAAGTTCCAAAAACAGCTAAGAGGAGTTTGCAAATGTCCCTGAAATAGATCCAGAAGAGATTGTTTTCAAACCAAAATTGCCTTTTTGGTGAAGAAAAATAAAGGTGCATTTTACATACAAAGCTAAACATGAATCAGTAAATGATCCAATGAAAATACTTTTTCATGGACTTCTTTAATTTTGTTAAATCAAGCAATAATATTGCTGAAAGAACGATTTCAACAAATAGGATTTTTCAACATCATTTTTGGCTTCTTCTACAATATTTCAATGTTCAAAAACAGGTCTGACAGTGTTTTGCTTAAATGGTACAAAAATCTACAACCGGTATTTTCTGAGCAAAGCAACAAATGATTTAAGTTTGTTTACAGAGTAAAAAGTATTTACACATAATCGCCCATCAATTCAAAACTGTAGTTGACTCTTTGGGGTATATTTGCACAACCATTTCATTGACATTATGCCTAATATTTTTACCCTACAAAGAATTTAACTGACTATAGCAGCTACTGTGCATAGCAATGAACACAGTTTCTCAAAGTTAAAACTATTAAAACAGACTTGTATTTTATGATGACACACAAAAAAAGATCTTTTCATTATTTCAATCAAACATTATGTAGCACACTGATGAAACAATGCCTGTAAGATAACAATGCTGTTAATAAAACTGCATTGTTCTTTGCTAAGGAGAGGCGATTTTTTAAACAAGGAAATACTCCTTGTTTCTGTTTTCAAGACTGCATTCATTTTTTAAGAAATGATAAAAGATAAGTCTTTATAACTTGAAAAACCAAAAAAAAAAAGAATAAAATTAAGAGAATCTTAGTTGAGCTAAAAAAAATATCTTTTTTCAACAAGCTGTAATACTTTTTTGTAAGAAAAAAACTGAAGAAGTAGTCATAGCTCTAAAAGATTGATAAATCTATAGAAATAAAAACAAAAGTTTATTGAATATATATATATATAGAACATACTAATTGAAAAAACAAAGTTGTATCCAATATCCATGGGCTGTTTGCAATAGGCAGACTAGTGCTGCAAAAGATAGAGAGTAATACACTTATCTTCAATTAGTACAGTTGATGCAAGGTTCAACGTCACATCGTTTTTAGTGATGAATCCTGCTTCTGCCTTAGAGTGAATGACCACCATATTCACATATGAAGGAGGACTGGGCAGCATTCACATTCAGACTCGGTTGTGGAGCAGCACATCACCACCACTAGTGGTGTTATGGTGTGGAGAGCTATCTTTTATGACAGCCATTGCCCCTAGTGGTAACAGGGACATTAACAGCACAGCAATACATTCAAGAGATCCTGCAACTTGTCATCTTACCTTTCATATCACATCTGCCAGGGGTCATTTACCAGCAGGATAATGCCCATCCACACACATCTCACCTCTCCCAGGAGTGCATCCATAGTATTGCAACCTTTCCTTGGCCAGCCAGGTCCCCGGATCTTTCTCCTATTGAGCATGTCTGGGACACAATGGTACGTCAGCTGCAGCCATCATGGAATAAGTGGATTTGTGCAGCAATTATAGGACTTTTGGTACAATCTGTCACAGGACATCAGAGTTTTGTTTGACTCCATACCACGCCATGTGCATCATAGCCAGAGGTGCCTTTACAAGATACTAATCTGTAACAGTTATGCTACAACTCTTCTGAAATAAAGAGTCCTTTTGATGTGATATTATAATCATTCCTTTATCTCTTCCTCCACATTGCACATGCTATGATTCATTACGATGGGATACTTGCTTTAAGGTGCATCTTTTTTTTTAGTGTATTAAAAACAACTTTCAAAAAAGATGCTCTGCATCATTCAGACTTTTTTCAGGGGTTTGCAAATTTTAAAGAGGATCACGTCCATTTAAAATGATTCTCGCTCTGGGTGTCTTTCAACCTCAAAAAACCAATGCTTCACCTAATTGCAATATTACTTTATTATATCTAGAATGTGAGTAACTTTCTAGTTTGTTGTTTGGATCACATATTTTATTATTATTTGGTTGAGATAAAGTTTTTTGGCATGCTGAGGTTTATATATACCCAGGTGTACCATTACAAAATATTTTCTGTGGGACTTAACCATTAATATAACTGTTTCATTGATAGCCAACCCTATTTCAAATTAACATACTGTGGGCAACACTTGCATTAATATGTTAACATGTACTATAAAATTAAATAAATAGTATGTGACACCAATAGTAAAATTATGTGTACTATAAAATTAAATAACAGTTAAATAAATAGTAATAATAAATTAAATAAGTATGTTATATAACTATAAAATTAAATGTTCTTTGTATTTTTTATTTTTTTTTCAGATAGAGGGCAGTTGGTATGAAAATAACAGTTTGTGAAAGATATTTCAAATAAGAGTTCTTAGCTCAAAAAAAAAGTTTACATACCACAACTCTGGGAATATTTTCTGGAATACAACTCAGAACAGATGGAGTTCTCTCCACCATTATGTCTGCCATAGCACACAAAATCTATGCAAGTAATAATACAGTGTGCATGTTGATTAATGCATTTTGCATATTATTTTACAAAAAAAAAACAGTAATACTCACAGTTTCATGAAAAGTTCTGAAACCATGAAGTCTTACAACCTTCTGAAGGTATTGTTCAAGACTTTTCTACAAAGAAAATGTATAAGTAGTCTATTAGATCTATTAATATACTATCAAATAATCAATTTAATAATTACATTTGAAAGAAACATAATTTTAGTTATAAAAAAACTTAATAACATGGACCTCCAAAGGGATAAGAAAAGGTTGGGGGAAGTGGACCCACTTGACAGCTATAGTAGACAAATGGAAACCTCCCATCAAGACCATCCAGAATGTTATTAAAATGAGAATACATGACCATAGAATAAAACACAGAAACATTTTAAGATGAATGAGTAAATTTTTTATGCAATAAAAGCCTAAGATTTACCTTTACATATGTATGGGATAAATAAATAAAACAGATAAACACCAAAGATTCATTTACTGTATAGTAAATTCTAGAGTAAAAATAAGAATCTAACCGTATTTTATTGTTTGTTTTATTCATTAACAGATACTTATCATTAACAGATATGTACCTTAATATCTTTGTGCTTATAGCAACAGATGCCTGTTTACTAACAAAAAACTGTTCAAGAATGTGTTTGTGCACAAATGCTACATGTCAACTCATTCACATATCCTTGAGCAAGAGACCACATCAGCAATGCCCTGTAATTTGTCTAAAATGACTATTTTGGGCAAAGTAATAGCCTTGCACAATCTCTTTACTACCCACTTGAGGAGGCTTTATATTCAGGAGACAGTTCAAACATTTAATGTAAAAGATAAGAGTTTAGTGTCTGGCAACAAAAATTCATATTTGCAAGCATTGTCACATGTTTAATACAGTATTAGATACATGCTCAATCCTCAGTTCCCAATGATACTATAAAACACAACATGCATGTGTTGTTAACCACAAGCCTGAAGCAATTTTTCATGAGACTTTCTACCATGTTATGAATGCTTGAATGTAGAGTATTACTTTGTGTGGTAAATATTGGAGGTGGAATCATGTATCTCTTATTTCTGAACCTTATACAATATCTGTCTATACAAATGATATATTAATTATTTATTTTGTTCTACATTTATACCAAAATATTGCTATTAGACACAATGCAATACCTTTCTCTCTGATATATCATCTTGAGTTATTAATATTTCAGGCTTCTGTGGGAAATGTGGCAACTGTGGCACTTGTTTCATTCCAAAACTCTTTCTCCTTTCCTTATGTCTGAAAATTATATTAGTAAATACATTTTTTCACAGAATATTTCATTTTTATATGTTTAATAGTTCTAATAATAATAAAAACATATATTATTTTAGCACAACTTCATAAAAAGTGGCTTTTTGATGTAAAATCTGCAATTAAATGTCAGGCTTGAAAGATTATGTCTTATACTACTATTATATGCTTATAATTCCAAAATATTTATAAACATTCATATTTCATTTCAGGTACCAATAAACATAACCACTGCAACCTTAGTTTATGCACTCAGATATTGACCAGTGGACTTTAAAATCACTATGATGTGCTATCCATTGTTATGAGGGCATTACCTTTCCTGTAAACTTCAATAGTCAATGCCATCTCTTGCCTATTGTGGATATCCTCCTAAAAATAAATAAATTGCCCCTCATGCAGCTGCTTGTCAATAGTCTGACAGGAGCCAGCCAGTTTAATATACCAAAGATTATCTGTGAGGAAGGCAAGACCTCAGCAGAAAGACAATACAAACATCCATGCCTTATGTGGGGCTAAACCCAGGTTCCTTTGATCAGTAGCCAAGTATGCTAACCACTCGGCCACTGGAACAGCTATCTTCCTATAACAATAATTCTATACCTACTGAAAAAAACTTCTATACCTACTGAAACAGTTATTCTATACCTACTGAAATAATTACCTGTAACATATCTGTAATAAAAATATATATTAAATGCAATTACAGCATTGACTTTTGTTTAAATATCATATTGGCAAATATTTGTTCAACCTATTCTCTGACATTTTCCAGCTACCTATATAGTTAGACCATGCTACAGTAGTTCTGCTATTTTTAATTTTTAGTGTTATAGAGAATTTATTAAATTTGCCTTAATATTTTATTAGTAACTATCTTATCCAAATATAAGCTTTAATTTATATTTATAAAATCTGTTTAAAAAAAGTTCAATATCTATACACAAAAGAATAATACAGCTATTTTTTTTTAAAACGGGTTAAAAAAAGATATACGTATAAGCTTGAAAACTATACAATTCCTTGTCAGAGTTATAATTTTTTTAACACTTTCAGCACATACAGTATTTAAACTTCCAGCACACAATTATGGAACATTTAAACATCACATGGGTAAAATAAATCCTAATACTAAAAGCACTGAGTTGTTGAATAGTGAATAGTTAATGTCAATAGTGGAACTTTTTAAGGCAATTTTTTAATGTTGTTGAGATTGTACTTCTGCAATATCTGTCATATTAGTAAAACGAGATGGATACTACAGATACTATAGCTTGGCTCAAACAATTAAAGTGCAGACACAGTTATTCAGTAGATTATCAACATGCACAGATCTATAATAAACCGAAAGAACTGACCAGGTGAATCTGATTAGTGATATTATTATACATTATATTTACTTGTGTGTTGGAAAAGGAATTGCTAATGTAGCATGGCAAAGTAACAGCCGATTATGGAGATGGAGAAAATCTTTAAAGCGACATCTTATAGTCCACTTGTACCAGCCATGTTCCAAATTTATCACATACCTGGAAAATAAAAATATATAAAAAATGAATAAATATCACAGAAACAACTATTATTATTACAAATTAATGTAAAATATGTCATATATGTAAAACATAAGGCTTTCATATATATCATCAACACAATACATGTGCATAACAAAAGTATAAGATAATAATGAAAAAAAGTAAAGGTATATATATATATGATATAACCCACACATAAATAATGAGTGGCTTAGTAATTAGAACATTCTGACATGTCTTGACATGTCTAGAGAGTCATGGGTTTGAGTCCTGCACTATCGGCAAAAACAATTTTTTCCACATAAGTATTTAATGAATTGTTTATCTACAGATAATCTGTGCATTTATCATGGATTGATACCTATTTCTCTACTGACATATATACGGTCATTCATATTTGATTGCTTAGCACATACACCAAAAAAATGAAATAAGTAGGTAGGTGATTAATATTCTAATGTTCAAATTCATCTTTATTTTTTTCACTTATTGTTACTTAATTTTCATTAGGGTTGCACCAAATATCTAACCCTTTTCAGTATTTGGTATTCATTTGAAGTAACCAATATTTAGCCCTACTACAATAATCAATTAACACTAGTATCTCATAAATTTATATTAAATTTTAACACTTCATTAGTTTATATTAATATTTATACTAATGTTTTTACAAATTTCAGATGAAGTTAAATATATTAATAAATGTGATAAATGAACCCCCCCCCCCCCAAAAAAAAAAAAAAAAAAAAACTTGCATGAAAGCAAGTAATGTGCTGCACACTAAAAACAGTATCAACAAAGTACAGCCTCCCCCTCAATGAACCACCAATCAACAACACGATTTACTGTTTTAAGGTTTGTGTTCCCAATATCTGGTGTAGAGTTTTAACTAATATTGGAAAAATGTGTTCTGCTACATATACAGGGTGTACCATTTAAAATGCAACTCAATACTGTGTACCATATATTTTCAGAGTTGCCCTGGATATAAATGTAATCATAATGTCATCATGCTGAAACATAGTACTGTTATTAGGTTCCCCTAAAATCGTAGTTTTCTTTTAAATCTCCTCTTTGAGTGTGTTTTAAATGATAAATCCTGTATATTAATACTCCATTGAAATCTGCCCAATTGAGAGCTGATTCACTATTAAGATCTTAGAGACTCTTGCCAAAAAACAAAAATATTGTATTCTGAAAGAACATAAAATGGGAAAATTAACTTAACTTTTTAACTGGAAAGTTGTTGGGTTGCTTTACCTCCGAGCGGTCCTTTTTTCACACAATGGGTTAAATAAATGGCCAGGTCACAAGGACCCCAAGGGATCAGAGAAAGATGGGGGAAGGGGACCCATTGGAGAGCTGGTAGCCTCACATCAAGGCCATCCAGCGTGTTCTTTAAGGTGCACAAGGCATGGTCTCCCACACACAGGGCCACAGCTTAACATCTCATCTGACAGATGGTGACCTTTCCAAGTCCATCAATGGCCTTTACTGACCATGGGTAGGGCAGGGAGTTTAGTGGAGATAAATCTCAATGCTGGCCCAGCTGGGACTCAAACCTGGGAACTGCAGATTACAAGCCTGGTCCACTACCGACTGAGCTACCCCCAACTGGAAAGTTAATGGCAAGTCAAATTTAAAGCTTCTAATTCTAGGAATAGAAAATATAAACATCAGCAGTAAGAAACTTAATAAAGTTTTCTGCACAGTGCTAATTGACAAACTTTATGAAGTAATTTAAAAATACAAATCAATGTAAAAGACATATGTTACAAAGATTATTAATGAAGCTTACCTCTGTGAACATAGTGCTCCTTCAATCTTCACAATCAAGAAAAATGTTCTAAACAGCATCTCTAGCTATAGAAAAATGCTCTGAGAAAGAATGCCTATCACATTTCTTCATAGAAGGAGTATTTTTCTATATACATTCTTTACGCAGCAACCTTCAGCTGCTGCAGAAGATGATTCAGCACTTGAATCATCTTCCCAGTGCTAATAGGTGATCACAGCAAAATTTCATTTGAAATTGTTGTTATAATTTTACATTGTGCTACATTCTAAATTCAACTGAAATAATTTTGACACTTAACTAATATGTTATTACAATATACTGTCTTAGGTAGTTGTCATAGGTAGGAAATAACACCATGAGAAATTTCTCCACATCAAGTATATTACAATGATCCTGCTGAAAACAAAAATTAATTCAATGTAAACTTTCTTCTCCAAGAATATATCAAGAATGCATCAATGGATATTATTGTATTCTCAATGGCAACAGGTATGTACATTAACCCTCCAGGTGGCTGGAACATTTTCTCCACACCACACCAATCTGGTTCTGTAGCATTATTGAAATCACAGAACCACACCACATAACCAATGCTTAGGACTTCCTATACTGATTATAAGAGGGAAATTGCATAATGCTTGGATTGGTTTAGTTTTACCTCTGAGTGGCATTTTTTTTTCTTTTTTTTTTTGTATACAGTGGGCTAAATGAAAGGTCACAAGGAGTCAGAGAAGGTTGGGGAAAACAGACCCACTGGATAGCTGTTAGGAGACAGTTGGTGCCATCTATGATCAGACACCAAAGCCCAGGTGCATAAATCACAGAAGATTGATGTCATCTTAGTGGAAAAAAGACGGAGCTAACGTTAGTTTAGTGACCTTAGAACACTGGCATGTATCTGGAGAGACATGGGTTCAAATCCTGCATGTTGGCAAAAAGTCTTCATGTTACATATTGTGAAGAATACATCATTTTTCCACAAAACTATTTATTGATTTATTGACATTAAAGTCAACAGGTAACTTTATGGATATTATTTAGTGCCATATTTCATTAAATAAAAAGAAATAAAAGCAATGGTGTGTCCAAAATGTCAAGTAACTCTCAAAGTTTCCTAGTTATGATGGCATGAAATTAGTACCAAATGGTTACGCTATCACACATGTATATCTCAAATGCTAAATTTTGAAATCAGTAGATTCATAGAGGTGTACCAATTTTGTGATCTGTGAAGTCCTGATTTGACACCATTGAATGTTTTTGGTCAAGGAACTTTTTTTTACATAAAAGCCATCATTTATTACAAAAATATTCATAATTTACAGCATTCAAAAGAAATAATCACTGCAGTTGTTGCAAGTGTTACTTAGACATGTCAAGACGAGTGTGAATGGACATTGAAAATCACACCATTAATCAATCACATTGAAGTCTTATTGAACATAAAATGAAACTTTCAGTTTCTTGACATTTTGTACACACACTTACTTTTGTTATTAATTATTTAATAAAAAATAGAGCATGACTCTATACATAGGTATTTATATATATATATAAAACACACACACACCTATGTACATACTGAATATAATTAATAAGCTGTGATTTTAATGAATATTAAAATCATTTCCTTTTTTTTCATAAAAGCAGAACATACACTGCTATTTACTAGGAGAAAAAAAAAGAGGCTATTTTGAAGAAAAATTACACAAATAATGATGAAAATTTGAACAATGTTCTAAAAAAAGTTATCCTTACAAAAGCAAATAGTTTACTATCATGAGTGCTAATTGCTTCAAAATTGTTTTATGCCACTCTTCACTAAAAATTGAACTGATCAGTCATTAAAAATATTCACTTTTTTACAATTATTCAATAATATATTGAAACAACATGATAACCTACAAATGGTCAGTAAAAGCAAGTGTATTATATCATGAAGTGCTTTATGTGCTGTTTATGTTTTAGGTGAAGAATACATCATTTCTGCAAAGATAAAAGTTACAATTGGAATAAGAATACTGTGAAAAAAAGTAGTTGATTTGTGTGGTGTGCAAAATGTCAGCTTCATGCCATTATTGATATATTAGTTCTTATTTAAGTGTGACATGTAGCAGTAAGCTATTTGAGAATAATGTTCATATTTTAGTATCTTCACGTGTGTATTGAAGGGGATATTGTAACTAGTTAACACTGATTTTATGAAATTGAAAACTAGTTATTTGATAAGAATCAACTTATAATTTGTTACCAAGAAATGGTCTGTTATCAGTTGGCCAACAGTATACTTGGTCCATTTATTTACCAAGTTATTCAAGTATTATTTTCTTCTTGCAAAATAATTGTTTTTATCTGTTAAATAAGCTCATTTATTATCAGCCTAGTTAATTCCAATATATTAGAGAGTATTGCTAAATAAACATTACTGAAACTTTGCAACAATATTAATATGCATAAATAAAGATATTTTAGAACAGTTATTTAAAGCACTTGCAAACTTACAAATATGGATTAAGTAAACTCGATGGATCAAAAATTGCATCCACTATCTTCACATGAATCTCACAACCTGGAATCAGCATATTCTGCTTAGGATCATCAAATGCTAAGCATTGCTCATGAATCTTGGAAAAAGGAATAACAGAAGGGCCATTCAAATCTAGGAATTTTACAAAAATGTCACCTTTTCATTATATATATATATATATCAAAAATTATATGTCATATTTCAAAAATTTTGATTCAACTACAAAATATTAAAATTTATAAAGCAAAAATGGAAATATGAAATTTTGCTTACAGTTAGCAATAAAAGGGTGCAAGTTTGTAATATCACAAAGCCCCAATTTACATGCAATTATCCATTAACAAAGATTATCAGTGGACAAAATCTGATCTAGTATCATGCACTACGAAATAGATCTATTCAAAATGTTTTAATATGTTGTTTATGAGGGATATTCAAAAAGTTCTCGACATGCATCTGCAGCAAAAAAAAAAAACTAATGAACTTACATCAACAAAACTTTTACTGTTCTTCAAAGAATTCCCCTCCAGCATCTATGCAAAGTTGCAGAGGTCTACTCCAATTCTGGAATGCTCCTATTAGGGAATACTTCACAACTCGGAATGAATGTATTTTACAAGGCCTTGCACCCTTTAAAAAGGCTTCCCGCCAAGTTCCTATTCAATTTTTGGAAACAACCAACAAGTGTATGGTGCAAGATTGGCTGAATACGCAGAATGGGGGAGCTGTTTGATATTTTTCCTGCTCCAGATAGGCTGTAACTTGCTGGGTTTTATAAGCACTGTCATTTTCAGGAAGAAGAACCCTTGACATACCTGTTGTTGGATGCTGCTCCTTCACCTTTTCAACCATTTTGGGCAAAACAATGCTGGTGTATATTAGTCATTTATTCATTTTTTTTTTTTTTCAGGTAAGGTGTCCATGGCTACCATTCCCTAGGATCCTCTTCCTTGAACAAAAGTCTTGTTCAGAAGATTTGGGGATTCGGTTCATCTTCTGTGAACCAAACATAGTTGTCAATCCTTCTAGGAGTTGTATAGTAATAAAACCATGTTTCATCACCTGTGATAATGTTTGTTAAACATTTGGGGTCACTAGTTCAAACATTGCCAGCATCTCTTTGCACGAGTTGACTTTAGTTGTCTTTTGCTGTTCTGTCAGTTTGTGCAGTACCTATTTGACACAGATCATTTGGAACTTTAAATGCTGATGAATAATTGTTTCACACTGCCAAATGATGCACTGACAACTAAAGTTATTACCTGAATGATGATGTGTCGATTTTCTTTAGCCAGTTCATAATCAGCAGTGATGGTTTTCTCATTCACATCTCCTTCAGTCTTCCTGCACCAATTTTTTTTTCATATTTTCCAAGCTGTATCCTTGTGAAAATGTAAAATCTTTCCCCATCTTTAGTAGGTTCCATAGCAACAATGTACAGATTTTATAGACCAAACTTTATGCACTACCAGCAAAGAGAGAAATGATGATACAGCCTTTGTCTTTAACATGTGGGGTGGGGGTGGCTCAGTCGGTAGCGCGCCAGGCTTGTAATCTGTAGTTCCCAGGTTCGAGTCCCAGCTGGGTCAGCGTTGAGATTTATCTCCGCAAAATTCTCCGCCCTGCCCACGGTCAGTAGGGGACACCGATGGGCTTGGAAAGGCCGCCGTCCGTCGGATGGGACGTTAAGCCATGACCCCGTGTGCGGGACAGCCATACCCTGTGCACGTTAAAAAACACGCTGGATGGCCTTGACAGGAGGCTACCATCTGTCTCCCAACAGCTGTTCCAGTGGGTCCCCTCCCCCAACCTTCTCTGAGCCTTCGGGGTCCATGTGACCTGGCCATTTAGCCCATGGTGTGCAAAAAAGTGCCACTCAGAGGTAAAACAACCCAATCCAACTCTTTAACATGTAATGACAAGTTTAGACAAGCTTTCAAACAAGTCATAGCTTGTTAGCTTCAGAAGAACCAGTGCAAATCTACAGACAAGTGTCAAGAACTTTTTAAATGCCTTACATAATGTTTCCATAATTTTCCAAACTCATAAGACTCACATCATAACAACATTAAGCATTTAGAATGATCTTGCTATTTGTTGATTATACTAGTTGTGGGAGTGGGTTGGTAATTCTAACTCAGTCAGGAGATAGCTGGTTTATACCAAAATAGAGCTTTGGACACAATAATTGTTACAGTATGTCAAAAACTATATTTTTTTTAATCACACATCTGCCACTTATATTTGTCCTTAGAGACCTTAGAGAAAGTCCAATGGTGTCAAACATATCTGTCACTTACATTTTATATCTTTCTACTCACACCTGACTGTTTTTATGCCCAATTCCTCAGGCTTCAAAGAGATTTTTCTCAATCCTCACCTGAAATTTTGCCTTTTGCATGAAGTAAAGCTAACCACTAGACCCTACCTGGTCTAGTGGTTAGTGTACCTAACTCCTAAGATCAGTGGGAGCATGTCATTGTGCAAGTGTTTGTATGTTGTATGAGAAACCAGGACAAGCCTAATATAACTTCTAGGTTATCTCTGTCCTTTATGTAGAAAAGTACTATCTTCCTTTAAAAAATAAATAAAGAAAAAAAAATGCTTCAGGCATAAATTATTTCCATTTCACTATTGAATCTACTTATACATTCTAAAATGTGATTCTTTTAACCCTGTTGTTTAATAAAATAAGCATTTATACTGTCAGTTTGGCCATACGATTTGTATACACTTGTACATATTGTACAGTTCAGATCATATTGACATATCTTATTTAGGTAAAAAGTTTAATTATTTTTCCAAAAATTGCCTCAAACAACAAGTTTATCTTTTTTCTTGAAGATTAATTAGGCATTAAAATGTAGCATTGTGGAAATATTACAAAACCTTTTGTGAAACACAGTTGCTCTAAACACACTGTGAAGCTAAGTTACAAACATAAAAGTTGATATATTAACATAACTGGCCAGAATTTAATGAAATTCAGTAGAGAGGTACAACAGACCATGACAAAGAACATATACAAAAAGGAATGCCATGTGGACAATGCTTGTGCAGGCTTATGCAAAATACCAGGCACATAATGCTATAAAAGAGAGTGCAGATATGGTGTTCATCATATTGTTCCTCACACATGCTCCAAACCTGTCAGACTTGCAAGATGTATTTGAGAACATACAAACACCCAGAGTCACTTGGAGGATTCAGACAGGTTGTTACTCATTGGTAGATGTTGGCAGGACAGATCCAAGCTATGGTAGCCAGAGCACATACTATCTCTTGGAGAGTCATTTCCAGGCTATGACACTGTTTGTTGAAACCAATTTAACAGAGAAATCTGAACATTAATTTTTGCATGGACAAGCACACTTTTAAGTAGTGATGAGGTCTTTAGCCAATAGGTAAAGAGCTGTTTGTTTAAATAAGGTCTCATGTTAGTGAATAGAGTATAAGTGAAGTATTTTAACAAAGTTATGTCATAATGATGAATACAGTCACCAGGCATATCCAAAAAATATGCTCAAAGCAGTTCAAGAAAGGCAATCAAAAAACAAATAATTAGTCAGATATAGAAATGCAAACAAGATATCCACAAGCTTTGAAAGCTGGCAGGAAATTGAGAATTATAGCTGGCTACTAAATGTGGTGGTGCTCAGTTGTCTATTTGTGCTAGCTAGTAATCTCTGGGGTATCTGTATTTGCTTTACATTGCTATCAGTCCTCATTTCATTTCAATATAATTATTTAAGCAGTAAAATAGAGAATAAAGAAAGGGATGCTGATTATGATTGTGGATAACTTGTTCACTCAATTATTTTTTTCTACATCCGGTTTTGTTTAATGTTATAGTGCACAAATTTAGCTAGAAATAAAAGAAACTTAGTCTGTTTTCTGATTGCAGACAAACCTAATAAATAATCTTCCTCTTCTTCCTCTTCACTTTCATCTTCATAGCTACTGTACTTTAATAAAGCCTCCTTTTCTTCAGCTCTACAACACATAAATAATGAACAAATACCCATTTTTGCTTCTGAAATTAAAAAAAAATATTCTCTTATTATTAAATGTTGCACAAATTATTAGTGATAATCTACAAGTTTTGCTAAAGTACTATTCCCCTCTAAAACAAAAATTAAAAACATTTGGTTTTAAAATACTGCTCCTCCATTTCCCCCTCATACATGTGCAATACTAAAATTTATCTGTGAACTCGAACATAAATTTATTATTATTATATTACATTATGCTATTTACTCATTCTGCATATTAGTTGTTTATATATGAAGAATATTTATGCTAACATTAGAATATTTAACAGACAATTCTAAAATGTTAAATTTTCATAAAATTGGTGATACATATAAATGTACCTTTTATGTTCAGTACCAAGTTCATTATTGTCTGCAATACAGTAGCATTTGAAAAAAATTCTATTTTTGGAATTTATAACTTTTTTACAAGAATATTTCATGAAGACTACTTTTTTCAACAAAATATTATATTGAAACACTTTTGTTTTCAACCACAATAGCAAATTTTAAAGTTCAAAGTTACTTTTATTCTCAAATATATTTAGCATTGCAAATTAAAATTAGAGCAGAGTGAATGATGTAAGAAATACTGAAATATGAAATTTAATATTGAAGAATACAGTATTTGAAATATTCTTTATAGATAAAATACAATATTACTATTGGACCTCCGTAGCCCATGGCTGCTTGAGGATGATGATGATTACTATTGTGATTGAAGTCAAAATAAATCTACTTCTTTCAAAATTCCATAGCGCAAAATATTTTCTACATTTAATAGCAATTCTCTTACACCTCATTTTTAAGTCGAGTTTCAACAAAATCTTATTACTAAATTTAAAATTTGAACCCTTACCAATAAATTTTATGGATACTTTCTATAATGTACCAAGGTTATAAACATGTACAGGTTCAACCTTATAAATATCAATATTGATTATTTAAGATATTTATCTCTGGCAGTCTGTTCAATATGCCGAAATATACAAGAAGTACATTGTGACAAATGCATATTATATCACTCTGTAATGACTCTAGTTAAAAATTTTATCAAACCACTTAAAATAATCCCTTTGCTTAATGAGTGCATTCTAGCTTTGATTTTAAATGAATGATAAACTAGTGTTTATATGATGTTGGGATGCTATAAATTTCTATGCATAATTTGTGCAAGCAAATTTAACAATAATCTTTTTTTTATTTATAAGTATTGCACTGATTTACATAATGTGAAGAGCTTGTTAGTGGGAATAAAAGTCACTCTCCCAGAATTTAAATATATACGTATAAATTTTCATCTAATATGATATAAAAAAGTTATTAACTTATGGTATTAAATGACTCATGAAAATGTAGCATATCTTCAAGATATCAAATTCATGAGGTTTTGTTAATCTAACATTCAAATAAACTCTCTGTTATCAATTTCAAAGAAGAAACTGAATGCAATGAAGAGTATATACTTGATTAAATAATACAATTTATCAGTTATTATGCAGTCATAACTGCATTACTACTTAACCTGGGAGTATGCATGCTTTTTTGGCCATATTATTTGGCACATTTCATCTTTTGGTTACCTCTTACTGAAAGCTAGTGATTTTTAAAAGTTTTCACTCAATCACCTTTCACACTTCTACAACTTATTATTTAAAATACACAAAATGAGTAACTGTCAAATTACTTCATTCAAATCGAAAAATATTTGCATGTCCATGTAGCAGGTACATTTAGGAATTGGTTGGAATGGTAGGCTTGTGCAGGAAACAGATAAGTAACAAGATCTAAAAATTCAAATTTGGTGGCTAACAGACAAAATGCACACTGTCTCTGAGTTCATAAATTTAAAGTGCATACTTGGACATATCTAGGAACCATATTAAAATAACTGATAGTCAAAAACAGTGCATTTTTCATAATTATTTATATGTGGTATTTTGAAGTAATCTGATGAAGTAAATCTTACATTATGGTTATAAACAAGGGTGGACTGGCACTATTTTTTAGGGATTCAGCTATAAGAGGGGGGGGGGGGGGCATAGGCTACAATAAAAAATTCAGCCTCTTTTTGAAGATTTCAATACTTATTCTGTTGACAGTTCATACGTAACACTTAAAATAAGTTTTCCCCCATTCTGTCAAATTTCTGTAAAATAACAATTATTATTATTATTATTTAAAAAAAATCCTGTTCCTATGAGGCCCCAGGGGTCCACAACACTGAGGCCAAGGGACACTACAGCACTCAGTGCCCCTTGCCAATCCACCTGGTTGTGAATATTTCTTGTGTTGGGAGAAAAGAAATAATCAGTAGAATAAAAAAAAATTATCTACTGCATTACACAGTTTGTAATCTATCTCAGAATTATCTAAAATTTGATGTATCTATAAATGTGCATTAAAATTGGGAGTATATTAAACAAGTTTTTCTAATTTTAACAAATTTAAAGTGGTTTTTTTTACCATTTACAAAAATTACTTTATCATCATTAATAGTTTGAATTTGTTGAGCTCAGTAATATAGTATGTTTGAGAAAATTATCTTTAAAACAATATTTATCTATTTTCTTTTAATCACTAAAGTCAATTCCTATCTCAGTCTAAGTTCTCACTGATAAATATTTTATAAGATTTCCAAACAATTTCTTATACCTTTCTTTAACACTGCTTGCACCCAACAAATTGTTTTAAAGTTGACAAATGTATTATTGCTGTACTACAGTTTCTGGAAAATTTTAATTCCTGAAACAATGAATTAGAGTCATTAACTTAATATAAACATGATTAAAATGGGGATAATCCCAATTCAGTGTGTTTAAAGGCCTCAGGAAAAGGGGAAGACTTAAGATGTGACAGGCAGAAAATATCAAACAGAATACCTTGCTAGAATTGGTCTACAGTGGCCAAATGCAGCAGCTGTAGTTCAGGACAGACATGTCTAGAGAACAAAATTACATACTCTGGAAGACCACCATAACCATGGCTGCATGAGGATTTTGTATGTAATGTAATCCTTTACTAGATCAAGTATATCATATACATATCATTAAATGCAAAAAAGCAAAAAAAAAAAGCCCATTTCAAATAAACTTTACACTTTGATTTCTCTATAAAATCGCTAGAGATAATGGAAAATTTATTACACACAAAAAATAGTATTGTTTACAATACAAACTAGAGTAGTTTGGTAACATAACATTGCAAAAACATAATACAATTCATTGGCAAATATAAGCATTGATTTTTAATGTTTTGTGAACAAACTTAATTTTCAAAGTATTATTCCATTTTCTCTCCGATAGCCATTTTGTTTTGAAGCGAAAATGCATCCCTAAAAATAGTTAATTCTCCATAATATTTTTTCATTTAATTATCAACCTTGATTGCAATACTTTTACCTTTTCTTTTAATTTTCTCATAAGATGCAATAGCATTCATGTTTAAAAGCATTTTTACTGTGTTCCTTTTGCTTCTCATTTGTTGGTTTGTCAATACTTCCCAACCTGTGGACTGATCCCAAAGAGTTATCTATCAAAGTTTGTGGCATGAACTGTCCATAGCCTATAAAATATTTTACCCTCCCACCATGCTTTCTCCACTCTAAAAGTGAAGTGAAAATTATTTTCCACTCTATCTTCCAAACACAAGGGCCAAGAGTAATGAATTAGGTGTTAAACGAAAGCTTTGGGTTGGGTTGTTTTATCTCTGAGCAGCACTTTTTTGCACACCATGACCTAAATAGTCAAGTCACATGGACCCCAAAGGCTCAGGAATGTTGGGGGAGGGGACCTACTGGAACATCGTTGGGAGACAGATGGTAGCTCCTGTAAAGGCCATCCAGCATGTTCTTTAATGTGCACAGGTTATAACTCTCCCACACATGGGGCCATGGCTTAACATCCATCTGATGGACAACGGCTTTACCAAGCCCACTGGTGTCCCCTACTGACCGTGGGCAGGGCAGGAATCTTGCGAGATAAATCTCAACACTGACCGAGCTGGGACTCGAACTTGGTAACTACAGATTACAAGCCTGGTGCACTACTGACTGAGCCACCCTCACCCCAAACAAATGAAAGCTACTGATGTCAGAACTGTCATGGGCTATCTAAAGTTTTGGCCAACACACTTCTTTTTCCCCAAAAAAGGGAACATAAATTGCACATGCATTCATAGCAATGAGTTATATCTGAAATGAAAGTGTCTAATGTCAAGAATGTTATGTGCCACCTCAAAATATACACCCCTTTTTTCCTGCTCTCTATAAAAGTAATTACAATCACAGCTCTAATACTTAAAAATTTCAATAATACATTATTGTTGACTGTGTGTACAATTAAAAAATTAGTCTTGAGACCAGCTAGTATCGCTCATTAATATACATAACTAAACTGCTTTACAGTGCAATTTTCTTATGACAGATACTTTTTGCTCGGATAGTACTATATTTGCAAAAAAAGGCCTTTTTCTTATCAAAAGATTGCCTAATATGAGAGAGTGATTTATCAATCCCTTGAGTTCTTATCTTGACTTTGGTTCTTGTCTTGCAGGTGACAGCTGTAATGGTAGGGTTTATGGGTCCCTTGTTTCCACTTTGCACTGCACGTTGATTGAACATTGTTTACATGACCTCAGCTGTAGTTACCAGTCATGGTTTCCTTGATATTCATTGATAACGATGTCACTACTTTGCTGATTGTAGTTGCACATAGATGTCAGGCTATATTTGCTACTAGCAATTATATCTTCCTACTATGCACTGGTACTGTCATGTGCTGACACATTATCATGGCACCAATCTCAAGAATCTAAGTTTTTAACATAATAAACTCCACTGGACATTAAAGAATTTAATAACTTTCAAACCTGTAACATGTTTCACCCTCTCCACCTTGGGGCTTAATCAGGGTTTTTTTTAATTCTGTTCTCACCAAAAAAAAAAGAGGGGGAGGGAAATTTAATGGAGGTCACTCTTGTCAACTTGTATATTGAATGAAATTAGGACATACACAATATTGTAGAGAATGCACCAATTTTCTTCCTCCAAAGCCAAGGTATTTTTAGTAACAATGTTCCCAACTGCCACTAGAGTAAAAAATTTAAATTTTAAATATATATATATCTTCCTCTATGCATCCAAAAGACAAAAAAATTGAAGAAAAAATATAACAAAGATGAAATCATTAACTGAATTCATTTTACTTTCAAAGAGAGATAGCGCAACAGTGATTTATCAACCAAAATACTTCTTGTACCATACCTTCCTCTGGAGTTAATATGAATTCATAGAGTGCTTTCATTATTGGTATGTTTTACTTTTTTCTTTCTACTTTTTAGGGAGCAGAGAGGTAAATAGGTTTGTCTATTGTTGTTTTTCAAATTTTTTATTTATATTTAAAACGTGGTTCTTAACTTTTTCAATTTAGTTCAGAAAAGTTATTAAGCTGTTCTGTTCCCGTGGCCAGGTGGTGTGTGCTTGGCTACTGATCAAAGATATGGTGTATAAACTGACAGGCACCTGTAAGACTTTGGTGGCAAGCAGCTGCTTGAGGAGGTATTTGTTACATTTTTTTATATACTGGTAATAAGAAATTGAAGTCACATATTTAACACGAGGTTACGTAATTAATAGGCCGGATCTAGGGGGGGGGGGGTTCAACTAGGAAATGTAATAGGGGCAAAAAAATTATTAAACTTATATACGTGCATTTTTCAAGTCAGTATGGACTTCATTAATACGTCTTTTCCATCGGAAATTTTCCTCTCTAGTAGTGCAGGGGATTTGCGTATTTTGAATTTTTCAACAGTTCTTTTTCAAGTTTAAGCAATAAAAGACGGAAAACAATTTGAAATTTTAAAGTAAATATTTTAATCATATTTGCATTTTGTTGTTAAAAATAGCGGTAGTATTACAAAATTCATGAATTATTTATGCTTACCTTTAAACACATACGAAATGACCGGTTAACTTCTTATGCCCACAGCGCCATCTATTCTTCAGATATTAGATTATTCTTTCCTTTCTTTTCGGGAAGTACAGCCAATAAACTGAAGTACGTTAGTAATATATTTTTAATTACTAACCCCTACGCCAAACCATTATGTTTTTTTGATTTACAGCATTGAGGTTTACAGCAACGAGGTAAAGTAGACAGAGTGCGCAACCGGTTCCAAAAGTTGAAGCAATTTGAACAACGTTTTGCCCACTCGTTACATGGTCACCGTAATTTAAACTGTGGGCATTAACGCACTAAGTCAAGTAGTTAAACGCTTTGTTTCTTCGAAAATTACGTTAAGTTTTCGTTGTCAGGATAAAATCAGACTTTTTTTCAAGTTGATACTACAATTTAACGAAAATAGAAACTCCTTTATTTATTAAGGCATGTAAACAGAATACTAAGAAAAGTTGCTTGCTACATGATTGCCTATACTTTACATGCTGGCGCCCATGTAAATGATGGGCATTAACGAGCTTACTTTAGCTTCAGACTGGGAGCGCTATAACATACGGTTGCTCACTCTGGTTTACAGATAAATTGAGACTGATAGACTGTATATCATGTTGACAAATTTTTTTAAGCTTATACATAATGTAAAGAAATGTTCTTTTGCTTTGAGAAATTGGATCATTTATGATTTCAAAGTGTAAGATTATTATAATGCTTCTAAGTTTAACACAGATTAATGTTGAATAAATAAATAACAGAGTGTTTAAAACTTAGGAAGACTCTACTTATAACATAAAATTTTCATTTAATGCAGTCACTTTAATTATTGAATTGTACGTGTTATTATCCCACAGATGAGTATTAACTCGAGTGGGATATTGAATCTATTAACGACTCAAATTTTGAGTCAAAGTAAATGTAATTTTTAGCATGTAATAAAAATTTATCAATCAAAAAAAGGAACATAGAGTTTTTAAATATTTTGGAGGTCTCCAATTTCTGTCCAAATTGGTCCAATTCGCCACAAATCTTTCCCTAAGTAAGAATTCTTTCGGTTAGGATGAAAAATGGTGTACATCCAATCTCACAGACAGGGAGCACCGACAAATATCACCACTAGTTACTGCTTCACTGCAAACCGAATTCATACACACTCAGTAAAGGTCTATATCAGCCTATTTCAGAAAGAACATTGCGAAAGGATATTTCAAACTCGGAAGATACCATGTTAATAGTTGTACATACAACAGCCCGATTACAATGGGCTAGAAGGTTCAAGGTGTTCTAAGTTCATGGTGAAATTAGCCTCCAATGAATGGCTCCCTACACCAGGACTGCAGGCGACCGGAAAACCATTATCTGATGAGTTGAGTTTCTGTCTCTATTCCAACTATACAAGGCAGACAGTGCATCGCAGGAAAAACGAAGCCTTACATTGAAAATATACTAGAGGTAGACTTCGACAATTATTAAAAACATCTGCAAAAATTATCGTATATGCGGCAGGAATCGAACCCGCAACTCTCTAGATACATGCCAAGAGCGCTCTACCTGTTAAACTCTTCCAGAATAACACCTCTAAATCTTCCACTGAGAGGTGGCGGACCTTGCGCCATCTGTACTTCAGGAGAGCCAACTTTTCCAATTGTTGCTAAGGATTTAGATGTTAATGAGTAGGTAAATCACGCTTAAGCGTTTATTATTAAAAATCTATCCATAGAAAATACTCAGATTACCTGTAGAAATAGACCAACAATTATTAAAAATATCTGAAAAAAATTATGTCTAACACGGCGGGAATCGAACCCGCAACTCTCTAGATACATACCAGAGTGCTCTACTTGTTAACTGCCGTGCATCTAGAGCGTTGCGGGTTCCATTCCCGCCGCTTTCGCGGTAAGATTTCTCAGATGTTTTTAATAGTTGTGGAAGTCTATTTCTACAGGTAATCTGTGTATAGAGGTAGATCTGGTAACCAACCATGGACAACAACAGAACAGAGAAAATTGGATAGAAATGACGTTTGTAATGTATTTTTAATGTAAAGCCACACAGTGCATTACGTATAGCGATTATAAAACATGGTTAAAACGTACAGTTGTAGGATATACAACAATGAATATGTTATTAATTTCTTCATTTAAATTAAATTAATCTCCTCTTTTAACTCAAATTAATTTATAGTTCATGAGTAGTGTCAATAGAACGGATTTTTTTTAGTTTCATTTATATCTCAGAAATATCCTAAACGGTATTGACGATTATCTCTATAGATTTTCTATTAATCAGCCATTCTTAGGGCGAGGTTAATAAATATGAAACGTGTGCAGAAAGGGGAAAAAATTGCGGATCCCGACAAAACGCAAAAAATATGCAGCACCCATTTCAAACAAGACAACTATATTAATGGGATTTATAAAGAACCATTAGAAATTGCCGAAATAAATGCATACTTTTTTAACAATATTCAGTTGACATTATACAGAGAAAAAAGTTTTTTACGTTTTCTTTTTACCTAAGAAACACTTTTTTTTTTCAGCCAATTACCAATTTATCACGAAATTTCCATATTATGTCAAAGGTAAAACTAATTTCGATGTTCTGTAACTTCTTAAAAACGTTTGTATGGAAATTATTGCTGAAAATGAATTAAAGATCTAAATGACTCTATATAAATCCCTATCTTCAAAAATACTCGTTAAATAACACTGAAGAACAATTTTTATCTTTGGTTCGAAATGGAAGTGCAAACAGCAGTTTCTTATGTAAATCGAGGTGTGAACACGAAAAGGACAACAAAAATGTTTGATTAGTTACGGTTTTTGAGATACAATCGTTTATCTCTATTACGTCATTTGCTCAAGGTAGCATATCTGTCTGCAGCAACAGCCGCCTCTTCGCCTGTCGCTTATATACTACATTTTGAGAATATCGCATCACATTCCAGCAGTAATCTGCTAACATTGATGGGCTCCATTTTCCTAGATATCTCTTTTCCATTGTACAAATTTTCTGATGAAAAGTTCTACATCACTCACAGCACCACAGTTTTTCAGATAGAAATCCAAATGAGAACTTAAGAAATGTACTTTCAAAGACATACTACATCCCAATCTATGATATGAGGACAGCACGTCTTCCACAAGGTCCTTTTAATTTTTTGCTCTTTTTTATTCCCTAAGCAGCCCATCACCACCTGTCGGAAAGCACGTCATTAGAAATTTCCAAGACTTTCTGTTGAAGACAAGGAAAGGAAGTTTGCGTCTGATCCACAGCCTTGACAAAATTCTTCATTAGGCCCAATTTTATGTTTAAAGGTGGAAAAAAATCTTTGTGAATTGTACCAGCGAATGATGCTGTATATTCTTCTTCTCTGGCTCTAGTGATTGCCAAGAAGGCCAAGTCCTCTCATGTAATGTCGTGTCTCTGCTATTGCATTCACAAAGGAACCAAAAGAACTTTGTTTATCCGAGCACTAGTCCAAGCAAATGAGCAATGACTTTTAAGTCCGCACAAATATGCCATTTGCATTTCTTATAATTTATGTATTGAAGTAATTGTTTCATACTGTCATAACTTTCCTTTATAAAAACGGGGGGGGGGAGCTCAGTCGGTAGCACCCCAGGCTCGTAATCTGTAGTTTCCAGGTTCGAGTCCCAGCTGTGTGAGTGTTGAGATTTATCTCCACAAAATTCCCCACCCTGCCCACAGTCAGTAGGATACACCGATGGGCTTGGAAAGGCTGCCGTCCGTCTGATGGGACGTTAAGCAATGGCCTCATGTACAGGAGAGCCATACCCTGTGCACGTTAAAGAGCACGCTGGATGGCCTTGACGGGAGGCTACCATCTGCCTCCCAACAGCTGTTCCAATGGGTCCCCTCCCCCAACCTTCTCTGAGCCTTCGGGGTCCTTGTGACCTGGCCATTTAGCCCATTGTGTACAAAACAGTGCCACGCAGAGGTAAAACAATCCAATCCAACCTTTATATTAACAGCATGGCCTACTGGTACAGAAGGCGACACTTTCCCATTGTGTAGAACAGCTTTCACACTTAATTTCAAGAATTTATAAATAAGCTCCATTTTTGTGGACTATATATGATATGAAGGGATATGAATAAACCGTCAACATCTTTGCAAGCAACCTGGTTACTTATCATGGTAAAGAGCAATACCAGATATTTTTGGCGGCTACGTTAGTCACTTACTTTCACTATTCTATCGAGATTCTAGGAGTTCAGCCTTGCAATTTTCTACACAAATACAATATATCCGTCGAATAACCATTAGATATCCGATGGTTATATTAGATATCTTATGGATATATTTTGGAGATTGTGAGAGTTGACAGCTCTCAAGGATCTCTTTAACAAAATCTCAAAGACGAAAAAATCTCAAACAAGATCTCAAAGATCTCTTTAACAAGATCATTCAACTCGTTCTGTGTGATCTTGTGTTGTGAATCCGCTGGTGAGTCTACATCATAACATTCTGAGGAGCATATGAATGCTCCAGGACAGGCAGATGCTTCAGATATCCTGGAGCATTCACATGCTCCACGAAGCCAGGTTTTCTTCATGACACTGCGCAGATGGCATGTTTGGGTAGTTTATTATCTGTTTTTTCTTTTTAGTAATACCACTTACCAGTGGAGGAGTCATACAAAAATAACAGTCACCCACGTGATGGGACGGTCATCACCATATCATAGGAACGACAAATGGCATCGACTCCTCTTGCCATTTAGCCTGCTGCGAAGATCTGTTGTACAACTATTTCACACTATATGCAGAACCCAGCTCCTCTGTTGATTTTCAATCTCACACCCGAAGTAAAGAGGTAGGCCTTTTCGATGACAGGCGTTATTTCACGCTTCTGTGACGCAAAAGTAACTTTGCCACAAATGTAACAAAAATGGTCTGCATTGTTAACACAAGAACGAGGCATATAACACTCACACCTCATATATTCATGAACGGACGATAAATGAGGAAGTGTTACTCCCAAATGATGCAATAGCTCCCTAGTATTGTGTCACCTCAATTCTTTGTACAGCGCACGAAATACTTAAATCAGTATACACTGTATATGGATGCAGCTCCCTGTATTTTCAAAACAAGAGCATTACCAATTTTTAATGTCATAATTCTAATTATCTTTGACCGTCTGAAATATTTATACCCGTTTATATCATGGAGGTAAGAATAGAATGAGGCGCCCTTATCTCCAGCTTAAATCGCTAGTGTAGCCGCGGAGAAAAGCGGCAGCCATGTTATTCCTACTCAGAAAGTTGCGCGCTGCACATCAATTGCAATATATGCGAATATTTTATACGAATACTGCTCAATAGAATCACAATTGTTTCATGTACGAAAAAAATTCTTATTCAGCATTTAAAGGTTTTTACACATTCCTTTTGTAGTAATAATGATTTGACTAAATTAGCAGAAGATTTCGACAATTATTGCTAATTAAAATCTTTCCTTTTTATCAAAAAACTTTTCTCAGCTTCTGATTTGCATTCACTTTTGTTTTTAAACACAGTTTTTTAACCCTACTTAAGGTTAGTGAACAAATTACATATCAAAGCTACACAGCATCTTTTTCATAAAATATGGATTGATTGTAGAACTATAACGATTGCACAGCCGGATCTAGGGAGTCCCCACCCCCTTTCAGAATGCTAATAAGGGTAATAAAAAAAATAAATACCCCCTCAAGCAGCTGCTGGCCACAGAGGTCTGACAAGAGCCTGTCAGTTTATATGCCATAGTAGTAGAAGGGCTGAGAGGATGGCAGGCCCTCAGCAGAAAAACGACACAAACATCCATGCCTTACCCGGGGCTCGAACCCAGGTCCCTTAGATCAGTAGCCAAGCGTGCTAACCATTCGGCCATGGTAGAGACAAAAAACTATTAAACTTATTTATATTTCATGCTATTGAATAATAAACTTACGCTTCATTTTTAAAGACCTGTAAAACAGAGAGGAAAATATTATACTTCATTGGAATAGCAGGTCGATTGAGTTTTTCTGTTTTTTCCAGACCCATTTTACCTCAATTCTTTTCTAGATCCAGTCCACATTAAGCGGAACTTTGGGAAGTAATTTCTCCCCAGGGAAAAGTTCAAAATGCAAATTTTTGGAATATGTCAAATGACACCTTATCTTTTATATGTTAAATAAAACTAATTTAAAAAATTGTAGTTAACTAACTTAAAGTTTGTAGCAAATACACCAAATGAAAAAACGTATGGTGTCTGATATAGAATCCCCCCCTCCACACATAATATTTCACAGTTGTATCATTACTTAATCAAAAGTTTCTAATGTTGAAAAATGGATATTAAATAGATTTAATTATGATCTATAATTTATCTCCAGTCACATTTTTCCATTAAATGCATATATTAGAAGTTATAGAGCTCCCAAGTTATGTTCTCACTGGCATAACATGGAAGATTATTAATATTCCAGCTTCTGCAACTATTTAAATACTACACGAATATTTTCGACAATCGATATTTAAATATATTTGATTATGATCTTTAATCTATGATCTTTAATCTATCTTCAGTCACATTTTTTTATTAAATGCATATTTAAGAAATTATAGAGCTTCTAAGTTAGGTTCTCACTGGAATAACAGGGAAATTTGGATTGGATTGGATTGTTTTACTCTGAGCGGCACTTTTTTGCACACCATGGGCTAAATGGCCAGGCCACAAGGACCCCGAAGCTCAGAGAAGGTTGGGGGAGGGGACCCACTGGAACAGCTGTTGGGGAACAGATGGTAGTCTCCCGTCAAGGCCATCCAGCGTGTTCTTTAACATGCACAGGGTATGGCTCTCCCGCACACGGGGCCATGGCTTAACGTCCCATCCGACGCACGGCGGCCTTTTCAAGCCCATCGGTGTCCCCTACTGACTGTGGGCAGGGCGGGGAAATTTTGCGGAGATAAATCTCAACGCTGACCCAACTGGGACTCGAACCTGGGAACTACAGATTACGAGCCTGGCGTGCTACCGACTGAGCCACCCCCCGCCCCAACAGGGAAATTCTGTAGCCTTTCGATAGGGTACATCAGAAGTATAGAAAACGAATAATGTGCGTATTACGTTCTCTTCCATTCCCTGATTTATTATTTCTTTCTCTGAATTTATAATAACGAGTTATTTAATCAATTTACATTTCAAACACTGGGAAATTTTCCAACCCCTTCCGCAAGTCCTAACTATCGTACTGTCATAAATATTTGAAATAACAAAAAAGTTTTCAGTTTACAAAGCAAAACTTTAGCATCACTTATTACATATGAAATGTTATCCCGTTGATCGTTTACACAGGCTTAATGAGGCATCCATGTACTATGGCGTATTCATTATATAAATATGTCTGTCGTTTGTTAACACAGTGATAGCACGCTTACGAGTAGGAGCAATATGGCGCCTCCCCTTACCTCCATAGTCGGAGGGCGCTAGTTTCGTAATCTGGAATAACAAGGTTGAAGCTCTACCTGGGTATAGTGCCTATAAGTATATAGTGTGATAATCGTCATTAGCCAAGCCATTAAAAAGTGGTTCAAAAAATGGTCCCCTACCGACAGGGGAACTAGAATGGAAAATATAACTTCATGCATGCGCAGTGAAAAGATATTAATATAGTACCGTTTTACGCCAAATTACCCCTCCGTAAATAGTTCTAGATAGGAAAAAAGTAGTTCTGCATAAAAAAAACAATATCGCAAAGCATTGTAGGTATGTAAGAACCTGATATTCTATAAGCAGCTAAAGGTTTTCGTTAGTTTCCTCCGAAAATTTAAATATTAAGAATTACATTACAAATTAGAAAACTGTGTCATTGGAATGGCATCCCCACCCGTATAATTGCACCGTAATCTAGACAGGACCTGTAAATGGTAGCTAGGCGTAAACTGGAAGGAGAGCTGTGCACCAATCCCTAGTGATGATGCACAGAACCGGCCAGGTCTAGCACCTAATGTCCGACCCCGTCTTCTCGTGGTGCAGGCCGTTAGTACCTTTCAAAAGAGATATTCTCTTTTGGAAGGGAACGGAAGTTCAGTATGCCAGTTCCGTATGGCCTACTGATCTGGTCATCTATGGCCACTTTTTTCTTTTTTTTCAACCCTACTGAGGAGTGGTCCAGTTCACAGTGTCCTGGTGCTGACCATTTATACTTACTAGACTGGACTTGTTTATGGATTTGAGCTTGATTATTGATCCTGGTCTTGCTGCACTGGTGGGCATCTGTTGAGGGAGAGTCTGCCGCTGTGTTTTCTGATTGCTTCTGGGTTGCCAGCTCTAAGTGAACAGAGGCATGGGATACCTTATATCAGCTGGTGGATAATCCTAATCAGAGGCCATCGCAAGTACCTGAACCTTACTTAGCTAGTTGGGCATCGTCAAGCCTAAACTGGAGTAATGTGTCTCAGGCAGGCCATGTGGCTCTTGAAAAAGTCCACTTGAAAAGGTGGTGCCTGAAGTTACTACCAGCATCGGTGACTTCAGCCTTTAGCAGAGGAGGAACAGGTCTTTGCCCCATGCCTGCGATCAGGGGGCTGTTTGATATTGTTGGCCCTACCAATCTCAATAAACCTAATTTCTTTAAAAATCCTACTAATCATTTTCTCACTGCAGGAACGTGGAACGTGACGACATTACATAGAGATTATTCTCTTGATGTCCTCATGCAGGAATTCCAGCGCTACAACCTAGATATTCTAGGTTTGCAAGAGATCAGATGGACAGGTAAAGGTGAGATACTTAAAAATAACTTTAAATTTCTCTTTACAGGGAGGGAGGATGGAAAGCATCACCAAGGCGTGGGTCTGCTGCTCAGCAGACATGCTAGTGATGCTCTTCTAGGATATGAGTACATTAATGAAAGATTTCTTACAGCAAAATTTCAGACAAGCATTAAAGACTTGAATGTTATTTGCTGTTATGCCCCCACTGAGGATGACGATGAGGATGAGAAGGATAGGTTTTACGGACAACTTCAGGATATTTTGAATTCTGTCAAGAAAGGACATATTACCCTTGTTCTAGGTGACTTCAATGCCTGTACTGAGGTCCTCAAAGGTCAGAGTCAGTTGGTACTGACTCTGACCTTTGAGGAGGAGTAATAGACCCTTTTGGTATTGGTAGCTGCAATGGCAATGGGCAACGTCTCCTACAGGCAAGTAAACTCAATGGTTTCAGAATAACTAACACATATTACAAACATCGTGACATACATAAATACACATGGGTTTCACCTGATGGGCTGCATAGGAATATGATTGATTATATATTAACAGCAAATGGGCTAGTTCTGTTAGGAATACCAGGGCATATAGGGGAGCTGAAATTGGATCTGGCCATTACCTTGTTAAAAGTGTCTTGCAACTTAAACTTAAAAAGTGTTGTGCTAGGGTTAAAAAATTTACCTTTAATACCGAAGCTCTGAAAGACCCAGTTATACCTAAAGCTTACCATGATAGGTTACTTAGTCATTATGACAGTCATGGTTTGCTTAATACTGAAGTTGAGGAAGAATGGGGCCATTTTAAACAGGCTTTTTTGGAAACTAACAGTACTCTTTTAGGGAAAAAGGAGCAGAGGAGACAGAATTATTTAAGTGATAAGGAACTTGAGCTTATTTCAGAAAGAAGGAACTGCAGGAATGTCCTTAATCAGTACCCTACTAGTCCCAATAGAAAGGATTACAGAGAGCTTAATAAACGTGTAAAGGATCAGATATCTACTGATAAGAATCTTTGGCTTGATGGTTTGGCTGACAAAGCGGAGGAGGCAGTTAGGCAGCACAACAGAAGAGAGCTGTACCAGATAGTTAATGTTTTATGTGGTAGAAAACGGACAGGCATACAAGGATTGCAGGATAAATAAGGTAAGGTTATAGAAGGTGAGGATTCTGTCATGGCTAGGTTGGCTGAGCATTTCAGTGATGTTCTAAACAATGTGGTTAGTTCTACTCCCATTGTTTGTAATGATGATAGATGCATTGGCAGCTTTAATGTTGGCCCTATAACACAATCTGAAGTTAGTTTGGCTATCTGTAAACTTAAACTTCATAAATCCCCAGGGGTAGATGAAATTACTACAGAAATGCTCAGAGCTTTGAATGTTTCAGTTACCACTTGGATGACTGAAATTTTGAATAACTTTTATGATAAAGGCATGGTTCCTAAACATTTTACCAGAGCTATTATTTTCCCTATTTTCAAAAAAGGTGATCGCAGTTCTTGGACAACTATAGAGACAACTATAGGGGTATCAGCCTACTCTCTATTCCTGGTAAAGTTCTTTAAATGATTGTGCTTAATAGAATTAAGAATCTGGTTGACAGGCAATTGCGTGATGAGCAATGTGGATTCAGAAGTGGTAGGGGATGTGTGGATCAGATATTTTCACTTAGGCAGATTCTTGAGAAATGTTTAGAGTTTCAGAAACCTTTGGTTGCTAACTTTGTTGATTTCAAAAAGGCTTTTGACTCTGTTGATCGTCATAATTTGTAGTTGATTGCGAGATCATATGGTATACCAGACAAGTTAGTTAACATAATGAAAGCTCTCTATAATAACACTGAGTCATGTGTGAGAGTTGGTAAGTCTTGTAGCAATTGGTTCAGCATTACGTCTGGTGTTCGACAAGGGTGCATTTTGTCTCCTTTTCTCTTTAGTTTGGTTGTTGATTATGTTATGCGAAATTCACTTCAAGAGAAAGATTTTGGCCTTAATTGGGCTGGAGATACGAAAATTTCTGATTTAGATTATGCTGATGATTTAGCCCTTTTGGCAAATGATGTTGATGAGATGAACTCTTTCATTCGAGCTGTTGATGAGACTAGTAGTAGAGTTGGTTTGGTTATAAACAGAGAGAAAACTAAAGTGATGAAAATTGGTCAGGCAGGTTGTGATTCAGTTAATCTGAATGGTTGCAGTCTTGAGCAGGTGTCACAGTTTAATTACCTTGGGAGCTATGTAACTGATACTGGTGATGTGTGGTATGAGATTAACAGACGAATAGGTATTGCTGCCGGGACTTTTAAGAATCTATGGAGATTGTGGAGAAATAGGCATATACACCTAAAGACTAAAATTAGACTTTATAATAGTTTGGTTCTTTCTAGGGTTAGTTATGGTAATGAAACGTGGACGCTATGTAAAGAAGATAACAGGAAACTAGATGCTTTTGATTCTAGATGCTTACGCAGTATCTTGGGTATTAGGCGGTTCAACTTTGTAACTAATGATGAGGTTAGGCAAAGGAGTTTGCAACCTCCTTTAAGCAGCATATTGTGCAGAGAGAGACTCCGTTGGTTTGGCCATGTTGCACGTATGGATAATTATAGTTGGCGAATAAGGTTATGAATAATGTGCCTAGAGGCCTCAGAAGGAGGGGGAGACCTAGGATGTGGTGGGCAGACAATGTCAAACAGGACCTTGTTGGAATTGGTATGCAGTGGCCGGATGCAGCAGATGTAGCTCAGGACAGATATGCTTGGAGAATTAAACTGCACGGTCTGGTTGGACCCCTCCGTAGCCCATGGCTGCTTGAGGATGATGATGATGAATCTAGACAGCCATGGCAGTCGACGTAATAACGGTAAGTTATATTATAGTTGATGAACCTATTTTATCAACTATAAAATCTACGATAAGTGGAAACTCATCAGCGTGTTAGTGTTTCTTGTTCAACTGTATTTATATTAAATCAGTAATTTTTTCTCTACGTATGCATTTCTTGATGTTTCGACAGAAGTTTCGGAAATGGAAGTTAAACTATTTATTATGTTCAAAACTTGGTGAATATTTATATTCATTGTGAAACGATAATTAAGGAATAATACTGAATATATGATAGGATTAATATATTCTTTAGCTGTCTAACATATCCTACTGTTTTCATAGTGGTTTTGAAAGGCTGTTTTTATTATTACTAGGATTGCAGTAGATGCAGTAAGGAAATATGATTTCCTAAAAATAGTTAATTGTGTGGCTAACAAATCCATCTACAGATCACGGGAAAGATATAAGAAATGGCATTCAATACGCGAATAAACGTTTAATTTGTGTGATTTATTTATCATAAGTGATCGTTTATACAAGTTTCAGCAGAAAAGTAAAGAATTATATTTGCTCGTATTTAACCTCGCGTGACATTTAATACGAAGCTTATACAATTTTAGGTACAACTTACTGAATTTCGAAACACCCTAAGAAATTCAGCCCGCCAAGTGGCAAAAAATATAAAGTTGTAAGGAATGATTGAGTGTCTGTTGTACTTTTAACGTAGTAAAGTGTTTTGCATGCAATGGGAACCGGCAGCTTCAAGACCGCATCGATCAGTTTTAAAAGTATTTTTCTCAATATAACAACTTTCTTTTGCACGGTTGTAAGACGAGAATTTTTAAGAGTAATATTTAGAATTTTAGATTCTACTCAAATATAACAAAAACTCTGAAGTTTTGTTTTTATGTATAAAAACATCTAAGTCTAATATACACTGGATATGGTAAAGCCGTCATTTGGTTCCTGTCAACTCCTCAACACATGTTCCGGTACTTACCGGTAATAAAATGCTGTGGCATCGGCACAGGAAGCGATGGTGGTATATATATATATACCCCCTCAAGCAGCTGCTTGCCACAGAGGTCTGACACAGGAGCCTGTCAGTTTATATGCCATAGTAGAATATCTGTGAGGATGGCAGGACCTCAGCAGAGAAACAATACACACAACCATGCCTTACACGGGGCTCGAACCCAGGTCCCTTTGATCAGTAGCTAAGCGTGCTAACCACTCGGCCATGGGACGGCCTCGAACCGCAGCTTAATTCAAGGTTGTGGGCTTTTTTGCTTATGACGAAGCTTACGATCAGTGTAAAATTACTTGGGTTAAATATGAAAAAATCGTATATAATAACTAATAAGTTTCTCACAATCTATTAATCCAGCATTTTATGTTTCAGAATTTATTTAAATCTTTGTACAGCTTTTAAAAGTTTCACTCTGCTCTGCAATGAAATATGTTTTCTGAATGATATTATATATGCATATGCTATTTTTTTTACATATTTAATTCAACAATTATCATAATCATTTAACGATATTTCAACAATAGTTGTACCCCATTGAATTATTTCTGAACACTTCAAGTGAAGAGTTACATATATATAAAATAAATATCATGACGAAGATAATTCTTTCTACAAACAAGTAATTCCTCTTGAATGCAAAATACACAGTCGTATCAGAATAATATGACCACCTGCTTAATAATAAAAATTATTTAAAAAACTTTTAATAATGGGAATGAGGGGTGGTCATATTATTTTGATACGACTGGGTATATTCAACAGCATTTGGCAAATCTTTTGAAAATGTACATATTTCAAATAGTGGTTCTTCCATAAGGCAAATATAGACCATGTTGTATGCATGGCATGATATTTGGGGCAATATCTGTCTGTTGAAAATTTTTTTTGAATATATATATGTACACAGCCATATCAGAATAATATGACCACCTACCATGCATATACTATAGTAAATGGTCATATTATTCTGATATGACTGTGTATATACTACTCAAGCAGCTGCTTGCCAAAGAGGTCTGACAGGAGCCTGTCAGTTTATATGCCACAGTAGGAGATCTGAGAGGATGGCAGGACCTCAGCAGAAAAACGACACACACATCCATGCCTAAATGGTAACTAATATTCCTCGGTGGTCAGTATGCTCATGGTTTTCCTATGTATTGTTTTGCTGTGTTGCCATTCTGCTGAGATCTTCCTCACAGATCTTCTCTGTGGCATATTCTACTGACAGAATTCTGTTAAAAGCAGTTGTGTGAAGAGTATATGTTTATTTTTTTTTTAATCCAGTTTAATAAATGCTGGGGGGGATGTTTGAATTTGTCACCACATAAGTCATGTGAAAGTTAACACAACTTTCATTTTAACCCTGAATGAGTAACATATGGTATTACAGCACCCCTGCAATTTTGCCGTGAAAGTTATACAGCAAAATTTTAAACTCTCACCAATTAACCTTTCAAGGTTTCGTTATGAACTAATGATATGCCTGGTATATTGATTTATTTGTAACACTTGGGAACTCTGAAAAGTTTCAATTATCTACATTTCTACTGTAAGTAATCTGTTTTCCACACCACTCATTTTTCAGTATCAGGTCCAGATGTAAATTCCCCCTCCCCATATACATCTGAACCTGATACTGATAAATGAGTGTTACGACTGTGTATATGCATAGATTAAATTGCATATAGATTTTTTTCCTAATTTTTGTGGTCAGATGACAGGCTTATGAATTTTTTTTTCTGTATGATTCTGTATTATCTGCTTGCTGAAATGGATATATTAGATTAAAGAAAGCCAACATAATTTGGTGTGTCATTAGAATCTCAAATGTTTTTGCTCTCTTCTGTAGACATGGCTCTGAGGCTCTGATTACTACACAGATACCAAATAGGCCCAGATCTAGAAAAACAATAATGTTGGTGGGAGTTTCCAAATGAGTAAATTCAACTAGAAAGATAAATTAGGCAAAGAGAGTGTATCACCATTCTTAACAAATTTACATAAATTTTAGTGGTCTAAAAAATGTCTCTTGAAAGATGTGTAACTATACAGATGTTTAATAATATTTGGCCTCCATTCTGATTATCATTCCCAGGGGTATGAGGCAATGGTCCATCACAAAAAATGAAGACCCCACATTCACATCTGAACCTGATATTGATAAATGAGTGCTGTGGAAAACAGAGCAACTATTGCAGTAAACGATATACATAAAAGAAATGTGATCTTGATGGAATTTAGATGTGTCTGCTAAAAAAAATTCACCTGTATCAGTCTACACATTTCTCTCAGAAGCCAAGAAAATTTGGTGAAGTGAAGGCTGGCTCAGTTAGCATACCAGACTTCTAACCTGCTACTTTCAATATCCACCAAATGTCAGTACTGTGCTTGCATTCAGATTGTTTTCCATAAAAAAAATTCCCATAAAACTCCCACTATGTCCTCACTGGAAAATACAATTTTATGTTGTAGGCAACATCAAGAAACAATTGTGATCTGCTGTATCTATATAATATGAGAAAAATGCATTTAGTTATTCTTTGTTGAAAGGTTAAATTTGAAAAATTACTGTGACATCACTATAACACTGAATATTTTTAGGCAGTTTAAATGCCCACATAACAGATTAATAGTATGACCAACTGTAATAGTTACTCTGAGATTCACTCTAATTCAAATGGAGAATATATCATTATTGATAACAACCTAGTAGCTTTTTTACTGAACTGTCTTCAGTATCCACCAACTCACATTCTTAGATTTTGATGAAAATGAGAAGATAAAATAGCTTGGTCACTATATATACTGCTTTAAGTATAAGATGTTATATATATGTCATGTATTAGAGAATTTTTTTTTTTCATTTTTAAACCTAGAAATCACCTTGGTTAGTATATGTCCATCAAAGAAAAACATATTTTGGCTGATCTATGCACTTGCAAAGCTTTTGTGCAAAAACATATATTTCACAGCTTTTCTGCTTTACCTGAAGGCCTTCAAATGAGAAACATTTTCTGAAAGAGTTAAGACTAGTTTTTTAAAATAATAATAAATACCCCCTCAAACAGCTGCTTGCCACAGAGGTCTGACAGGAGCATGTCAGTTTATATGCCATAGTAGAAGGTCTGAGAAGATGGCAGGACCTCAGCAGAAAAAACGACATGAACATCCATGCCTTATCCAGGGCTCGAACCCAGGTCCCTTAGATCAGCGGTCAAGCGAGGTAACCACTCGACCACGAGATGGCTTCAATGTTATTTTAAAATATTTACCTACTAGATTTATTTTTATCTTTTCCACTATTACTTTTATTATGAGAGGGGGGGAAGCAATTTGGATTATTCATTTTTTCCCTATAAATTTTTTAAGCATTAAATGAAAATAAATGCATGATAATCTTTTTGTACACATTTCTGATTTATTAATTGTGACCTCAACAAGTAAGTTTTAAGTTCTCACGAAGGTTGAGGTTCCTCTGAAGAACATTCTTCATTTTTTACAGCTTAGGCTAAAAGGGCAAGTCTCAAGGACTCTGAGAAGGTAGGGGAAGGGGATCCACTGGACAGCTGGTAGGAAATAATGATACCCTCCCATCAAAGCAATACCGGGTGTGTTCTTTAGTTATACACAAGGTGTGGCTATAACATAACAGGGTTGCAAATTAACTTCCCATCTGACAGACAACAGCTTTTCCAAGTCCATCAGTATCCCTTTTCTCAATGAAGTCAAAATGGGAGAAATTCTTAGTACAGGCACATTTGAGATTCAAACCTGTGAACTGCAGATTACAAGCCTGGCAAATTGAGCTTCTATGTCATGGAGGCTCAGTTTGTAATATATATATTATATGAATTATATTCATATTGCTAAAATATTTTCTGATAAAATTGCATTGTCTATCTTTATAATGATGAGAAGAAATAGTTAAGAAATAATAGGAAATCACAGATAAGCACCTGTTGGTGATATGTTGACAATTTTTTTCCTTTATTTGTTCATTAGTTGGGTGGGATCTGAGCCTACAACCTTCTGATAACATGTCAGGTGTTCTGATCACTAAGCTACCAATCACCAAACAACATTAATCCTTATGGTTGATACAAAGTATGTTGACTTAAAAGAAAAGCAATGCATCTTGACATGTGCTGGTTGTGTGCATTAACCTGGAAAGTTACTTCTAGACCAGAACCAGTCTTCAATTACAGTCAAACATATCCCCAATGACCAGGTCCAGATCTAGGAAAATTTGAAAGGGAAGCAAGACACTTGATTTCTAATGCAATATAACATTTCCCCTCTACATTTTATGGGTTTTCAAAAAATTTCTTGAAAAATGCAAGAGCACCCGACAAATTATCAGGAGATCGCGGGTTCAGATCCCATGTGGCTAATCACAATTTTACCTGTATGTTTATTCGAGATTGAAATTTTTTATAATTACACACATTGTACTTTATGATTATTTCTGTTGACATGACTATATTTGGGAATGCTATAGAATTACTGCCTGAATTTTTTAGTAATAATTTACAGCTATGAAAACATACTAAGCACAAAGCACTTAAAATTCCAACATTTTCTAATTACATAAGCAACATAAATAAATAAAAATAAATACCCCCTCAAGCAGCTGCTTGCCACAGAGGTCTGACAGGAGCCTGTCAGTTTATATGCCAAAGTAGAAGATCTGAGAGGATGGCAGGACCTCAGCAGAAAACAACACGAACATCCATGCCTTACCCGGGGCTCGAACCCAGGTCCCGTAGATCAGTAGCCAAGCGCGCTAACCACTCGGCCACGGGACGGCGACATAAGCAACATGGTAGAGGAAAATTATTTCAAGCCCACGAGTCCTATCATGCTGACAATAGTATGTTAAATTTATTATTCCTAATATTTGTCTGCAATCAATAGGAATTAAAATCAGATTCTTTTTATACTCTTAGGTTTCCATTTAAAGATGATTTTTTGATGAATTGTAGCTATGACTTGTGATGGATCTTCATCAAACCTTTCCACGTATTATCCTAGGTGTTGAATTGAATGTTGAGAGAATGCAAAATTGGTTTCTACATCCATCAGATCCAAATTTAAAAGTGTACATTTTTTTAGATGCATGCCATATGCTGAAATTAATGAGAAATTTGATTGCATATCAAAAACTTGTAATAAATAGTTCAACAGGTGGAAAAATTATGTGGGAATATTTTGTCAAATTAAATACCTTGCAAGAACAAGAAGGTCTTCATGCTGCAAATAAACTTGTAAGAAATATTGAATGGTGGAGGCAAAAATGAAAGTGAGATTAGCAGCACAAACATTAAACAATTCAGTGGATAATGCATTATTCTTCTGTGAAAAAAAAGGCATTGATGGGTTTCAAAATGTTTTTAATTCCTATTGGATAATTTTAATTCCTATTGGTCCAACCAATCAACATTACTACAACCTATTGGTCCAACCAATCAACAAATCAAGATGATTTTAATTCCTATTGGTCCAACAGCAGAATTTTCAAAGCAGATCAACATAATATTTGATCTGCTGAATTTTTGCCACCCAATGGGGAAATGGACAAAAAAAAAACATTTCTTTAAATTATAAAGATGAAATTCTAAATAATGTCAACAAATGCATCTTTTATTTAAAGTCCTTGAAAACCAGTGACAGAGTGCCACTTTACCAGACAAAAAGAAAAGTTGCTGTTATTGGCTTTATTGCTGATTTAATAAGTATAAAATGTTTGGCAGAAACATTGGTATGGTCAGATGTTCGAGTACTGAAATATTTGTTCACCAAAAGATTTAGGACCATAGAGAGCTGTTTTTTGCAACTGTAAGAAATAGAGGTGGGAATAATAACAATCCTACAGCATTGCAGTTCCGATCTGCATATCGAAAATGCGTTACTTGTATGCCCATCTTCTAATTCAAACTTTGAGCTAGATTCTACTAGATTCCTTTTGGTAGACTATTATTATATATCATCAGAGGAAGCATTTATCAATCCCCCATCATTTTTGGTATTTATAAGAGTGCTTTTTCCTGTGTCCAAAATTGTAACTTAAATAGAAAGCTAGCATTTGGATTTCTTTCCATATTTTCTTACAACACTTACAGCAATGTATTGAATTACATTCTCAGCAAAAATGGTAAGTGGCTCATAATCACTGATATATGATTCATGGTCAAAATGAAAATTCATATACATCAGTGATTATGAGCCACTTACCATTTTTGCTGAGAATGTAAGTCAATACATTGCTGTAAATGTTGCAAGAAAATATAGAAAGAAATCCAAATGCTGGCTTTGTATTGAAGTTACAATTTCGGACACAGGAAAAAGCACTCTTATAAATACCAAAAATGATGGGGGATTGGTAAATGCTTCTGATGTTATTCAATTGTGCACGATAGCAGAACAAATTCGAAAATCATCATTCGAAATGAAAAAAAAAAAAAAAAAAACTGGATGCTAGAACTGCAATGTGAAGTACCAAGTATAATTTCGGGTACTATGATGTTCAAAAATTGTGATCATCTGTTCTCTGCAGCAGAATTCGGTGCAGAATCGCATTATTCAAAACTTGTGAAAAATTTGCTAAAAGAATTTTTCACCATTCGTATTCATCATATGTGTAAGCAACAGTTTACAATTGCGCAGAACAGCAGTTAGACAAATATTTACTAAACTAATCCATTTTAAACGACAGTAACTTTTTTTTCATGTAGTCAGCAGAGGTAATATCTTCCGATAATTTAAATGTTTACCATTGTTTTATGTGTTAATGCACAAAAAAGTAAAAGTGAGAGTTTGATTAATTTTGTATCATTCGAAAAAATGTTTTTAATTATAAACATGTTAGCAAGCGTAGAGCAGTTCCCTTAATCAAAATCGTTTAAAAGGTTTTCTTTATAAAAAAAATTTAAAAGTGATTATTAAAAAATAGTATTTATACCTTTCTAATCTGTAATGATTGAATTGCTCAAAAAAGCGCTTAATAAAGCAATTTGAAAGAGAAGTGTGGGGGAGGTTCCTGATACAAGGTACAAAAGTTTTATTTTTTCTAATAAATTTTATTCTGAAATTCAGTGAAATGTAGGAAATTTCTATTATGCAAAGAATGAAATGGTAATTTAATGAATGTATAGTATTAACTGGTAGGCTCCTATCTGATCTCCGGCGACAGCAGTTTCAGCGGGGATTTATTACTTGTTTTAAAAGAATAAAAATTAGAAAAAAAGTATATTTAATATTTTTTGAAAGTAATCTTGACTTCTAGATAATTCTGAAAGCAATTATTCAGTTGAGTATTATATTCAATCAAAATTATATTACCAACGGGTGTAGAGTTAATGCTATATAAGCAATGGGTGTTGCCTGCGTTATTGCCCACCCTTTACATGGCCGTCGGTCGTTCATATTTTAGCAATGGGAGTTGCCTGCGTGGTTTTTAGCTCATATTTTAGCAATTATATAAGCAATGGGTGTTGCCTGCGTTATTGCCCACCCTTTACATGGCCGTCGGTCGTTCAATTCGCCTCAACTTTCCAAACCGGTTGAGCACTCTATCCTATTCTACCTCGTTGTGTGGAGTAGAAACCTCGGTTCATCGGAGAAGGCAATCTTTTTCCACTGTCCAATAATAGTTGTCCCGTGCGAACTGCAGGCGTCGTTGCCGATGGACCTTGATTAACATGGGCCATTTTTCCCATTCAATAATAAAAATTTAACACAGAAACTCAATAATATCGGAATTTCTTTCTGTATAAAAATAGAGGACATAAGTTAGTAAACAGTGTAATTTTCTATGTATAACAAAACACGTAATCTGATAACAGGGTCACTTCTCAATAATTCTTGTTTAAAAACAATACTGCTGAAAATGTCGCATCTTCAAATTTGCTTTTCTCTCATCAATTGGTTTGAAATCCTTCCCCAAATTTCATGTTATTCTGCGGTAATGATTCTAAAAGATTATCTGTTTGCAGTTTTCACTATCTTCAGGTTGCTGAATATTCTTTCTACAGAAACATTGCTATGCTACAATCGTAGATCACGGTTTGACCTATGCAAAAACTATCAAATCGGGGAAATGGAGGTCTATGTGACCTCCATTTCACCTGAAACGACACGTCAGTGGTCAAATTTATGATTTTTTCGAGATCTATGACCCGGATTACCCCTAGGTGCAAATTTTCACAGTTGTACCATTTCTGCACTATAGAATGATCCACTGTCAGTCAGCCTTCAGTCACTCACTTAAAATCGTCTATATATATATATGAACGTTGAATTGTAAATTTGTAACTTCACAAACCGAAAATAATCAGAAATATTCAGCGTTTTTTACTTTTATACGTTTAAGCCTTGAAATATCCATAAAAACGACGCCTAGATAACTTATTTGCTACTGTTCATAGCGTACAACGTAATAAAAATTTGAATTAATCGATAGATTAGAGCATTTTAATATAGAATAATCACGATACTAATAATTTGAAGTATTAAAATGATCTAACCCGTCTGTTAATTCAAATATTTATTACTTGAAATATATTTTATAATTTGAAGATGTGACAAAAAAAACACGTATGTGACGTTTGGACTCTCCAATTGTAATAGAAGTCCTGGCGTAGATATCCTTGTAAATTGCAAAAGCAATTTAAAACATAATTGGCTAAACAAGAAAGAATAATCATGATACTAATAACTTGCATTCTTGTTTAGCCAATTACGTTTTAAATTACTTTTGCAATTTACAAAGATATCTACGTCATAAGACTTCTATTACAATTGGGGTGTCCAAACGTCACATATTGTACGTCTGTCATTCGCAGAGTTTACAAAACAGCCAATCAAAACGATCACTTCAGCGCTCTGATACATAAAGAGGAATGCAGTTTGCTTTGATCGAACGGCCATCAATTTTTTCTTCGGTTCAAAAAAAAATATACTTGCTTAAGCGTTCTCTAAGTTTTACTAGTTCAGTTAAAATACTTAGGAATAATGTGGATTTGAATGGTAAAATCATTGCATAAATGCTTCTATGTTTAAAAGTCATTGAAAAGCGAAACGTCCATAGAGGATAATGTTAACAAGGCAAGAATATCGTTCCCAGCGCCCTCTACTGGTATGGGACATTTTTTCTGCCAGATTTTAATAGGCGAATGCCACACTATACTTATAGGCACTATAACCTGGGCAAGTATTGAGACTTGGGTCCGGTAAACCCATTGAGGTGGGTAAACCACCCTTCCCACGGTGAGAAAGGGAACACCTATTGGAGTTGTGTGTTGGAGAGCCATACTTTGTCATGTTAATAACACTGGGCTTGACGGGAGGTTACGTCTCGCGCTATTCCACAGATGATTATTGCCCAAATCACAATTTCAATATTTTTTTTTTCACTAGGAAAGGGCGATAAGGTGGGAGAGAGCCAGTGGTTAAAATTTCTGAATCCCTCCATTGCATTTGGTGAACACTGCTGAAGAGATGTCGATAAATTTTTAGCATTCTCTTGCAAACTAAATAAATGTTCAACACATTTTATATTTTGATATCTAATGTTCTTCATGCGTATCCTTCCTTAACGAAATAAAAAGTTGGCAACCTAGTTTTTCAACCTCCATTTTATATGATACTGATGTAATCTAGATCACATCTGTCAAAACCTTATACATTCCCGCTGATAAGCTTAGGCTTAGTGGGACTTTTTATGCAAAATAATTATAGGAAATAAATTTGAATTCATCTTGTCAGGAAAGTTTAGTGCAATTGAACCAGCAGAGTCAAATGCTGTCACGAGCCACTACAAAATGGTTGACCTGGCTCCTGCAGTTTAGCGCCATTGCACTTCTGAACATTTGTGCCATCACTATAATAGATAATGCCAAGATTCCGTATGGTGGCTGCAATTTTAAAAATCGCATTGCGAATAAAAGGATGTAGCTTGATTCGAAAAGTGAATGCTGTGGTTCTGTATATAATACAGCAAATAACGATTACAAAACAAATATTAAAATACGTTAACTTATATAAAGCAAGTAATGAATGCTAATTTGGAAATTCGTATATTATTTTTGGTGGGGCAGTGTCCCTGATAGTCTAACGCAGTGGTTCTCAACTTTTTATGCTTCACTTACCCCCAGGAAATGTGTATGTAACTAGCGTACCCCTTATATAGAAGATAACACTATAGCTACAGTATAATAATAGCAACTTAGCGACTTTGTTACTAGATCTAGTGACCTTTGAGCTCACGGCATACCCCACGTTGAGAACCCCAGGTCTAACGGATAAACCGCCACTCTTTCTGATCGCTTTTAGCTTGCCTTCATTTTCAAGAAATCATCGAACATTCGTGCCACTATAATCCTAGTCTTACTAGGTTTCCTTCATCTGTTCATTGACAACTGTTTCAATTCTTTTGATATAATCAAAATATAGTCCAAGTTACAGACCAATAGCCGATTCATATCGTTTGGGCTTTGGCATCGTGAATGAATACGTTCGCCGGCGAACAGGTTATAGAAAAATCGCGTATAATTAAAAAAAACTAAAGCAGCTGCTTGCCAGAGGTCTGGCAGGAGCCTGTCAGTTTATATGCCATAGTAGGTTTGTGAGGATGGCAGGACCTCAGCATAAAAACACCACCAGGTCTCTTAGATCAGTAGCCAAGCGCGCAAACCACTCGGCCACGGGACGGCTGCGTATAATTTACAGATAGGGAAAACTAAACAATATGAAGTGTTTTTAAAATGGATAAAATGTGTTTTTACCAAGCTCCTGCTTGGAATTAAAAAAAAATCCCCCTCAAGCAGCAGCTTGCCACAAAGGTATGAGAGGTGCCTATCAATTTGTTATAGAAGTCTGTGTGGAAGGCTAGACGTCAGCAGAAGATAAACACAAACATCCATGCCTTAACCTGGGGGTTGAACCTAAGTCCATTTGATCCAATAGCCAAGCATACTAACCATTTGGCCACGAGACACCTATTTGGAATTAATACTTTCCACTAAGGATCAAGATGGCTAATATACACCGATTGGTTTAGAGCAAAGTGAAGCATTGCGCTGTACATCTATTTCAGAACATTGTTTAGAATGGGGGCCGATGCTGAGAAGCATCTGAAGATCACCACCTCACCAAAAATTGCTTGCCGAGGATATAAATTAGAACAACCACTTTCACTGTGTAATACGATGCGTAATATAGTAGCACCAAGATTTTTCTTTCATATATTCCTAGCTCGATTAGCCTGGCATTTTATTCATTTCACGGCACAACAGGGAAGTTCGAAAAAATATTACCTTTTTTATTCCTAAGAATTTTAAGCAAAGCATTGCTTCAGCGGATGCTTTGCTACTAAAACGATGGTGTATGCAGGCCTTTTCACTTCTGAATATTTATAGATACTTGTATCGGACATGCCCTAGGCGTGGACTGGTAATCGGTGTTATGTGCTGTAGCATCCCAAGCTCCCCATGTCGCAGCCCCATGTAAAACTCATAGGAGCAGGATATTTTTACTAATTTTATTTTACAGAAATTCCACAGAATTGGGGAAAAGCTATTTTAAAGCTTAACGTACGAACTTTCAAAGAATAAATATTGAAAAAGAAATCGCATTTTTTTATCGCAGCCAAGACCCCCTGCTGCAGATCATCCCTGAAAATTAAAGTGCCAATCAACCCTTGCACATGCCACAAATACACACTAAAAAATCTTACATATATATATACCCTTCTAAGCAAATTTATGTCCCTTTTCTCACAGAAGGCAGAATGGTGGTTAGAGAATAAAATCAGAGTTCAGGCCCAGTTGAGATCTGAACAGAGGAAAATCAGATTGCATGCCTGGCACACTATTAAATGAGCCTCAATGCACCTAGTTTGTTTCGCTGTATAAATACAGTCATATCAGAATAAAAAAACAAATACCCCATCAAGCAGCTGCTTGCCACAGAGGTCTGACAGGAGCCTGTCAGTTTATATGCCATAATAGGTCTGAGAGGATGGCAGGACCTAAGCAGAAAAACAACATACATCCATGCCTTACCCGGGGCTCGAACACAGGTCCCTTAGATCAGTAGTCAAGCATGCTAACCACTCACGAAATCGCAGTGTACCCACCCAGGTGCATAACAGAGTGCACATGACGAGGTCAACCACACGGAGATATAAGCGGCCGGCCAGGATAGATGAGCCATAGTGCATAACGTGAGCACAATGGGGAGAGGTATAGATTTGATGGACGTTCAAAAAGGAATGATCATCGGCTATTGCGCCAAGGGTGGAAGCAAATCAGAAACAGCAGACTTGGTAGGCTCTTTGCAAGGTGTAGTAAGGGTTACCAAGAATGATCAGCTGGCACAGCGAGTACCTCCAAACGTCGTAACTGTGGAGCCCCAAAGGCCATCGACCCCAGAGGAGAACGTTGCCTCCGTTGATTGGTAAAGGACAATGGACGTGCAACAGTATAGCAATTGACCACTGAAATGAACGCTGGGGCACCCACGAATGTGTCGCCGATAACAGTAGAATGAATCCTGTTACGCATGGGTCTTTGGAGTCAATGCTGCATCAAGGCACCCATGTTAACCATCGGCAACGATGCCTGCAGTTTACACAGGACTACCATCACTGGACAGGATTGGGATTGTTTTACCTCTGAGCGGCACTTTTTTTGCACACCATGGGTTAAATGGCCAGGTCACATGGACCCCGAAGGCTCAGAGAAGGTTAGGGGAGGGGACCCACTGGAACAGCTGTTGGGAGACAGATGATAGCCTCCCGTCAAGGCCATCCAGCGTGTTTTTTAACGTGCACAGGTATATGGCTGTCCCACACACGGGGCCACGGCTTAACGTCCCATCCGACGGACGGCGGCCTTTCCAAGCCCATCGGTGTCCCCTACTGACCGTGGGCAGGGCGGGGAATTTTGCGGAGATAAATCTCAACGCTGACCCAGCTGGGACTCGAACCTGGGAACTACAGATTACGAGCCTGGCGCGCTACCGACTGAGCCACCCCCGCCCCCATCATTGGACAGTGGATAAAGGCTGTCTTCTCCAATGAATAGAGGTTCCCACTACACAGAAGTGACAAGCAGTGGTGGATATGGCATCAGACGCATGAGAATTAACACCCGAACATGCTTGTCGTTCAAGTACAGGCCATCGGTCGCAGTGTGCATGTCTGGGGGATGTTTTCCTAGTGTGACCTGGAACCACTGGATGGGTCCCTGAATGCCAATGGCTATCTGTCCATCTCACTGACTACCCTTCATGTTGGATGTTTACCCTGGTGATGATGGTGTCTACCAACAGGAAAATGCACCCTGCCATTCGCTAAGGTGGTGTGTGACTGGTTCCAGGAACATGACAGCAATGTCTCCGTTCTCCCTTGGCTGGCGAAATCATCAGACCTCAATCCCATAGAACACTCGTGGGACTATTTGGATCAACAGATTTGGCATGTGGACCCACAACGTCATTTCCGGAACCTCTGTGCTCTGCTGGAGTCGGAATGGTCACATGTGCCTCTGACAACCTTCCAGGACCTCATTGCATCCATGCCACACTGTCTCGCCGCTGTCATCCGAACCAAGGGTGGTTATTCCCATTATTAGGTAGGTGGTCATATTATTCTGATAAGACTGTGCATATACTGGTCCTACCTCACTAACTCATGATCCACCCCTGACATGGGCAATTGGTGACTATACAAGCTTCATCCATATTATATCATTCTCAATTACATTTAGTAACTAGTGAATTTCACAGTTGTTTTCCACTAACATATTTTTTTAGTATACACTTCAATTAATAGAAAAAATTCTATCACTCTTATAGTATAAGGGATTTTCTCATTATCATTTTCCTTACAGAACTACTACTTAAGTAATTTGCTGCTGATATGGGCCAAGCTTGAAAATCATTCGAGGCTTTTGTAGGAAAACAAAGGTCTTTTCATACAAAATGATTTACTTTATTTTACTACGAGTTATTTTTTAAATTTTATATATGTACACAAATGTAAGTGATAAGCATAGAAGTATAATTTTCAACACAATTTTTCCTAAATCATTTCTGTAGTTACAAACATTTAGGTCTGCACAAGAAAATGTAGCAATCAGAAAAGCTCCTGCTTCATTTTAGAACTTCCTTTGTACCTAAAAAACGGCAGATTGCATATAACAGATTACATGCTGCAATATTCTGTTACCTGCAAACATTAATAACATAAGTAAAGTTATAAAACACCAATAGAAGCACACTGAAATCAATGGGCAAAATCAAATGCAATATTCTTCAAATATAAAAGAGGGTGTAGCCTAGTAGTTTGCTACCGATCCAAGAGATATGGGTTCGAGCCCCGGGTTAAGAAATAAATGTTTCAAGATAGAAATATTTAGGTTGAACCATTCATTAATGAGTGTAGTTGCAAAAAAAGAATATCATACCATAAGCAAAATGAAATATATATATATACTGAAAGGATAAAAGTTTTTTTGTAATAAAATAAATACTTCCAACAACAACAAAATCGCAAACAAAAACACGATTTACATTTCTTAAAAAAAAAACATTCATTTTTGTTACACCCGATATTATTTAGTAAAATTTTCAACTAATTTTTCCAGGGTGAATGTTAAATTTTTTGCTGCAATTCAAAATTCTAAAACAGGATAATGTGAAAAACATTATACTTTCTTTAGCTCAAGTATAGCACACAATTTTGCTCAGAAATTTTTTTATTTTGACAATTAATTACTCTTACCGAGTTTTAGTATGGAAATAGCCATTTTTGGCCATGTGAATGCCGAAAATGTTTTTCATAAAAAAAAGTGTACTTATTTAAAAATTAAGACAGTATAAAATGGTATAGCGTTTATCAAAAATCTCATGAAATTTCAGTAAATGATCCAATATAAAACAAAAACAGTTTCCAACAGACAACCACAAATAAAGTTCCAAAATATCTTTTACAATAGCCGTGGTGACCATTTTTTCGAGGAAAAAATATAGGGCACTTAATGAAAAGCATATTTTCTGGTAATTTCTTTCATTTAAAACTATTTGTTCATCAATTTTTAGTATTAATTTTATGCTATGTCTAGCAAAGTTATCTTCGAAAAGTGGTAAATATCATAAAAAGCTTTAAATTAAAACAAATAAGCATAAATTTTATTTAAAATACAAAAAATATTCAAAAACATAAAAACATATCAATAACTTTTAATTTGTCAAAGTTCACATTATTTCAATAATTATTTTAATACCATAAAATAATTCTAAATTATAAAAATAATAGTTATTAATTCCCCAATCATATAAAAAAATAAGATAAATTTATCAAAATTAGTGGCAAAACAATAATTTTTATTTGGTAAAAAATATACAGGACTTTTAAAATGACAGAACAAAAAAATATAGATTGGGTTGTTTTAATTCTGATCACGTTTTTTTTTGCAAACAATGGGATAAATGGTCAGGTCCAAAGGACCCTAAAGGCTCAAAGTTGGGGTATGGGGCTGCTGTTAGGAGACAGATGGTACCCTCCCATCAAGGCCATCCAGTGTGTTCCCATCTGATGGGCAGCAGGTGGGTCTCTAACCTAAGAACTGCAGATCATGAGTCTGATGTGATACTGACAGAAAATTTATTGTCCCAAAAATTTAGGGGAAAGACGTCTTTCCGACTTTCTTTACAAATATATATGACAATGCTCTAAAATATAGTATGAATGGTCACTGTAATGATAGCATAAATTTTGATGATAGTTCTGCAAAAACACTCACCCTGTTTTTGTAAAGCAGAAAGAGCACAAAAATAAACCTATTGAAAAAAATTAGAGTACCTTTATAAAATAAATAAAAATAAAGAAATACCCCCTCAAGCAGCTGCTTGCCACAGAGGTCTGACAGGAGCCTGTCAGTTTATATGCCATAGTAGGTCTGTGAGGATGGCAGGACCTCAGCAGAAAAAACCACGACATCCATGCCTTACCCGGGGCTCTAACCCAGATCCCTTAGGTCAGAAGCCAAGCGTGCTAACTACTCGGCCACAGGACGGCTGCTTTTATAATTCTCATTGTCTGATTGCAGGATGATCGCTTCTGTATAATGTTAACTTCAGATATGAGAAATAGAGCTACCACAGATGAAAGGTTACTACCCTATTTCACATGTTTTAAAGTTTAATGACCCCCAGCCCCATGCCATCTCCCACAGCACTACCAACTCACCCCCATGAGGTCATTGAAAGTCATTATATTTGCCCTATCTGTTGAGAAATGCGACTCCCCCCATCAAAGAAACTAATTTCTGTAAATCTACCATTTAGTGAAATCAACTTGCCATTCCAGATTAAAGGAAACCACAATCAACAACCCAGCTAGAAAGTCTGTTGTGGACACCTTCAGGCAATGATCAGTGTTCTTCAAACAATATTTGCATCCTGTTGTAAAACAATCTACTAAATCACTTCTCCACACAGCAACCATTCTCCAAACATTTAAATGTTTCTGAAGGAGTAATTTTAGCACATTTGGGATTTTAAATCCATGAAAGAAAATCACTCTGTTCCCATATTTTCAACCTATTGAGACTGCCATATTTTTTGTTCTGCAGGATTTACCACATCTCCTTTATGGTTATCACATCTCCTATCCCCAAACTTTTATTACGTAGAGGGTGACTTTTTCTGAATGCTACCCAAACTCTGGGCTGCATTGTTTGTTGTTGAAAGAAAACTTAAAAATGTGTGTATGGTTTATGAAGATGAAAAAAAATAGTTATTAATGAACAAAAACTTACAAGAAATTTTTATAAGCTGGAAAATGATACATTTTAATACAAAAATGCAATTTTTAAGTTGTGAGGTTTTTACACAAAAGTATTTTTTTTAGACAAAGTTTTTTCTATTCGACCATTCCATTGTTTGGTCAATGCCTTTTTGTTAAATTTATTGTTTTTTTTTAATACCCATTATTACTTAATCCCCTCATACCTTGTGTATACAGTAAAATGTCAATATAACAAACAGTGGAGTAATGACTTTGGCTTATTTACTATGTATCTGTTTTAACAAATGCCATTTAAAAAAAATATCAGTTCATTGTAATAGAAACTTATGATAAGGAAAAATATAAGTATAATGAAATTTGTAAAAAGAAAATCATGCATATTGTTCACAAATCTATTAAAAGTTACATTTGTAGGAAATATATATCTGCAAAGCTAACAATAGCTTATCCATAGAACACAAAAACAGAAAAAAAGTATGGCAGATTGTAAGTAAAAAAATAATAAATAACTCATTACACCATGTATTATAATACTTTTTGAAATATGGCACAGAATCACAGTTTAATATTGGAATATAATTGAATTTTAAATCTAAGTTTGATGACAATGACTGAATAGTTGCTTAAATTGAAATAGGGTAATTTTATTCTGTTTAATTACTTGGTTTACAAGATGATATTTAAAAGTGTTGCAAAAGGTATAATGGGTTCATGTTTTATGGAAGTAATTTATTCCACTACTCCAATAAATATGATAACTGGTTTGTCAGTTATTAACCTTTTATTAGGCTTGTATATCAGATTCCTTACTACTGAGAGGGTTCCTATTATACTGTTACCATCTCAGGGTACTAAACTTTAGTGCTTGTGATTTTCTGGTTGTTTTTTAATTCTGGAACTCCGAGATTCGAAATTCCCCTGGACTGAGTGAAAATCATTTATAAAAATGGGATGCTGCATAATGAAACATTTGTCAAAATTAATATTTAAGTAATTCTATTTGAAATATGAATATCACATAATTGATTTTAAAAATCAATTATTGTTTATTAGTAGTTACTGCTATGTGGCATATAATGGCAGGTGAGTCACATCTAAAAGGTTTCCTAGACCATCCCCTGTGGATGCCAATGGACCCCTGTGAGATGCTAATCACAGAGATTCTTAATGGACCTCTGTGAAGATGAATAGTCAATCAGTGAAAGATTTCAAATCACAATAGTGATCAAAGCTGAAGGAACTTCAGAAGAGAATGTCTCCATTAAACTGTCTAGACTCAGCTGACTTTGGCTGTTAATATCCACTAAGGACTCCTAGTAGGGCTACAAGAGTTACTCTTGTGTCTGTTCTTGTTAGAAGTTACTGCAAAAGGCATTAGCCCCCATCATAGAGGTGGCCTATTCATATGAGCTGGCAGTAGCTACAAAATGCATCTTCCAACCCTTTTGTTCAGTGTGGAAAATCTGATTTATTCCTCCATGAAAATATTAAGAAAAAAAGAAAAAGTTCTAGAGCCTGAAGCCACAGTGGACAAAACATTACACAAAACCATGGCAAAAAAAAATTAATAATATGAAGAGATAGCTCCAAACCTATAAAAAGATCTGTTTCAGACCAAGTTATTAGTTGACCAAACAACGAAATGGAGAACTACGCTAAGCAGGCTTGTCCCACACTCAGAATTTTGGATTAATTTCAAACTTTTTCTTGAAACAATTTATATATTTTAATTTTATAACGTTAGTATTAGTTCACACAATTTACACAATTTTTTTTCAATCTGGAGTAATATTCAAGTGAACTTGTCACTTAAATGTTACTCGAGATTTGGTCCTTGTATTTAACTAGGAGATTTTAGGCTTCGATTCTTGCACTTATACCACTTTAATAAATGACAACCTCATGTCCATTAATAGCAAATTTTTGGGCATCATATTTCCTTTCATGAGTGAAATAGATAGTTCACAAAGTTTTAAAACAGAGTTATGTTTACTAGCAAACAGAATGATACACAATTTTTGAACAGATTTGATACACACTATAAGGACTTTGCCAAGCTATGCTCAAAAGAAAGGAACATAATTTTGGTAGCTCTTTTACCCAGAAACAGCAGCAACAGTTCTAGGACCAGGTGAAGAAAACATGTGGTGTTAAATAAAAGATACATGTCTGGAACATTTTTTCTGCAAGGGTTCTCCTGCACACACAGGAATGTGAAGCTATCTCACTGGTCAAGGAGTCTTGGATGTTCTAAAAAACACATGTGAAACGTACCTGATGGTATTTTCAAAAAAGAGGAAGCCTTTTAAAAGAGATAGTTGTGACCTAACTTTGAGAGAATTCAGTAGTCAGAGATAATCAACTGTGCTCCTTTTAGGTATTTTCCCTTTGTTAGGAGGTGGGATCACCTGAAGACTTATGCAGCCTTTTCTGTAAGCATTGGATGGACAGTCACTTATTTTGCATACATTTAATAGTGCCCTATATAGTATGTACAAAGTATGTGTGTCAAATTAGTTACCAGACACCAGATTAGTGCTATCCTGACTAGGTAGAGAAAGTACCCTTCAGCATATACAAAACTCTCCAACACATATAAAAAAAAACAGCTTTTACACATATATTTAAGTGCAAGTCAGTGGCACAAAATAGTCATGGAAAAATTGCTATTAGGAATTATAATGCATAATTTGAAAAAATTGAAACAAATAAAAGACCAATATCTGAGCTACACAAGCTGTTATGTTTTGCTGCATCCACCAGTTTGGCATACCTAATCTTCAGGACTGACTTTATTACAATTATACAAACAGTGCATGAATATTTACTTTAAAAAATAGAAATACCAGATCTCAATGATTTAAAAACATTTAATATGAGTAAAGTGTTTCATTTCAATTTTAACATTTGGTAATTGCATCTCTGTTCAAAAAGTCGAGTTTCACTATTGATTTTGTGATCATCAAAATTAACAATAATTAAACCAGCCAAATATAAATTATAACTAGAAATTATGGTAACAATACTATTATTTAGAATAAGGGAAAAGCGTCTGATCCCTGAGAGCTCATTTACCAATTTGGAGAAAGATGACAGACATTGGGGAAGATAAAAGATTAAACAAGATGAAAAACAACTTGCTTATTTTTAAGCAAAGAAGTTCCTTATGATTTAACTAAAATGTTTTACAAATTTTTATCAGAAAATTTACACTGCTTAATGGAAAACTTGATCATGAATATCTTCAACCCAATGGCAGACATCACAAAAAACTTCGAAAGTTACAGATTGGCAGGGCCGGACTTACGCATAAGCTAACTAAGCTACAGCTTAAGGCCTCACAATATCAGGGGCCTCAAAAAAATGTATTTCAATTTTACTACTTGTGAAAATTTTTTAATATTTAATCTGTTGTGTAAACATTGTTCATCTTTTCTCACCGTGCTAGAATAATCGTTTTACCTATCAATTTCATGTTTATTTTTAGATGTTCCATCAATCAGAATAACTATATAGATTTTTTGACTTTCGAATTTTTGGAGCCTCTTAAATCTGAATAACTTGGGACTCTTAAATATGTCTTAGCTTAGGGCTTCAGAAGGTCAAAGTCTGGCTCTGTAGGTTGGCAGTGCTAATCTCATTTTGCAATGGCAGAATTCTCATCTTTATCAATGACTACCATTCTGTTTTTTGGCTTCACACAAAAATATTTACTAAAGGTGTGATCTTTCTATTGTTGAGCTTTCCAGCAGGTTCCTCCTTTTTTCCAGGCAATGTAACCTTAAATATCTATTACACTCCCTGAAAGAGAGGTGGAAAAATCCAGGTAACCTAGTCAACCAGGGTGACAAGGATCACCATATTATGACTATTCCCACAACAGTTGACTCCTAAAATTCATGTGCCTAATTCTCAAAATTTGTGCTTGGTTTTTAGGATCTAGAGATATTGCTCCATTCATGTCATTTGTTTCTACTCAAACATTATCATTTAATATTATAACTGTATGGCCGAGTGGTTAGTGCGCTTGACTACTGATCTAAAGGACCTGGGTTTGAGCCCCAGGTAAGGCATGGATGTATGTGTTGTTTTTCTGCTGAGGTCCTGCCATTCTCTCAGATCTTCTACTTTGACATATAAACTGACAGGCTCCTGTCAGACCTCTGTGGCAAGCAGCTGCTTGAGGGGGTATTTATTTTATTTATTAAAATATATGGAAGTTCTGTGACGAAATGGTCAGAGAAATTATTTCTATCCCTGTAACTTGCCCTTGTACAAGATAACATGGAGAGCTTGGAGAATATTCTTGATTTTTGCTCTCTATGTTGCTTTAAAATAGAAAAACTGATAATTATACAGCCTAAAAACCAAAATTATGTTGTCTACATTTTCAAACAAAATGATATTAATCCTTATAGTACTGGAAGGTAGTATTATGCTTCTCAAAAAACCCTAAAAATGGGCCTGCAATGTGTTTTACATACATTTATATTTTCCTTTTGATTATATGTTATTGTTTTGAATTAAATGATCTTTCTTTTTGTAGGTAACTTGATTTATTTTTATCCATTAGTTATTTCAAGATAAGGTTCAGAAGTTAAATTGCATCAAATAAAACTTGGCACTTCAAGTGTTAATTATATGAAATTAATGACTCATGCATCCTCAAATGTGGAAACAATGCACATGAGGATTAGATTTATTTTATTCAAGCAATACAGGATTAGTCTGTTTGCTATGGTGTTCAGCTACTAATGGCACCACACAGTGGGAAATGAAATGTAACAGGAAAATGTAATACATTAGCAACGTAAAGTTGTTTGATGTCTATCTTAACAGGGAATACTGTGCATTCACTTTGGATTGTTTTTTAACGTAAAGTAATAGTATTGTATGTTTAATGGGTTGTGGCGGTTTTTTAATTCAATTGGTTTGGTTAAAATTCTTGAGGTAAATATGCAGTTTTGTGTCTACATTATAGTATTCCTTTACAGTCCCATGATAACATGGAGGTTGTATATCCATCACCCTGCCCATTTTGATTTGCAAGTCTGTGTGCTTGATTAGAGCAAACCAGATGTCCAAAGTTATTTATGTCTAGTAGGAAAAATTTGTTGCCATGTGATAAAAGTGACAAATGCAATATTCTGTTATAGTAGTAACTGAGGCTTATAGATATATGTCAAGTGATTTAAGTCTAGCATTTGGAAAACTTAAGGAGGAAAAATCGCTTTTTTTTTTTTATCAAGGACCACCTATTTCTAAAAAATTAACTGCCCAGTCTGTAGCAGAGATATGGATATGTGATAGACCAAGGCTACAATGTACCACAATGAATACATTTAGTTATTTAATATATAGGTTTATAGTTTACAGAAAGTAGTGTACTATGTTTTGCAGGCTTGGGTCTACTGCTACAGCTCCGAGAAAAAAGTGCAAGTCCGTCCGATGTTTTGTATAAAATGGAAAACTTTCCAGGACGAGCTCTATCACAAGAGGGTGACAGTACATGTCAATAAATGTTAGTATTGCTTTCAGAATATATTCACCCCCCCCCCCCCCCCCCCCCCCCCCCCCCCCCCCACATACACACACACTTTTTTTTTTAGAAAACACTATCTGCAATTTGCAAAAAAAATTTTTTCAATAATTATTTTTACTGGTTATATACTGTTTCAATACTTTTTTATTTGGTGCTTTTTTTTGCTATGATTGTTATTAGATGTTTTTATGGTTATCACTATTGCTATTTAGGACTTTTCTTTCATTATATTGTTATTTAGTGGTTATTTACAAGTTGTGACACCATAGGCAGTCTTATGATCTAGACCAGTGGTTCCCAACCTTTTGAAAGCAGAGAACCCCTATTTTAATTTGAAAAATATGGTGGACCTCTATGGAGGGGTCCATCATATTTTAACCACTTAACTGCCTCAAACGCAAGTTTCTTGTGGATCCCCTTAGATGTTACCATGAACCCCCAGGGGTCAGCGGAACACTGATCTAGACAATTCTTATTCATTTACTTCAATTATTATTATTAATACTGGTGGACATTTATACCAATATTTATTTATAAATATACATTAAAAGGAAAATTATTTCTATTAGCATTATGTTAATATTTATGACTTCATTTATTGCTTAGGTGATATACATGCCTACCATACTGGTAAAAGTTTATGTAATGGACTGCAGGAGGAGTGGAGGTTGAATGTCAATAGAATGCCAGACTTGAACCTGGGAACCAAAGATCACAAATCCCACCTGTGCCAGTGTTGGGATTTATCTCAGCTAAATTGCCATTGTGTGCAAAAAAAGTGTCACTCAGAGATAAAACACAACCCAATAGACTGCAGCATTTAGATTGTTTCCTAATTATACCATCAGGGATATTTTTGCCTATATTTTGGTGCTAGCGAATGATTTTTCTAATGTGCTAGAAAAAACATACCTATAATAATAAAAATAAATAAATAATAATTATCTATGAAGTGATGGATCACAGGACTATTTATAATGTCACAACTTGGTCCACTGGCCTTCTGTTATTGGTGTTGGGTGAGGTCACATTGTCTCAGTTTTCCTCTCTCTGACAAAATGATTTAATTCAGCTTTTCACATGTGGAATCAGTTCTATTGTTCAACATTATATTTTGTTCCCATTAGTTGTCACTGAAGAACCCTTTGTTTTGGAGTTTCTTTTAGGTGCAGATCAAAATTCTATTGTTTGGCATTATGTTGTTTATATTAGCAATCTCTGATGGCATTATTTTAGTCAATGATTTTTCTCTTTACCTCTGGAACAGAGTTCCATTATTCAGCATTGTTTGTTTACATTAGCTCTATCTGATGGCATTTTGTTCTGGGATTTTTTTTTTACATACAGTATGGATTTTCACCATCTAGAATAACAGTCTCTGACAATTTTGCTTTTTTACATGAAGAATGGAGGTTTGTTATTCATTGATAATAAAAAATAAATTTACTCCTCAATCAGCTGCTTGTCACAAGAGTCTGACAGGTGCCTATCAGTTTAATATGCAATAGAGGAGATTTGAGAAGAAAATGAGATCTCAACAGAAAGACACAGGGAAAATGTCCATACCTTATCCACGGATCACACCAAGGTGCCTGTGACCAGTAAACAAGCACACTAGCCATTTGGCCACCATGATGGTAACCACTGTTTAAAACAATTGTTTTATATGAGATTATTTTACTCCACAGTTCTAACAAAACAGAGATTTATCTGAAAGAGAATGGAACAGAGATTTATTATTTAGCAATAATGTAGTGGTTAAAATAACTTTCATTAAGATTTTGTTCCCATGAGTTTTTTAATGTGCAAAATCAAGATTCAATGTTTAAGAATAAGAGTAATAATATTTTTACTCTGCTTATTGCATCATGTCATAGGTTGTGCTTGACATATATTATAAACTACCATTGCTATGGTTGGTCAAGTTAGTTATTGGTTGCAATTTATAATTTTGGTTTGATTTTCTGTTACATGCTTAATTTTAATGTGTTCCAGACTAGTGGTTTTCATGATTATGCAAAAAACCTCACTGCTACGGAGTGCTTTCAAAAAGTTCTTCATGTGTATCTGTAGATTTGCACTCGTTCCTCCAAAGTTAAAGAACTAAGACTTGTTTGAAATTAGTCTAAATTTGTCATAGGTGTTAAACAAAAGCTGTATCATCATTTCTCTCTTCACTGGCAACACATAAAATCAGATCTGTGAAATATGTGCATTCTTGCTACAGAGTCTAATAGAGATTAAACATTTTACATTTCACAAGAATGCAGCTTGGGGATGACATGAAAAATGCTCATGCAATTTATCATAAGTATGTGGGAAACATGCTTATTCATATGACACTGTTATGGGATGGATGCACAAATTCAGAGGACAACAGAGCTTCAAAGACCTCTCTTGTGCAGGAAGACAAAAGGAAGCAGTGAATGAGAGCCATCGCTGCTGTTAGTGAATTGATTAAGGAAAACACGCACATCACCATTCAGGTAATAAGTTTAGATGTCAGTGCATCAATTGGTAGTATGTAAACAATTATTCATCGACATTTAAAGTTCCAAAAGATCTGTATCAAATGGGTTGGGTTGTTTTACCTCTGAGCGGCACTTTTTTGCACACCATGGGCTAAATGGCCAGGTCACATGGACCCCGAAGGCTCAGAGAAGGTTGGGGGAGGGGACCCACTGGAACAGCTGTTGGGAGACAGATGGTAGCCTCCCGTCAAGGCCATCCAGCGTGTTCTTTAATGTGCACAAGGTATGACTCTCCCGCACACGGGACCACGGCTTAACGTCCCATCCGACTTCCAAGCCCATCGGTGTCCTCTACTGACCGTGGGCAGGGCGGGGAATTTTGCGGAGATAAATCTCAACGCTGACCCAGCTGGGACTCGAACCTGGGAACTACAGATTATGAGCCTGGCACGCTACCGACTGAGCCACCCCCGCCCCTTTATCAAATGGGTGCCCACTAACTGACAGAAGAGCAAAAATGGACTAGAGTCAATCGTGCAAGGAGAAATTGGCATTGTTTCAACAGTGCCCCAAACAGTTAACAGACATTGTCACAGGTGATGTGATATGGTTTTATTACTATAAAATTTCCAGAAAGATTGACAACTATGTTTGGGTTGTGGAAGATGGATAGTGTCCCTAAATCTTGCAACAAGACTTTCACTCAAGGAAGAGGATGTTCATAACTTTTTTTCAATTCCCAAAGACTGGTAGCTGTGCAAGCAAGTACCTGAAAAAAAAATAACTATAAATGGCCAATAGTACCAAAATGGTTGAGATGAAGGAGCAGAAACCAACAAAAGTTGTGTCAGAGGTTCACCCTTCTTCATAACAATGACAGTGCTCACAAAATCCGGCAAATTACAACCTCTCTGGAGCAGGAAAAAAATCAAACAGTTACCCATCCTGCATATTCACCAAACCTTGCACCATGCAATTTTTGGTTGTTTCCAAAAATTAAAGAGGAACTTGCTGGGAAGCCTTTTTCAAGGGTGCAAGACCTTGCAAAATGCATTCATTCAGAGTTGCAAAGTATTCCCCAATAGGAGTACCACCAAGCATTACAGAATTGGTGTAGATATCTGAAAATCTGCATAGATGCTGGAGGGGAGTTCTTTGAAGGGCATTAAAAGTTTTGTTAAGGTAAGTGAAATGGTTTTTGTGGTACAGATGCATGTTAAGAACTTTCTGAACATCCCTCATACTACTAATGAATTAGGTGTGGATATCAAGCATACTGCTTCAAAATACAATGCATCATGTTGTGAGGAAAAAAAACAGTCCTGAGCAGTATAAACTGTAGTTTTTCCCTAATGTGAAATCATACTTTAAAGTTTTTTAACAAAATGACACAAAGTACAGCAGATGAAAAGTTCAAGGCTGCAAGTTATATCAGACAAGATTCTAGGGTCTCAAATTTTTAAAATCTAAATCTTTTGATAATGAATCAAGCAAAACAATTCAGCTGTTTAAAATCTTGTATTATGAACATCTTACTTTTATTGGTTCTAAGCTAAGATAATTATACAATATATTTTTAGCCACATTAATATTTTAAATTTGCTTTAAATATTCCTCCTTCTTATAAAGCTCCCATAAATATATGACTGACTTTTTTTTAAACTTTCAAGTACATAAAAATATGCCTCATTAATGATTACTTTTACAATTACAATATCCTAATAAACAAAATCAATACCTGCGCAGACCCAGATGTTCTAGGAATGCAAAGTCAGTATTACTGGAATACACAAGCATTAAAATTTTACAATTGGAAATGCTTACCATTTTAGACCATCAAAATTCAATCCATTTTAACATTTGATGAGAACTGTTAGAAAATCTGCTACTGGAATTCGTCAGAGAAAAGATTACAATTGTGATACAGTACTTCATATTGGTTCACTTAAGTTATTTCACAAAAATGCACATCCACTCCTATTTAGCAGAACACTTTATTCATAAAAATAATCTTCTTTCTAATAACTACTGTTGCAGTTACTTACATAATTAATTATCCACTGTCCTCAACAGTTGTCTTCTGAATGCAGATTATTAACAAGTATGGAACTAAAATTTAACCAACATCTAGAAAATCAGTTAACATTTGCACATCACAAAAGCTCAGAATACGTTTAAACTATTTACTGCACTAAATTTTCATTTCTTAGTAGTTACTTTTCACGTTTTCTTTCTTACAAATATGAATTGCCAAGTTCATTATTGCATTCTACTATCCCTTCTGAATGCGAGCACTTAGGAAATTTAAATATGTGTGGTTGCTATTGATACCACCACCACCTAAATTTTTGGTATACCCATTACAATGTTTACATCTATTCTTTTTTTCCATATTTTTAAATGCAATTTTTCTTGGCATAATTCAAATATTTTATAATTCTAATCTATAACCTTTTATTAATGGCAAACCAGTTGGCACTCGTCTCTGGTAAGAAACATAATCTTCTCCAAAAAAATTTAATAAAGTTATTTCTTCTTCAACAACTCTTTGCTTGAAAAACCTCCATGATGCCAAAGCATATCCAAGAATGCATAAGGGATTGCAAAGAATAACTTGGGTTCCTACAGACCACCAAAACCATCCTACATAAGAAGGGTGTCTACACAGAGAATATATTCCATGTGTAACAAGTACATGTCCTTCTTCACGATGACTCTGAATAATATGATTAAAGTTTGTACCTGCTGTGAACATAGCAGATTTCCTTACTACTTCACCACAAATACAAAAAAATATACCTAATATGCTAATCCACCACATTTCTTTTAAATGAGGATAATAATATCTTTCCGTCATGAATTCTATCCAGCTTCCAACTGCAGCAAGACCATACTCTTTGCTATGATTTAAAAGAAATGAATCAAGACTTAACGATTTCGGATTTATTACTGCTGTCGTAAGATATTCCGAAAAATGGAAAAAGCTCAGAAACGATATGTACCATCCAAATATACACCATGATCTTGGCGCAAGAATAGTTATCAAGATACCCAAGCCAAACCCAAAGCCAAGTAAACCTGCTCTCCATGCTACCTTATACGCATAACCTCTTCTCTTGTATACCAAATATAAGTGGGCTTGAATACCGAAAGAATATACAACTGACATTATGATCCAATAATCTTCAACAACATATTTTAGAGTCCGGTTTAAGAATCCTAAACAAGGTACTAAGAGTACCGTCAAACTGACACAAAAACAGTACAAACTTATTCTACCATTCGTACTTAATGCCATGTTCCTTCCGGGGTTTGACATGCCAGATTAGAAGTATATTCCAAGATTTAACAAGAGTATTGCCAGATTAATGAAATTTTCGTTTGAACAACATTTGCGATATATCTACTTCTATCTTTTTTGAAGTTAATTCATCTAACTTTACACAATAATCCAATTCTTTCCTCTTTTTTTTTTCTTCGACTATAAAATGGTTATAACCTTGTAGTAAACTATCTGGTAGTAATGAACAAGTAAATTTTACTAAACAACGTACTGGCAATGTCCGCCATGGATCGTACAATGAAGATGGATCATGCGTTATCCAACGAGATATTAGTTCGAAGAAAACAGAAGAAAGTCAGTTGTTGATTGGTTAGACCACAGAAGTATGGTTTAGACTTGTGTAAAGCTTGAATGTATCAATCAGGATTATTGTTATCTGTTTCTGGGTGAGAAAAATTTAAACGGCTTCTGTCGTTTATCAGAAATGTTCTTAGTGGCATATTGTGTATTAAATCAGAAACATCATTGGTAAGAATCATTATTATGATTTGTATGTAGAAACTACTGTCGTTCAATTTCACTATTGTGGTTTTCTATTATAATTTTACATTGATGCATGGCAGTAGTAATTAGCTATTTCCTTAGATTAGGGGTTCTCAACGTGGGGTACGCGGTAAAATTTTTGGGGGTATGCCGTGAGAGCTCAAAACTCGCAAAATCTAGTAACAAAGTCGTTAAGTTGGCATTATTATACTATAACTATAGTTTTATCTATCTATACAAAGGGTACGCCAGTTATACATTTCCTTGGGGTACGTGAAGCATAAAAGGTTGAGAACCACTGTTTTAGATAATCAATTTCTATTCCTAAATTCTTATAAATTGATTGTTTCATTTAATAAATAAGTTCATTTACTCTCTTTGCTTATTTTGAATTCACGTACGGTGTTGTCAAGCAAAACTATGGCTAAAAATCTGTAGAATTTGGTATCAGGAATGTAAATAATTTTTAATTTCTTTCACAAGAAGTGTGGAGGATTTGGTAAGACGTATGATTGATATGAGAACCGAAATAATAGCTCAAAGTAGTAAAATCAGTGAAATATCTACTCAAAATGATTTGAAAGCCGAAATGCCTGCTCAGTGAAATAGCCACTAAAAAAGGTGAAATAGCTGATCAAAATAGTGGTTTGAGTAATAAGATAACTGAAATATTTAATCATAATAATTACATCATCATCATCATCATCATCATCCTCAAGCATCTCCTATTCGCCAATCTATAATTATCCATACGGGCAACATGGCCAAACCAACGGAGTCTCTCTCTGTACAATATGATGCTTAAAGCAGGATGCAAACTCCTTTGCCTAACCTCATCATTAGTTACAAAGTTGAACCACCTAATGCCCAAGATACTGCATAAGCATCTGGAATCAAAAGCATCTAGTTTCCTGTTATCTTGTTTACAAAGTGTCCTAGTTTCACTACCATAACTAACCCTAGAAAGAACCAAACTGTTATACAGTCTAATTTTAGCCTTTAGGTGTATATGCCTATTTCTCCACACTCTCCATAGATTCTTAAAAGTCCCGGCAGCAATCCCTATTCGTCTGTTAATCTCATGCCGCACATCACCATTATCTGTTACATAGCTCCCAAGATAATTAAACTGTGACACCTGCTCAAGACTGCAACCATTCAGATTAACTGAATCACAGCCTGCTTGACCAATTTTCATCACTTTAGTTTTCTCTCTGTTTATAACCAAACCTACTCTACTGCCAGTCTCATCAACAGCTCGAATGAAAGAGTTCATCTCATCAACATCATTTGCCAAAAGGGCTAAATCATCAGCATAATCTAAATCAGAAATTTTCGTATCTCCAGTCCATTTAAAGCCAAAATCTTTCCCTTGAAGTAAATTTCGCATAACATAATCAATAACCAATAAGGAATTAATTAACTAATCAATATAAGGAGATAAATAGTGAACTTAGTAGAGAGTACGATTGTTTAAAGGATGAAACTGATGATGTAAAAGATGAAACATGATGAAAAGGATAAAATTGATCGTGTAAAAGATGAAATTGATGGTGTAAAGAGTAATGTAAATAAAATCATTTGTGAATTTAATGCAAATTTTGATGGTAGTAACATTAATGAAATCACTGGTGAATTTAATACTGTGTTTTGTTCATAATGTTAATGAAATCACTTGTGAATTTAACAAGAAGTTTGATATTGCTAGTAACATTAATAAAATCACTTGTGAATTTAATATTAAGTTTGATAGTGTTATGAACATCAGATGATGGTATTAAGATAGATTGTGAATGTCAGATTCAATTCTTAGAACAGAAATGTTATCTTGTTACAGTTGTAATAGTAATGTTAGTTGCAATATTGTGCATATACCAGTTATAAAACGTACCACTAGGCTCTCGAGTAATGAGAGTTAATCGTCCTGGGCAATGTTTAAAACCCAATTCCAAGTTATCGCTAGAGCCAATGGGCGGATTAATCCTCATAAGGCCAGTTTCTTTGCAGTTTCTCTACAAAACTGTCTGCAAAAGTTTTACAAACTATCCCAGAATAGAAGTGACTTGATTATCATGGTTTAGCATCTGCTTTAGCATCAAGATTTGGTGATAGTTATTTGAAAAAATATTATGTAACACAGTTCAAACATCAAATACAGAAGAGTGATGAGACTATACAAAAACAGAGTTCACTCTGGCTAGAGTAGCCTATAGTAACTGTCCTCCAGATATCCAGAATAATGGCCCAGTAACAGTTTAGCGATAATATTACCGACCTTGAAACTCAATAATCTTTGAAAATGCTAGACTGTGAATCATTGAAGTCAGCTGTGGTACATGCGAAGAAATGCGAGGGCTTCAGGTTTTCCTCTCAAACATGCAGCGAGAAGTGTAAATGCTGAAGAAACTGCAGAAAAGAATAGTGATATACAAGAAATAATCAAAGCTATCCTATTCTAATATTAGAATTATTTAGAAAGAATAAAATAAAAAAATAATAATAAATAAATACCCCCTCAAGCAGCTGCTTGCCACAGAGGTCTGACAGGAGCCTGTCAGTTTATATGCCATAGTGAAGGATCTGAGAGGATGGCAGGACCTCAGCAGAAAAACGACACACACATCCATGCCTTAACCTGGGGCTCGAACCCAGGTCCCTTGGATCAGTAGCCAAGCGCGCTAACCACTCGGCCATGGGAAAGTATATCCTGTTATAAATAAAGTAAGTAGTTCTTGTCCAAAGACTCCAACAGAACTTCAGTATTTGAGCTGTTGTATGATGGACATATTCGAGTCAACTGCAATAAGGGTGGGTGCGAAGTTCAAGTACATCTAACAAACAAAACCGTTGTAAGCAACATGAAGGGCAAAGGCTTGCTGTGATTGGTTGGCCCCAGAGGAAGTCGCCCACCTTTCAGTACTGCATGATGGACACACCTGATTAGTAGCTGATGATACAGTGGACAAAGTGCCTTGTCACGTGTTAGTAGATAACTGGTACGAGAGTGACCTTACTCAGACCTGATATAATAAAGATAATTCCTCATCCTACCTTGTTTTTTTAGAGAATTAACGATTACTTTATAAACAGTCACTGGAGATCGTCCTAAAGTCCATGAAAGGATGGAATTCAACATCAGAGTTGGTAGCTGTCTTCTACACCATCTTGTTTACATCACTGACATCTTCAATGAAAATATTTTAGGCTTTGACTTCTTAAAAAAACATGGATTTCGTATCAGACCCACTCTACTGATTTACAAAACAGAATGGATTCCTCTGCTTAGCTGAACATCTGACTCTTTACCAACTGTCACCAGAGTATTAGTGGGAGAAGACATCGAGATTTCAGCATGAAGTCATAATCCGTGGACATCGGACAAAAACATCTGGGGCCTTTCGATTGGCAGTCACCGATACTCGTAGAAAAGGAGCTTTGGCCGTAGCATCCTGTTTGCAAGGACTATAGTAAAAATAGATCAAGAAAGGAATCCCGTTAGAGTGATGAACTACAATGACCCCAGTAGATTATTGAAAAGAGATGAGTAATAGCAAAATGTGAACCAGCTATATGGTAACTCGTGCAAGTAATGCAGAAATTACTGACCTATACCAACATTAGTGTAAAATCCCATCCCATCTTGTTGAATTATGGAAAGAAACAAGGAAATTATTAACCCAAGGCCAAGCTGCTACGACCAAGGACATCATTTAGTATAGTAAGTATTCCGTTTTCTCAACTACATCAAACGATTATGAAGGAACTACCTTGACTGAGCATAAGATCAATATTTGTGATACTCCTCTCATCCATCTGCCAGCTAGAAGGCTTATATTAGCAAAACGGGCTAATCCTTGTTGAGACACATCTAATGCCACTCAGCTCCAGATATACAAACTCTGCTGTGAAACGCACGTTGTTGCTTCTATGCACAGCAAATTCGGATATTCTCTCGAATTTCAGGTAGGTTGATGTTTTTTCTCTTTCAGCACTTTTATTTGATATATTTGCTATTCGTAAAAATAAATATTAGAAAAAGCTTGATTTGCAATAATATAGATATAGTTTTCCAAATGCAATCTTCCTACAGTTTCACGCATTTTTGTTAAAAGCACCAATAAATCTGTAGGCTTAATTTTATTGCCTACAGATTTATTGTATATTTACTTGTATATATTAATTTTATTACCTACAAATCCATTTACAATTTTATTCCCGTAGGTGGGTGGGTATGGGGCCCCAGTGCATTGCTTTACCCAGGGGCCTACAATACCGTTAAGACGGCCATGGCTCCACCTGATTTACCTTAGAAAGTGCCTCCATGTTGGCAATCAATGTCTTGTAACATGTCAGGTAGTACTTGTTATTATTCCCTCTATTGTACGGTTAAATTCAGAAATGTATCTAGTATTAATCAGTGAATGATGCTTACAAATTATTTAATTGTTAATTATGAAAAATTAATAAAGAAACTTTCATCATGATAAAAAATACGTTTGTTGTGGAATTCAGTCCTGTTCCTTTTGTGGACTTCAGTCCTGTTGCTATCGCAAGAGACAGCTTTTTGTGCGGCATATTAAGGGACGGTATGCTGTGGTTCCTTGCAGCAATTGCACAGAGGCAAAGAATTATGATTTATATTTTCAGCATATTTTTAATTGACATGGAAAAAGGGCATGATTTTACTATCTTATCATTTATTTAAATTACAAAATTCGCAAAAGAAATCTGATATTTTGTAAACATTGCAAATAATGATTTCTTGAAATAAATATATGATATTTAATAAATTTTCTTATTTCACTTCTCAAATTATCTGTTTTTTATTTTAATTACATTTATTGCATATGTAAATAATTTAAAAAATATTTGGACGAGTAGTTAGCACGCTTGGCTACCGATCTAAGGTACCTGGGTTCGAGCCCCAGGTAAGGCATGGACGTATGTGTCATTTTCTGCTGAGGTCGTGCCATCCTCACAGACCTTCTACTATGGCATATAGACTGACAGGCTCCTGTCAGACCTCTGTGGCAAGCGGCTGCTTGAGGGGGTATTTATTATTTATTTTATTATTTTTTATTTGGTGATGTTAAAATGATCAGCTTGCTAAATGGAATGAATAAATATAAACTAAAATAAAAAAGTATATACTAAATAAATATAAAGCAAATGCGGAAAGGATCGTAAAAGACAACAAAAAATTAAATAATCATCATGTCAAAAAATCTTTTTTTCCCCAATAAATTTGTTGAACATTTGCCGAAAATAGTAAGGCCTTTAGTGGATTTGAAAACTATATATATATTTTTTTTTTTTAAATGTGCTGACCCTAGTAAAATGGAAGCTATGAGGTACTGACTCCATCCACGATATTCGTCAATTTCATAGCTTTATTGGACTGTGAACGTATTACAGAACTTTTGTCAGGAGCTTCTGCAACATCGCAAAAACATTACGTCGACTGACAGAGGAGGGCCAGAGATTCATTTGTACTACAGAGTGTGAAATAGCCTTTAAGCAACTGAAGAAAGCCTTTGCACAGCACTAGTATTGACATATCCACAACTTGTTAAACATTTCACGCTAAATGCTGACACAATTTGGTGCTGTCCTCCCACAAGACAGATAACAAAGGGTCATTGCATACTTCCGTAAAACCTTATCCAAAACCTGAACGAAATTACTGTGTGACACGAAAAGAACTATTAGCAATAGTGAAATCCATCATTACCTTTATAGCCATAAATTTCTTATTCGCACTGACCATACTGCTCTCAGATGGTTGCTGAACTTCAAAAATCCTGGACAGATTACAGGTGGATCCATTCAGCATCTTAGGAGCAAATTACACAGAAATGCAGATGCACTTTTTAGATGCCCATGCATTGATGACTGTGGTAATGCAGAGATAAGATATAGCACTCACGGAATAATCCCCGACAGATAACATCAACACATGAAAACAGTGATACACCTGACATCTGGAGTCAAATGGAAATTAAAAAGGCCCAGTAAGATGATGAAGATATAAGACCAATACTATATTTGATTGAAACATCTACTACAAGACTTAATTGAAAGCAAATATCAAGATATAGCCCACTACCAAAAACTATTGGGCACAGTGACTCCTTACAAGTGAGAGATGGTGTATTTTTGACTGATTCGCTGTCAGATCATCCTTCCTCGATAACGGGTTGAATTAGTGATGAAAGATGTATACAATAGTGCCACTGGAAGACATTTCGGTGTTAGTGAAACATTAATGAAAACAAGAGAACGAACGGTCCAATGTAGATGCTCCTGCACTCACTGCAGATGCCATTCCATGTTCTTCACTGACAAAATCAACAATTTACATTGTCGGCAGCTGTTGTAGCCCATTCGCAACAAGGTCCAATGTGTGGTGCATTCGAATTGATATTTTGAACACCAATGTTTAATTTTGCTCTGATTTGCCAGGTTGTGGCCCGTTTGTCTGCTTGCACGATTCTCTCCAATCTCCTTTGAGCTTTATGATCCACAAGCTGTTTTTGTCCACAGGATTGTCAATCACTGGTAGTTTTTTGCACCATTTTCAGTAAACCCTTGAAAGGATTGTGCATGAAAAGCACAGGAAGATGGCCATGTAGGAGATGCTAGAACTATCATGCCGTGTTCAAAATTGTTCAGGTTGCTTGTTTTACCCATTCTGATACTCCCATTCTATGCCCAGGGGTAGGGGGTGGGGGTGTCTCGTAACCTGCAAATTGCAGAATACGAACCGCCACCCCCTACCCCTGGGCATAAGATGTCATTGCTGCCAATGGAAACTTCGCAACCTTCACATTCCTCCACCAAGATTTCAAATCTGTAGCATAAATAAACTACAGGAAATAAAAAAATGCAACACTTGTAAGAAGTTATGTAAATGTGATGATATTTACGCAGAGGTCGACAGCCGTTCCAACAGTTAAGACTTTGAGTGTGGAAGAATCATCAACCTGAGAAGCTAGTTTAGAATTTAGTTGAATTTCGTTGTCGTACAGAGATGTGGCCAACTTTGTTGGCCTCAATCCCAGCACCATCATACACATATGGCGCTAGAGCATTCAAGAAGGATCCAGCAAATGCTGACAAGGATTAGGAAGATAACGCATGACCATGGAATGACAGGATCGCCATTTGCGACGCATGGCATTGTGTGATACATTCTCGACTACAACGCAACTGCAAAGAGATTTGCAACAGGTAACACATCGAATACCTACCAAGTGGACGGTAAATAACAGGCTTTTAGTTTTCATTGCGAGCCTATTGTTCGGCACTGCTTTTGCCCCTCACATCTGCCCAAATGCAAGCACTTCAGCAGTGTTGCTTCAGACAGAACTGGAATGAACCATAGTACTGTGGTGATTAGTGACGAATTTCGTTGTCTTGTTCAGCACGACGGGAGACGTGTTCAGCATCGTTCAGGGAAAAGGACCACCACTTAATGCGTGCGACATCGTCATACAGCTCCAGCACCTGTGTCTTGGAGTGGGGTATCATTTGTCGGATTTCTCGGTCAGAACTGGTCATCATAAGGAGATCTCTAACTGCTCAACGATGTGCTACCAAAATTTTGTAGCCAGTGGCTGTCCCATTTGTTCAGCAGCACGAAACCTTTTTCCAGCAAGATAACGCCCATCTCTACACAGCCTGCAGTATCTACACGAGCAAAATGTTCAGGTACTACCATGGCCAGCAAGCTCGACGAACCTTTCACCTACTGAACACGTTTGGGACACAATGGGCCTACAGCTCTAACACCCAAGGGGTGCACCAAACACTACCACTGAAATGGAACAGCGACTTCGCGCTGTCATTCTATCCCTCAGGAGGACATTAAATTGCTATACGATAGACTTCCCTGCATGTTCGTGAATGCATTGTTGCATGGGGCGGTTCAACATCATATTAATTATATCAGTTTACAGAGTAGGTAAGCGTGCCAGCTCATAATCTGCAGTTCCCAGGTTCGATTCCCTGATGGTTCAGCGTTGAGACTTATCTCCACAAAACCCCACCCTGCGCAGTCGGTAGGGGACACCGATGGTCTTGGAAAAGCCGCCGTCCGTCGGATGGGACATTAAGCTGTGGCCCGATATATGGAACAGACATACCCTATGCACATTAAAGAATACACTGGATGGCCTTTACGAGAGGCTACCATGTCTCCCAACAGCTGTTCCATGGGTTCCCTCTCGCAACCTTTTCTGAGCCCTCAGGGTCCTTCTGACCTGGCCATTTAGCCCATTGTGTACAAAAAAGTGCCACTCAGAGGTAAAACAACCCAAGTAGGTAAAGTGGTAATTTTCCATTTTTTTTTTTGATACTGTAATCAATCGCACATCTGTGTATATAACAGCTGCCTGCATTTTTCAATAAAATGGCATTAAGCTGGCCATACACGATCGGTTTTGGAGGTAAGCCGGTCTGTCAACTCTCCCATTCAGTCCAAGCGTGAGCATGTATATAGTGTGCAGTTCGAAGGTCAAGTCACGTCGGTTTAAGCGCAAAGGGTAAATTCTGCTCATTGGTCCTTTGCGCGGCCTGAAGCTAGAGTTACCTAGAGGCCCTATATAGGTAGAGGTTGACCATCTCAAAATTCGACGCCATGTTTTGTCGTCGCTCCGATTGTTTAGAGTGCATAGCTGAATGGTATTTCACGGTATTTATGGATTCCGGAAAAAGGTAGGGTAATGTTTGATACAGATTCCAGTGTTCATGATTGGAAGCACTTTAGAAAACGGCTAAAAACGGAAAATAAATTTTAGGGCTTTTAAAAAAAAAACATAATTTCGCTTTGCTGTCTGTAGACATCGAACTTTTTTGTTTATACAGATAAAAAAAAAATTCTTTTTGTGTTAGATAGGTATTAATGATATATTTCGATTTGCATTTTCCGAATCTCCCAAAAGCTATAATTGCGCCCTCTAACGGTGGAAAAAATCGAAAAATCCCAAAATTTAAAACGAATATTGCAAACGATATAGTTATGCTAAAAATTTGAAATTTTGGTCATCGAATGTGACAGTCTTGAAAATTCCATTGACAACAATGAGTTGCACCTAGGCCCAAGGTAGGTAAGAAACGAAACGTTTTATTTTAAGAGATAATTGGAAATCTCTTTTTCAGTTGGTTACTAATGAAATGTAATTCGCATTTTCAAATATAATTTTAATTTATATCATTAGAGATCACTAAATATCGAAACTGCAAAACTCTTAACGACTATTTCAAGCGATTTATTTATGGTAGAAACTTCGGTGTGTAGAGTTCTGTTATGGTAGAAATTCCACTGACACCAATGATCTGCCCACTATTTTCATAGGAACGAGAGAAAAGCAACTTTTTACATTTAACAACTGAAAGGCAAATGCTTCGTATGATTTATAATTACTAATAAAATACTACTATGTGCATTTCCTCCATCATCATCATCATCATCCTCAAGCAGCCATGGGCTATGGAGGTCCAACCAGACTGCGCGGTTTAATTCTCCAAGCATATCTGTCCTGAGCTACATCTGCTGAATCCGGCCACTGCACACCAATTCTAACAAGGTCCTATTTGACATTGTCTGCCCACCGCATCCTAGGTCTCCCCCTCCTACTGAGGACTCTAGGTACACTGTTCATAACCCTATTCGCCAATCTATAATTATCCATACGGGCAACATGGCCAAACCAGCGGAGTCTCTCTCTGCACAATACGCTGCTTAAAGGAGGTTGCAGACTCCTTTGCCTAACCTCATTAGTTACAAAGTTAAACCACCTAATACCCAAGATACTGCGTAAGCATCTGGAATCAAAAGCATCTAGTTTCCTGTTATCTTGTTTACACAGCGTCCAAGTTTCACTACCATACCTAACCCTAGAAAGAACCAAACTATTATACAGTCTAATGTTAGTCTTTAGGTGTATACGCCTATTTCTCCACAATCTCCATAGAATCTTAAAAGTCCCGGCAGCAATCCCTATTCGTCTGTTAATCTCATGCCACACATCACCAGTATCAGTTACACAGCTCCCAAGGTAATTAAACTGTGACACCTGCTCAAGACTGCAACCATTCAGACTAACTGAATCACAACCTGCCTGACCAATTTTCATCACTTTAGTTTGCTCTCTGTTTATAACCAAACCTACTCTACTACCAGTCTCATCAACAGCTCGAATGAAAGAGTTCATCGCACCAACATCATTTGCCAAAAGGGCTAAATCATCAGCATAATCTAAATCAGAAATTTTCGTATCTCCAGACCATTTAAGGCCAAAATCTTTCCTTTGAAGTGAATTTTGCATAACATAATCAACAACCAAACTAAAGAGAAAAGGAGACAAAATGCACCCTTGTCGAACACCAGACGTAATGCTAAACCAATTGCTACAAGACTTACCAACTCTCACACATGACTCAGTGTTATTAAAGAGAGCTTTCGTTATGTTAACTAACTTGTCTGGTATACCATATGATCTCACAATCAACAACAAATTATGACGATCAACAGAGTCGAAAGCCTTTTTGAAATCAACAAAGCTAGCAACCAAAGGTTTCTGAAACTCTAAACATTTCTCAAGAATCTGCCTAAGTGAAAATATCTGATCCACACATCCCCTACCACTTCTGAATCCACATTGCTCATCACGCAATTGCCTGTCAACCAGATTCTTAATTCTATTAAGGACAATCATGGAAAGAACTTTACCTGGAACAGAGAGTAGGCTGATACTCCTATAGTTATCACAAGAACTGCGATCACCTTTTTTGAAAATAGGGATAATAATAGCTCTGGTAAAATCTTTAGGAACCATGCCTTTATCCTAAAAGTTATTCAAAATTTCAGTCATCCAAGTGGTAACCGAAACATTCCCAGCTCTGAGCATTTCTGTAGTAATTTCATCTACCCCTGGGGATTTATGAAGTTTAAGTTTAAAGATAGCCAAAATAACTTCAGATTGTGTTATAGGGCCAACATTAAAGCTGCCAATGCATCTATCATCATTACAAACAATGGGAGTAGAACTAACCACATTGTTTAGAACATCACTGAAATGCTCAGCCCACCTAGCCATGACAAAATCCTCACCTTCTATAACCTTACCTTGTTTTTCCTTGAATCCCTGTATGTCTGTCCGTTTTCTACCACACAAAACATTAACTATCTGGTACAGCTCTCTGCTGTTGTGCTTTCTAACTGCTTCCTCGGCTTTGTCAGCCAAACCATCAAGCCAAAGATTCTTATCAGCAGCTAACTGATCTTTTAAACGTTTATTAAGTTCTCTGTAATCCCTTCTATTGGGACTAGTAGGGTACTGATTAAGGACATTCCTGCAGTTTCTTCTTTCTGAAATAAGCTCAAGTGTCTTATCGCTTAAATAATTCTGTCTCCTCTGCTCCGTTTTTCCTAAAAGAGTACTGTTAGTTTCCAAAAAAGCCTGTTTAAAACGGCCCCATTCATCCTCAACTTCAGTATTAAGCAAGCCATGACTGTCATAATGACTAAGTAACCTATCATGGTAAGCTTTAGCTATAACTGGGTCTTTCAGAGCTTCAGTATCAAAAGTAAATTTTTTAACCCTAGCACAACACTTTTTAAGTTTAAGTTGCAAGACACTTTTAACAAGGTAATGGTCAGATCCAATTTCAGCTCCCCTATATGCCCTGGTATTTCTAACAGAACTAACCCATTTGCTGTTAATTAATATATAATCAATCATATTCCTATGCAGCTCATCAGGTGAAACCCATGTGTATTTATGTATGTTGCGGTGTTTGTAATATGTGTTTTATATTCTGAAACCGTTGAGTTTACTTACCTGTAGGAGACGTTGCCCATTGCAGCTACCAATACCAAAAGGGCCTATCACCCCTCCCCAAAGATCAGAGTCAGTACCAACTTTGGCATTGAAGTCACCTAGAACAAGGGTAATATCTCCTTTCTTGACAGAATTCAAAATATCCTGAAGTTCTCCGTAAAACCTATCCTTCTCATCCTCATCAGCATCCTCAGTGGGGGCATAACAGCAGATAACATTCAAGTCTTTAATGCTTGTCTGAAATTTTGCTGTAAGAAACCTTTCATTAATGCACTCATATCCTAGAAGAGCATCACTAGCATGTCTGCTGAGCAGCAGACCCACGCCTTGGTGATGCTTTCCATCCTCCCTCCCTGTAAAGAGAAATTTAAAGTTATTTTTAAGTATCTCACCTTTACCTGTCCATCTGGTCTCTTGCAAACCTAGAATATCTAGGTTGTAACGCTGGAATTCCTGCATGAGGACATCAAAAGAATAATCTCTATGTAATGTCCTCACGTTCCTGCAGAGAGAAAATGATTAGTAGATTTTTTAAAGAAATTAGGTTTATTGAGATTAGTAGGGCCAACAATATCAAACAGCCCCCTGATCGCAGGCATGGGGCAAAGATCTGTTCCTCCTCTGCTAAAGGCTGAAGTCACCGATGCTGGTAGGAACTTCAGGCACCACCTTTTCAAGTGGACTTTTTCGAGAGCCACATGGCCTGCCTGAGACACATTACTCCAGTTTAGGCTTGACGATGCCCAACTAGCTAAGTAAGGTTCAGGTACCTGCGATGGCCTCTGATTAGGATTATCCACCAGCTGATATAAGGTATCCCATGCCTCTGTTCACTTAGAGCTGGCAACCCAGAAGCAAACAGAAAACACAGCGGCAGACTCTCCCTTAACAGAGGCCCACCAGTGCAGCAAGACCAGGATCAATAATCAAGCTCAAATCCATAAACAAGTCCAGTCTAGTAAGTATAAATGGTCAGCACCAGGACCCTGTGAAGTTAACCACTCCTCAGCATGGTTGAAAAAGAAAAAAGTGGCCATAGATAACCAGATCAGTAGGCCATACTGAACTGGCAGCCCTCCCCTTCCGTTCCCTTCCAAAAGAGAATATCTCTTTTGAAAGGTACTAACGGCCTGCACCACGAGAAGACGGGGTCGGACATTAGGTGCTAGACCTGGCCGGTTCTGTGCATCATCACTAGGGATTGGTGCACAGCTCTCCTTCCAGTTTACGCCTAGCTACCATTTACAGGTCCATTTCCTCCATCATACATTAAAATATAAATAAATAACCCCTGAAGCAGCTGCTTGCACATAGGTCTGACAGGAGCCTGTCAGTTTATACGCCATAGTAAACGGTCCATGAGGATGACGGGCCCTCAGCAGAAAAACAACACGAACATCCATAATTAAAACTTTTAAGGAGTGAAAAAATAGGCAAAGTAAAAACTTCCTACTCTTTGAAAGTGAGATTCCCATATGCGCCAGAGGCGATATGCATTCTTCTAGTTATTTTACACTTTCAGTGGAAATTCGAACTGCTGTATAAATGAGGAAATAAATTATTAATATTTATTAGTACCTGTAATGTGCAAAGAAGGTTTTTCATTTATCTCTTAAAACAGAAAAAATTGCATTTTACCAACGGGACAAATCATTACTATTAGTGTAAACCACTTGATCATTACAGTCTATGATCAAAAATTTAAGTTCCTAGCAAAAAATAGATCATTTCCATATTTATTTAAAGGTTTGGTATTTTCCAGCTTTTTTCCGCTGCAAGAGGTCGCCTTTCGAGTTTTCATTTACCGCCTTTTAGCACTCTCTAACACTGGAAATTGCAACTGATGGGAATTCGAAAAATGTAAATATTAATATTTTTGTGGAAAAAAAATTTGCCGACGTACGGAATTCGAACCTGCATCTCTCCAGAAACATGCCAGAGTATTCTAACATGTTGAACTAATGCTGGCTTTTTTTCACAAAAAACATTTATTGATTTATAGACGTTTAAACGTCAACAGGTAACGCTGAGATTATGAAATAGTGTTTAAAATCATTGAAAACACTAAATAATGTGATAGGACTTCATTATTTATTTCCATTTTACTCAGAGCACTAAAAAAATAGTTGCCACCCGTGATCATAGATGGTGCCATAACGATTCACGGAAAGATGTGAGAGTCATTATTAGTGGAAAAAAGACAGACTGCATTAGTTCAACAGGTTAGAATACTCTGGCATATTTCTGGAGAAATGCGGGTTCGAATCCCGTATGTCAGCGAAATTTTTTCCATAAAAACATTTATTTATAGACGTTTAAGCATCTACAGGTAACGCTGAGATTATCGAATATTGTTTAAATCATTAATATTTTGTTAGTGCCTGTAAAGCAAAATAATATATATAGTTTTGCTTATCTCTTAAAAAAAGTTTCATTTTTCCACCCCCTTTTGGCTAAGACGGCAAAACCTTGTTGCCATTGTACACCTTATGACCATAACAGTCTATTACAAAAATTTCAGATTTCCAGTGTAAATAGTTTGTTTGCAATATTCGTTTAAAATTTTAGCATTTTCCATCTTTTCCACCGCTAGAGGGCACTATTAAACCTATTGAAAATTTTCAAAATTGCGATTTGCGATATTTGCTCGACACCTATCCAACCCAAAAAGAATTTTTCATTTATCTCTAAAGGTAAAAAGGTTGATTATTTATAGACGGACAGATGGAAAAACAGTTAACAGAGAGACGGACAGACAGACGAACAAATACTGTCATAGGTAGACGACAAAGTGGAAATATTAGCTAATTTTTCAAACGAACTTTAAAAGAAATTATTTGTTGGTTTTCAGTTACCTCATTTCACTGTTGCAGCCGTTTGCAGTCTTCTGATGGAGAATCTCGGGAAAAAATATTCATTATATCTTTGAGTGAAATTTTTACACCCAAATGCAGCGCAGTGAGGTATTCATAAAATATTCATATATAGCTTTCATAGACAAAAAAAGGGGTAGAAACGTATAAAACTATAACAACTGAGAAGTTTTAACTTGGTACATACACTAACTCATAGGCTTTCGTTTCACGGTACGACAAAACATGGCGCCCATAAACCACGTGACTCAACCAATGACAGTGAATCACCCAGATTGCCAGCCTCTAACCAAGGAGGGAGAAGAGAGCTAACTTCCATAAACGTAAACTTTTCGATTGCAGCGCCCTCTAAACATGACAAATTCGTGTATATGCAGTGAAGCCACCTAGCCAGGGAGAGGAGCGAGTTCCCTGCATTATTTTTCCACCGCCGAGCAAAGTTTTCAATTGCTTACACCACGTGACTAATTTTACACACACTTTGACTCTGAAAAATGTTCAATTTCTTTATGAAGTACACTCATAATTTTCTTTTCGTTTAGAGAGAAAATATCAAGAAGTAATGAAATCATTTTCTTTAATAAAATCCAATTTTTTAAAACTGGTAGTAGCTATGTTAAAGAACAAAATTTTAATATTTTGAACAACCTATAGCATTTAGTATAATAAATTGAGATTTATGTGTCAATGCAGGATAACATGATCTATATAATTATATTTTATACAATTGCTAATATTTTCAATAAATTTCATATCGAGTTTTTTACTTGTATAAGCGTTCAACAGATGGCAGCAGGCACTTCCCGTATCAACCATAAAAAAAGAATTACACTATTAGAGCAAAGTGCAGAAGCCAATGTTCATCGATATGCTCCAGGGAACACAAACCTGCAACAAACATTGACTTATATATATTCGCAAGATGATTAAATGTATTAATTTACATATTAATTTTAAAAATTCTGCAAAATTACACAAAATAAACATACGGCTTTTCCAGGTATCGTAAAATGTACTCGTGAACGGGATAAAACACTCATTGAATAACTTTAAGGGTCAGCTACCACTGTGCCAAACAGCCATGGCTGTTAGACACTTGGAAAGACTGGTTAAATCGCAATATATATACCAATAGTAAAACAAACCATAGCTGCAGTGGGCTAAAATTATTACACTGCGCATGCGCTGTTTATTAATTGGTTTGAAACATTTCTTATAAGTTTTAAATAATTTCAGTGGTAAATCTTACGATTCATTACTGTAGCGGAATATCTCATTTACATAACATAAATTTTATTTTGGTGGGTTGGGTTTACCTCTGAGCGGCACTTTTTTGCACATCATGGACTAAATGGCCAGGTCACATGGACCCCGAAGGCTCTGAGAAGGTTGGGGGAGGGGACCCACTGAAACAGCTGCTGGGAGACAGATGGTAGCCTCCCGTCAAGGCCATCCAGCGTGTTCTTTAACGTGCACGGGGTAAGCTCTCGTGCATACGGGATCACGGCTTAACACCCCATCCGACGGACGGTGGCATTTCCAAGACCATCGGTGTCCCCTACTGACCGTGGGAAGGACAGGGAGTTTCGCGGAGATAAATCTCAACGTTGACCCAGGTGATACTCGAATCTGGGAACTACAGATTACGGACTGGGCCCCCCCCCCCCCCCTTGGTAGGTCAGTGTACTATTTATATTTCAGCAACGACGACTACCAGAAAATTTTTACAACCCAATTCTGTCTTGCCATTTTCCGTGCCCATTGAAATATTTCACATCTCTGTCGACATTTTCTAGCCTTGTCAGCAACTTTTCGATAATTACCTACCTCTAAATCGTTGATAGACTCATCATTTGTCCACTCTCCATGCGTTACATTTCAGATTTCTGTATCCTCTCAATCTAATAAATTTGCAGGTGATTAGGTAACTAGTTTCTTAAATTATTATGCAATATGCAGCAGGCCACGAGTACGGAATCTATTAGCTATTACGCCAATTGCGTTTTCTTCAACAGTTCTTACACGTGATAGACCGCAATTGAATACTTTTTATATGCTTCATCGTCTACTTTACATATTTCTTTCAACGGAAAAGGTTTAATAAGATGTTCATCTAAGGCAAAGATTTCATCTGCAAATTAATACGAAATTCATACCATCAACTGTTTTATTGCTATTTGGCAAATTTAGCAGTTTCTTCAATTTTGAATAGAAACTATGGTTTTCAATGAATCCACTATCGGATATCTGTGGAGTATCTCTTATAATCATCTGTGGTATTCTCTTTTAGTCCTCTTAACAAAGCCATATAAATAAATCTCTGAGCGACATTTTTGCACACAATGGGGTAAATGGCCAGGTCACATGGACCCCGAAGGCTTGGAGAAGGTTGGGCTAGTGGACCCACTGGAACAGCTGTTGGGAAACAGTTGGTAGCCTGCCGTCAAGGCCATCCAGCGTGTTCTTTAACGTGCACAGGGTATGGCTCTCTCCCGTACACGGGGCCACGGTTTAACGTCCTATCCGACGGACGGTGGCCTTTCCAAATCCATCTGTGTCCCCTACTGACCGTGGGCAGGGCGGGGAAATTTGCTGAGATAAATCACAATGCTGACCCACCTGGGAACTACAGATTACGAGCCTGGCGCGCTACCGACTGAGCCACCTCCACCCCTAAAAAATATAAAGAAAACTCATATGAACGCATGCAGAAACTGAACTGTTGCTCAAAAGAAAGCTGACACTAGACTGACATCTGTGCCTTGGACCGATGGCTGAGAGCCGACCGTGTATGGGAAGTTCAGGGCGCTTGGCGCGACAGCTGTCAATCAAGGTATGGCTCCAAGCCCAATCGTGTATGACCAGCTTTAATCTTTCCAGGTGTTGCAATTTTTTTTCCTGTAGTGTACATAGTTTATAATACTCGTTTGAAATATTTGAATTTTCAAATTTTCCCACCGTCAGAGGGCGCACCTATAGCTTTTGGGAGATTCGGAAAGTGCCACTCGAAATATTTTTCAATACCCAATCAATGCAAAAAGAATTTTCAATTTATCACTATAAACGAAAAAGTTCTACGTCTACATAATGACCTTCTGTAGATTCTCAGTTTCTCAGACAAACGACAAAGAGAAAGTATTGTCTCGTTTTTTTTTTTGAAAACGCAATAAAAACGATAACTCATTACGAATTATCGTTTTTATGCGAATTTGAGCAAATTGAAGTCATTTTTAATTAATTTGAAAGAGATTCAAAAATCATAAACCTTTTATTGCCTCATGAATGAAAACAATCTTAGTTTCTCTACAATTGGCTTGTATTTACATAAGGAATGAATGCATATCACCTGCAAGGTTCACTAGATTGATATCAAATGAACGCTAAGCAACACTACAAGTGCTGATTCAACAAATACAAACACATTTTATTTACAGCTAATACAATATTAATAAAAAAAAAACGTAACAACTAAGGTACTATGTATTACAATAATTCTACCGTAAACAAACCTTTTAACAATTTATAATATAAATAATGCATGAAGTCATCAAAACACAGTCTGTCTTTCCAAATGTAAAAGTGTCAAGGAAATGATGGTGATCAAATATTTTCCTCATATGAAATGATTAGAGGATATATACCTTTCAAATCCGATATTAAATGAACAAACTTTACTATTGTATTCGCAAACTAATTGGTAAGATATGTCACACTATTTCAGGGACGTACCCAAAGGGGGATCCCCCCCAACGAAAATCCTGTAGTCTTATACTAAATCTCAAACTTGTATATACCAGCTGTGAAATCTAAAACAGTTGTCTTTGTATAATTTCATTTTAGTCCCATTTTTTATGTCCGACACTAAAAATAAATTAAGAAAAAAATATATAAAATCTCATTCCATATAGAATATCAATTTTCGATGGAATATTTTAGTAGTTGGGAAATCCTACTCAAGTGCTATCTTCCTCTCCTCCCCGAAGTTAAAATTATCGGAGCCTCGCCGAAACTGAATTCTCGGCCCCCCTCAAAACCAAATTCTGGGTACGTGCCTGCACTATTTCAACATCTCTCTATTTAGTAATTACTTCGATCAGTTTTCACTGGCTGAGGCGGCGATTCACGTGTTTGCTGCCTGTCGCCCTGCTGACATCATCAATGAGGATTGATGAATACAAAAAGGGTGCGGAACTCGAATTTTTGTTTAGACAGAGGATAACAAAAAGAGGTTTGATGAAAATAAAGTACGTTAAAATATTTAAGTGACTTTAAAACAAATTTTTCTCATAAAAACCAGTTAATTCCATTTAAGAAAAATTAAAATACCAGTTTGTCGATATAATTACTGCTATGACGGCTTTGTTTACAGAAAAACAGGTTAGGACAAACACCGAAGAGCCAAAACATTATGACCAGGCATCTTTATGCAAATCGAACAACTGCAGGAAAACGACAGCAAGTGTGATGGTCATGGAACGGTATAAATAACACCTCATACTGAGCTCTGTTAATCAATGTTATTCTTGTTCTTCTGATAGAAAACGGAGCGGACTTAGTGAGTTTGACAGAGGTCAAATTGTAATGGCCAGACGACTGGGTCAGAGAATTTCCGAAATCATTGAACTATAGTACTATTTCCAAGCCAAAAAAATCCAATTTACTTCCATAAACAAAACCTCATGCATTCTCAGAAAATTAAAATTATAAAAAATATTTTTTAATTGGAAAACCAAGAAATAATTTTTTTTTAATTAAGAAGCAAAAATTGAAAGTTAAAATATATTTACTGCAACTATTTGCAAGGTTTTTGCAAAAAAAAAACAGCTAAGATATAGCCATAATTCTGCAAGAACAGAAATGAAATCAATCTATGGAAATAAAACAAAGTTTAATAAAAATATAAAGTACTAACTCCAAAAACATAGATGTTATATGATGTTTACAGCAAGAAGACATATATTGTAGAGCAGCACCATCCAACTAGCGGCCCGCACAAGGATTTTTGTGGCCCGCGAAAAAAAATCAAGTTTTTACTTGAAATTTTCAATAAACATCTGTAATCCACCTTATAATTTTTTTGTCAACTTATATTACTTTACTTGATATGCAATCTTCAACCTACTCATTCTATAAAGTTTACAAAACATTCTTAAGCCGATCGGCAAACTTCTGAAACTTATATTGGTTTATTATTACTTTTGGTTCAGAAAATTTACATTGGTTTATTATTACTTATTATTTTTCGTATAAATAAAATAATTTTTTGAGGTGACATGAATTGACTTTTCAGTTACCTATCCTATTCTTTTTTTGGGCCCGCGAATATTGGCAAAAGAAAAAATGTCCCACGGTCTTGGAGAAGTTGGACAGCACTGCTGTAGAGGCATACATGCAGTTACACCTGTATCCAGGCCCAGATATAGAAAAAAAAATTGAAAGGGGGGGGGGGGACAAGAAACACAATTAAGCCAAAAATATGGGGGGGGGGAACTGGATTAATACATTATAACATTTCCTCCTCCATTTTACCTCCATTTACTTTTTAAAAATTCGTGAAAAATGCAAGAAATATAAACAAGTCTAATAATTTTCTGCCTCTATTACTCTTACTAGAATCCCTAAAGAGGAGGGGACCTTCCTATCCCCTCAGATCTGTCACAGCATGTATCCTGTTAATCACAGTTGCATTACCATTTGCTCTAAATTAAACATGGATGCTCCCAGAACCAAATAAATTCAGTAGACTTTGTTTCACTTGTGGGGAACAATGCAATAAATGATGAAAAGAAATTTAGAATTATTGAAATAGATTGGTTTGTTTTTATCTCTAAACAACATTCTTTTCACACAATGGGCTAAATGGTCAGGTCACAAGGACCCTGAGGGCTCAGAGATGGTTGGGAAAGGGGACCCACTGGACAGCTGTTAGGTGACAGATGGTAGCCTGGAAAGCTATCCAGTGTGTTCTTTAAAGTGCACAGGGTATGGGCTCTCCAGCACACAGCTTTTCATCCCATCTGATAGATGGCAGCCTTTCCAAGCCCATAGTGTCGTCTACTACCAGAAAAAGAGAAAAAAAAAATAGTATTTTGGAATGTACTTACTTCCAAAATCCTCCAATGCTATTGAAATTTTGTATGTTGCATTAGGAATATTCGTATTTATTCTAGGATGAGGCAGAAATTAGCTCAATAAGTAGTGCATCAGGCTCGTAAACTGTAGTTCCTAGGTTAGAGTCCCAACTGTATTTGTGTTGAAAATTTTCCTCACTAACTCCCATTCTACCATCTGTTAGAAAGGGGATACTGATGGACTTAAATAGGTCACTGTCCATTGGATGGGAAATTAAGCAATAGCTCCAATGACAGCAGAGCCATACTCTATGCACCTTAAAGAACATGCTGGATGACCTTAACAAAAGGTGGATCATTTGCTCAACCTTCACAGAATCTTGGGTCCTGGTGACCTGGCTATTTAGCCCACTGTGTGCTAAAAAAAACCTGCTCAGAGCAAATCAATCCCTTTCTGGAGTGTCATTTTGAAACCTGTCAGCATCTGTTGGATATAAGGGACCCTGGAAGGGTTAAGTTACAAAGTATGATTCCAATATACCATAAATGTATAAACCAGATGACTGCTTCAAAGATCTATATTCAAGTCTGAATGTAGCAAGCTTATTATTACTATGAAGTACATATAACAACTTAGGTGAATCAAACTATACTGATAACTAGAGTTATATTCACCTAGTAAAAGCTGAATAATGAAGATATAACTGAAAGTACATGTTTATATCATATACATGCCATGATGAGCAAGATAGTACATATATTAGACTGAAATACATTTAAGAACAATGTTAAGCACAAGAGCTGAAAAAATGCATTATAGAGAAACTATTCATTAATAAAACTGAAACTTGGAGCAGAGAAAAATACCTTATAAAATACATTATTTGTAACTTTACTGTTACTTCTGTTCGTTTTCAAAAAAAAAAAACTTGAATGAGATTGATTTGATCCATTTCAATACAACTTTAAAATGAGAAACAATGTTAAAAATATCTTGATTTATTACCTAAAGAGCAGATTAAATTACAAAAGATGATGCAGTTTGCAAAATATCTCTGGATAAAATTTTGATACTCCGATTTCTAATTTTTACTGTTCCATCAAAAATATATACTATACAAAAGTAATGTTAAATAGTTTCTATCCTAAATAGTCACAAATAAATGTGATAAAATATAACACTATGCACAAACACTAATTTCCTTTACAATATATTTATAATTGAAGAAAAAAAAATGCTTGAACAATATGTTCCACACAGTTAAAAAAAACTTTATATTTTATGCAAACATACTTCTTTTGATGCTTGCAATTATGAAAGATATTAATTGCTCTATGATAATAATACACAAAAGATGAGGGAAATGAAGGAAATTTATGGTGGTAAAATGAATGGAATGCTAAATTCAAAGCTTTTTATTAAATTTTACAAAATAAGCCTTTTAAGGAAAAATATGCCTAAAGGCAAGTTAAAGTTTATCCTTCAAACTGTTTGCAATAAAAATTTTATTGCTCAACGATAGAGAATTTTAATGTTATTTTAAATAATATGTGAATTTGAAATATATAGTATTTGTCTTCTAAAAAGATAACTTTTATATTTGTTTTGTAATCATTATTTGCCATGTTATGTACACAATTACAGCATTCACTTTATGGATCAGTACTACCTCATCTACTTTAGTTTATATAATACGAAGTTATCCATAATGGACACCACAGAAATCTTAACATTATTTATTACGGTGATGACACAAATACAAATATGCTGAAATATAATAGCACTGAACTGGGAGCCACAGGCAACCAATTACAGTGGCTTGTTACAACTGATTGACTATTCATTGCATTGGTGAATCAGTCAAAGACCTTGCTACTTAGCCAAAAATCGTCATTTGACTGTACCAGTAGGGTGGCAAACTTTTTATTTTGCCAAGACATTTAGGTATGAAAATATAAGAGTCCAGGCCTGGATCTAGAAAAAAAAAAGGGGGGGGGGGAGGAGCGGGCAAGAAACACAATCGAGCTGAAAAAAATACAAAGGGATGGGGGGGGGGGAGTTATTAATACTGTATTAAATAAAGACAGTAGTGCCTTTCTGAGCTTTTTTTTTTCCTCTCAACTTTTCATTAAATCTAAATAATGCATTTTGAGAATAGTTGAAAAAAAAAAAAGAATATATGCATTACAGAATGTTGTTCCGGTCTGATACCATTAAATATCAGTCATCTATCCAAATTTTTTCTTACATCTAGGCTTTGCCTATTGGAAATGCTATGGATTTGATCTCATATTCCTGTGCTACTCAAAGTGCCCTACCAAAAAGTTTAGTCAAGAGCCACCACTGTACAGAATATTTAATGCCATCATTGCTGGCAAGATTTTATCTCTGATGTTAAAATGTAAATAATTGTTGTACCAAATCATTTAGTCCAATAGGATTAGTTTTAAAAATTTATGCAATGATTTAGTTTTCATTCATCTAAAAGAAAATTTCATAGAGTAATCAGTATTAATGTTCCAGTAAGCAGTATTTAATATTAAGGCATATCTTTTATACAGAACTTTATCTTGAACACATTTTTCCATACAAGGCTTGTTTTAAATCATACAAAGCTTCAAATTGGGCCTTCCATTAATACATAACTTTACATAATTCTCCCTCCCACCCCCCGTTTCATAGTGTTAAGCTCCTGATCAAAAGTTTTACTTTAGCATTTTAAGTTAAAATTCTTTGATAACACAAATATTTATTTATATACACCTGTAGAGTCAAGCATAAAAAATGTATACTACACAAAAATATTTATGACGTACTTGGCAGTTTGTTTTCACAAAGAATTTGAAAAACACTGAGTTTACTATTAAATTGTAACTATGCAGCATATATTTATTTATTAACAGGAAAATATGGTTCTTAAAACATACTTTGATTTGTTTTCCCAGACATAGTTCAATTTATTTGTGAAATTCAAGTTAAGCACCAATCAGTCAAAAATACATTCTTAAAAGGAAAATATAGTAACTGTCCAAAATACACTGATCTGTAAAATTATGTTCATATTATAAAAATCTACTATATAAAAGAAAAATGAAGTCACTTATATGTTAAATATTAAGTACAATATGAAGGAACTACTTTTTTTTAATATTTTTAATGAAACATACGTATACTTCATTTTCTAAGAAACATTCAAACATTTGCATGCATACAATGGTAAGTAATTATGATTATCTGACATCAAGACACACTGGAAAAATTCTACTTTTGCACCCATAATTATAACATGAATATAATGTTTATACCATATGTTGAACCAAAGAACAAAATCTATTTATACCAAGTGTATTTTAATATAAATAATAAAAAAAGAAATGTTACAGGGAAAATGATCAGAACCTAATGACTAAGAATGACATAAGACATATTTCTGATAGAAGGTGTAGAGAAAAATCCAAAATAGAATAAATGTTTATATAAATAAAAAATGAGCAATCTCTGGATTTGATCCCATATGTTCACATGGAGAGTACATCTGTTGACAAGGACAAGTTAGCAGACAATTATGTTCTTTGGCAACTGTTGATAGAGGTAAATTAGATTTTATGCAGTACACCGCATATTTCATTTAATAATTCAAGGCACTTATATAATACCTTATACACTTTAAATAGTAGGGGGGAAAGGATGACCCGCCATTTGAACAATTAATAAAACTGCCAATTAGTAAGTACAAAGAACTATTTATTCAACAGTAATAAATGTCGCCTGTTAGTTACAACTGACTTATACATGGCTACACAAATGCACCTTCAGAAAATTTCTAATAATACTGTTAAGTGAAAAATATCTTAGGTTGAAAATATTACCTTTCTATATTTTGTGATAGTACAAACTATGTTTTAACTTCATTTCAGACCACTGTTATGTAATCAATATATGACACCATTTTCAGAAAAACACAAGAAAATTCTAATAAACAAAAAAATGCAAAACATTTTAAGTCCAAAGCAAAACTGGCATGAAAGATTCTTTTGTACCAGCTGCAGGCATAAGATTTTCATCACGCAAAAAATGCATTGGAATAAGCACTAGATGTCCTTGTATACTACTTAACATTTGACGTGCATTATCAGGTTCCTTGGTTGCTAGACCAGGCTTAGCTAAATATTCACGTAGCTCAGAAAAGCTATGCACCTCATCAGATGGGATACACCGGAACACCTGAAAATTAATGTTTTTAGAATAAAGTTTAATGCATTATAAACATTTATGAAGTAGGAAACATTAGTACTACACACTTGAATGATTATGAACTAAGCAAATTTTATTATATAATTTGTTTATTCCATCCACAAGGCTTAAGGCAGTGATTACCAAACTTGTCTATAATGGCAACCCATCAGCTTAGCATAGATTTAATCCTGTCCCCTTCATATCATTGTATCCTCTCCCCTCAAAAGATGTATATGCAGTGGCAAGGAATGTCAATTGTTGAGTTGTAGTGGGCAGAAGTAATTCAAATTGCACATAAATTTTGCCGACTGGAAAGAATCAACAAAGCTTTTAATTGAACAGAGCAATTTTGTAACTGCAAGTCTGTGTTTCCAAAGCAATGCATGAAACTAAACAATCGATCTTTGACATTTCAGGAATTATAATCAATCAATTTTACCATAAAACTTCCTTAGAAAATCCCACACCCCCTAGCCAACTGTCAACCTACAAGGGTTGCACCCCACACTTTGGAAACCACTGACTTAAGATAATGCCTGCAATTAGATATCAGGCTTTGGTTTTTCAATAGTTTTGCTTCACAAATGATCCCTTCATGTTTCAACCTTGAAAACCAACTACAGTTTTAAAACTTTAGCAATATATCTAGTTTTTTAAGCATCATTAATATATATATAGGAACAATTCAATGAAAGTATCATTACATACTAAAATGAGTAATGATTTCAAATGCCATACATGCAAATTACTGACTTCAAGATCATATTAGAATGACAGAGCTTGGAAATGAACTGCTACTGATTTACCTCTGAGTGGGACTTTTTTTTTACACCATGTGCTAAATGACCAGGTTATAAAAGCTGAGAATGTCGATAGAAGGCCCACTGAAAAGTTGTTATGAGACAGATGGCAGCTTCCCATAAAGGCCATCCAGTGTGTTCTTTAATGTGCACATGGTATGGCTCTCCCATACATAGCCAGCCATCCGTCAGATGGGATGTTAAGTCGTGGTCCCGTGTTTGGGAGAGCCACACCCCACGCATGTTAAAGAACATGCTGGATGGAATTGACAGGAGGCCGACACCCTTCTCCCAACAGCTGTCCAGTGAGTCCCCTCTCCCAACCTTTCTCGACCCCACAAGAGCTTGGAACATGGAGGGCATAATTCAATTACAGAGTTACATTATATATTCCAGTTTTATTGCTACCAAATCCTATTGGCAATAATTCCTTGGCACGGCTCAAAATTCAAAAGTTTCCATTCTCTTGAATTGAATGAACAGATGGAATTAGACAACTATTATATAATGCAGATCTTTTCGATAGGTTCTTTCTCTGCTGCTTCACAGCTCGAATGTCAGTTTTTCCTTTGTGTCAATTAGTACACGAGAGTGACATGTGGTGCCTTCCATCAGATGTAATACTATCCTGTATAGTGGAGCATCGGATGGCATTGTTAAAGTCATCTGATTGTCATTTCATGGAAGCATTATACAGTATTGACAATTTGTTTGTTAACACTACCCTATGTTGAAGCAACTCCTAGATTTAAGCTCACAAGTTTTTATTTAAACTATTACAACAAATTTTTCCTTAAAGTTCCGAAAATCTCCTGAAAATTAACAAAAAACTGCTATTTTTAAAAACAGAATATTTTGGAAGGAATTACGACTCTGAATTGGAAGTAATTATCTCTGTTTCTTTTTTTCCATTTTACACTCTTTTCTGCCTAAAACCTATCACTATTCCTAGAATTATTTTTATCATTTATACCAGCATTCTATGTGTCTTTCCCACTCTTTAAATCACAACTATAACTAAAAAAACTTGATAGCCAGAGTTTTTTCAAGACTGGCTGCAGCACACAGAGTAGAAGTTACAGGTGTTCTAACTGCTCGCTCACATGTGCAAAAGTGGGGAGAGCTTTCTACTAAACGGCTACATGGCAGTTATTTACATGGATGATTTAAGTCCAAATACTTCCTCCCAAATATACTGGATATAACCTCCCTTCATAAAGATAGTATGTATTTCTTTTTTACAATTATACCTTAGTTTTCTTTTCTGCAGATTTACTTTATTGCCATAAATTATGGATCTTTCAGTTGATCGATTATTATCGATTTTTCAGAGTTATGCCACATCAGATGGATGACTTACAACTTGTTGCTGTAGTTATTTTATTTAACAATGGAATAATGAAAATGGGTCCTGAAAGGATTAATGCTCAATGAGAAACTTGTAGCAATAATTGAAGATAAAAAAATTAATTATCCCTCAAACATCATAAATAAATCATAAATAAAGAGCAGATAGTTTTAAAACATTAGCATTTAAAGTGTTTAATAATTTTATTGAACATACATTGAGAACTGTACTTTTATTTTAAACAGCTGTTACAGCTGGCTAAACATGCACAGTACTGTGTGCAGAGTATATAATTGATTTAAGCTCCAGCATGATGTTAATCCTCCTAAAGAATGTTTTTTTAATTCAAGTTGTATGCAAGTCAAAATAGCTCGCTAGTATTACTAATGCTATTTTTATACTTCAGAAAATAAACAAAGATCATGTTAAGTATTATTACATTAAAAAAAATGTTTTTGCTTCAAAATATATAAGCTGATATAACATGCAACTGAGTTGGGGAATGAAAATTTGTAAAATTATGAACGAATCAGTAATTTAATATCAAATAAAAATATTTGTTGCAATTTGTGCACAGCAAATCTAAATGGTGGTGTCCGAGACTCTTCTTAAACATTTGTGTTACAAATACTTTTGCACAATCCCATGCATTAAGCTTCAAAATTCAAAAAACTACAACCTAGAATTGTGCTGTAAAAACTCTAGTCAATTATTTCAGCTGCACAAAAGTATCAACATATTCTCTTTCAGCATCTCTCACCTTAGAGAACACACTTGTTGAAATGAACACCTATAGACATAGAACAATCATATTAGCCCTAAAAAAGACTGGCACCAGAAGACACAATTTGTAAAGAATGTAGGAAATCACTCAGAGGACCCTTTTCCAAATTTCCATAAGAAATTTCAAATTCAAGCATAATGGAAAATAAAACATTAAGAAAAATTTCCATTTACTTTTACTAGTAATTTTGTTTTTTCAAGTAATAGATTTGCACAGTATTTTGTAACAAAAGAAACCAGCTAAAAATATTTATTAGATTTTCAGCTGTGCTTTGAAATGACCCCCAAATACAGGGTGATTGAAAAGTTGTGCAATTCAAAGTTGAAGTTAATGTAAATTGTTTCAAATAGTTGTAATTGTTCTCCCTCCCACTACATGGCACCATAAAACTATTGAAAACTATCAGAGACCTGACTGCAGTGTGACAGATACAGTATTTTGTCAGTGTAGCTTTATTAGATACAGTATTTATTCAGGTGCTTCACAAGGTGACATCAAACATGGTAAAAAGAGCTTGTATCTGCAGCCATGAACAACAAGGTCATTTTAAACATATGTTGTAATGACATTTATATTCTTCTTTTGTTAGAAAGGTCATATTTTAACTTATGTCTGTAGTTGTTTAACTTTACATATAATTAAACTTGCAAAATATATGTTTATTGTAGGTTACATGACTTTTCAATCACACTGTATTACACATATTATGTGTGTGTGTGTGTATTTTTATCTCAATTACTTCCATTCTGAGACTCCAACACAGTTTAAGAATCTAAGGATTAAATAAATGTTAATATTGATTATGCACAATTATAAAAACAGAGGAAAAATGTAAATGCACACAAAAAAGGATTGTAAATAATATGGACTAATGATGTTCCCCTTTGACTTATTAAACAGAAGTGCATATATTTTTGACAGAATTTTTTTTTACCTTTTCATAAACTGTAGTGTTGCGAGCAGCAGTCTTTATCCAAACATCTTTGTAGAAAGCTTCAGATACTGGGTCTCTGATATCAATAAAAGGGCTGTTTTTTCCTAATAGGCCTAAATGCTCCCTATAGACAATTAAAAAATTATAGAATTATTCACTCAAAAATTAATAATTCACTTTCAACAACTACTGATAGTTAAGAATTTTCTTCAGCAAACATTTCTCATACATTAAAACAATATTCTCATTTTAAGAATTTTTTTTTCTTTCTTCTCAACAAAAGTTTCAAGCTTTTAAAGGGTTTCACAGAATTGTTTCTCACAGCAATTTTTCTATAATCTTCACAGAGGATTCCTCCTTCCAATGAACTACAACTTTAATTTACTACTTCCTTTCTCTACCCTCTCCTTTTCATATCTCTGAACTGTTCTTTCCTGATTGTTTCAGATTACAGAGTAGTATTCTATATTACTTATTTTATCGCAACCCTTCACCCTTGAGCATATAAAGATTGTTTATATTCATACTGATTTACACTCAACTTCAAATCAAATCATTTATTCCCTTACACACCCACTAATTTTTATGAAATCCATCTTTGAAAATGCTGTTTCATATCATTCACAAAGTTTTTTTGCTGCAGTTTGCATAAAATGACCTCATCTCTGTAAAATACTGATCAAGGGATGTAACATAACCTATTAAGAAGGAAGCCAGTTGGTTGGTTGGCTGGTTGTTTGGGGTTTAATGGCGCATCGGCAACAAGGCCATAATGCGCCAAACAAAAGACAATATAAAAGATAAAAGACATAGAACCCCGTAACCAAAAGTTAAAATACATTTTCAACATTGTAAAGTGGTAAAATAACAAAAAACAAGTGTATATGAACAGAGTAAAACAACTGTAGAATTATTAAATAAAATAATCCCAGGTGTAAGAGACCTGGGGTAAATAATGCATAAAGTTAAGGTAAAATCAAATTCGGTTAAAATATCCACAATATTTCAAAAAGGTAAAAACTGAAGATAAAATGCAATGATCAGATAAAAGATGTCCGAGTGCAAGAGGCTCGGATATAAAATTATGGAAATTAAAAATCACACGTCGTTCATAGTTAAAAGCAGAGCATGAGATTAAAATATGTTCGATTGTTAAAACGGTGTCACAAAACTCGCACTTAGGTACATCGTCCACCCGTAGAAGAAACGAATGAGTAATAAACGAGTGACCTAAGCGGAGCCGAGCAAGTACAACTTCCTCCTTGCGATTCCTGCGGTAACAAGACTGCCATGGTTTGATGATAGGTTTGATCTCAAAGAGCTTGTTGGTAAGCTGTTCCGACCAAGATCTCTGCCAATGTGCCCGGAGCTCGGTGGTAAAACGCTGCCGGAAATCCAGATAAGGAACCGGCAACGGAGAGTCGGACAGGGGCGTGGCTGACTTGGCAGTAGCATCTGCCAAGTCATTGCCCCTAATCCCGACGTGACCGGGCACCCAACAGAAATGGATGGTGGTGGTGGCTGCCAGACGATGTAGCTGCTGGCGGATCTTAGTAAGAACTGGGTGAGGCCGATGCCTCACCAAGATCAAAGCCTGTAGCGAACTAAGCAAGTCGGTGCAAAGCACACACTGACGATGATGCTTAGTCGCCACGTGGTCCTAGGCGAGGCTGATAGCGTGCAACTCTGCAGTGAAGATGGAACACTGCAGTGGGATCTGGTCTGCAATGATTACATCACAGCAGACCATGGCTGATCCCACTGAAGTGCCGGACTTCGAGCCATCTGTAAAGACAGGCAAGAAGTCCAGGTGCTCAGCACGATGGCTGGCAAAGAGTTGCCGGTACACACAGTCGGGTGTAAAGGCCTTCCCCGTCGTGCACAGGGAAAAATCGCAGGAAGGGGAAACAGCGACCCATGGTGGAAGTGGCTCAGCTGTTGACTGTGCAATGCTATCGAGACTGGTGTTGATGTCTCTGAGGTAGCCTCGGACACGCAAACCAAAAGGACAAATGGCAGTCGGCTGATTTGTGTAAAGCATTTCCCACTTCGGACTGAAAACACAGTCCCAAGTGGGATGGCCAGGCAGGGATCGCAATTTAGATGCATATTGTAGGGACAACTGCTGACGGCGAAGAGATAAAGATGGTTCATCGGTCTCAACGTAAAGACTGTGGACCGGTGAAGTGTGGAAGGCTCCCGTGCAAACACGGAGAGCCTGATGATGGAGGGGGTCCAGCACCTTCACCACCGAATCCCGGGCCGAGTCGTACATCTGGGATCCGTAGTCCAGTTTCGATCGGACAAGTGCACGGTACAGGCGGAGCAAAGAACATCGGTCCGCCCCCCAAGAGAGGGAGGAGAGGACCTTGACGATGTTCAATGCCCGCGTGCACTTGGACCTGAGATGACGTATGTGTGGTAAAAAGGTCAATTTCCGATCGAATATGAGACCGAGAAACTTGGTCTCTGCCACAACTGGAATGATGTTACCCCTGAGCCGCAGCTCGGGATCCAGATGAAGATTACGCTTGTGGCAAAAGTGCACACAAGCGGTCTTCTGTGGGGAGAACCGAAACCCATTTGCCGTCGCCCAAACCGAAAGATTGTTCAGGGCAATTTGCAGTTGTCTTTCAATGACCCTCATGCTGGACGATGAGCAAAAGATGCTAAAGTCATCAACATAGAGGGCATTGCCTACTGATGGAGGAAGTTGTCTAGTAATTGAATTAATCTTGACAGCAAAAAGCGTAACACTCAGAAAGCAGCCTTGTGGAACCCCCTGTTCTTGGGGGTACGGCCGCGACAGAGTACCGACACGGACACGAAAAGAGCGTGTCGATAAGAAGTTGGAGATGAAGATCAGCATGTGACCTCTCAAGCCGAAGCTGTGGAGGTCACGAAGAATGCCGAATCTCCAAGCCGTGTCGTACGCTTTTTCGATGTCGAAGAAAATTGACACCAGGTGCTCTCTACATAAAAATGAGTTTCTGATAGCCGATTCGAGGCGTATCAGATGGTCAAGAGTTGACCATTGCCTGCGAAAGCCACACTGGGTGTTGGAAAGAAGGTTGTGATGTTCTAAATACCAGATGAGTCTGGCATTTACCATTCTTTCCAACACCTTGCACACACAGCTCGTCAATGCGATGGGACGATAATTGGAAGGAATCTTGAGATCTTTGCCTGGCTTGGGGAAGGCCAAGACGATGGCCTCCCGCCAGGAGTCCGGAAACTGCTCCTCGAGAAAAATGCGATTGAAGAGATGGAGCAGCCGATCCTTACTCGATGGTGAGAGATGTTGGAGCATGGCATAATGGACATTGTCCGGCCCTACAGCAGAGGCACGAGAAGAGTGCAGAGCAAGGCGAAGCTCCTCTGCTGTGAATGGCCTATTGTAAGGCTCCAGGCCATTCGAGTGGAAAGACACGAGGATGGCGACACCCCCGCGAGCTGGACCATCTCCATCCCGGTCTCGGCGAACTAGTTAAAAGTGCTGGATCGTGGGATCTGTGACTGGCTGCAAGTATGTCTCCTGCAGGCACACACAGATGGGCTGGTGTGCCTGAAGGAGGGCCTTGATGTCGTCAAGATTCCTCTGGAATCCATGACAATTCCATTATAGGAGTGTGACTATCTCAGGACTTAGAAGAGTGGGCGGACGGCGAATTCCTATTCAACTTCACCGCCGCAGAGGACGGTTTAGTGAATAGGAGGCAGTCGGTATCCATGTCCTCGGAATCGTCCGAGGGACATGGATCGGCGACCGCCCTTTGAGGTGCAGTGATTTTCTTTTTGGGCCCCGGTGGGGGCCCCTTAGGTTTTGAAGGTCTTGCTGTCTGAGGACGGGAAGGAGGAGGCCTTCCAGTGAAGGTGGAAGCCTGAGATGCAGGAATGGAAATCGGGGTTGATGTCGAAGTCGACACCACCCTCGGTCTCGCCTGCATGAGGAGGTACTTCGCTGCTGGCGAGAAAGACTCAGTAGGTGGTACACTGATGTCAGTCTGCACCGCAACTGAAGTCATTGGAACGATGGGCTTTCCAATGACTGCACTGGCATAGGAAACCTTGCCAGGTGGGGCGGGCAGTGCAGCAAGCTTTCTCGTTTCAGCATACGAGATGTTGTTGATGACTTTGAGGCGTTGTACCTCCTTTTCCTCCTTCCACTTTGGACAGTCGCGGGAGTACGCCGGATGTTCGCCACTGCAGTTCACACAGCATGCCTTTTCTGCTGTGCAGTCAGGATCGAGATGATCCTTACTGCCACAGTGAGCACAGGTGGGCTTGCCCCTGCATGCTGTGCGGGCATGACCGTATATCTGACACTGAAAACAGCGCAGAGGGTTTGGGATATACGGCCGAACCTCACAATGTAAATAACCTGCCTTGATGTAAGAAGGCAGGCGTGGCGTATTGAATGTCACAATCAACACCCAGGTGGGTGTTAATTTCCCATCACGGCGTGTCGAAACCCTGTGGACCGCTGTTACTCCTTGAGGTGTGAGCTCTGAGAGGATTTCCTCCTCAGTGACTTTGAGGAGGCCCCAGTCGGTGATCACACCCCGAGAGGAATTCAAAGTTTTATGGGGAGTGACTTCGACAGCCACCCCACCAATTTCTTTGACTTTCAGGAGTAGTTCAGAATGTTTCGAACAAGCGGTCTCAACCTGCAAGTCGCCAGATCGTAAGCGCTTGACGGATTTCGGCTCTCCCGCAAGACCTTTCAAACCTTTATTAACGAAAAAAGGGGACATGTCCCCAAGTACTTGATCACTCGTGGAGTGGATGATCAGGAACTTTGGGAACGAAGACACAGACACAGAAGACAATGGCAGAGATAACTTTGACAAGGAGGAAGATGGGGGCTCATGTCGAGCCCTCTTGTTGGCGGCGATCGCATTATTTTCATCATTCTCTCTCATGGTTTGTTTTGTGTGGTTCAGTGCCCGCTGTCCCCACCCTCCACGGAGCCCAACAAGGGGACGCCCAGTCGGGCGCCAGGGCTACGCAGGCACTATACCCACACAGACAGTGAGCCAAGCCCTCACAAATAAATAGAAGGAAAATAAAAAGAGAAATGTCCAGAACAAAAACGTTCTACACAAATGAAACAAAGCGCAAAAATAAGAATATTGTGACTGCCAAACTGGCTGCACAAAGAAAGGATAATGACAAAAGGAAAATAATCTGTGAGGAAACTTGTAAACCTGTACCCGGACCATGGGCAAGGTTACTCACCGCTCTGCACGGTTGACCCTAGCAGGACCTGCCCACCAGCCGATTGCTCCTGGGGGGGCCACCCCAGGAGCTCCCATTTACCGGAAGCAGAGGCCCCGGAATCTGCTGCCCAGCCCCGCGACAGACAGGCTCCCCAATGGCAAGACAGCCAATGGGGACCATGCCAGTCATGAGCTGAGGAGAGAAGACGGGGACCCCCGAGCAACTGCCAGGATCCTCCTTTCCCGGGACACGGGTCTCCGTGCACGGCAAACACACGGGCGAGCGTTTAGGACCCTGCAAAGGTAACTGAGCCAGCGGAACCTTCACAGGGTGGTCCCCCTCACCACGTACAGGCGCTCACACCGAGGGGGAAGGAAGCCAGTCACTTATTAATTAAAGTTTTACTATTTATTAATCAAATTAATTGCTTTCCATTTAAACCTTTTAAGGCTAATGGCACTGTACCACATTTCAAATTTCTGCAGATCAGGAGCATAAGCACATGATTGGTGTCACTAATACAACAAATAAAACTTCAATTAATTTGAGATATTATATTGAAACTTCCATTTAAAAAAAAAATAGAAATTCCAATCATAATATTCTTTACACGTTATCTTATAAAAATACATCCATTTAGTGCACATTTTATTAAGTTACAAAAAAGAATGTCTTCCAGCTATTAGACTGCCACTCCTTAGTCATGGTATTGCTATCACTGCCACTTAAGTTAATGCTACTTTATTCTGAAGAAATCACCTGACTTACCTACTGAGTTATATCTGATTTGGTGTCAACTCATTTTTTCTTAAAGTTTTGAAATCCTTCCAATAATTAACCAGAAAACATATTTTTAACTGGATGATTTTTGGAAACAATTATCAAGTATGTATTGTTTTCCTCATTTTACTCTCTTTTCTAGTTTAAACCTAATATTTATAGAATATATTTCTATCAATTTTCCCAAGACTGAAACAAAATCCTCAGTTACAGGAACATCAGTTTTATTTACAGCAACAAGGCAAAAAACACAGCTGTGCTAATTGGATACCAGTCTGCTGCCAGTGAACAAATGGATACATTTATATCAAACTTATTTTCAGATATTGATTAATATTTTCAAGTTTTATTGCTATTTAAACATATATTCTGATAAATAAAACTCTAATCACTCTATATAAAGTTCCATGAGAATTAAGAATATTTTGAGTTATTGCAGCTCATAAAAACTTTCTAATTAGCAACAATAGCTCTCAAGAGTTAAGATTTCACACATATAGCCATCACATCAACTGAAACATTATATTTGTGAAAACATAAAGAGTATAATGAAAAGGTTCTGACTGAATAATGATTTACAACATCTACTTAAAAACTTAATGCACATTTTTATCCTGATTACATTAAACTTATTTTGAATGAATCAAACTTGTATGCTATCCAAAAAAGATCTTTGCACCTTACCAAATGAAAAACAAAGGAGCCTTGCTACTATGATACCATAAAATCCATTAAACAGAATCCAACTGCCACTTCCCTCTGTATAGAAAATAGACAATAACACAAAATCCAAATGTTCAAGAGTTCATCATTTTGTGTGCAACTCCCATCAGCTACCAGAGTTTTGAATATGATTTTCACTTCTTTCAAAAATCCTCTATACAGCTCCGGTGCTGCCCTTAGCATTTGCAAAACCTGGCACAAGTTATTTTTAGGGGCCATTGCTTATTTGAACAACTAGAAATATCAGGGGTGGTCTGAAAGTAGCTTTCTATTTTTTGGTATATTTATCTCCAGTCTTTTAAATTTTTTCCACTAATTTTTAGTTTTTGCTCCTTGTAGTGCAGCTGTATAGCTATCATTGTTAGGATGATTAACAACCCTGATATATACTTTATTACTAAATAATAAAGATAAAAGATGCTTGTGATCAATGAATAAAGTATGATTTCTGAGTGCATAATTTCTGCTAATGACAGTATGATTAATTATATGTGATTTGACTGTCTAGCTAAAAAAAGATTAGCTTTCGAATAAGGATTGCACAGTTCAAACTTCAGTAACAAGGAGAAATTATGGCACTAACTGCATTAATAACTAGAATTTTATCTTCCTACACAAATATAGATAAATTACAATCCCTTTATTATCACAAGCTGGACATATTACCATAGAATTAAATATTATCGATATAATACCAAATGACTAAAACGAAAAAAAGGCCTCTAAAATAGTAGCATTTTTGGGTTGCTGTAAGTAGCAAATTAAACACTGACTAACCTGAAAAGTGTTTGCCGCAAACTACCTGCAAAACTACCAGCTTCATACGGTTCACCATTCATCAGCGATGGTTCAAAATCTACATCATTGATGATCACAGCAATCTCACTATCCCTCTTACCAAGCATACTTCTGTCATTGATGTTTGCTGAACCAATTATCACTGTGCAGTCATCTGAAATCATCAATTTGCTGTGGACATATACAAGTTCTGTCACCTAGTAGAGATTTAAACTTAGGATAACAGAGTATGTGAAAACCATATGCATTATATACTATTATCTTTAGGTATGTTTATTATTACCATGTAATACTAACAGATCTAATGATGTTTAAGTTAAATCTTAAAACTTCAAATCTATATTTCAAAAGAACAAAAGTCTTAGTATGTCCTAACAACTCATGTATTAATACTCAATACAAAACTTTTTTTTACACAATGCTAAAATAATACCTAAACACCAAAATACATAAAATTTTAATTTTAGGATGCAATCACAGCAATCCTACTATTCCTCTTACCAAGCATACTTCTATCACTGATTTTTGCTGAGCCAATTACTACTGCTTATCACAATTTTAGAACAATATATATATACACAAAGGAAATGCAATATGAAGGCTATCATTCAAATAGTTCATTATAGTCATCAACAGAACATGTATATTCATTTCCCTACCTATAGGCATTTTTTTTTCTCTTTTGACTACATGACTAAAACAACAAGACACTAAAATTCTATATGGTATTTCAAAGCATTATTATTCACTTATATAACTGCACACAATTTTATTGACTGTCAACTACTGAACCTATATATAGACTCATTTTGTTCATATGCTATTTCAATGGTGAGTAGTGTATATAGAAGCCAAATAAGTGACTAAACAGTAAGCATTTTATATTTAAAGTTAAATATGTGATGAATTGTACACATACAGTGTTAAAAAGCAAAAAATGTTTATTATTGATAACCTAGCTTCACATTCTGCACAAGGCAGATGAAAAACTTGTCTGTTTGGATAAGTAGTAATCTATACAGCAATAAAAGCCCATTCAAGCAATAAAATGAATACTTTCAAATTATTGCAATGGATAGTCAAAAGATACCCAGTAGCTTTATCTATTTTGCAACTTTTAAAACAATTATAAAGAAATATTGTGATAAAAATTCTTTATAGATATTAATCAAACAAGTGTTTTTTTAAATATGCATTCAATACTTACAAAGTTATGGATACTGAAGCATTTAATAGCAGCTTCTTTCTAAAAATTTCAACAAAAGTAACAGAAAATAAAACAATAAATTTTTTTTAATGAAACTGCTCATACCAAATGCTTAAAAAATTTTAAAAATGCTTTTACCAGTTCATACAGCATTTCTCAATTTTCAGAATTTTTGGGGAAATTCTTAGAATTATGGTTAAATATTTCATCTTCCATAACTTCGTAGAGACAAAATAAAATTATTGAAAAAAATAATGCAAGAGTACAGAAGTCTCATTCTGAACTCTAAAATTTTGATTTTTTTTTTGTAATTCAGAAGTTATTCAAATGTCTTTTTATCAAAATAACATGTAAAATTTCATTTTATTCCACCAATCCTCAAAAAATAATGAATAAGAACATGGGTAAAACATTCTGTAAACAGATTTATTTCTACAGAAAAATATTAAATCAATTATCTTTGTTAAGAATAATGGCTCATACCTCTTCATATTACTTAGTAAAAGCACATATATTGGCTACTTACCAATTTTTCATTGATCATTCCATGATTTCTCAAACCAAAGAAGGAGATGTAAGCACTTGGATCTCCCACTGAAAATTATCAATTATTATTTATGTATATATATATATGCATGTCTCCATATATGCATAATAGCTGTTACTTCATATAGTAGCTCTGTAGCTTAAAATATAGATATGCTTATTAACAAGAGTAAGGTCTAGATAGAGGTGTCATTAATCTGGCTCAAAATATGTGATAAATTAGAATATTATTGATTAGATCATGTTTCTTTTCCAAAAAGAGAGTGATTCACCAACTGGTCATCTTTACTAATTACTCTATGTGTATTATTATAATGCTTGTTTGTTCATTTTTTTGCAATACTCCTTAACACATTAACACATAATTACACACATAATTAGTAAAATAAATGTTTAATAAATATAACTTCTAAACCAATTATCGCAATATTTTAACTGTTAAATTGACTAGTTACTGAAGCTGAACTCACTCTGATAGCCAAATTAATTCTGAAATGTTTTCAAAACATAAAAGAGACAGGCTCAAAAAAAGTTGGGGAAGGGTATCAACTGGATAACTGTTAGAGGGGGAAAAGAAAGCTGTAATGAAAGCCTCCCATCAAGATCATTCAGCATTCTTTAATGTGCACAGGGTATGGTTCTCCTGCACATGAAGCTACTGTTTAATGTCTCCTCCAAGAGACGATGGCCTTTTCAAGCTCATTCACATACCTTTTTTAACTGAGAGCAGAGTAAAAGAGAAAATACTAATGCAGGCACAGTTGGAACTTGAACCTGGGAACATCAGATTATGAGCCTGGCATACTACAGACTGAATAAACCCATGTCCCATTAAAAACATTGAAATGCACCGTCATATACATATATAGTCATATCAGAATAATATGACCACCTACTATACAAATACTATGGTAGGTGGTTATATTATTCTGATACGACTGTGTATGGTTGTCAGGTAGCTGGGTTTTTTTTTTTTTTTTTTGGGGGGGGGGGTCTTTCTTTTGTCATTGCCCTTGACAAGAACTAACTGGGATGTTATTTATCCTAGATATAGGGAACTGAACAACTTGTGACATCAATCTGAGTTATAGAAGTAGAACAGGCCTATTTATGAGATTTTTCAGCAACAATTTTATCATAAACACATTTAATTTTGAATTATCATTTATCTGTTATCTTTGATCAATTGAATTTTGACAAAACTGGTCTCTAATTGGATAGAGCAGGCTACTATGATGCGACAAAGGTGCAACAGCAGTAAATATAGATGGTTGATTATTGTAATCCATGAAAACATTCGGTGGAATTTAGCACAGAACATTTGAATTAGATGAAACCATCTTAATCTCAAAATTGGTGATACAAGAACTACTCATATATTTGTTCAGTGAAATTGAACATATCTTGAATCCTCACAATACCAAGTTTATTTCTTTTCTTTTTTTATCTTCTGATTTTTGATGTTTGTGCGTGTGTGTGGGGGGGGGGGGGTGATTATTTGTGCCCACCATTCTCTTTTGACTTGTGATAACTCTTTGCAACTTGTATGTATGCAAGTGAAGATGTAATTGTAACATGTCATTTATAATATTTTACCTTAAGTAGCAGTGTCATTTATTTTAAACACAAAAATCTATTTACAGGCAATATTCCACCACCTTCCTGTAAATGGAACAGATCAGAGAACTTCATATGTTGTTTAACAACTATAATGATGGTTCTAGCATATATACACAAGACAATACCCACACTTAGAGCCTGATTCTCAAGTTTATCATAGAGATTTCTTACTTCACTCCACCTTTGAATTCAACACATTCATCTGCAGCCATTATACAAAACTAATGTAAAACAACTGTGCTTTCTACTGTCATCTTCCTACTTCCACCTCACTTAAAACACAGAAATTTTTAACACTGAACTCTGCTTGCTGGCTGAATTAATTTCAAATTGTTTCAGAAGAAAAAAAATTTGGAATCTTATCCTGAAACAGCCACTAAATACAAGTACACCACGTTACACAAAAGTAACAGCATTTAATTCTAAATAGTAATATAGCAAAATACTCAACTGAAGTTGAAAGTACATTGATTTCAATAGTCCTAATAATCATTTTTCTAAATAAGGCAGTAAAAAATTTTATGATCAAATTATCTTGTATGAGCATATGGTATAATCAATTAAAAATTATTTAATCTTCAATCTCCCTGTTAAAAATAGTAATATTTTAAAGGTTTTTGCTTTTACCCATTTTCAGTGCTATTCAAGGAAGCTATGCATCACAAACACTAATTATCAATAGGTTTGTTGTTTTACCTTTGAGTGGCACTCTTTTGCATGCAATGACTAAATGGCCAGGTCACATGGACCCCAAGGGCTCAGAGAAGTTTGAGAGAAGGGAACCCACTGGGCAGCTGTTAGGAGGCAGATGGTAGCCTCCCATCAAGGCTGTCCAGCACATTATTTAATATGCACGAGGTATTGCTCTCCCCCCCCCCCACACACACACACAGGACCATACCTTTAAGTCCTTTCCAATGAACAGTAGCCTTTCCAAGCTCATCAAGTGTTCTCTACTGGCAAAGGGCAGGGTGGAGAGTTTTGTAGAGATAAATCTCAGTGCTGGCCCAGCTGGCACTTGAACCTGGGAACTGCAGATTATAAGCCTGTCTACAGATTATATTTATCAATGAACTATATACATCCATGCCGTCCCGGGGCCGAGTGGTTAACGTGCTTGGCTACTGATTTACGGGACCGGGGTTCGAGCCCCGGGTATGTTCGTGTTGTTTTTCTGCTGAGGTCCTGCCATCCTCTCAGACCTTCTACTCTGGCATATAAACTGACAGGCTCCTGTCAGACCTCTGTGGCAAGCAGCTGCTTGAGGGGGTATTTATTTTATTTATTTATATACATCCATTGCATATTTCAAGGAAGGAAACTTAATGATATGTGAGTTTAGCTGTTGGGTAGTTTTATCTCCGAGCAACAAGGTGGGCTAATTGCCAGGTCAAAAGGACCACAAGAATTCAGAGAACATTGGAGAAGGAGCCCATTGGACAGCTGTTAGAAGACAAATGATTGGGTTGTTTTACCTCTGAGCAGCACTTTTTTGCACACAATGGGCTAAATGGCCAGGTCACATAAACCCCAAAAGCTCAGAAAAGGTTGGGGGAGGGGACCCACTGGAACAGCTGTTGGAAGACATGGTAGCCTCCTGTCAAGGCCATCCAGAGTGTTCTTTAACGTGCACAGGGTATGGCTCTCCCACACACGGGGCCACGGCTTAATGTCCCATCCGACGGACGGCGGCCTTTCCAAGCCCATCGGTGTCCCCTACTGACCGTGGGCAGGGCGGGGAATTTTGCGGAGATAAATCTCAACGCTGACCCAGCTGGGACTCGAACCTGGTAACTACAGATTACGAGCCTGGCGCACTACCGACTGAGCCACCCCCACCCCAGACAAATGGTAACCTTCCATCAATGCCACCAAGAATATTCTTAATAAAAATTACAGTAGAGGTACACAGTGCAGTAATTAAAGTAATTTAATTCTCTATGACACTATTAAATGTTTTCAAACACTTCAACACATGCACTATGCTATCAAATATCAATAATTATTATAGAGAGATTTGCGTACCATGCCGTAGAGGATAGGAAGTAACAGGAGCTTCTTGGAATGTTTTTGGTGAGAAATTTAAAATTCAACGTTCTTGCCAGCAAGTGATGTCTCAGTGGAGATTAAGATAATGATGACTGCTGCCAATGGTCTACCCACATTGGCGAATGACATAATTATTTATACCTTTTGATAGCATGAGGTGTTTAAAAAGTTTTAGATCTACGACTCGCGTTTCACGCCATTCCTATCGGCACTTTATCAGGTGGGAAGTGAGGAACTTAATGCAGGAGAGGCAGTTGGTTGGTGAGCGTGGGGGAGGGGTGGGGTGCCATAAATTGACATGTCAGTGGTTCAGCTCCGAGGATCGGAGTGGTTGGCGGAAGTGCAGATGGCGGTAATGCGATCTGCATGTAACGGAGGTTGGGAGAGGGTGTGGGATTATGGGAAATCGCCAAGATCTGCGTATGTTGAGGGAAGCATCATTATTTGTGGGTAGTAATTCATATTTATGAGTGGGGTCATCATCATCATCATCCTCAAGCAGCCATGGGCTACGGAGGTCCAACCAGACCGTGCAATTTAGTTCTCCAAGTAAGTCTATCCTGAGCTACATCTACTGCATCTGGCCACTGCACATTCCAACAAGGTCCTGTTTGACATTGTCTGACCACCGCATCCTAGGTCTCCCCTTCTTTCTGAGGCCTTTAGGCACACTGTTCATAACCCTATTCGCCAATCTATAATTATCCATACAGGCAACATGGCCAAACCAACGGAGTCTCTCTCTGCACAATATGCTACTTAAAGGAGGTTGCAAACTCCTTTGCCTAACCTCATCATTAGTTACAAAGTTGAACCACCTAATGCCCAAGACACTACGTAAGCATCTGGAATCAACAGCATCTAGTTTCCTGTTATCTTGTTTTTTATAAAGCGTCCAAGTTTCACTACCATAACTAACCCTAGAAAGAACCAAACTATTATATAGTCTAATTTTAGTCTTTAGGTGTATACGCCTATTTCTTCACACTCTCCATAGATTCTTAAAAACCCCGGCAGCAATCCCTATTCATCTGTTAATCTCATGCCGCACATCACCATTATATGTTACATAGCTCCCAAGATAATTAAACTGTGACACCTGCTCAAGACTGCAACCATTCAGATTAACTAAATCACAGCCTGCTTGAACAATTTTCATCACTTTAGTTTTCTCTCTGTTTATAACCAAACCTACTCTACTACCAGTCTCATCAACAGCTTGAATGAAAGAGTTCATCTCATCAACATCATTTGCCAAAAGAGCTAAATCATCAGCATAATCTAAATCAGAAATTTTCGTATCTCCAATCCATTTAAGGCATTCATTACATTCAAACAGTGTTATTATTGATTTAATTGTAACTTATTTAATCTCTTACATTATGCTTTGTCTCCTTTTAATTTAATAAGAAAAATAAATAAAAGAAATTATCTCTACCATCAAACATTTTAAATTTCAATAGATGTATATATAGGGAAAAAAATAGAAATTTGATGAAAGCTTGAACTCTTGAATATCATATATTCAGAGTTAAAAGAAAAATTATCTTGAACGAAGTGGAATACAAACCCATGATCTCCTGATAATGTGTCAGGTACTTTGACCACCAAACTACAGGCTGCCAATTAAGATTTCCTCAGTTAATGATATGAACTAGAAGTGCATAATCATATAATAATTAAATTAAATAAATTTATTAAAGTATATCATGAGTATGCCATAATCACTCTAATTACTGGTATACTTGTGATTATAAACATCTATCTTCAGGATGCTGTTTGGAAACAGAAGTCTCTGCCTACATCTGACAGATGTGACTGTATACTTCTGACAGAAGGTTCATATCATTAACAAAGGAAATCTCAATTAGCAGTCATAGATCAGTGGTTAGAGCATCTGATATGTTATCAAGAGGTTGTGTATTCATATTCAATCCTGCTCAAGACAATTTTTCACCTAACTTTGAGTTTGATATTCAAGAGTGAATACATTAAATTTCAAAGGAATCAGTATAGATTTTGTACAAAGAAGTTTTCAATTTGTAAAAAAAAATACCTTCTTGCAATAGTCGATGATATAATGATCCAGAACCCCTGCAGATAGATGCATAATTCCAGTGAGTTATTGCTTGAATAGCTGTACCACTACCTGTCCCTATTTCTCCTTCAAAAGCTGGTAAAAGTGGCATTATAATATACACTCGAAATGCACTTCCCTCTCTATATAAATAAGCAATAATTTATCAGCATAAATATTATACATATGCAGGCTTAAGTAACTGTTTTCAACAATGTTTATTTTTTAATACAAGAATAAAGGAGCATTTTATTTGAAAGGTGACTATAAAATAAGGCTAATTGCATTACATACAATAAGTCTTTAGAATTCATACAAAACAGACAAACATAGTTAATCTGATACTGTAGAACATTGAATATTGTATTGAAATTATAAATATCAGAAAAGTTTAGGGTAATTCATATTTACTAGAAGCAGTGATTACTGAAAAACTCGAGCTGACAAACAGATCCAAAATGATTAAAGCTCTGCAGAGAATGATGTGAATGAATATATCAGTATATCAAGCCAAAGATTATTTATAATCAAGGCAGGGGAGTAATCCAAAAGTATGACTTGGATCACATAAAAAAATGAGTTGAAAAAAAAATTGGTTGTCCTGACTGGAATTCAAAACCAACTCTCCAACTAAGTGACACATAAGCTTTTCTGTTTGATTCACCAATGGCACCATCTATTATCAGGAGCTGGGTAGTCAAGTCACCATATATTTGATGGTAGTAATATTTGTCACTCATGCTTACAGCATTATATAAACTATTCAGTAATAAATCATCACAGGAAAAGTCATGTAGACAAGGAGCACTTGAAAAAATGAGTTGAAAAAAACTGGTTATCCTGACTGGGATTCGAACCTAGGTCTCCCAGAAGCATGCCGGGTCTCTTAACTGTTATACCACTGAGGAGCTGACCAACTCTCCAACTAAGTGACATATAAGAATTCCTGTTTGATTCACCAGTGGCACCATCTATTATCAGGAGTTGGGCAGCCAAGCCACCACATATTTGATGGTAGTAATATCACACTCACAGTCATTTACACTCACAGTGTTGTATAAAGTAGCATGCTTCTGGGAGACCTGGGTTCGAATCCCAGTCAGGGCAAACAATTTTTTTTTACTCATTTTTTCAAGTGTTCTTTGTCTGCAGGACTTTTCCTGTGATGATTTTTTACTGAATAGTTTAGTTTATATAATGTTATGAATGTGAGTGACAAATATTACTACTATCAAATATATGGTGGTTTGGCTGCCCAACTCCTGATAATAGATAGCACTACTGGTGAATCAAACAGGAAAGCTTAGAGTTGGAGAGTTGGTCAGCTCCTTGGTGGTCTAGCGTTAACACACCCAGCATGCTTCTGGGAGACCTGGGTTCGAATCCCAGTCAGGACAACCAATTTTTTTTCAACTCATTTTTTCAAGTGTTCCTTATCTAGAAGACTTTTCCTGTGATGATTTATTACTGCATATAAATAAATTACAACCACAGCTACTCTAAGTCAATTTAATTATCATGATATCTAGCTGTACAAGAAAATTTAAAAACTAAAAATATTCCTAAGGTGATTTTACAATGTCATCATTTGCCTCTCACCAGAGGTATATTGCATCTCCTGCAATACCCATGATTTAACATGTTAAGCCTCATTTCTACTTGAAATTGACTTTCGTTACAGTGGTGATACAGTATGAAAAAGATAATAAATTATTATTACCAGTTCTGCTTTTGATGCTTGGGCTGGCTCAGTCTCTTGTTGCTTTTAAATGATGAACCCCTTGGTTAACACCGATTTTGATGTCCCGCACAAGGTCTACAGTCCCTTCACTTTATACCGTTGTTCTACTTGGTAATCTTCTGGCTTTAATGTTCTTCTGAAAGTGATGTTCATTTATGTTCCAGATGGGCACTTAATTATAGAATGGCTGGTACAGTCTCTTAAAGCTTTTACTGTGGTGGTTTACATTACACCCACTTGTAGCCATATTTCCCGTAGACATCCAGGTTTAAGTTTTACCAGTCTTTCATTTAATATTGATGTTCAATATGTGCACTCTTAAAAACACAGTCCAATTCAGCATTTGGTGACTTTTTGCTCACCCCAAGAAGATTCAAAATTTAAAATTAAACTGAACTGCAAAGAGTTTTCAAATGCGTAAAATAATTCAACATTAAAATGTTAAGCAATTCAACATCTACAACGTTAAAGATATTTTAAAATGACACAACATCACTACTAGTTTTGCCCCCCTCCCGTCTGGGGCTTCCTCAGGTGCGAATGCGGTCTGTTACGACTGCCTCATGCTATTCATACTTGTCTCTCATTAAGATTTGTTTAACTGCACAAATCGAATGTCAGGTTACTTGCACAGCAGGGATTCAATGCTGCGGGCACGGTTGGTATTTCTGTTACATACTGAATCTTTATGTAAATTAATTAGCAATGTTTCTGCATATTTCAACTGAAATTTTGTAAGGGGTACAACTAAAGGTTTATATTGTACTTTATTTTACTGCATGACTTGGATGTTATAGCTATATTATTATTATTAATTCATATTTTTCTTTTCAAATTCCAAAGGGAGAAATACTTTTTCTAACCCCATTCCCTGTTGAAAACAAACTTGAAGAAACAATACAGCTGACTAAGAAAATAATACAAAGTATAAAGAATCTGAAATGAAAATCTGCTAAAAGTCACTATTTCCAGATTAGATAAAATTAAAAAAATAGGTGTATAATTCAGGGCATTCAACCTTTTTCTTGGGGAAAGAAGGTAATTTTTCAGCAGTAGAGGTAATACAGTGCCAGAACATTAATGGATTATACTGGCTAACTAAGCAACCTCTCTTGCAATTTAGATGCTTCAAATTACCAGGCCAAACAAACCTACTTTACTTATGTTAAAACCTTGCTACTATCATCCTGAGGTTGTACATACCTGGTTTAACCCTTTCAAATCCAAATGTTTAACATATTTATTGTAATAACATTTATTGTATAATATATAACATATAATGGAACTCTTAATCAAAAATAACTGCTTTGTGCAAAACATTCAACCACATATTACTTGTCACAATATCTTTCTTGTATAATTCCAAAACTTAATACCGAAATAAATTTCTTTTCAAGTGGAACTAAGCTGACAGTAGATTTAAAAAAAAAAACATTGAAATGTTCTATCCAGGAGCAGACTGGCATTTCTTTTTCAAGGACACGGCTGTAGAAGAGGGTCAGTGCTGTGATAAAAATTTGGTTTCTTTTTCACGATTTCAATACTTATTCTTTTGAGAGTTTGAACATGAAGCTTAAAATAGGTTTTCCCAATTCTGTGGAATTTCTACAAAATAACAATTATTATTATTAAAAAAAATCCTTCTCTTATGTGTCCCAACTACAGCACTCAGTGCCTCTTACCAGTCCGGGCCTGGCTCTATCCAGTCCAGTAAGAGTAAAAAATGTTAAAAGGCTTAAAAAAATGCTAACTGAAAGGAAAAATTATGGAAATGAAAACTTACCTGTGTGCTCTTAAAATACGCCTGTAGAGAGCCTCAGCTATTTCATTGAAAACATCTTTGTGACCAGATGCTTGGCTTATAAAGAACTGATTCTGGAAACAATACATAACATTAAGTTTAAATATACATTTACTAAAACATAACTAATTTATTTCTAACTCTGCCAAAATTTTTAAGGACAAATTAATGAAAATATGTAAGAATTATAAATAATTTTACATGGTTTTTGCACACATCACATTAATGTAGTAAAAACGTTTGTCATGTTGTATATGGGCTTGGCATAATTTTACATGGTTTATTTTTTTCATTTGACTATATTTTCAAGTACACCTTATATCTTCCAGCATCATCAGTGTTGTACAGATGCTAAAGCAGATTGGAGTACAAGTGCTGGTCAGTATCAACCAGTGCAACAAATGAAATTTTAATTTAAAAAAAATGAAATTCCTGGTTTTTTTAAATATATGTTGCTATAAAAATACATAATTCAGGTTTCAAAATATTCCTGACCCATTGAATTTTGTGCAATTTCGATTAATTATAAAATAAATTATTTTAACTGGCTTTCTGATTGCCATTCCTTAATATACAAAATTTAGGATCTTTTCCCCCCACAAATACTACAGTGAAAAAAAATTATAAACAAATAACAATAACAATCTTGCTCTAGATTTTTTTTATGTTATTCAGAAAGAAATTTCTTTTTCATTGATGTATAGCAAATATTTTTATTCAACATATTTTCCAGAATTAAGCCTCAATTGCTTTGCCAGATTCTATTTTTTCACTGTATCATTGTTAAAAAGCCTTAATAAATGGTGAAGCATGACTTTTTCAACAGAGGAAGCAATTATCAAAACATTACTCGAATACTCTCACTCATACTCCCACAGATGGGCTGATTTCCGGGCCAAGGAAGTTTTTTTTTATGCTTCCATATCCAAGACCTCATTCATTTTCAGGAAACAATAAAAGATCAAAGTTTTTTTTACTGAAAAACGAAGAAATAATAAAATTAAAATTTATATATAACTTAATGCGATATTAAATAAAATATCCATAGCAACAAGTTGTAAGCTGTTATAGCGGCTTACAACTTGTCTATTATAGCACGACTCCAAAAAATTGATCGATAGATCAGCTGACTGAAAAATCGATAATTTACAGAAAATAAATCTATTGAAACAAAAACTAAGGTCTTAATATCAAAAAAAGTAAATATTAACTTTACAAAGGTTATCCAATTTATTGAAAAAGCACTGTAAAAATCTATTATAAAGCCATTTATAGCACACGGAATGGAGATAGCAAGTGTGAGCCACCTGCCTCCTCTGCTGCAGGCAGTGAGCCACGACCTAATTACAGCTGCAGCCAGTATTGAAGAGCCTAAGAAAGCTGTTATTACAGTTTCCATTTTAAGAGCGGGAAAGATTCATAAAATGTTGGGATAAATGGTAAAAATAATTCTGGAAATGATGAAATAGGTTTATGGCAGAAGAAATAAAATGGAGGGGGGAAATGGTGATATGTACTTTGTAATTACTTCCAAAATGTGCAGTTTTTAAAAATAGCATTTTGTTTTTGTTAATTTTCAGGATATTTTCAAAACGTTAAGGAAAAATTTGTTAATAATAGTTCAAATTAAACTTGCAAGTTTAAATAAAGGGTTTGTTGCTTCTGCAAAAAGTAATGTTAACAAACAAATCAGCAGTACCATACAGCGTTTCTAAGAAATGGCAATCAGATGGCTTTAACAAGTCATTTATATTGTAGTTTAATAAAATGGGTATCAAATGAAAAAACAGAATATTATTTTTCAAGCCTGAATTATATATATTTTTATAAGATATATATAAGAAAATTTCACAATGGCAATTTTTATTAAAAAAAATCAATGTTTTTTTTTTGTTGTACTAAAAACGTATACATACATCTTTGGCCTCTCATTACAGATTCTGCAAACGTATACAGATGACGACAGGAATGTATACAGACACTGGAAGGGTTAAGAAACAGACAGAAGCCTTAGGGCAAGGCTATCCAGCCTGCACATAAGTCAAGGCTTAACATACCACTGGACAGATGGTGGTCATTACCAACCCATTGGTGTCCCCTTTCTGACTGAGGGAAGAGTGGGAATTTTGAGGAGATCTTGATTGGGTAATAATTCTGCCAAGTGTGGGACTCAATTGTACAAACTACAGATTACAAACCTGACATGCTATCAACTGAGCCAATCCCTACCCCAAATATTTCTGTAATACGGTGTGTATGTGTGTGTACATATATAAGTACCAGGTGATCCAAAAGTAACAGAAAAAGTAAAAATGCAATAATTCGAAAAGTATAGACAGTAGCATGATGCGGTTTTCGCAGAAATGCACAGAAAGACGTGGGTTTTTTTTTTTAATAATGAAAAATTTTATTGCCAGAATAGTTACATTTGTCACCAACAGGTGGCGCTGTAACAGTGCCAGAGCTGCTGCCTGTCCCTATTTTAAACAGATCCGCCGGCTGCCGCTCCTCAAACGATGCGAGACTGCAAACATAGATCAATCTGACTTTGCTGTGAGGTACGTAAATTTCAGATGTAGTGAATACTGAAGTTAAACTTTCAGCATTTAATGTTTATTACCGAAGTTAAACATTCTGCCAAGGTGGGGCATTTTATTGTTATGAGATAAAGCACTTTTAGTTAGGCTGTATTATCAGAACTCCGAATGTGCAAGTGCGGCTTTGCGCACCTATTGTTCGATGCGGGGTATTAGAAGTGGAAAGGGACCGTGTCTTGTTCCTCACTGATAGTTATAATGAAAAGGTTTGAGGACACTGGCAGTTTGGAAGCACATGCAAGAAGTGGGAGACCCAAAAAACTATTGCAGTTGTGCATGAGGTCGAACACGAGGCCAACACACAATCGGCAGCTTCCGCACATGGGGAATGCAGTGCGCGTGAAATTTCAAGATGAATTGGCATTTCGTAAGGGACTGTGTGGCGATCACTCAGGATCATCCTCAAGAGGTATCCTTACAAAATCCAACACATACAGGAACTGAAACCAACTGATTTCAAGAGACGTAATGAATTTGCAAATTGGGCTTTTCAACAGATGGAAAACAATGCACCTGGCTGTCAAACGTCCTGTGGACTGATGAGGTGCACTTTTCACTTAATGGAAGTGTAAATGCACACAACTGCGGCATCTGGGCGAGAGAGAACCCACATGCGATTGTGGAAACCCCTTTGCATCAGCCAAAGGTGATAGTGTGGTGCGGGTTCACTGCGTCATTCATTATAGGCCCCTTTTTCTTTGAGGAAGTCCACAGCAGTACATTTCGAACTGTTACTGTCACAGGCGAGCGTTATGCAGTGCTTTTAAGAGACAGCATCATTCCCTCCTTGCAAGAGAGGCAAGCACTCCATAGTGTAACATTCATCACAGGTCCTGTCCAGCACCTATTGCGATCGACAATTGGCGATGACCGTGTCCTCAGTGGCTCTTTCCCACATGAATGGCCACCAAGGTCTCCAGACCTTACACCTTGCGACTTTTGGTTATGGGGCTACTTAAAGTCACAGGTGTACAGAAGTCGGCCGACGTCATTGGCCATGTTGAAAAAAGCTATTCGCCATCATGTGACAGGAATTACAGCTGAAACCCTCTTCGATGCTGTGCAGAGTGTCGTGCCACGTCTGATGGCCATTCTCATGAATGACAGCCAGCACATTGAACACAAACTGTGCTGCACCACTGTTCAAACTACTGACACAACTAAAGCACCACCTGTTGGTGGCAAATGTAACTATTCTGGCAATAAAATTTTTCGTTATTAAAAAATAATCCCATGTCTTTCTGTGCATGTCTGTGAAAACCGCATCGTGTTACTGTCTATACTTTTCGAATTATGCATTTTTACTTTTTCTGTTACTTTTGGATCACCTGGTATATATACAAGGTAGTAGCAAGAGAATAGACTGAGAGTTTAATCCCCACCATTTTCAGAGAAATTTATTTTTCAAGAAATCATTTGTTCATCAATTTTTCACTAACAAAAACAATACTCCCAAAACTGCATACTTCCAAGAATTTTATTTAATCTCAGCTGTCACTAATTATGAATTATACATAATTCTTGCACTTTGTATAAAGTATACTTTTTATTAATTTTCACCTAATTGTCACTGTGTCATGCTCTTGAATAAAGGCACTATTATTCTTAAAATATACAGAGTAATTCCCTTATTCAATATTGAATTAGATAACAGATTATCTGTGAAAGATGCATATTTTTCCCCCAACCAACATTAGACAGAACAACAGAAAGAAACGATCATGTTATATCATTGCTAAGTGAAAGCAACTAACCTACAGCACACTTCACATACATGAGAGCAACTATGATGTCTGAAAGTTACCTGCCATTCATCATAGTTCTAGTGCAGCAGTGCTTCCTTCAAGCTGTAGCTAGTGCTCAGGCAACCAGCTTTCAAGCCACATTAAAATAGATCAGCTTTCAACTGATCAATTTTTCAATGCTGAACTTTTTATACAAGATGATACTCTTGCATTTTTTATTGCATTCCTATTGTATAAATTTTTACTGAGTGAGCTATATAAACTTCAGCATTATTACTATTGCCCATTTAAAAAAAACTTATCCATTGTACAATAAAGTCCTTATTTAATTGATATGGTTTTGTCTTACATTTTCTGAACAAAACTACTATTTACAGTCAGATTTCACATCTATGCCATATGTTTGAAAAACAGAGATTATTTTCTCTTTTAAAAAGATACTACTGTTCTCAGGAAATATACTGAAGCAGATCTTTCAGCTATTCTTTTATATATTTTAAATGTTAATCCGTAGAGTGTGGATTTTTTTTTCTCTAAAAATGCAACTCAACTTCTGAGCCTCATTATGAAACAACTAATGAATAAATAGTTTACATTACATACTAAAAGAAAGAGTATTTAATTCTGAACAAAAAATATAAAGTATAAAAGGAATAATATGGTAGGTAAGCAGAAAAAAGCATGTTGAAAGTTAATTTGTAATGATTTTCTAAAAACGATTTTTCTGCTTCCAACACTTAAAGGGTTAATAACACATTTTTTTTTGTTATGTTGTTGAAAAATACTTACTTCAATATAAATATAATGCTTAGAATTGTGAATAACATCAATGTAAGCTGTATGAATAGACTGCTCTAAAGTTTTAATGCCGGCAGACCACATGCTCACACTGCGGGATATCTGAAAAAGGGAATTATTGTTAACTCTTTCTATTTTTATAAGAACACCCTGCACTACTTTTCACATTTGCAATTGCATAAATTCACAATGCACTAAAAAATTATTAATATGGATTTTAGCATAAGCAGCACATTAAAATATATGACAATGATCAGTGGCGAAGCATGACTTTTTGAATAGGGGAAGCAATTTTCAAAGCATTGCCCAAATTCAGTCGGAACACCATTCTGGTGAATGATTTCATTGAACTGAAATGCTATTCCGGTACTTATGTTTCCAAATCATTTAATCAGAATGCTATTCTGGTACTTGTTTCTAAACCACTGAGCCTGAATGCCTTTACATTATTATGTTTCAAAATCATTAAACGAAACTCCGTTATATTACTTATGTTTTCAAATCATTGAACCAGAACAACGTTCCAACTTTTCCAAATAAGAATTTGTAACAGAACACTTTTCCAGTACATGATGTTTCCAAATCACTGAGTTCAGATAATTCTATAGTTTCTAAAGCAAATATTTCTGTCTGTACATATATATAGGGTTACCATATTTTTACATAATCAAACTGGGACATTAAGAAAGAAAACTGAAAATCAAGGTCACAAATTTGTTTTGAGCAGTAGTATAAAAAATATGGGTGTATGAACAAACACGATTTGTTTAATATATATATATTTTAGTGTTTATCTCTCTGCTTCTTCACCATCTCCTAGATGATCAGAGCTAGAACCATCAAATTTCGTGTACAGCTTCATCTCTCAGTAAATAAGTGTGCTGTATTGGTTTCATCCTCAAAGAATTAGGTCCACCCCCAAAGGTCAGCCACAAAATGTTGATATTCTGCTAGTCCATCAAAAAGTACAAAAAATTTTCGTTTAAAAAAAATTGATATTTTTCTAAATATTGTATCATTCTTATTTTTTTTTTCAAAAAAATTCTATTTAAAGAAACAGATGTTTTTTATCACTGCTAAGTAGAACTACTGAGGGTATTTTATGCCTTATGATTCGCAGATCACAAAACATTACCTGTAAGAATCAAAAATGACAACCTACTGAAACAGTGAAGATTATTTGGTTGTAGAACATTGTTTTGGGTATAAACATTTAACAATTAAACAGATCTGATGAAAACTTAATAATTTTAATCTCCCTTAAAACAGCCCCTAGAGTATATTAATACAGGTAACACCCATTTAAAGCAGATTGGCTATAACTTGGTTTCTTTTCCCGTTTTTTACAAAAATTGTTTTTAAAAATCTTAAAATATTATACATAGATAAATATGTGAAAATATTTTGTTTATAGGTTTGCCTGTTTTATGGCATGTAAACAAATATTTCATTTACGAGAATATAAAATTTTCACAGATGTTACTGTAAAAATTTTGCATAGCTTCTCGAAGAAGCCTCAACTACAACTTCTCGTTTCGTGATTCCATTCATAAATATCTTATCTCGGTGATAAAAATCACAAAAAACAAAAAGCCACAATTAATTACTTACACATGATTAGCAACACTAGTTTCTAGTGTCAATTATTTTTTCTAATACAAAATGTTGCAAATATTATGCACAAAACAGAGACAAGCAACTCACACTAAATTGTTTCCTTATTTAGAAATTAATTGTGATTTTAACTAATGGATCATATATGTACACATTTCATACAATTATTCCTTTTTAATATAAATTGTAAATTATAATTATTTTTGCTTAAAAAAAATCCCGTATAATACAAGAAAAAATATCAAAACAAGCAATAAAATATGAAAAAAATAAGCAAATAAAAATTTTCCGGGAACACATTTCCCACGTTAAATCAAGATTATGTGAACATTGAACTATTGTGGAAAATCATCTTATATGGCAAAGGTTAAATAAAATTATTGTAGGAAACGATAATATGAAAGTCAAATATTTTAGGTCTGAATACAAAAAAAAAACCAAACTAATAGCGAAATTACATATATGGATTAATAATAAAATTACATTTTTATGATTTTTCACCCACTTGTCATAATTTGTTTTCAAAAGTAAATACATTTCTATTTTCTGCAGTTTTCAAATTCTACACAGGCCACAGAATATATTTCTTGGTCTTCAGGGGATTACTTTAAGGGTTTGGATGTAAACTAAAATTTGAAATTAAGACAATATGTACCAGGGCCAGATCTAGGAGGAGGGAGCAAGAGGGTCATGCGTCAATTTGAAAATACTAGTATGGACAATGGAGACTAAAATTATTAAGCTTATGTATATGTCATGCATTTTTCAAGAAATTTTTTAAAAACCTCTAAACCTAGATGAAATTGCATACTGCAATGGAATTCCAATTCTTTCATCCCTCCATTTTGCTTTTTCTCCGCTAGATCAAATCACTTTCCCCCTCCTCCATTCCTTTATTTGTTTTTACACCAGGGCCCGATATATACTCTCTGTTTCCTATGCTCTACAAATGAGACCCACCCAGCTTACAATATTTCTCCCAAACTGCAACATATTTTTTATTCGAAATCATAATAGTAAAATTCCTGTTGGGAATTCAATGTCAAATCCCGATAAAATGTGCAATTTCATTCTACATAAAGATTTTTGGAATGTGAAAGATTTTTTATATTAATTGCTTCGATCATCCTTGCTAGTTCGATTTATAGATTCTTTATTTGTCAATTTCTATTTAAAACTTGCATTAAAATTTACAATAATTGCAAGTCTGAACCTGAGTTATACTATAGTTAAAGGGTTGAAATTTCAATACAGTACAAGGAAATTAATGCTCAGCGACTATTTCTAGAAAACAATGGCATATACAAAGGACTGTCTCAATAGAAAAGGGAATTGCACTCTAGACCCTAATCATATTTACTCATTAGTAAAATGTAATTAATTAAACATATTGCAGCTGAGTGGTTAGTATGCTTGGCTACTGATTAAAGGAACCTGGGTTCGAGCTCCAAGTAAGGCATGCATGTTTGTGTTTTCTGTTGAGGTTCCGCCATCCTCATAAACCTTCTACAATGATGTATAAATTGACAGACTCCTGTCAAACCTCTGTGGCAAGCAACTGCTTGAGGGAGTATTTATTTTTTAATTAAATCATATTGCAACACACATTTTCAAACAGTAATTCGTAAAAACTGAAGAAAGCAGAATGATGCACAATTCGGTATTAATATGTTGCTTAAGAGCAAATGTTTCTGCATAAATTTAATGATATGGCAATCATTTTTGGTTTCAACTTCGCCAAAGATAGTGTGTGACATATTTTATATACAAGAACTAACTAACAGTAATTGAATGTTGATATAATTGAAGAGATCCTGATGTTAACAAATTTGAGTGAAAACACTACCTGTGTTCTTTCTCAAATATTTTACTGGCCATTAAAAGTGAAACACCAGGAAGAACTCATCAGATTGTCCCAAAATATGCAAGATGGGTAGCCCATGGGAGAACATGCAAATGATTCAAAGTGCAGCACATACGCACATCATGTGTGACAGTAACACCTCCTGGAAGTGGTATAAGAGGAGATTACAAAGAGCCGGTGTAAAGCACTGGAATTGTGTTTGCTCATAGTTTGTGCACTAAAGGATTAAGTATGCCCATCAAAGAACACAGCATCCATATGACCAGGTTTCTGACTTTGATCAAGGGAGAATTGTGGGATTACAGGAAGGCAGATTATTGAATCGAGGACATCGGTGTTCATGTTGGACAGAATGCTGCCATGGTGATGAGAATATAGTGTCAGTGGGTAGAAGAGGAACGAACTCACCGATGTGAGGGATCTCAACGGCCCTGTCACACAAATGAACGTAAGGACAGACATTTCGTGCTCATGGTTTTGAATGATCGTACAGCCACATCAAACACCTTGGCTCAACGGTTAGAGTATGTTGCATATCAACCAGTGTTCACACATACGGTTTAACATAGTCTGCAGCATTGGGGCATCTTTGCTAGGCAGCCATTGCTTCGTCTACCATTTACTCTACAATATGGCATATGCAACAGTGCCAAGAACGTTGCACATGGATGTGTGAATGGCATCGCATCACTTTTTCAGACGAATCCCACTTCAGTATGCAGCACCATGATGGACAAGTCTGTATCTGGTGGTACTGTGGTGACAGGCTCAGTGAGACATGCATGATACAGCGCCATACAGGTCTGACCCCTGGTGTTATGGCATGGGGTGCCATTGGACTACACTCACACATGCATCTCGTACACACTACCGGTACTTTGAACAACCAGCGTTACATCACCGAGATGTTGGAGCCTGTGGTCATACCTTATCTTCAGGGCTCTCTGGTGCCACTTTCCAACAAGACAATGCCGACCACATGTGGTATTCATTGTCCAACAATTCCTGGATAGCCACCATATGATTTCACCTACGCATTCATCGGATCTGTCCCCAATTTAATGTTTGGTTCATGATCTCATGACGACTAGCACACCAGACACCAGCAGCTGTTACAACAGATGAACTTTGGCTACATATCGAAATTGCATGGACTGATATTCCCCAAACACACATCTGACGTTTCATCCTCTCAAATGCTGGACTGTGTAGCAGCAGTTATTGCTGCTCATGGTGGCTACACAAGATACTGGTTTCTTTGTATTGTATTCCACAAGTCTAACCGAGTTGTATTTGTAATCATTTGATCCTTGTAACATAAGCTATGTATTCACTAAATATAGCTTTGATATCTCTTGTCTTTCCTGGTGTTGTACTTTTAATGGCCAGCAATGCATATATATATGCAGTATGTATATACAGGGTGAATCTGAAAAAGTGGGCAAAACTTTACGGGGTGGTAGAATGCAGCTATACGAGCAATATTCATCGTAGAAAGTATGGGCGGAACGCAAACAGCGAGCCGCTAGTGTATATACAGGTGGCATTGGAAATGGTATAAAAGGGTCAGTCCTCGCACCCAATGGCATTTCTACTGTGGATTGCCGAGAGGCTGGCTGGTTATACTAACCACGAAATGGCGGATATGCACTTTGTGTACGGCGCGGCGGACGGGAATGCAAGTGAGGCACAGAGACGTTACCGCAACCGATTTCCGATGAGATGCACTCCAGATCGGAAAACCTTCGAGCATTTGCATCGGCAGCTGTGTGAAACGGGATCCTTCGCCGCGGCCAAGCAAGATGCAGGGCGTGAAAGGAGTGTCAGGACGGCGCAACTTGCAGAGGATATTCTGCGTAGGGTGGAAGAGCGACCGGGATGTAGCACGCGAGCAGTTTCCCGTGCAGTACACGTGTCCCAAATGTCGGTTTGCCGTGTGCTACAGGAGGAAGGAATGCACCCCTATCGTACGCAGAAGGTACAAGCGTTGTCACCGGCAGACTATCAGCCACGTGTCGATTTCGCACGTTGATACCTCCAGCAGAATGCAGTGCAGGCCGGATTTTGGTGCACATGTTCTGTTTACGGACGAGTGCACTTTCACCCGTGAGGGCGTTTTGAATACCCACAATTCACACATGTGGGCATCTATGAACCCGCATGCCACACGTCCTTATTCGTTCCAGCAGCGGTTCTCCGTAAATGTTTGGGCAGGGATCCTCCATGACCATTTGGTTGGCCCATACCTCCTGCCACACCATCTGGACGGCAATCGTATAACACATTCCTACGAGAGGTGTTGCCGGAGCTGCTGCGTCCCATTCCAACCCCCAGCAGGTCGAGAATGTGGTTCCAGCATGACGGTGCGCCTGCCTGCACACTTCAGCTTAGATGTGCGGAACACTTTACATGCAACGTTCCCAGGGCGATGGATTGGTCGAGGTGGTCCCATAGCTTGGCCACCAAGATCGCCGGATCTCTCGTATTTGGACTTTTTCCTGTGGGGCCATATGAAAAGCCTAATCTATGAGTGCCCCATTGAAACCGATATGGATCTAGTTGCCAGGATCGCCATTGTTGCCGGCGATATTCGGGAAATGCCTGGTGTCTTCGCAAATGTGCATCGGTCCCTATCCCGCAGGCGTGAAGCTTGCATTACAGCTGGCGGCAGCTCTTTTGAGCAATTTCTTTGAGCATGTACCTCAATTACATTCCTGTTAATAAAATGTTTTCTGAAGTATCTCCTCTCCTTCTTGTGTTCATTCTTTAAATGTGACAGTGGAAAACTACCTTTTAACTTCTCACCGCTTGCGTTCCGACCATACATTCTATGACGAATATTGCTCGTATAGCTGTGTTCTACCACCCCATAAAGTTTTGCCCACTTTTTCAGATTCACCCTGTATATATATAACTTTTGACCTTTATATTTCTAGAATTCATTTTCTCCAATACCTTCAAAACCTTTTAATGCATGCAATTGCACATAACTTCATTTTGTTCTTTAAGCAAACCATTTAAAAATTTATATTTTTCACTGGAAAAAATCTGATAGTTTTCAAAACTCTTGTGGCTCAATACTTAAAAAATTTTATTTCAACTATTTAAGGGCATAAATCAATTTTATACGTAATATTTATGTTTAAATATGTTAATTATATACCAATAATACAAAATACATAAAAAAGTTTAATTAGTTTTGTATTACAAGTACATCAGTGCTTTTAAACAGAAACAAAATATAGGACATGAGAAGATTAAATTAATCAACAAATACAGTAATTAAAAATCATGATCATTTTGTCTCATTAGAGGCATACCAAGAGTAACCTCTTCTATTGAGGGCTACAATGAACTTATTTTCTGAGGTAATCCTTGAAAATAGCTTAAAAATGATATGTCAAATATCATTTTTAAGCTATAAGCTGTACTTAAACCTTAAATAATTGTACAGGAATTATTATAAACCTAAAAAATGGATTCTTCTAGGGAAAAACAAACAAACCATACAAGCACATGCGAAATATATTTATGAAATGCCAAAGGCATTTTAATAATATAATATAAATATGAAACAGGTCTTAGTACAGTGTGATAAATATACATAAATATGAAATACCAAATGCATTTCCATAATTTCTAGCTTTTAATAAACTAAGCAACACACCTGGCAATTGGCACAATATAATTTATTTGCAATATTTGTTGGTAAAGAAGAAATATCTTCTGCATCTTCATATGACTTTGGAAGAAGCCATGGATATCTGTCGTAGTACTTGGCTTTTTCAAACTAAAAGACAAATTTTATGCACAAATAACTCAACAGAAACTTAAATTTACTTCAATTATGCATTATCATTACTTTAGCAATATCAAAGATAGCAAACATGAGCATATAAACATAATATATGTAAAAGAAAAAAAAATTAGTGAAAATTTTTACTTTAGCCAGATGGAATATGAGTCTACACTTTCCTGATAATATCAGATGTTCTACTGCTCAGGTACCAGTTATTGATTAAGATTGTGTTGATTCACATCCCACTCTGAGAAAGTATTTTTTTTTTTCAAATTTAAAACTGCTTTTAGATAAAACCTTTTGTAAAACAAATCAAATACTTTAAAAAATTTTTAAGAAACTTCTTGATGTTTTTGTTCAATTGTAAAGGAAGGTATCACTCTTAGTTTAATGTCTATATCAATTTTAGAGGAAAACTTGTCTTGAACTGGGTGGGTTACAAACCTATGACTCCTGATAACATGTTATGAGGAGAGTTTTGGGTTCATATCTCACCTGGCTCAAGATAATTTTTCCTCAAAAATTTATATTGGCGTTAAACAATAGTGACACCTTCCTTGATACTTTTAAAGAAAACTAATTTATATGTAAATACTGTACACTTGAAAAAAAATGTCTAGCTATGCTTTACACAGGGTCAACATTTTTTCAATGAGAACTGCACAAACTAATTTTATCTACAGACTATTTAAAACTGGGCTTAGGCTATTTTCGAAAAAAAAGATGGAGATAACCTAGAAGTTTTATCAGGCTTATCCTGGTTTCTTACATAATACGTAAACATGGGGTAAGTCAGAAAGTAAAGTTCCCAATTTGTACCTTGCCAAACTATAAAACATTTGAGACTGTGCCACTACATCAAATAGTGTCACTAAATAGCAGCAGCCATCACTGTTACACACCCATTCTGTGAGTCACAGAGTCAAAGCAAATATGGTGAAGGCACTACCTATGTATATAAAAGTTGGAGAAACAAGTAATAATTCAGTTTCTGTGGGCACAGAAAAACCCAACTGGTGGAAATCCATCAACAGCTTGTGGTTGTGTATAGATTAGATGTCCTACAGCTTGTGGTTGTGTATAGATTAGATGTCCCACAGCTTGTGGTTGTGTATAGATACAATCCAGACCTGACATCATTGGATTCTACCTGGTTTGGAAAGTTGAAGAAGAATCTCTGAGGACAATGTTGTCAAACAGGAAGTCACAAAGTAGCTTCAGGAGTAGGACATGTCCTTCTATAGGCAGAATTTCAACAAGCTGACTGGCCATTACAAGTATACCATCAAATCTGGTGAATAACTAGAAAACAATACTTACAGGGACATTTCCTGCATATTGTCTTTGGTGTAATTACCTGTACTCTACAAAGATTAAATAGGGAATCCTACTTTCTGACTTACCCTCTATATACACAAGGGCACATTCATTAGCTGAGAGGTCAGAGTTGTTAAATATTGTACCAAATTAGCAGAAATGATGAAAAGAGTTGACACTGTTTACAGTATTATTTAATTTGAAATTAACTTTTACATTATTTATTGCTTAAGAGATCATGACATACATCATTTTTCATATATACAAATATTCCTGGAGTTTAAAATAACCATTTATGAAAGAGAGCACATATCCAATATATATGAAATACGTTCAATCTATCAATATAACAGTAAAAGTTTGTTGTAATGAGTATCAATATTATGAGAAACACCTTTAGTACGAAGATTTTTAAAAGGTCCTAACAATTTCATATGCTTATATGTGTTAAGGTCCATGTAACAAGCTAAATTAAGGATAAATTTCATATAAGACAAAAATCAGACTTTTAATAAAATTAACATTTTTTGTAGAGTTTAAAACATTTCAAATTTGTTTCTTCACTTCAATTATTTAAAAAAATTTGTAACAATATTGTTTCTAAATATATTAAGTTATAAGCAGTCTGCATATGCAAAGTGGCACAACATGATGATTGGCTTCCAGCTATCAGATGTAGCATACACATGGACACTGTTGAATAAGGGGCAGGGATGGCCCAGTAGGTAGCAAGCCAGGCTCATAATCTGCAGTTCCCAGATTCAAGTCCCACCTGGGTCAGCATTGAGATTTATCTCTGTAAAACTCCCCCACCCTGCCCTTGGTAAGTAGGGGACACAGAGCTTGAAAGACATATGAGCTTGGAAGGCTGCCATCCATCAGATGGGATTTTAAGCTGTGGCCCCATGTGTGGGAGAGCCATACCCTATGTATATTAAAGAACACGCTGGATGGTCTTGACAGGAGGCTACTATCTGTCTCCCAACAGCTGTCTAGTGGAGCCCTCAACCTTCTCTGAGCCCTTGGTGTCCTTGTGACCTGGCCATTTAGCCCATTGTGTGCAAAAAAGTGCATCTGAAAGGTAAAACAACCCAACCAACTGTTGAATAATCCTACTATCAGCTTTGACTTACATTCAGATGTAAAGTGCAATCACCTTGACTTCAAGCAAATTTCCCAAGCATTTTGTTAAAATTTCAAAATGTCAAAAAACAATTTTTCATGACGTTTTAGCTATCAAAACTGCATAAGGGCATTAAAAACGTTGATATGTCTAAGAAAAATAATCTGAGTTTATCAACAATTCTGAAGTAGAGGGCATGAAATTGAATCATATGGAGGGAAAACAAGAACATATCAAGTGATTGTAACTGATGAGAATATCTGTCAACAAAACGTGGATAAACTGTACCTGAGTGGCTTTTTCATAGAAGAAATGAAATCACTCCTCCTCACATGATTTTCTTCCACTTCACCCTTCTCCCACTTCCATGCAATCTTTCATACCCCATAAACACAGTTCTATCTGCCAAAACATGCAATTTAGACCACTACCATGCCATTCCTATTGCCCAATTCTGCCAGCTCCATGCACAATTTGTGATCAAACTTCTCCATGCATGGTTCTGTTTTATCCATTCTGACGAAGACCTGTAAGAAGATTTCATCATTGTAATCATCACCAAAAAAGGATAAGATTTACTTGAAAGGCCTCTGACTAATCTGTAAGGGTGAAAACATTTTAATATATTGCTAAATAAGTAGCCATTTATCTTTGCATCTTTGAAAAGCTTTACAGAAAGCTGCTAATCAATGAAAACTTTTTCATTTAGCTTATGGAGATAAGAGTTACAGTATTCAAGAATAATCCAAAAAAGATTAAAAAATTATTGCAAAATCAAAAAACTGAAAAATTTTCTGCATGTTTCAGAGAGTGCTGTTGGGTTGTTTTATCTCAGAGCAGCATTTCTTTTTTTTTTTGCATACAATGGGCTGAATAACCAGGTCACAAGAACTCCCAAGAGCTCAGAAGGTTGGAGAAAGGGGAATCACTGGACAGCTGTTAGGAGAGATGGGAGCCTCTTGTCAAGACCATCTAACATGTTCTTTAACGTGCACAGATCATAGTCTCTCCTGTACATGGGGCCATGGCTTTGTGTCCCATCCAATGGATGACAGCTTTTCTAAGCCTGTCGATGTCCCCTTTATGACCAAGAGCAGGATGGGGTTTAAAATTTTGCTTGTTCTTGTGGAAATAAATCTGTGTTGTCACAGGTGAGACAAACCTGACTGCAGATTACAAGCCTGGTGCACTACCCACCAAGCCAACTGCTACCCTCAGAGAGTGATGTAAAGTTTAATTTACACCTAAGGTAGAAAATGGAAAACACACTGAATAAATCAGAGAGCAAATTAGCAATTTTTACACTAAATCTCTAAAATTTAAGAAGTACAATATTTGTGTTCCTAACTTTATATTTCAAAGCATTACATTTTTATTTTATGATGAACATACATCTTGTACAATCTGGTAATCAAATATCTGAAAATTGCTTCAAAAATATTTTTTTAAGTTAGCAGAAATTTTTTTTTATTAGAGAAGTTATTGTGGCCTATTAGATAAAGGTATTGGGAAGTTGTGGGTTTGCATCCCACCAGGCTAATATTTTTTAACTAAAGAAATTCTTGCATTAATAAAGTGTTGTCTGTGAATAATAACACAGAGCATTTATTACATAATTTATATTAAAAAATAAATTCCCCTAACCTTTGTAAAATTCCATCTTTGAATGAAGTGTCGTGCAACATCTCTGCCAGCAGAACCCTGAACAAATACTCCAATATCATGCCATGGCATTCTAGGTGTAGTATGACGATCTACCAAGTCTGAGACAAACAATAATTATTAAAGGACTATAGTTTTTCTCATATATATCATATCAGAACAAAAGAAAATAATTACTAAATAAAAGTTTGGTTTCTGAAGAACAAATAAGATTTTCAAAAATTTTGCAGTATTCAATTCAAAGCCACCTCAATAGAGTAGTTTTTATTCATTTTATTAACTTTTAATTCAAAGCACACTCTTTTTCTAGCATATTCATATGATAGAGCCCAAAACTGAAGATTATTAAATTTTGTGACAGATCATCTGATTGACACACTGATTATAGAGTAGGCAGTTCCATATATAATTCCATTCTTATGTAATATTAGACAGAATACCTAAATAAAATAAAAATTAAACCTAGTTAGATAAAAGTATATTTACAGAAAAGTTTGATATATCTTCCTTTATGGAATCCTTAGCAAGCACAGTCTGAGGCTCTACAAAACACAGTTTAAGAAATACTGAATTAATAGAACAAAATTATGCATAGATTGTTACTTTGGATTTGCAGCTACTCAAAACAGAATTGTGGAAGAGAAACCATTAAGACAACTGTTAAGCAGACTGGATCCTTTTGTCAAATCCATCATAATTTTAATATCCATAAGGATATGGCTGTCTTGTACATAGGGCCATAGTTCAAAATATTACCTGACAGATGACCTTTTCAAGCCTAGTGATGTCCTTTTTCTCACTTCATTTATTCTAGGGTCCAGTCTGAAAAACTGGAATGAATCCAGAGAACCAGCTATTTTTCACTGTGCTCAGATAAAAAAAATTAACTTTAGGTACTTTTCTTTTACTATGTAATTAATGAACAGAAATAAGTCCTGTTATATACCAAATTAAACAGGTTTATTTATTAATTTTACGAAAATAAAAATTCTAACCACAATGAGAAATATAATAATTTAAACAAGACCTTTCAAAATGATATTCTATATAAAAAAAAGGTAAGGCAACTAAGGCATAACAAGGTGACTACACCATCCACAATTGCTTCTTGGCATTTTGAGGGGTACACATATTTTACAAACATTCAATGCAAACTCATGAACTACAATTTCCTTAAAATAAAATTTTAATCCCCCTCAATATTATGATTTAATTTTAATTTTAATCCCCCTCAATATTATGGTGGAGAAGAGAGTGGCTGATTTCAGAACTCAGACAATCCTCTTCCCTCCATTTCTAAGACCACATTCAATTTTAAATGACAAAAGTTTTAAGTTTTCTTTTTTAAATTGAAAAACCAAAAAAAATAATAAAATTAAGAAATAACTTAAAAATTAAGTTTTAAAAAATATTCATACCAGAAAGTTGTATCACTCTCTTTTCATCAGTGTACCCTCCTGACCAAGGGCAGGAGGGGAGTTTTGCAGAGATAAATCTCAAACGCCAGCTCGAACCTGTGAACTGCAGATTATGAGCTTAATACGCTACTGGCTGAGAACCTCCCCCCTCCCCAAAACGAGGGGAAATATATAATTACCAAGCACAACAAGTTATACCTTAAATGAAAGTTTCTAACATGGGGAGCATCATAAATCATAGGCTGTTTCAAATTATGCACCTTCTTTTTCCCTCCCAAAAATGGGGAAGAAAGCTTTCACAAGGGTTGATCATAACAAGTTGTATATCAAATGAAAGCTTGCAATGTGAAGAGTGTCATCTACTATATATTTAAGAGAGTTTAAGACCAAAGTTATATCATAAAAATCTGGTACTTTAATATAATTTAAACACAGATAACAGATAATACCAATTCAGGTATAAACTGGAAGGATGCATATCGCCTCCGGCGCATATGAAAATCTCATTTTCAAAGAGAAAGAAGTTTTTCCTTTACCTACTGTTTCATTCCTTAAAAGTTTTAATTTGAGCTAGCAGATGATAGGAAAAATGCAAACAGTATTTTGTTAGTAATTACACAACATAAAAGTATTCGTCTTTTAATTCTTAAATCTAAAAAGTTGCATTTCCCACAATTCTCTCAGAAAAGTGGGTAAATTATTGCTGTTAGTGGGATATCTCTTAAAACTATCACTAATTTTTCTAATTTTTATTCTATACATTCCATCACCATGGTTCTCAACTCCACCAAATGAATATTTGTAAAACTCGATGATAACAGCTTTGCTGTTTCATCATTTCAGTAATCTATAAAGATATATATATTAAAACTATTAAGTATTTGAGGTCTGCAAATGGTAGCTAGGCATAAACTGGAAGGAGAGCTGTGTACCAATCCCCAGTGATGATGCACAGAACTGGCCAGGTCTAGAGCCTAATGTCTGACCCAGTCTTCTCGTGGTGCAGGCCGTTAGTACCTTTCAAAAGAGATGTTCTCTTTTGGAAGGGAATGGGAGAGGAGGGCTGCCAGTTCAGTTCGGCCTACTGATCTGGTCATCTAAGGTCACTTTTCTGCCATGCTGAGGAGTGATCAACTTCACAGGGTCCTGGTGCTGACCATTTATACCTACTGGACTGGTTTATGGATTTGATCTTGATTATGGATCCTGGACTTGCTACACTGGTGGGCCTCTATTGAGGGAGAATCTGTCGCTGTGTTTTCTGTTTGCTTCTGAGTTGTCAGCCACTATGACTGTAAATTCACATTCCTAATGGGTTATATCATGTAAAAAAAAACAATAAAACAAATAAATTATAATTAATTCACATCAATTATAATTCATTTTAAACTTTCATGAACTATCTAAAAATCAATGTGTTACAAACCTTGGTATGGTTTGTGCAGATTTTCAAAATCTTTCACAATAAAATTATTATAATCTTTACCAATCCATAATTTAGGATCACCTTGTAGACCTAATTCACTAAGTGCTATTTCACTAGCAGTTCGTCTCATATGTGAAGTAGGCAAATCTAAGCTACAAAACATAAAAGAAAAAATACAGTCATGCATATACTTTTAATGTTCAGGAAAACAAAAAAAGAACTACATAAATTACTTCAGAAACTTTAAAACAAATCATCAAAATATGTATTCAAAACATTGCAATACAAGCATTTAGATTGAAAACTTATATTCTACGGTGATATTTTACGCACCCATAAACCATAGTATCTGTAAAGCAACAGAACAAATATTTCTGGATAGTGCCATCATCCAACTGGTTGGTCAAACTGATTAAAAATATTGATTTTTCCAAACTAGTTGTTAGAAAATAGAAAAAAATTACAATAAAAAATAGCAGTTAATAATATAAACAACTTTTTTTAGTACTTATATAACCTAAAAAGTAGTTCTCTTTTATTCCTTAAAATGAAAAAAGTTGCTTTTCTCACAGCACTTTGAGAAAAAGGGACAGTTGTTGCTGTGTTCAATCTCTTGATATTCTACCACCAAAATTTCACATTTCTACCATAAACAGATCAATTAACTTTTTATCTAGCAAAAGTAAAATCATTTTAGAATAGGCAGTGATTGGAGGTGAACTTGTAGGCACCATTTTATACCAGAAATGAACCCTGAAGTAAAAGGTGATGCCATGCCAACTCACCTCAACCAAAATATTTCCATACACAAATATCATTCAAAATAATATTACTCACTGTATTCTTGGATCATAAAGAGTGATTCTGCAACATAAAATGGACAAAAAAGAGTGTTGAATGCTGTAAATCTGCTTGCAAATCATCCAGCAATTCGATAAAAGCATCAAGGTTTGTTAACCCTAAATGTGTGAGTACAGCATAACACACACCCTCATATCACTTATTCTATACTGGAGACGATCTAAGATATTAAATATGAAATGTTACCTCACCCTCCATACTCATTAGACTTAGTGTCAATAAATTTTTGCTTTTTCTGACTACTGAGAAAGACACTAAAAAGACATCTCTTGTTATCAGATGACAAGGTCAAGATAGCACTGCATGAATGATTCCACTACCAGCAAAAAGAATTCTTCACTCAAGAAATACACTCACTTGTTCAATACTAAGGGAAGTGTGCAAAATGCAATGGAGCACACTGAAGACCGAAATATACATTTTGCTTTTGATTAAAACAACTTTTACAAACTTTTATGACTTTGTTTGGACCACCTTTGTATTAAACTTCAGTTTGTGTCCTACTGAGTGGACCATTTTTCACCAGGAGAAATAAACTAAAGAACCAAGAGATATTGTTAAAATCACAAAACTTAAAAGACATTAATATTGCTGTATATTTCATTCAATTCCTAAACAATACCTAGTAGCATCCCAACCACTAAGTTGGAAAAATTACAAAAACAATGTAACATATTCCTTAGAAAAATTACTGATTAATCCATTTCCATTTAGATTAAATTATGGCAAGAATGCCCAACATTAGTGATAACAGTGCTAAAATAGTTGGCAAAAATATGATCTCAATTTTGAAGCCATTATTTTGGTGATGGCATTTTCAAAGCAATAAAAAATATTCCTACTATACACTTTACTCAGAAAAAGCAAATTAAAATTTTGAAGAGGCATAGTGTTGGCATAGAAATCTAGCAACTACAGTAATTAATATTTTAGTGTGCACTAATGATAAATGCAGTTTGACCATTTCATAATAGTGAATTTAGCAAAAAAAATCAATAAAATAATGCCCTAGAATATGCTTTAATCACAATATCAATAAGATAAAAAAAATTCATAGAATCATTGTACATGCAAACATCTTTCTAGCCATTATATTATACAGATAAATATGAAATCTAAAACTTTTTTTTAAGTCCACCTGACTTGACCATTAATAAAATAATGCTCAAGCAAATAGCACAATTATTTAATCAATAATTATTCCTAGACAACAATATCAGACTATCGCTGATACAGTGGGAATTGAACCTGCAACTCTCCAGATTCATGCCAGAGCATGCTACCATTACACCAAGCATTGGACAAGAAAATCTTTCCGAATAAGACCTTATAAATCTTTCATGGAGATGTGGCGAATCTGGGGCCCCAGATCTACCACATCTCAGTGAAAGATTTATATTGGCATGAATCTGGAGAGTTGGGGGTTATATTCCCGCCATGTTGGTGATAATTTTTTTCAGAAGTATTAACACTAATGTTGAAGTCTATTTCTACAGATAATCTGTGTATTTACTATGGAACAATATGAGACTTTTTCTTTTCAGTGTAGAGAAACAGAGATTCTCCATCAATATCAAATACATTCAATTGGTAGTGGATAAAAAATCTTCACTTTTTGTCAGCATTAGATATGTTATTATGTATATCATTTACTATTACAGATAACATGTTTGGCTTTAAAACAGTAATAAAACCAGTTTATGTTGGAATACTTTTATATGATGGTGGCTATAACATACCACATTGCAAAACTAAGATGTGAAAACATTTGGTGTACCTCTAAAAAAAGTATACTATAAATTTTATTTTTCAAAATCTCATTATGGTTGAAAATTCTAATATTATAAGTAATTAATTGCAAAAGTATTACATATAATCAAAGTATTATACATTGTAGTCTTGGAAAAATTAAATTTGCATTTTAAAGTGTCATCTAAAGTTATTTGCAGCCAATAATACATCAGTATTTGGATTTAAATTTTGAAACAAGCATTGAGCTATACCATTAGTATAAAATTCCCACATTTGCTCACCTCTGTTTCCAAGATTACATCCTGCCATAAACAGCTATGTAGCTGGAGTCAGCCATCTCTAGTTTAGCAAGTAGGAGAAAGAAAAAAAAAAGGTTTTTGGACTTGACCACTTTAAATAGAAATATGCATTAACTGAAATGGAAGGAGAAATGTGGTTGCATGTCTTTGCTACATTTTTTAATTACAAAATCTTGAATAAATATAATTATATTTACTCACGTATCACACCCAGCATTCAAAGAATCAAGTGATTTGTTATGAGCTCTTTTACTCAGTGATTGAAGACGCTGAAAAAAAATAATTAAAAAATTATATAAAAAAGAACTGTGACAAAAACAAGATTCTCATTCACTATATTATATACACATACATAAACTTACTCACAGCATTAACTTACAGATGAAAAATCACGTTCCATTTATCAAAATGTCATTTTCTGCATCAGGAGTGCAACAAAGTTATTCTGATTATAATGATCGGATAAGAAAATATTCCATCAACCAAATTGAAACCTATTCTGTTTTTAATGAATATACATTTTAATATTTGGCCTATTTCAGAAATAGAACTTGAGCTGCTTCATAAATGTGCTACTTAAATTTTATACATCATTGGTAATTTCATAATTCAGACACTTTTTCTCATATACAGTGTGATAGTAGAATAGGAAATTAAATCAGAGAGATGAACAAAAATTATCAGAATACAAAACAATTAACTTGACTGACCCAATATTTAGAGTCATTTTGATTATTTGATGCCTGATGTCCTGCAAGCATCATTTGACATTACAGTTTCATGACTTCAGATAAACTGCATTTTGAATACTACAAGACCACATTGAATAATTATAAAGATATCAGGTTTCATTCATACATAAATAAAAAAAACAAATAAAAAACCCTCAAGCAGCTGCTTGACACAGAGGTCTGACAGAAGCCCGTCAGTTTATATGCCACAGTAGAAGATCTGAGAGGATGGAAGGACCTCAGCAGAAAACAACACAAACATCCATGCCTTAATACTTAATTTACAAAGTAAAAGGGAGTGGAGTCATGGGACTTAACAGATGAGAGAAGAGGAAATAAAGTTTTTCTAACAAACAGTTGATGTCAAGTTAAAATTGGAGTAATTAGATTTTGGATATTGCACATGCAGCAATATAACTTTAATAATAAGCTAAGATAACCCTGTAAAATTATACTGGGAGAATTGATTAAGTTTTAACTATTGTACAGCTAAAAATCATGAATATTAAATTAATTATTTTTTTAATTGAAGTAAAGGGAATATGCTAAGTCTCAGGACTATCTTTATTGAGACATAACATATTAATAGGAAGCTTTATCTTATATTATGCTGGCTTTCAACTGTCGCTCTCACAAGAGAGAATTTCAACAAAATATTTCACAAATATGTGCATAATATGGAAAATTTCATATCAAAATGAGATTTAAACCCAGAACATACACTCACTGGTAACACTTACCATGGAAGTGTATATCTAGCCATATGTTATTAGCAATGGACCAAAAGTATAAAGTGTAATCTGAATAAAAATGATCAGTTGAAAATACTGTCATCAGGAAGGTGCGTGAAATTTTAGACTTATCCACTATTTCATTCAAATTGCAGCACTCCAGTAGCTGCTCATGGGTTTTGTTGGTGTGGTTAAGAATATGTCAGAACAAAAAAAATGGTGGAAGGTAAAAACCTATTTAAATTTTTTTAAATTACCTCTTAGGCATTATAATAATAGCTACTTGTCGCAGAGGTCTGACAGGTGCCTAGTAGTAAAATATGCCAAAGATCAGTAGGTAAGGCAGGTTTTCAACTGAAATACAACACCAAAAAAAAGCATCTATGTCTTATCAGGAACTCAAACCTATGTTGTTGTTTTTTACCCATAATCAATCATACTAACCATCCAGCCACTGGGATTGCCACATTGATTAAGTCTATAATGTTATATATCTATAAAGTTTCCAATATATAAATCTATATCTCTAAAATATCTATAAAGTTTACAAAAAAATTTATGGTCAGCATTGAATGAGAAATAAAGACCTTTGATTCACAAATCAAGAGACAAACATTGTTCCCATATATAAATATAAAAATAAAATATTAGTATTCCATTATCGAATGAATGTCTAATAGGTTCTTACATTTTCTTATATCATTTTGTTTTCATAATATAGTAAGACTGAGATCATCACATGTAACAAGATCCATGAGTACATAATTCCTTATGATCAGATATTGGATTGGGGGAGAAATAAATTCTTCCTCAAGCACTTGCTTCTCACACAGATCTGTTAAGAGTCTATCAGTAAAATATGTCATAGAGTAGATCTATGAGGAAAGCAAGACCTCAGCAGAAAAACAATACAGAAAAGAAACATCCATAACTTATCCAAGGCTTGAACTCACACCTCTTTGATCAGGCTGCCTAGGATGCTAAATCCTAGCCTTTGGATGGCGGATTGAAAAGCTATGGTGGAATAATTTTTTTGACAAATACTCAAACCAATAAAGTCACTGACAGTGTACCAGAGTCATAAATTTCATGATTAAAAACAAAATTTTGAACCTTATCCTATATACAAAATATCCTTACATAAATAGAAATAAGTCATGCTATATAATAACAAAAGAAAGAGCATACCACTCAACCCATGGCCAAATGGTTAGCATGCTTGGCTGCTGATCAAAGGGACATGGGTTTAAGCCCTGTGTAAGCATGGATGTTGGTGTTGTCTTTCTGCTGAGGTCCCATCATCCTCACAGACCTTCTACTATGGTGTATTAAACTGGCAGGCTCCTGTCAGACCTCTATAGCAAGCAGCTGCTTGAGAGGTTATTATTATTTTATTTATACAGATTTAAGATAAATAAAAAGCAAATAATTTTTTTAACAAGGGCAAAACTTTACTGCTTTTTCCATTTCAACTTCAGTTACAAAAACTTATATCATTTTTACCAATTTATTTCATAAATTCATTAAATTCAATATAATACTTTCATAATATACAAAGGTTATTTGAATGAAAACTGCAAAAGTAAAATAAAAGGCTGTTTTAACCAAAAAAAGAAAATATGAATATTAGTCTACACTACACTCAGTAAACTTCTCCAATGACAAATTAAGATGACTAGATTCCTCGAGAGAATCAGTTAATGACTAGATTCCTCAAGAGAAAAAGTTGTGTGGCTTAGTGGTGGTTGTGTAGCATATACCACCATTTTGATCATGGTGCATGAGTGGCTCACCACCAACTTGCATTCCTCATCTAATGCCCAGGAATTCAGCAAGCACACATTTTTGACACTGCAACATTTCACTAATAATGCTATATGTTGTACCAACACTGATATTTAATGTGCAATAATTTCTTCAATGATAATGCAATGATTTTCTCACACAAGGCTCCTCCACTGCCATTATGTTTTGTGGTATCAAAACATGAATGGAGCATTTCGACACATTTGATGCTTTTCTCAGATTTATTGATCCACTTGCAAAACTTGTTGATGACTACTACATCGTCCACAATACTGGTCAACATTCCAAGTTAAATTTTGGCTAGTATTATTCTTTGAGTATTCAGAAATCTAATTACAGATTGCAGCGCATGATTTTGAAGGGGCCACCATCTTTAAGACTGTTTACAAATAATGACAGTAGATACAGCCATATGTGCATTCAGTATTGCCAACAGATTAATTAATAATGTGACATGAGACTATCGTTATTTTTTGCATCTCATGCATTTTATGATGGTTTTGCAGTTCTCATTTGAATTACCTTTGTATTTCATAACAATTTTTTGCATGTGCATTTTAGGTATGATATGAATACACTAAATTTTAGTGATATGAGCCATTAAGCTTAACTACACACACTACAAAATTTATTTTGCCTTAAAATAGGATTTAAAAATTTAGGATAAATTTAAAAAGATGTAAAGAAGAGAAAAAATGTAAATATTTTACAACATATAAAGCTTGTTAACTGAAACAATATATTGTTTAACTGAAACAATGAAATTGAAATTAAAATTAGTTTCAGATCAAGTTTGTATTACCATTTCAAAATTGGAAAAAATTATTTAAAATTTCTTTATTCAGACTAATAGAAACCATTAATATTAATCAAAAGAGAATGGCAATAATTCAGAAAGCAAAGCAAACTTTGAAAATATATTTGCTGAACAAGGAAGAAGTTAGGTAGGGTTGTTTCACCTCTGAGCAGCACTTTTTTGCACACAATGGGCTAAATGGACAGGTCACTAGGCCACAAGAGCTCAGAGAAGATTGGGGGAAGGAGCCCACTGGACAGCTGTTACGAGACAGATGGTAGCTTCCCATCAAGGTCATTCAATGTGTTCTTTAACATGAATAGAGTATGGCTCTCCTGTACAGAGCAACAGATGGCAGCCTTTCCAAGCCATTGGTGTCCACTACTAACTGAAGGCTGAGGCAGGGAGTTTTGTAGAGATAAATCTCAACACTGGCATAGGTGGGACTTGAAACTGCAAATTATGATCTAGGCATGCTACTGACTGAGCAACCCCTGCCCCCAAGGAAGAAGTAACAACCAAGTTAGGGTATAGCTATGAAACAAGTATGAGAACTGGGATAAGAAAAATAGGCTGATGCTGAAATAGATATTTTACATATATTATACAAATTTAGAGTTACCAACAAATATTTAAGTTAGCATAATTTTTCATGCAGAAATTCAAGAATGCAAATTTAAATTTAATGTAAAAACTACTGGATGTTTTCTTTTTGGAAAAAATTTACACGATGTGAATAGTCTTTTAATGCGACAGCATCAATGTGTTCATGCCAAAAGAGTAAGAATAATAAAAACACTGTTCTGATACGTAACAGATTATTAAATCATTTCATTGCATGTCTGAAATTAATAATCATGAAATTACATTATTTATTTTTGGTACAAAAATTTAACTTGATATTATGAATTAGTTTTAAACTGCCATAATTCATAAATTTAAAATATATTTGTATTCATAAGTGCTCTTCACAACAGAAAACAACCAACATTCAATTTTAACTTCTTTATAGCTAAATTATATCCATAATACATAAATACTCACCACTACTGCTTGCATTACGCGTTTTGCTTTTAACTTTTTTGCTAAATATCTTTTTCTTGCATTTTCATCATTATCCAGGGCTTTACCAGCTGATAAAAACTGATTCTTTTCATGTTCATTCTCAGGTACTTCTTCAAAGTAAGCTGGTGGTGGAAGGATTTGTGAAGATGTAGGAGTAGGTTGCTGCACTGAGATGGTGATATCGTCATGTCTACCAATTGATGCATCAAAACTTGTTGAGGTTATGTGAATGGAGGGAGGTGACTGGGAAAGGAGAGAGAGGCGAGCAAATTTCCACCTCTTTGTTAGTAATTCAAATACACATTAATAGTAAGAAGGAAAAAAATGTTAGAAAAGGATGCATGAGAAAAAAAATAGATATTTTATTTGGTACCTTAGCAAAAATTCAATAAAGCCTTTTAAAAAACAGCAAATTTCCTTACCAATAAAAAAAAACATTCATTGTAATACATCAAATTTTTTCCATGAAGTTTTAAACATAGAATTAAAAAGTAAACCTAAGAGCAGAAACAGATGTCAGTTTTAAGTTTGTGCAAACACTGCTTTGTTCCCTCAAAAGAAGGCTCATATTCCAAACAATAACACAATATACATTGAAGCTCCAGTGTTTAAAAACAGCACAAAGCAACTGGCAGAGTTCACAAACCTGAGTACAAACATGGTAACCAATTATTTATGACATGTTATTAAATATTTTAATTATTCAAATGTTATCAATGTTATGAAATTTCCTTTAAATTGCAAGGCATGTATTTTACACCAAGATTACAATAATAAAGAGAATAAAATAAACAATGTTACATGCAGATAATTTTATCATTGCATATTTTCATTGAAAAATAATATATATTTCACATCGTTATGTATCCATATATGAAGCTTTTTTTCAAGCCCTTTATTTTTTAACTTTTAATATACAAACATCAGTGACATAACATGGGCTTGAAAGTTGAAGAGCAGTGACTCAGCAGTAGACCCACCTTTTATGTCATGTTAGTGGTCTTTTGGCCACCAAGATTGAAGTGCTAAGTTATTTAAAATATTTTGCTCTACTCATTTTTAAACCTTTTTCTCATTTTCATAATTCTACACTTTCATGAAAGAATATATATATATATATAATATACACTGCCTGGCCAAATTATTGTGAGCATTGTATCATGTGTGAAGTAGCATGAAACATATTGATGTATGCAAACCTTTTTCTGATGTAAGCATTCTATGTCACTACAAAGTTCTATAAGAGCCATAAAAGCATGGTGAAAGCAAAGCAAGTGAGACATAGGCAAAACGGTTGATCTGACTGATTTTTGAATGAGCCTTGTCATTGGAGCACGATGGGTAGGAGCATCCATAATGGAGGTGATGGAACTCAGTCGAAAACCATGGGACACAATATCCTAAGTGTATGGAGAATGGAAACAGTCTCAAAAACCCATCTGCCAATTGTGGCAAATACAGGAGGAAAAAGGCTTTGATAGACAGGGACAGGCATTTGTTGGCATGAACTATACAGCAAAACAGAGCTGCTACAGTTCATCAGCTGAGAGAGATTGCCACTAACAGTATTTCAAAATCCATTTCAACAAAAACTATGCACAGAGAACTGAAAACTTGGAAATTTGGGAACTGTACCATGATGTACCACAAAAATGCATATGACGAATTTGATATAATATTTGTTAAATATGTAATTTGATACATATGATGAATTGTAATATAATGAAATATTACATAGGTGTTCATAATAATTTAGCCAGGCAGTGTATATATAAAATAAATAAGAATATATATATATACATATTATATTATCAGCAATGTAGAGTGGGACTGGACATTGAGAGTTAAAATAAGACACACAGTTTTTTATATATCTAGCAACACGAAGACATTTTAGTTTTTGGCAACATGAAAGCTATTATTTGGTACATCAATTAACCCCGAGATAGTGAAAAAAAAATGTTTACTCCTTGTTAAAACTGTGAAACAAACATTTTTGAAGGCAATAATAAAAATGATGAAAGGAAACAAAGGAAATTTATTTGACAAAAATATTTCCAAAAAGATATATTTTTACCTCCCACAGAATGTTTACCACACAAAACTTAAGGTTCTATTAAGGATGCATCACTAAATAAATTACAAATTACACGTTTATGCCTTACCAATAATGAAATAGTTATTTTTTTTTCAATAGCTTTAATGAAATAAAAGTCCAACTTCAGTGTAAATATATTACTTTGCATTATATTAATCACAGATTATTTATAATTTACAAACTTTTAAGTTTCATAAGTACATTTCAATTACTATAATAAAATGTAGATAAAAATATAAAATTACAAAATATATATTGCATTAAATTCTTATACTTCATTAATTTTATCAAAGGCTTCTCTTTATACTTATTAAACAATGTGTTACTGATAACTTTTATTAATCTTAGTCTGCAGCAATATTTTTAGAATGATCACAATTAAAATTTTTTGTCCCACTCCTTTTTAACACAATTTATTAAAGTGTTATGAACTAGAACACATTATAGAGGTAAGTATTAATTTTAACAAAAGAATATAATTTGTCTGCTGGCAAACTTTTTTAAAATATTAAGATTTTCTATTACCTATTATTCAAAAAATAAATGTTATCAATTAAAATCACCTGCTTAATTTTATTTTAGGGGGACTTAGTCTAATAATCTTCCTTGATGCTTCATCTCTGAAAGATATAACAGCATTTTTACCTGTTTTTCCAGAAATGCCAGATGCTCTGCAAGTCCAATTCCTGAAATAATATCTGAAGTAGAATGAGATCTCCTCAGAAGAGGTGTGCCTTTTGGAGTTGATGAGGTTCGTAAATCAACTGATAAGGCATCTTGAGACAACTTTCTTGAAACACCCCCAAGATCTGTGAGTCTAGATATGGCAAAAGTTCCTTCTTGTAAAACATATCTCATGAAAAAGTGAATTTATGGAATAGAAATTCATTGTATACAGACTAATACAAAAAAAAAAGAGTTCTATAAACCTGGTGTCTCCCCCAGTTCCATCTCTGTGTTGCTGTGCTGTATTTGCATCCATCAATCAAATTCCCAAACCAGGGGGTGCACTTCTGCCAACAAATTCAGCCCACTCCATGATTCAGTTCAAATTGGATTCATCCACATAGGAATATCTGTCAGAAATCTGACTAATCCAACTATTCTCTCAGTGGAATTGAGTCTTTTGACTAGTTGTTGTTGTTTTACCTCTGAGCGGCACTTTTTTGCACACCATGGGCTAAATGGCCAGGTCACATGGACCCCGAAGACTTAGAGAAGGTTGGGGGAGGGGACCCACTGGAACAGCTGTTGGGAGACAGATGGTAGCCTCCCGTCAAGGCCATCCAGCGTGTTCTTTAGCGTGCACAGGGTATGGCTCTCCCGCACACGGGGCCACGGCTTAACGTCCCATCCGACGGACGGCGGCCTTTCCAAGCCCACTTTTGACTAGTACTAACATCTATTAGTAAAACATCAACTACACTTTCTCCTTTTCAGAAACTATACAATTCAATCTCCTCCTACTCTACATATCACCCTAACACTTTTTGAAATATCCCATGGGTTTCATACATCCCATTCCAACATTTTCATGTTGGGAGAAATTTCAAATTCTATGCTTGATGAATCCATGCAGTTCTTGGAATCAATCCTTGGTCCACCAGCTAGAAAGTCAACATCCTAACCACTAGACTAAATGAACTAGCACACCAGTCTAGTTAAAAACAGGATGTTAAATGTGAAATTTTCATGGTGGCACAGAATCACACCACAATGAACTTGTTGAACTCCTATATTCTGCAACTTCAGGAAAAAATATGGCCTACACATTAAGAAAGTTAGAGGAAAGGTTATAACAAATTGTTTTAGAGCACTAGTTCCCAGATTCTAATATGTACACTCTCATCAGAAGTCGCCCATTGAAAGTTCAATAACGTTAGATTGATTTTTCTCAAACTGTGAGCCACACTTTATGGGGTTATAAAGTTTTTGTCAAAGAGTCACCAGAAAGCTTCCACCCAAATTTTTATATTTAAAAATAGTTATATTCATTTCATTATACTTGTTTTCATTACACTCCTATGTTTTAATAATCTATGGTTGGGATATAGAGAAAAAGTTACACATGCATATAGAGATGTATTAATAGTTTAATAATTCAGTATTTTTTTTTTCCAATTTCAAAATAAATATCATTCATGAAAATACCGGATTGACTTCAGTAGGTTACTTAAAAATAACATATATCATCAAAAATTATGGAAAACGCATCAGAGGTTCTATTGTCCCCGCATACTTGGATGCGAGCCTATAGCCTCCCCAATGGCATCGTTTTTCGAAATGCATCATCATTTCCCTTCCAAGTCCCCAGCCTTAGCAGAAGAAGAAGAAGGTCCCTGGAGGCAAGTCAGGTCAGATAAAGAACTATCTAGAAACATCTTCAGCTGTCATGAAATCCCTCCTCACTCCTGACAAGAAATCATGCCACAAGCACATGCCTTACATGCACGTCAATCACCAATAGACTATCAACTTGAACTCATGTGACCCACCGGAGGGCATCTAACCCCCCCCCCCCATACACCACACACACACTAATCATCAGCACTGGACCTTGGTGTTAAGCGGTCAATCTCTTCTAGTTTTTGAATATGTACAAGAATGTGGGGGAGTTGTGCACAAAAGGGCAATGGCTTAGCCAGAACTAAGCTGATTTCACTGATCCAAGGAGCCACACTCCACTGCTTTGCTCTGGCCCAAACCTATTTAGCAGTCATCATAATTGTTAAAGTGAGCAGAAAGCAACAGAGAAAAGTGGCTGAATGAACTGATAGGTCCTCATTGGAGCCAAGAAAAGAACACACCACCATGCTGGTAGTGGGTGGTTGGAAACCAGGTCAGTAAAACCTTTTCTAATGTTCTCTCTCTGCTCCTGTCTCCTCCCTTCTTACCTCATTTGCACCTGAATGCACAAGCCCCTGCAAATTTGAATACTGCTTAATTATCTGTTTTTGGAAATTAATGGTGCCATTTTAAGGCTTTGTTCGGGCCATTGAGCGGCAGTGCCTGCAATTAGTGAATATGAGCCTGAGGAGGCCAATAAAGAATACTTTGTATAAAATATGAAAACTATCTGTGCATGAAATCTGATATTTTGTTTAACTGTGTTCAAAAACTGATCCTAGATGAATTAGATGAGTAGAGACTGGCTCAGGGAGAGCTCAAATCAGTTAAATCAGTCAAATATGATCCCAAGTCAAATGTTAATGAAAGAAAATTCACAATGAATGGTCCCTTAGTAGTAGTATCCCCCATTGTCCACCCCTCTCAGCTCAGCATGAAGTAGGGGTGTATGACAGTTCTCCTACTGTGGAGTGTCTAAGGGAGTAAAAAAGAGCTTCAATGAGAATGCACAAAAGAATCGCAGTTTAAAAAAGAAATATATGAACTGAAGTTTTTAATTCCATCCAACATGCAATGCCTGCAAAGTTAATTCACGATAATATTCAAAATCATTTAATGATTTTAAGAGATAAACATGTATAATAAGGATGGACTTAGTAATGAAACATGAAATGAGAAATTTCATCACTATTGGTGAGGAAGGCAGAACTGGAGAAGGTTTGAGAATGTCTGTGCTCAGTGATATATAACAGTTTCATATTTTTTTACCTTAAAGGGGCCAATCACCACCCTTCGAAGAATTTTAATAATCATAAAGTGAAAAGTAAAGGTATAATAATAATGAATAATATATATATATATATTTCACAAATTTTGAAAGCATTGTTTGGGTTGTTTTATTGCTGAGTGGCACTTTTTTTTGCACACAATGGGCTCAATGGCCAGGTCACTAGTACCCCAAGAGCCCAGAGAAGGTTGATGCAAAGGGATCCACTGGCAGCTGATAGGAACCAGATGGAGGCCTCCTATCAAAGCCATCCAGATGTTCTTTAATGTGCATAGGGTATGTCTCCCCTATACACGGGGTCATGGCTTTATGCCCCATACAATGGACGGTTTGAAAGAGAGTTTCTTAAAAGAAAACAATGGAATCAGGGAGAAAAAAATATTGTACCATCTGGGAAGAATATTTTTTAAGAAAAATACTGAAGTACTATTCTGGTCCATTCTAGTCACTCCTCCCACCCAACCCTGAAAAGGAATACAGTAAACTCTATGGAATATGACAGCTTGGGGATTGAGAGGTGTTTGATTTTGAAATTTTCAAATGAGAGGTATACCTTGAGGTTCAGCAATTTTGGAGATGCCCATTTCAATGGGCATTAAGCACTAATAATCGAACTTGTTTATAAATGTAATTATTTATTAATGACTAAAAGATGCTGCTAGTTGTTATAAATGTAAATAATAATTCAATTTGTTAAATGTACACAAATGACAATAAACAAAGTGGCAGTAAATATTGTCATGCACTGTAATGTTAATTTTTTAATAGCACATCTAGTACTCACTAGTTGGATTCACCTATTGGACTTTATCTCCGCAAAATTCCCCGCCCTGCCTACGGTCAGTAGGGGATTCTGATGGGCTTGGAAAGGCTTTGTCCATCAGATGGGATATTAAGCCGTGGTCCTGTGTGCGGGAGAGAGTCATACCCTGTACACGTTAAAGAACATGCTGGATGGCCTTTACGGGAGGCTAACATCTATCTCCCAACAGTTGTTCCAGTGAGTCCCCTCCTCAACCTTCTCTGAGCCTTCAGGGTCCATGTGACCTGGCCATTTAGCCCATGGTGTGCAAAAAATGTGCCACTCAGAGGTAAAACAATCCAATCCTATTGGACTTCATCTAGTTGATTATGAAAAAGCAAAAGGACAGTTAAAACAACATTTAGATATAGTACTAATATATTTGGTAACTGTTCTTTCTATGCCTTTATGTCACATAACATTGATGATCTGATATATTCCTGAGTAAGTTTGCTCCTTTTTCACCACTTTTTATAATTTTTAATTTTTTAAACTAAGTGTAACATGCTTTCTCTTCTGTCCTCTCTTTCTTGATTTTTACTCACCATAGTTTAAGGAAAAAGAGAAATTTTGCAATAAAATAACACAAGTGAATACTTTGGTAATGACTCACAATAATTGTTTAAATCTAACAGCACAATTGTTTGATAGTGGTAAAAAAAAGTGAAAAAATCTTAAAGGCAAAGGTGATAGTGCTGGATTGCTTTCTAATATTTCCAGACTGCAAAATGATTTTTTTAAATAAAATGTGCCAGATTTTAAAGACTTTATTGTTTTTTAAATTCACCTTTATGCATCTTTACACTGTAGAAATTTTTTTTTGAAAGTAGTAACACACCTTGAAGAAATTCTGTGTTCTTTTTTTTTCAAAATCAAAAGTGTCATTTAATCTAAAAGTGGTTGAATGTCAGTTTCAGCAGCACTGGTAAATTTGTGTTGTTTTACTTCTGAGCAGCACTTTGTTTAATTGGATAATTGCTCTTGATGATTTAATTCAACCAAATACATTGACACTTTGGTTTACCACAATACAGATTTAAGAACTTGAAATGTGAGTTGTTATTTTATCTTTGAGCAGTACTATTTTACATACATTGAGTTACAAGAATCATTAAAAAAGTTCTTGTCATGAATCTGCAGAACAAAAGCCATTGCATTTACCTCAACAAAACTTTTACTGTCCTTCACAGTACTTCCCTCCAGCAACTATGCATAGTTGCAGACATCTATGCTAATTCTGGAACGTTTGGTGGTATTTCTGTTGAGGAATACTCCACAACTCCGAAAGAATGCATTTTGCAAGGTCTTGAGCCCTTAATGAAAGCTTTCCAGCAAGTTCCTTTTACATTTTTAGAAACAATTAAAAACTGCATAGTACAAGATCAGGTGAATATATCACTTGATCTTGAATTACAGGATGGGGTAATTGTTTGATTTTTTCCTGTTTTAGAAAAGCTGTAAATTGCCAGGTTTTGTGAGCACTGGCATTGTCATTAAGAAGGAGAACCTTTGACATGTCTGTTATTGGATGCTACTCCTTCATCTCCTTAACAATGTTGGGTTGGGTTGTTTTACTTCTGAGCGGCACTTTTTTGCACACCATGGGCTAAAATGGCCAGGTCACATGGACCCCGAAGGCTCAGAGAAGGTTGGGGGAAGGGACCCACTGGAACAGCTGGTGGGAGACAGATGGTAGCCTCCCATCAAGGCCATCCAGTGTATTCTTTAACACGCACAGGGTATGGCTCTCCCACACACGAGCCACAGCTTAACGTCCCATTCGACGGACAGCGGCCTTTCCAAGCCCATCAGTGTCCCCTACTGACCGTGGGCAGGGCGGGGAATTTTGCGGAGATAAATCTCAAAGCTGACCCAGCTGGGACTCGAACCTGGGAACTACAGATTACGAGCCTGGTGCGCTACCGACTGAGCCACCCCCGCTCCAATAATTTTGGGCAAAACAATGTTGCCACAATACTGGTCATTTATAGTCATATTTTTCCAGTGTCCACAGCTACCATTCCTGGTAATCAGAAAAATTATGGACATCCTCTTCCTTGAGCAAAAGTCTTCTCAGAGGATTTGGGGACATGGTTCATCTTCTGCAACTGAAACTTAGTTGTCAATCTTTCTGGGAGTTGTATAGTAATAAAACCATGTCTCACCTATGACAATGTCTGTTAACCATGTGGAGCCACTAGGTTCAAGCATTGTCATCATCACCTTGCACAAGTCAACTCACCCTTTTTTGCTGTTCTGTCAGTTTGTAGGATACCCATTTGACACAGCTTGGAATTTTAGTGTTGATGAACAACTGTTTCCACACTGACATCTACACTTATCTGAATGGTGATGTGTGGGTTTTCCTTAACGAGTTTATGAACAGCAGTGATGGTTCTCTCGTTCATGGCCTCTTTCAGTCTTCCTACATGAGGGAGGTCTTCAAAACTCTTCTATCCTTCTCTGAATTTGCACATCCATCTCATAACAGTGTCATGTGAATAGGCATGATCCCACATATACTTGTGATAAATTGGTATGAATTTTTTTTTTGCATAGTCCCTAAGCTGCATCCTTGTGAAAATATAAATATTTCTCCATCTTTAATGGGCTCCATAGCAGCAATGCACAGATTTCATGGACCAAACTTTAAGTGTCAACAGCAAAGAGAGAAATGATGATATGGTTTGTGTTTTTAACAAGTTATATAATGATGATATGGTTTTGTTTAAACTGACACGTTTAGATAAGCTTTCAAACAAGTCATAGCTCATTAACTTTGGGGGAACAAGAGCAAATCTATATACACATCAAGAACTCCCAAAAGCTCAGAAAAGGTTCGGGAAGGTGATCCACTAGGCACCTGTTAGGAGACAAAAGGAAACCTTTTATCAAGGCCATTGAGCATGCTCTGTAATGTGCACAAGGTGTGGCTTTCCTGCACATGGGCCATAGCTTAATGTCACACCCTGCAGACAGAAGCTTTTCCAAGTACATCAGTGTTCCCTTTTGCATCATAACTCTCCACACACAAACATCATAACTCTTATAACAAGTTCAATATACTACAAAACTAAATCAAGAGTACTGCTAACTACCCAAGTTGAAATTTATTGGCAACAACTTGGGGAAAGAGAAATCATGATGACCTTATTTGGAACTTGAATAACTTAGTAGTTTTCCAACAAATTTACTACTAAAATAACTGTAAGATATATGCAAGGCAACTGCATCTTTTCCTTTAAAAATCAGAACATAATTTACATACAGTTCACTCCAATTTCAAAGCTCAAAGGAAACAAAAACACTTCAAGTTATGAAATCTGTGCTAAAAATGCACATAAGCAGTTTAAAAATTAATTACAGATACATTCATTCTAAAGTTTGCTCATACATTCCATTTAAGTTCCTTTCATATTTACTAAGTTGCATGCATAAAAAAAATTAATAAAAAAAAAACAGCCCATACAGTTATCTTCTTGTACTCTCTTGTTCTACTACTGCTTGGATGTGAGCAATAGTAGTTGCATTTTGACTATCAATATTAGGAAAAATTTCAAGGAAATTCCTAATGGTCTCCACTGCCTGTCGAGCATCTTTGGTTGAAACAAGTGGTAGTTCTAACTCATTTCCATATCAGCATCTTTGTCAGAGGCTTCACAGCTCAGCGCCACCTTCACAATTATTTTAACATCAGCCACTTCCCCACAAACAGCTCCTTCTTCGTCAATACCAACATATTTGGGAAAAACTAATCTGTTTTCAATTTTTCACAGATATCATTCTATTCTGTGATAAAATCATTGCCAGGAGAGTTACAAGTTTCATCCAGCTGGTAGTTGTCAGTGTATTTCTCATCACAGCTTTTTTAAAACAATTTGATACTTTTTTTAATATATAACAGTCAGCAATTTGCATGACTTGAAGTACATTAATTCCAATTTCATGGCCATTGTCAAAATAATAAACATTTTCTCACAACTTCCACACAACACATAATTTTAAAATTTTAAATTATCCCTTGATCTAACATCTGTAGTTTTGAAGTTGTGTTTGGTGGTAGGAACACAACTGTTATGGTATTTAAGTCTGGGATCTTATTATGTGCTTTACAATTATCCAAAAACAGAATGCCTTTCCACCATTTTACAGCTCCACTTTTGAAGCCATTTCAAGAAAAGTTCATTTGTCATCTATGTCTTTTGGTTTCTCAGGTGTGCTTTTCACAGAGTGGTTCCCTCACCATGGGCAGGAGCTTGCATCGAGGGAAGGTATTTAAGGAGGGAAATTAAAACAAAGTATATGTCTATGAGCCCCTTAAGAATTACAATCTGTAGATATAAAATAAATATAGCAGTATCAACTATGTCCAATATGAAATGTAACCATTTGATGCTGTAATTAAATTTCAAAACAGACTAAATTTTTAAAAAATGAAGATGCTGATAATTTAATTATGAGTTTACACTAAACACTGTTACCTATGATGAAAATCATCCCATCTTCCATAACAAAGGTCAATTCCACCAAGAAATGCATATGCTTGATCAATGCAAATAACTTTTTCATGATGTGCCCACAATAATGTACCACCAGTAACATGATCAGGATGGCGCAAAACCTGCGAAAAAATTTTCCTTTCTTATAAAACATTTTTACAAATAAAAAACAAATTTGAAATTTTGCTCAAAATACACCTACAAAAATTGTGCAAAAACTTTTAATGAGTATAAAAAAAAGTGCATAAATAATGTGGAGACTCAAAATTAAAAAATGAATGAAACTAAAGCAGTTAAGTTTAATTTCCAACCTGATAAGATTTCCTGATATCCTTTTGGAATAACCTACAAGAGAAAGCTTTGCTAAAGTTGCACATTTATTGAATAGGAAATGTGGTTGTACCAATGCAATAATTTACTGTTAAGTGAATTTTTTTTTTTTTTTTTTTTTTTTTTGCATATTTAAAACATTTAAAATCAATTAATTTGTTAAACATTATTTTTACTATTTTTTTAATTCAACTATCAGTATTTAAAAATCTTACATATTGAACAATAGACAATATTTCATATTCAAGATAAACTATTACATGTGATTTCATTTGGGTATTCTGTACTAGGTTTGCTTTAAATATTACACTATACAAGGTGATTAAAAACAAATGTAATCATTTTAAAAATTCCTCATAAAAAGCCTATACTTGCAAATTGAATAAATCATGCACATTTTGAAGAAAGAAATAGGAAAGTTTGTTTTATACCATGAAAATCTACAGACTGAAATTTTTACATGCTATCAAACTGAAAGATAAAGGAAAATGGTACAGTTTTTTCTGTGACTTCCAGGAATGGCTGGAGAAAAATGAAAGACTTGTTGAAAAATTAGTCTTCTCTGATGAAGCAAACTTTCACTTCAGCAGCAAAGTCAATTATGACAATGTTAGAATTTGGGGCAATGAAAATCCTATGCAAGTTTTGGAACATGTGAGAAACAACCATAAAGTGAGCTTATATGGGGTGATTTAACTATAAAATGGATACATGAAAGTTGATCCATAGTAGCATTAAACACTCACAATTTTTTTCTGGTATGTATATAGCATTTTCATAAGTGCACTCTCAAAACCTCTGTAGGATTTACTGATGCTGGTTTATTGCTTTTATATAATAAATATTTAAAAAATAGTCATATTCATTTGCAATCACAAGGTATTATGTTTTAACTAGGTGGGTTCAATCAACACTTCCTTTAAATGCCACCAAAGGTAGTCCTATCATTAATTAATGCATAGATAATCTTATTTTTCTAATTTTATTATTACTACTGGTAAACTTTTATATTTTGGAATATATATGTTAGAAAAAATATGATTAAATATACTGAATATATTTAAATACTTAGCATTCTTAGTTACTTTTATTTTTTAACCCTTCCAGTGTCCAACCTGAAAAACTGGTTTCTATCCAGAGGCCAAGCAATTTTCTCCCTATGCTTACCCAAAAAAAAATTTACTTTAAAACTTTTTTGTCAAATAACTAATGTAAGGAATTATGGCATGTTATATGCCAAATTAATCAGCAATTAATTCTGGATTTTCTGAAAATAAAGCATTTAATGAAAAAGATTTTTATTTTAATAGGACTTTTTTTAAAGTCGTGTAGTAAAAAAATACATCCGACAAACAAATAAAATTTTATTCAAAAAAACTAATATATAGAAATGAGTATTAACACACATGAATTAAAAGGCTATTTATTTCTGAATAATGAAAAAATAATTTTTTTGATTTCAAGTAAATATTTCTCTGAATTTTTTTCTTGGTACCATACTTTGAGAAAAATTCCAGGCTTTTAGCCAATTGTGCTGAGTCAGATAAACAAGTCAACTTCATATATTTTTTTTAATAACCATATACCAAATTAAACAGAATTTAATTACAAATTTTACGAAAATAAATAACAAACAAATTTACAGCATACTGATTTTAATCAGCGCTTTTCAATGTGATATGGTGAAAAAAAATATCGCACTATACAATTAAGGCTTCATTTTTGAAAACCTGATGAATAAAAAGTTAAATTATATATTTATCAAAAGGAAATTTCCTCCCGAACAATATAATATTCAACCTGAAATATTATTTTTATTTCTTTTAATGATCCTTTTCAGTATCATATATTATAAATACGACCAATGTTATACAAAATGACTTGGACTTCTCACATTCACAGGATTTTCTGAACTGGTTATGAAATAGAAAAAACACTTTCTTGGATGCTTTTTTTACTAAATACTGTGAATTTTTCCTTTGGTGTTGAAGTATGTTGATCTTGGCTAAGTGCAGAAAAGTTTGTGCATCAAAGCAAAAAAAAAAACCCCAGTATTATATCGTCTGTGTGGCACAGTCAAGGTACTAAGGTGGGGGGATTGTCTTTAAAACGATTCAGTATAAAAAACATAAAAACTCATAATTAAAAAAAAATCATATTCTTCTGGGGGGGGGGGGGTTTGAAACGTTCACAATGAGTTTAACAGAGGAGAAGCCTCCCAGAAATTGTCCTCCTACATGGCTGATTTCTGTAGTTAGGAAGTCTATTTTGCTTCCGTATCCAAGACATCCATTTTCAGAAAACGGTACAAGCTCAAAGTTTTTTTACTAAAGAAAAGGAAATAGTGAAATAAAAATTACATATAACCTAATGGGATGTTAAATAAAATATCCGCAACAACTTTTAAGCTGGCCTCCGATCTAGCATAACTTGGAAAGATTGATAAATCAGCTGATCAAAAGATCACTAACTAGCGAAGGTAAACCTACAGAAATTAATTTGCTTCCATATCCAAGACCACATTTATTTTTCAGAAAATGATACTAGATCAAAGTTTTACTGGAAAAGTAGTAAATAATAAAATAAACATTAACATATAGCCTAATGCGATGTTAAAATATCCACAGCAACAAGTTGTAGGCTGGCCATATGATATAGCATAACTATGAAAAAATTAATACTTATCGAGCGGCCAAAAAAAATCGATAATTTCCGAAAATAAATCTATTCAAATGAAAACTACGGTTTAAATATAAAAAAAGTAAATACTAACAAAGGGTATCCAATATGCTGGACTAAAACACTATGGGAGCCACTTGTAGCACATGGAATGGAGATAGCATGTGTCAGCCATCTGCCTCTTGTTTGCCTCAGTGAAGCATAGCGAATTAAATGCAGCTGCAACCAGAATTTCTAAGAAGGATGTGTTTACTTCCAGTTTCGATTTTGAAGGGGGGAAAGATGCATAGAATGCTGAGAAAAATGATAAAAATAATTTTGGGAATACTACTACTTTTTGGAATAATTTTTGGAATACTAAAATAATTTTGGGAATTTCCTAGTTAATTATAATTCCCAAATTTTGGGGTTAATATTGTTGGAAATAGGAATTATAACTCTGAAACTGACTTTTGATTAAAATTAATAGTTCGTTTTCTCCAACTTAAGTATACAACAACACTACCTACATGATATGCGTGTCTGTCAATTTCTTCTAAACACTGAAAGCAGTAGATTATTTCATATTAATTCAATCAGTGGCAATTGCACTTATATTTGGCATTAGTGCATGTGTTAGGAAAACTATTCACTAGCACTAAAATATAGACAAAATCTCCCTGATGGTATAAATTGAAAACATTCTAATGCTGTAATCCACTTCCTAATTATACCACCTAAAATTTCTTAACTAAAACTATTACTTTGCTTAAAGGTAGAGCAAACACTTGTTACTTGATTATCAGGTATTTCAATTCTAGAGATTGTAATGAATGATTTTTTGACTAATTTTTGATGATTTTTTTTTCCTAGTTAATAAATATTTATATTAAATTATGAATATTTTTTTTCAGTACAATACCCATTTCAATATAAGAATCTTGTAATGAAGAAATTAAGGAACAAATTTTATTTAAAATTATAATTACATTTTAAAGTACAATAATATACCTTTATATTTGGATGCATATTAACAAGCTGTTGTTTACTGTATAAGCTGTTGATTCCTAGAGCAAGTTCCACTTCCTTATACACCAAGACAAATATCTTCACCCCTTGTTGCTGCATGTATTAAAATATTTTAACATCACAAAAAAATTTTAGTATGAAATTAAATTATATTATTTACACAAAAAGTATAAAATTAAGAAAACAGCTCAGATAAGAGTCATTATTATTTTTACCCTTACAATACCAGGCCTGAAAAACTGAATTATACCTTAAGGTCAGGCTTTTTTTCATCTGTGTTCAGTTAAAAAAAATTAACTTTAGAACTTTTTTTACCAAATAAGGAAGGAAATAGGGCATGTTGTATACCAAATTAAACAGCATTTCATTCTGGATTTTATGAAAATACAATATTTAACAAAAAATGAGAAGTGTGTTAATTTTAATAGAACTTATTTAAAGCAGTGTAGTAAAAACCTGGTAATGCAAATAAAAATTGTAAAAACTAATGAACCATATAATATATAAATGAATAGAAAATAATTTCTTTCTGAATATTAGGGGCAAGAGATGGGTCAGTCAGTAGCACACCAGGCTTGAAAACTACAGTTGAGTCCCAACTCTGCCTGAGATTTATCTCCACTAAACCTCACCTGCCCTTGGTCAGAAAGGGTCTTGAGAAGGCCCCGATCAGATGAGATGTTAGTTACACCATGGCCCTGCTTGGCAGAGAGCCATACCCTGTGCATGTTAAAGAATGTGTTGGATGGCCTCCACAGGAGACTTCCAACAATAAACTATAAATTTTTACTTCAAACAGAAATATCACTCTTTTCTGTAATTATTTCCTCAGTGATATACTTTGAGAATTGTCCCAATTTTTTGTCAACTGTGTTCAGTCAAATAAAAAAAGTGAAATTTAGGATCAATAAATAGTAAATCAACAGGGTTACCAGTTGACTTTGAAGTCAATAAATCAATAAAGTTTGAGCAAATATAGAGGAGAAATTGTCATTAGCTGGGTGGGATTCGAACCCATAATCTCCTGATTACATGTCAGATACTCTGACCACTGAGCTACTGGCCACCAAACAATTATCCTCTATTAGTGGCTTTAAGCATTATACAATAGAGTTAGTCATTGTAAATGTATCTGACTGCAACTGAAAACTAATCTATAAGGCACTCTCCATGTTAATGCACATGACCAGCCCACATCAAACATCAAGAGGCATGTAAGGGTTCAACGTTGAAATAATAAGCAATCTAGCCTTAACTGGCATAGTGGTTAGGCAGCTAGCAACTGTTCCAGCAAAGCAAACTTTGTGTGTTCTGTTAGCTCTAACTAAGGCAGTGACTTCGGTCTTAGTAGGGCATGTCCTTGCATGAGAAGGCCTGTAAAAGCTAGGAGTAGCTTCTAGGATTCTTCTCTGTACTATATGTCGCAAATCAATCAATCAATATGTCGCAAATCAATCACAGCTATACACCTATTATTTCAACATGAACTGTTGTCATGCTGGCATTAGTCATGTCTTTTCTGTGCATTGCACACACTTATCATTCTAAATTACTGTTTTAATTCAAATATTCTTTCTAGTCATTTTTTTTTATCTTTAAAAATTTCAAATATCAAATGCTTAACAAATAACTGTGGGAATAATAATAGCTTTAAATACTGAATATTTAAATTATGCAATCTTTTTTCTCATTTATAAAAAAAGTGAATGTGTTTATATATATATATAGTATATATATGTGTGTAAATACATATATATAGCCAGCACTATCTATAAAATACTGAAAGATTCGAATAGAAAAATGCCAAGGAAAATTATTATTTCACATATTTTCATAAGTTTTTTTTTTTTCAGACAAGTAAATTTAAAAGTATACCCTCAGTGATAGTTGGATAGGATTGTTTTACATCTGAAAGGCACTTTTTTTGCATGCAATAGGCTAAATGGCAAGACACAAGAACCCCAAAAGCTAAGACGAGATTAAGGGAAGGGGACCCACTTTTCAGCTGTTAGGAGACAGATGGTAGCTTCTCATCAAGGCCATCCAGCATGTTTTTTAACATGCACAGAGTATGGCTTTTCTGTACAAGAGGCCACAGCTTAACACTCCATCCTACAGATGGCAGCCTCTCCAAGTCCATCAGTGTCCCCTACTGATTGAGGGCAGTGTGGGGAGTTTTGCAAAGATTAATCTCAACACTGGCCCAGGTGGGACTTGAACCAGGGAACTGGAAATTACGAGTCTGACATGCTACCAACTGAGCCATCCCCACCCAAACTATGATGGGAGATTGCTAGCACATATTAGTGGGGAAAAGACAGCATTAGTTTAGTGGTCTTAGAACACTTTGGTATGAATCTGGAGAGACGTGTTTGAATCCTGCATTTTGGAAAAACTAATTTATCCCACAAAACTATTAAATTTAGAATTTTTTGCCAATAACCAATTAACATCCTTATCCTCATCAAGCACACATGGGCTATAGAGGTCCAATCAGATGGTGCAATTAGTACTCAAAACGCATCTGTTCTGAGCTACAGTTGCTGCATTTGGCCACTGTGCACCAATTCTAATCAGATCCTGTTTGGCATTGCCTACCCAAGCATCTTAGGCCTAACCATCTTTCTGAGGCCTTTATGCACACTGTTCATAACCCTATTTGCTAATATAACCAAATTAAAGAGAAAGGGTGACAAAATGCACCCTTGTCAAACACCAGAAGCAATGCTAAACCAATTGCTACAAGCCTTACCAACTCTCACACACGACTCAGTGTTATTATAAAGAGCTTTCAATATGTTAACTATCTCATTTGGTATGCCATATGATCTCATAATCAACCACAAATTATGACAGTCAACAGAATCAAGTCTTTTTGAAATCTACAAAGCTAGTGACCAAAGGTTTCTGAAATGTAAACATTTCTCAAGAATCTACTTAAGTGAAAATATCTGATCAATACATCCCCTACCACTTCTGAATCCACACAGCTCATCACACAATGTCTATCAACCAAATTCTTAATTCTGTTAAGCACAATCGTGTAAAGAACTTCATCTGGAACAAAGTAGGCTGATATCCTATAGTTATCAGAAGAACTGCAATTATCTTTTTTTTTAAACTAGGGATAATAGCTGTGGTAAAATCCTTATGAACAATACCTTTATCATAAAAAAATATTCAAATATAACAAAAGAAATGCATTTAACTATAAATAACTCTGAAATAAGTCCTTCCATTTAAAAAGGTTTTTTTTTTTTTATGTTTCCTTAGGCAGCAGCCATTTGAAGTTACACAATGGTTAAATTTCAATTTAATTATTCTTTCTACTCACAAATACATATGAGGAACAATGAAAATAATTCCTGAAGTAGCAAAGTGGAAAAAAGATCACATCACTAATGTTATACTTGGAATCAATATCCCACTTATGAATCAGGAAAGCCTAAAAAATCGTCAAATTTACTTCTGGGTGGGGTTGTTTTACCTCTGAACAGCACTTTTTTTGCACACCATGGGCTAAATGGCCAGGTCACATGGACTCCGAAGGCTCAGAGAAGGTTGGGTGAGGGGACCAACTGGAACAGCCATTGGGAGACAGATGGTAGCCTCCGGTCAAGGCCATCCAGTGTGTTCTTTAATGTGCACAGGGTATGGTCTCTCTTCCACACACAGGGCCACGGTTTAACATCCCATCCACCAGACGGCGGCCTTTCCAAGTTTTTCAGTGTCCCCTACTGACCGTGGGCAGGGCGGGGAATTTTACAGAGATAAATCTCAATGCTGACCCAGCTGGGACTTGAATCTGGGAACTACAGATTACGAGCCTGGCATGCTACCGACTGAGCCACCCCTGCCCTAATTTACTACTGTAATCAATAAAAGTATTTCCAGAAAAAAACATGGTTTTCTAGATCAACTTTATCCAAAACATCCATTGCAAGATTATGCAAACACACTAAAAATCTAATAAAAAATGGAAAAAAAAAAAAGAAAATCCAACATTAAGCTATGAACTTAGTATCCATAATACTGCACACTAAGTTTCAAATCAAAACCCAACACTCATCACCATACCTATATATATCCAACCACCATCCTACCTACTTTAATACACATTTATTTTTCTTTACACCATACTAAAAATCCGTTGGCTTTCCCACCAATCATTTTTATAGCAAAATATTCAAAAATCTACAAATATTTCTAAAGCTGAAATTTCAGGGGAACAATTTTTAATACTTCATTATATTTCAAAACCAAAAGTGGAAATGGCTATTGCTTACCGCCTTCCTTTGCAATATATGATCCAATCTCCATATTTCTCCTTGGATGACAGGTCTTTTCATATAAATTTCAGGACTTAACCACCAATCTGCAATAAATATTTCTTCTTTTGCTCTTTCCAAAGCATCTGCTACAGCTTCAAAATATGTAGCACCATCTATGAACCTGAATAAAAATTAAAATTACATGCAAAGGATTATCTTTAATAATTACATATGTACTGCAAAATTAAAATATCAGCTCCCACACATACGTCAGCCTCTTCATCAAAGAAGAGGACTGGAAGCAACAGATTGACTACAATGCTGAAGCTTTGAAGACAATTCTCCATAAGTGATTCTTTTATCCCTTGCCAAAACTATATCATCCCCAATGGCTGCATTATGTACATATATTTACCTATAGCATTATAGTGAACTTTGGTGAACCCTATTTCTAGACCTATCTAAAAAGATCAAATAATAGAACAAAATGTCTTAGAAATATAAATAGGTTAGAAAAATTATTTCTTATCTTTCTTAATAAATATTCATTTTTTTTATTTACTATCATACTAAAAATAAGTTGGCTCTCTCATCAAAGTCATTTTTATAATAAAATATTTAAAAATTTCAGAAATATTTCTAAAAAGCCTCCACTATATACATTAAAAAAGCAAGAGTCAGATGAAAATTGGTAATAAAACAAATATCCTTTCCACATTTGCAAAAGATGCCCTCTACATAATTACAGCACATATCTTTAAAAATATTAAACATAAAAATCAATGTAGAAAATGTCTTGGAACAATTTTGACAGTTCAATGTCAATGGTAGTCTTTATTCAAGTAAAATTTAAGTTTTTTTTTTTTTAGGAACTGTTATTTTTCAGTAAAATTTTTACTTTTCACCTGATTAAAAGAAAATTTTCTTTTTCCCACCTTTTCCTAACAATTCTTTGAGAAATTTCCCAATCCTACGGAAAATTTCCTTCAGATTGGAAAACACTGACTGGCAGAGTTACTCCAATGCAGAAAATGGGAAACTCATGACTCAATGGTTGCATCATGTTGAAAACAAGTCAGAAATTCAAGTCAGCATGTTAAAAAATAAATTGGTTCTGGAAAAACTACCAGAAATTTAGATTTTCAAATGGGTATGATTGTACTTAAAAAAAAAAAACTCTGAAGAATTATTACACTTAAAATGTTAAAAAAAGTTTAAAATGCTGAATTTCAAATTAACAATTCTTGTAGTTCAATTAACTAATCTTTTGCCATTTTAAACAGCTCCAAATGGACTTCCATATCTCATTCATAATGCATGTCTCTATCAAGGTCAAGGAACAAAAAGGTTTAAGGCAGCCAAAGACTGCCTGACGTTTATGCTGGATGGTAATGCTTTGGAAGATTTAAAGCTAGAACTTTTCCTTATCTACTACCATGGACAGTTAAAACAATAGAGCATTACCCATTGTCTGCTATTCAAACCCAAAAGTATGAATGAAAAATGTAATCTTCCAGAAATGGTTAATCTCATAATTTGGTCCAGATGTGAAGCATTATTGTGATACTAATAACTTTGAGCACAGAACATTATTAATGCTCAACAATTCCCCTAGTATCCAGAACTTTGAATTTTACTACATGTACTACATGTGAAAATTATGACTCTTCTGCCTAACATAACTTGTTTTATTCAACCAATGGACCAACATGTCGTAGATTTCAAACTAATAGTAAATTTCAAGTAGCGTCAGATGTACCTTCAAGTAACTGATTCAGATAACTAATGGTAAAATCAGCAGTCATTTAAAACTTCTGGAAATCTTTCTGCATTATGAATGACATAGGAAATATATATCCAGGTGAAACTGGGGATGAACTGTCCAAAAACTGGAGGTTTGACATGATTCCAACAACTCAGAAGTGAAAAGTAACTTCAACAGACAATGACACTGATCATATTTCCAACCAACTAGAAATGGTCCAAGTCGATACTTACAATGTGCAGGAGCTACTAGAATCTAACCAATGAAAAATGAATGGAACTGTAATAGTAAAAATTTGCTGTAGATAATAATGAAGAGTCTATACCTGATGGTGTTGGATGTAGCAGAAAGTTAATCATAAATTTCTTAATGGATTTCAAAATAAGATTAATGATGCCATATATAACAAATGACACAAATTTTGAATGCAGTACTAAAGCACAAAGAGGAGTTCTTGACATGATATCCTGCTGCAAGGAAATGCTTTGAAAGATAAAACTTCAAATAAGGCAATCAACTTTTGATGCCTGCTCTAAGAAAAAGACTGAAAATTCATTGGAGGATGAGCCACAACTTGACTCATCCTCCAATACAATAATATTCCAGTAATCTAATAGAACCCTGAATTGAGCCCTGGTAGAACAGTATTTTGAAAATGGCTAACAAAAGTTTTAAAAATATATCATAAGTACTATACTATAATGACCCTGAATAACACTGATTCAATAGAGATCCTGTTTCCAAGAAAGCAGAATTAAACAGCATATTACGTAATGTCATTAACAGATGGATAGCAGCTGTAATATTTTTAGTTGTTCTTTTCCTCTATAACCCAATAACTGACCATTCTCAGTATAAACAACTGCTGAATTATTGTAAGGTATTCTTTGCTCACAAGAAAACTATACCAAAATTTCGTTTACAGTGTTTACTATAAAACTCAGTACCTAAAACAAATTATAGCTTTAATTTCTCATTCAAAAATGTATTTTATAGTGCAATGGATATATCAGATATATTATTTGCAATTAAAAATTAAATTACCATTGGCAATTAGTATTGTTTCTGACAGGGGCAAATGATCCATAGCGATTAGGTTGTGTAAAATCTCTACCCGTTGTTTTTGCAGTCTCAGCTAAACACAGCATCCACTCTCGTGCTTTTCTTCTTGTCCAACATCTTATCAGTAGATGCCTATTTAAATTCATTAGAAACTATTAAAACACAATGAAATGCATTTGCTAAATACCTACAACTGTTAAGTATTATAATAGTTTAAATTAACACAGTAAGCCATTTTTAATATAAAAGTTTAACTAAAAATTTTAGAAAAATTATTCCATAAAGGCTCAACAACCACTTTTTACATAGTTTATAATGTACATACCAAGGATGAAGATAGTGTTATCCATTAAAAGGAATTAATGGATGGCATTATTCATGTTGATGGGAAATTATTCTGAAGTTGGCATGCACTGGGTTGAGTATCTTATAAAAGTGCAAGAAGTAGATACTAGTCCCATTGACTGTAGTAGGTTGAAGTCAACAGATTTTATGCTTATGCTTAAATGGTTATTTAAAAAATATTTTATTATTTAATCATCAGTTGCTGGGCATTATATGAAGCAATAAGTACGATTGAAGACAGTTTGCTCAAAACAGTAACTAGACAATTACCTTGGATGTTGCATGGCAACAAACTGGTTAAACATCAGCAGTTGAAGTACCAATTAACCCTTTGACATGCACCTTAACTGGCACTCATCTGTACAAACTTTTGTAACTGTTATTGAGGTTGGTAATAATTAATTCAACTCTGGTACATCCATTCATCCCAACTCTAGATTTTAATCCTTTGGCTTACATTGACATCTCTCAGACATGAGAGGAAATGAAGCCCATTTATATACAAATGTCTCTCTGATGTTTGAGCAGCTTGTTAGTCATTTCTTCAAATATCCTCCTCTCTCTCAAAAGATGGCATGAGATATCAGATAGCATTCTGCAAATGATAGATAAGCCATTGCAGAGCATTTACAGAAATTGCTTTTGCAAATTAGTTGCAATTATCAAATGCAATTACATTACAAAAAATATACGATCTGGTTGGCTGATTAAATTTGCCAGCAAGACTACAGTGAGTGCAGGCTGCACTCACTGTGGTATGGTTGGTTTGATCATCATCTGAAGAAATTCTATAAAAAAAAAGTCATTTAGTCATCATACACAAAAAGTATGTGACCTACAATGACATCTAGAAGGTATGTCTAAATGCTTATACTTTGTGTAACTGGCCCAACTACCTGAATGGACAAATTATTATATACACCCCGATAATAATATGCAAAGCAGAAGTATTGCATCCAGTCATGTGGGATGCTGAGACTGGCAATGCCTATAAATAGAGCAGGTATCTATCATTGGAAACCAGTCATGGAAAAGTAACCACGAGTAAAGGCAGTGACATAAGTGAGTTTGACTGTGACCAGATAGTAGGTGTAAGGAAGGCTGGGTTGTTCAATCACCGCTACTGCTTAAATGTTGGGATTTCCATGTCAGACCATCACACATGTATACCAAAAATACATGAAATACAGCAAAACTTCTAACAAGTGGAAGAAATGTGGACGTAAAAGTGCAATTGACTCGAGGTGAGCGCAGATTGTCCCACATTGTTACAAGGAATTGCATGGCTACTGTGGAGCATATAACATCGAAATTGAATGAGGGCGCATGCACAAGCTTATGCACAAAGACTATCCATTGTATCATGGACAAAATAGGCTATGGCAGTCAATGTCCACATCGTGTCCCCTTGCTGACTGCAAGGCACTGAAAGACAAGGCTGCAGTTTGCAAAGGCCTATTGCAATTGGAGTGCAGAGGACTGGAACATGTCATCTGGTCTGAAGAATCATGGTTTCAACTCTATCACTCCGATGAAAGGGTGTGTATGTGGTATAAATCACACAAAATGATGGATACAGCTTGCAAGTTGGAGTCATACAGACAGGTGGAGGCGATGTAACAGTTTGGGATGCATTTACATGAGCTTCCTTGGGGCCCCCCCTCATACCCGCTTCAGACCTCTGTCACTGGCACAAGGTATGTGAACATCCTCGCTGACCATCTACACCATTTGTAATGATTCACTTTCTGAACCATGATGCCATCTTTCAACAGGACAACACCACACTGCATACTTCCCAAGTGGTCACCAATTGGCTCCAGGAGCATTCAAGTGAGTTTACCACTCAAATGGCCCCCTCGATCACCGGACCTCAACTCCATTGAGAATTTGTGGGGTGAACTGGAAAGATCTGTTTGAACTAGATAACCCCCACCAGCAACTCTGGATGCTCTATGACAGGTGATCCTTGCTTCATGGGTGGCAATACCACCTCTGTGTTTTCAACACCTCATTGGATCTTTACAGGATATCTGGCTGCTGCTGTTGTGAAGGCAAAAGGTGGAGTGACAGGTTATTAGGTGGGTGTATATAAGAGCTTGTCATTTCAGTTTAGATCACAAGCAATTACCCTTGAATGGGCTACTGTTGAATCTGTCAAATATCTTTAAGCAGGAACAATACTTTTGCTTGTCCTACAATAGTGAGTCTTTTTAAGAAAGTTTAAAATAAAGTAGATTTGAAAAGCTACTTTCATTCCACAATTGGGTTTAACCAATATTAGAACAATTCAGGGGCAGTGGGAAATGGTGGCATATTTGAAACTGATCATTAATACACAATATATCAAAGGATTACTGTATACTTGTAACAAAAAGAGTCCAGAAAAACAATAAAAAATACTGCAATGCTTACACAAGGTAATATATATTACATATATTTACTTCAAGCACTGATTAGTATAACTTTTCATATACAATATAGACTTAACTACAAGTATTTTTATGTGCTCTATCTGCAACTAAGAAAATTACCTTTATCAAAAGAAAATTTGGTAGATAATATTTCTAAAGAATCTTTCAAATATTAAAATTTGCTAATTTGATATGCTGTAATATTACTTAGCAGATCACAGATCTATTCTGGTAGCCTCCCCTTAAAGTCATCCAGTGTATTTCTTTAAACCTTTCAGTGTTCACGTCATCTGTATACATTTGGAGAATCTGAATTGAGGTGCCAAGGACATATGTATATGCTTTCAGTACAATAAAAAAAAATCCATTTTCTAAAAATAAAAATTGCTGTTGTATTATATATAACTTATAAAAATATATAATTCAGGCTTCAAAAATAATATTTTGTTTTTTAATTTGAAGCATATTTTATTTAACTACAATATAAATAATTTTGTCATTTCTTAGAAGCATTAAACGGTATTGCCAATTTGCTTGTTAGCATTCCTATTTGCTAAAGCAACCTTCTGATTTAAGCTCACAAGTTTGATTTGACAAATTTTTCCTTAAATTTTCGAAAATCTCCTAAAAATTAACAAAAAAAACTATTTTTAAAAACGATAGATTTTGGAAGTAATTACAAAATACGTACCACCATTTTCTTTTTCTGTTTCACTCTTTTCTGTCATACCTATTTCAGCATTCTATGCATCTTTCTCCCCTTCAAAATCGAAACTGGAAGTAAACACATCCTTCTTAGAAATTCTGGTTGCAGCTGCATTTAATTAGCTATGCTTCACTGAGGCAAACAAGAGGCAGATGGCTGACACATGCTATCTCCATTCCATGTGCTACAAGTGGCTCCCATAGTGTTTTAGTCCAGCATATTGGATATCCTTTGTTAGTATTTACTTTTTTTTAATATTTAAACCTTAGTTTTCATTTGAGTAGATTTATTTCTGGAAATTATCGGTTTTTTGGCCACTCGATAAGTATTAATTTTTTCGTAGTTATGCTATATCATATGGCCAGCCTACAACTTGTTGCTGTGGATATTTTAACATCGCATTAGGCTATATGTTAATTTTTATTTTATTATTTACTAATTTTCCAGTAAAACTTTGATCTAGTATCATTTTCTGAAAAATAAATGCGGTCTGGGATATGGAAGCAAATTAATTTCTGTAGCTTTACCTTCGCTAGTTAGTGATCTTTTGATCAGCTGATTTATCAATCTTTCCAAGTTATGTTAGATTGGAGACCAACTTAAAAGTTGTTGCGGATATTTTATTCAACATCCCATTAGGTTATGTAATTTTTATTTCATTATTTCCTTTTTTTTTAGTAAAAAAACTTTGAGCTTGTACCATTTTCTGAAAATGGATGTCTTGGATACAGAAGCAAAATAGACTTCCTTGCTATGAAAATCAGCAGTCATGTGGGAGGGCAATTTCGGGAAGGGATGGTGCTTTGGTGCACAAACCTTTCTGCACTTAGCCAAGATCACCGAACTTCAACACCCAAAGAAAAAATTCATAATGTTTAACAAAAAACGCAGCCAAAAAAGTTTTTTTCTATTTCATAACCAGTTTAGAAAATCCCATGAATGAAAGAAGTCCATTGCATAACACTTGCTTTGTTTAAAATATATTATACTGAAAAGAATCATTAAAAGAAATAAAAATCATATTTCAGGTTGAATATTATATAATTCTGGAGGAAATTTGCTTTCTATAAATATATAACTATTTTTATTCATCGGGTTTTCCAAAGTGAAGCCTTAATTGTATAGTGCGATCTTTTTTTTTCACCATATCACATTGAAAAAGGCTTATTAAAATCAATATGCTTGGAAATTTATTTATATTATTTATTTTTATAAAATTCATAATTAAATTCTGTTTAATTTGATATATAACATGACTTATTTTTATTGATTGTTTTTTTTTTTAATTCTAAAGTTGACTTGTTTCTTGGATTCAGCACAAATGGCTAAAAAACCTGGAATTTTCTCAAAGTATGGTACCAAGAAAAAAATTACAAAACAAGAGAAATATTTACTTAAAACCAAAAAAATTTTTTTGTTATTCAAAAATATATAGCCATTATATTTATGTGCATTGTAATCGTTTCTGTGTATTAGTTTTTTTTTTTTAATAAATTTTTATTTGCATTGCCAGATTTTACTACATGACTCTAAAAAAGTCCTATTAAAATAAAACATATCTTTTTTTGTTAAATACTTGATTTCCAGAAAATCCAGAATTAAATGCTGATTAATTTGATATACAACATGCCATGATTCCTTTCATTAGTTATTTGGCAAAAAAGTTCTAAAGTTGTTTTGGCTGAGCATAAGTGAGAAAATAGCTTGGCCTCTGGATGGAAACCTGTTTTTCAGCCTGGACAATGGAAGGGTAAGTGCACAGGGTATGGCTCCCATACACATGGCCATGGCTTTACATCCCCATCCAAGCCCATCAGTATCTCAGGGTGAGGGGTTTTGTGGAGATATATCTCAACACTGCCCCAGCTGAGATTTAAACCTGGAAACTGCAGATTACAAGCCTGGCACATCCTCGCACAAGAATTCCAGCATTATAATCTAGATATATTCTGGGTTTGCAAGAGACCAGACAAACAGGTAAAGGTCAGATACTGAAAAATAACCTTAAATTTCTTTTTTCAGGGAGAGAGGATGGAAAGCATCTTCAAGGCATAGGTTTCCTTCTCAGCAGACATTCTATTGATACTCTTCTATGATATGACTGCATTAATGAAATTTCTTACGGCTAAATTTAAAACTAGCATTAAAAGCTTGAATGTTATCTGCTGTTATGCCCCCACCAAGGATGAGGATGAGAAAGATAAGTTTTGTGGACAACTTTGGGATATTTTGAATTCTGCAAAGAAAGGAGATACTGCCCTTGTCCTAGTTTTTGTTTAGTGCTAAAGTTGGTACTGACTCAGACCTTTGGTGAGAGGTGATAAGTCCTTTTGGTATTGGCAATATTTTGGCAATGGGAAATGTATCCTACAAGTAAGTAAACTTAATGGTTTGAGAATAACTAACATTTGGTACAAAAGACTGGGGCACATATAAATACACATTATGGGTTTCACCAGATAAGTTGCATAAGAACAGAGCCAGATCTAATTGGGGGAGAGAGTCATGTTCTCTCCCCTGTGAGAATGCTAGCAATGGTAAGAGGCAAAAAAATTATTTAATTTATGAATTTTTCAGCAATTTTTTTTAAATCTCAAAGAGGGAGGGGGAAATGTTATGCTATAATGGAAATCCAGCCTCTTAGCTTACTTTTTTCCGGTCAATTAAATTTCTTCCCCCCCCCCCCTTCATTTTTTTTTTTTTTTTTGAGACCTGGGCCTGCATAAGACTGATTGATTATATATTAATTGACAGCAAATGGGCTACTTCTGTTAGAAATACCAGGTCATATAGGAGAGCTGAAATTAGACCTGACCATTACCTTGTTAAAAATGTTTTGCAACTTAAATTTAACCCTTCCAAAGTTCCTGATGATCACAGACACTGATAGAATCTGAAATGAGAGACCGAAAATGAATATAGATGTCTTTTGTACAACACATAAAATTCAATTTTAAAAAAAATAAAATTGCCATTTTAAAATTTTCTTAGATATAACTTTAAAAAAATACACAATTCAAATTTGAAAAATAATATTTTCTTTTTTCATTTGATGCATATTTTATTAAACTACAATATAAATAATTTGTTAAACCCATCTGATTGCCATTTCTCAGCAGCACTGCACAGTATTGCTGATTTGTTTGCTAGCATTCCTCTTTGCTGCAGCAACCTTCTGATTTAAGCTCACAAGTTTGATTTCAACTATTATCAACAAATCTTTCCTTAAGTTTCAAAAAAAACTCCTGAAAATAGATTAAAATTTTTTTTAAAAAAACAGAAAATTTTGAAATTACGAAGTATATACAACTATTTTTCCCCTGTTTTATACTTTTTTCTGCCATAAACCTATTTCAATATTCCCAGAATTGTTTTTATCACTTATATAATTTATCCCAGCATTCATCATGCATCTTTGCTACTCTTAAAATCAAAACTGTATGCAATAACAGCCTTCTTAGCCAGAGTAAGCAAGGCCAGAGTTGTTATGAAGCTGTGTCAGTGTCAAGTACGTCATGGCAGAGCAGGTGCAGTTCTTTGACTTTATTGTTACAGTTATTGCTCACACATGCAATCAAGTGGCTTCATAGTGGATGTTTACAGTAAGCACCCTAGGATAATGTTACCATGCATATAGTTAGTATTTATACTTTTATAATTAAAGGCATTCAGAAAAAGGGGAGACCTAAGTTGCAGTGGGCAGACAATGTCAAACAGGATCTCATTAGAATTGGTCTACTATGGCCAAATGCAGCAGAAGCTGTAGCTCAGGACAGATATGTTTGGAGAACTAAATTGCACAGTCTGGTTGGACCTCCATAGCCCTTAGCTGCTTAAGGATTTTATATATATCAATGCTCTGATGCTATTACAGAATGGTGGGTCCTTATGGAGATGTATACAAAAATTTCTCTGCACTTGAATGTTTGATTTTTGTTGACAAGGATATTTGGGACACCCTTATTTCCTATAGAAAAAGGGAACTTTGAAAAATTTCCATTACCGTGTAAGATTTGAAATCTGAAGTCCATGGTGAATACCAGTATCAACAAAGCCACATTCAACATGGAAATGTTGATCCATAAGCATGACACATCTAACACGACCATCCTTTGCCTTCATGTATGCTATCCAAGTATCTTTAATAATTAGCCACCTATAAAAAAATATGTGTGATAAACACTTTTGCATGAAAAATACTTCACATAATTCTATCATTTTTTCAAAGTTTTTTTTAGATACATGTTGAAAATTATATAACATTTTAGTGTTCATTTATTTTAGTACATCTACATTGTTTTAGCAATATATACTAAAATGTTTAGCTTATATGATAACTAATATGATAACTGTTATATTAATATCGATGGCCATAATAGTGATCACATATCTGAGGGTAAGACAAAGTAAGGTTCCCTATTTAATTTCTGGAGAAGTCAGATAATTACAATGAAGAAAATATTCAGGAAATGTTCCCACATATGTAATTTTTCTATGCAGTCTCTAGACTTATTGAGACACCTGTTGTAATGGTCTATCAGCTTATCAAAGCCCTGACAATAAAAAGATGTGTGCTACTCCTGAAGTCACTTATTAATAACTTCTTCTTTCATATCATCACCTGATGGGAAGTGTCATCCTCAGAGATACTTATTCAGCTTCATAATTAAAATCTGACAGTGGCAACTCTGGACTGTATGATGGCTAGTGAACAATTGCCCATCACCAAGTATGAAGGTCATCATGGAGTGAACAGAGTGCAGGAGGGTCTTATTGTGCATTTCCTCATGCATTGCACTGACAGGCATCCAAGCAATATACAGCCTCAAGCTCTCCAGCTATTGATGAATTTCCACAGTTGGGTCATCTGTGCCCACAGAAACTGAATTACTGCTCAGATCTCCAACTTCACATACATGTGCAATACCTTTGCCATATTCACTACAATTCTGTGCCTCACAGATGTATAACAGTGATGACTGCTGCCACTTGTTGGCACTATTTGATACTAACATGTGGTTGTGGTACAGCTCCAGATGTTTGTTAGTTTAACAGGGAACAAACTTAGAATCTTACATCCTGACTTACCCTCATATGTAGCCTGGCCTCGAATGCAATAATATACACAAATATTTTACTACAGAGTTCTTTTGCATGTTCATTATTCCAATGCACAGTGTAAATGACTGAAATTTCCAATTCTCAAACTATTCGAGCATCTTTTCACAATATTATTCTTTTAATTCATCATAAAAACAGTAGCCACCGATTATTGTGATCACTGGTTATTAGAATTAGTTACCTTTTAGAGCAAAATTTCAGAGAATCGATACAAATAATCAAAGTACACAATATTGTTATTTATTGGAATCACATTTTTGATTATGAGAATCAATATTTAACCAATTTACATATTTAAACAATGTTGGCATTTGGTAAAATATCATTTTACATCTACACCATCAAAATTTAAGAAACTAAACAATTTTAAGTTCCATTTGGTGGATTGTGGACTGCTTTCACACCACTCCTTCAGTCCATTAGAAAAATCCCTTCTTAGGTGATGTTAGGTGAACAACATATGAACAGTATTAGACAAAAAATATTCTTTGATTATAGCCTTGGGATAGTGCAGCATGTCGAAATTCCAGCAAGGAAAAATCATAATTCATTTACTGTGTGATTTGGCCACCCTGTAGATGCTATTCTTATGTTTTCATATATTAGAATTGCTACTTAACAGAATCAAAATGTGATTTTCCAAAGTGATCACAATAACTGGGGCATACTGTGTATATACAGGATGTCTCAAAATATAGGTACAAACTTTTAGGGGAGGTAGATAACATCTAAAGGAATGAGAATTGCATAGGAATCCATAACCAGAAATGTCATGGGAAAGTGGTAGCAGAGGTACAAGATCAAAGAACACAAGACAGTGATTAATGGGAAAACATTTATTGGACATAATTATTACGAATGGCGTACTAGATGATACACTTCATAATGTTACAGCAGATGCTCGAAGTTTCCACCATGAGATACGATGCATGCGTGAGACCAACAGAGCATTGATTGCCGAACATGGTCGAACACACCTGGAGTTTCTTTGATAGTAGCAGCAGTGCAGACGAGCTATGCCATGAGATCCATGTCAGACTCCGCAGGTGATTCATACACGGTAGTTTTGAGGGCCCCCCCACAGAAAGAAATCAATGCTCGTTAAATCAGGTGAGCGTGGGGGCCAGGCAACTGGTCCAGCACGCTCAATCCATCATTGCCCAAAAGACATGTTCAAATGCACACGAACACACCTTCCATAATGGGGAGGTACCCCCATCATGTTGAAACCACATGTTGTGTCTAATATTTGCTGGAACATGGGCAAGTAAATCTGGTAGAACCTGTTCCAGAAAGATCAGATACTTCGCGAAGGTCATGCGGGATGGTAAAAGGTATGGCCCAACTAAGCAGTTGCTGACCAAACCTGCCCACACATTTACTGCGAAACAATGTTGTGCCACATGGGTGCGCACACCGTGGGGGTTCTCGTGAGCCCACAAATGTGCATTGTACTGATTGAATACGCCATCCCGAGTGAAACTGGCCTCATCAGTAAACAAAACATAAGCTGGGAAATTCACATCTTGGGCACTTTCTTGGAGATACCACTGCACAAAACGCACACGTGCAGGATGATCTGCGGGGAGAAGTAACTGAACCTTTTGGAGATGAAAGGGGTGTAAGGACTCGCCATGCAAAATACGCTGTACACTGCAACGAGACACTCCTAAGGCAGAGGCAATGGACCGTGTACTGGTACTAGGATTAGTCTCCATGGCATCCAACACACTTTCCTCCATGGCAGGAGTACACATCGATCGTGGCCTGCCCTCACTTCTGCTACCTCTTAATAACAAATAATCGCAAAATTTTTGATGTGCATGCGCAAACAGTGGCCCAGTACATGTCTATGTGGGAAGCGTTCTTGATATATTCGTTGAGCGGCTCATCCATTGCTTTCAGCTATTCCATACACTAAGTGCATGTCTGCCAGCTCCCTGTTCGAATACCTTTGCATGCTCTTCGTAAGCCGACTACCACTCAAATGAGGAAATCAGAAATTTCCCCTCTAGCGTACTGATGAACAGTGCCGCCTATTGACTTACGGTGACGTTTCTGGTTATGGGTTCCTATGCAATTCTCATTCCTTTAGTTAGATGTTATCTACCTCCCCTAAAAGTTTGTACCTATATTTTTGAGATACCCTGTATATATATATATATAATGTTTTTGTAAAAAAATACTTATATTTAAAATGTATGTTTTGTCAAATAATTAGGTAATAAATGCAAATGTGTGTTCAAAATGTCAAGAATGCTAAAGGTTTCCTTGTTATGATGGTGTAGGGTATTAAATGGTGGCACAAGTATTACATGTAATGTTTTTAAAACCAAATCTCCAAATTGTAAGATTGGTATAGGTGGACCAATCTTGTGAGACCCAAAAAGTTCCAATTTGACATCAATAGACTTCAAATGGGGGGGGGGGGGATATTATTTTAAAATAATATCATTTATTTGAAAAAAAATTACTAATGTACAGCATTTAAAAGGAATAATCTTTACAGTACTTGCAAGTGTTACACCATACATGCTGTCCATAGTAAATACACAGATTACCTGTAGATAGATATAGAATTAAATAATTATGTGGCAAAAAATTATTGCCAATGGTGTGTGATTCGAACCCATGAATCTCCACTCTGGCATGTATCTGGATAGTTGTGGGTTTTAATTCCACACCATAAGAAATAATTTTTTCCACATAATTATACATGCCAAGTCTAGTAAGTTGAACACCACACCATCAATAGCACCCATACTGAAGACTGTTAAACACAAAAAAACTTGGAAAGTATTTTGATATTTTGAACACATAACTTTTGTTATTTAATTAACAAAATATAACACTTTCGAACAATATGGATATCCTTTTATATAATGAACCTGTATTTATTTAAAATTTCCATAACTTTTGTTGAAAGAACAGAAATTTTCACTTTTAATATGGCTGTAATAACAATTAGTCAAACTGTAATGCAAATATGACATAAATGAATGCATAAAATCAATGATACATTTTATTTTTCAAGTGTTTATTTATATAACATCAATTATATAAACATTTAAAAAAATAAGCAAGTAAAAAATTTTGAGTTTTTGGAAAATGCCCTAAGCATTCAAATTTATAAAAGTTTAAAACCATCAATTAATTATAAATGATAAAAATGTTGACTGTTCAAAGAGTGTGCAAACAGTAGCATGCAGAATCATGACATTAGGTTACTAGGGTTGAATCACTGTGAGAGTATTTTTCTCTGTTGTCCATTTCCTAATCTCAAAAGAGAACACCACAAGGGTTGTTTACTTCTGAACAGTATTTTTTTGCACACATTGGGCTAAATTAAATGGCCAGTCACAAAGACCCTGAAGGCTCAGAGCAGGTTGGGGGGAGGGGATCCACTGGACAGCTGTTGGGAGACAGATGGTAGCCTCCTGTCAAGGCCATCCAAGCATGTTCTTTAATGTGCACAGGGAATGACTCTCCCATATGCAGGGCCACAGCTGAACATCCCATCTAACAAACAGTGACCTTTCCAAGCCCATCAGTGTCCCCTACTGACTGAGGGAAGGGTGGGGAGTTTCATGGAGATAAATCTCAATGTTGGCCCAGGCAGGACTCGAACCTGGGAACTTCAGATTACAAGCCTGGTGCACTACCGACTGAGCCACCCCTGCCCAAAACACCACTAGAATTTGCAAGGATGTCATATATTAGATTACTAATTGTGGTTGAAAATTAGACTCACAGCTATAAATTATACAATTTAATATACATGATATTAGCTGTAATTACAAAATTAAAACTCTTGAGGAGTGCTTAGGTAGATCATATAGAAAAAGTAGAGCATCAATTACCACCTAGTGGAATCTGCTTATTGCTTCTACACTTACTGTGTATTGTATGGTAAGTGTAGAAGTAATAAGCAGATTCCACTAGGTGGTAATCAATGCTCTACTTTTTCTATATGAGCCACTTAAGCTCTCCTCAAGAGTTTTAATTTTGTAATTACAGCTAATATAGTGTATATTAAATTGCACTAGCTATAGCCCTGAGTTCTAGAAATCCATACCCTGTGCTCATTAATATATTTACTGCTGCACTGATAACCATACTTGGAAAACCAGTGGGACAAGGAACAGCCTCACACACAGATAACTTTAACCTCAATCCAGGTACCATTGGGGTAAGGGGGAACATAGCTGGTGCTGACTCTTTCAGGTGAAGTTTCTGTTGATACTTGATAATGCACACACAACCATGTAACACCTATTTGAGCAACATAACACGTATCAAGCAGCAGTGAATGTGGTAAAAAGCACCTAAGGTTACCCTGAATATCATCTGACCCTAAGAGCTGTATGATATGTTTCCTTCTCACCTTGATGAGAATTTTGAGGTTCCTGTAATGTGGCCATTAAGTCCATTGTGCTGCAAAAAAAAGAGTGTTGTTAAGTTTCTAAAAAGCCCATCAGCCTCTTTCAACTGCCTATAGAGAATTTTGCTGCTGTTTTTTTTTGCTACATAAATAACACATTTCTTTATTTAAATTATAGCAAATATTTTCAACTTTAGATCCATGGTTTTTATTTTGAACCATTTGATCTGCCTTTATTATCACATGTTAATAATTTAACACACATGTTAATAATCTGAAATTGTTGAAATAAACAGAAAGTTAAATAATACTGAATTTTGTTTAGCTTCAAAAACATAAAATTGCAGAATATTTTATACAAACCTCCATGTCCATCTACCACACCAATCAATGACGGCTCTCCTCAGCCGAAAGCACCCAGTGGATAAATGATGACCACCAGATCTCTTTTGAATAACTGCTTCATTTCTCTTAGCACCCAGCCCGTGAACAAATGAGAGAGGACTTATTTCCAAAAACTGCATCTAGAAGTACAAAAATATATTTAACATTTTTTATCAGTAGTGGCATTCAAAAGTGTGGGTAGAGGGAGGAGGGTACAGTAAACCCTCGCTAGTCCCAATACAGCTAATCTGGATGTCGGCGAATCCAGATTGATGGACAGAAATTATTGTTCAGCATGTTCAACAAACATGTTTCATTTGGAGTGTTTTGTGTTGTTGTTGCCTCCATGATGAACTGACATTATTGCTTATAATGCATCATTTATGCTCTGCTATTTAAGGTATTTTTTTATTATGAGTCTTAAACAGTTGAAAAGTGGTATAAAAGGAAAACATGCTCTTTTAACTATCATTAACAAGTTGAAAGTCATAGAACATCTTGAAAAAAGGTGTTTCTGAAAGAATGCTATTTTCAACTGGGCCAGTGCATAGAGACATTAAAATGGAAACTTTAATCAATGGCTGGAAAAACTCTTGAAAGGCACAGATGGCAACTTTGAAGGATTTGAGCTAGAGGACTTTCAGACTATGCTCAGAGAAATTGGAAAGACTGAAACCCACAAGAAAATGTCCAATATTGGCTTGAACTGAATGAAGGAGACACTGGATTTCAGCAGCCAACAGAGGAAGAAATTGCTGCTGATGTTGCTAAGGCTTCTACTATGGAAGAGGGGTCAGGTAATGAAGAACTGTGAGCTAATATCAGGTAATGAAGAACTAGATGAACCAAAATAATCTATAATTAAGAAGAAACTTATCAGCACTGCAAGAGATGACATTGATGCAACAATCAGTTATGTGGGTTCTTCATCAAATCAAGAGCTGCAGACCTATTATGACCTTGGTTTGAGCCCCAGAAAAGGCATGGATGTCTATGTTGTTTTTCAGCTGAGGTCCAGCCTTCCTCACAGACCTTCTACTATGGCATATAAACTGACAAGCTCCTGTCAGACCTCTGTAGCAAGCAGCTACTTGAGGGAATATTTATCATTTTTTTTCATTTCTGAGAACTTAAGAGCTGTGAAGAAGATCATAATTAAAGAACAGCAGCAGAGGTCTGTTCAGACAAAGCTTAACAGTTTCTTCAAGCCTCCATTAATACACTCAAGAACAGTTGCTACTTCTCATTCAAGCTTGGACAGTTTTTCAGATCTGTGTAACATTATTCTTGAACTATCTTTGAATATTTTTGAGTCATCTGTTGATGAATAAATAAATGTGCTGTGCTTTTTATTTTTTTAAATAAAGACTTGAAACTACAAAGTATGATTTTTTTTAAAGACTCAAATTACAATGTTTGTTTGAGATAGAAACTCAATATTATAGAGAAAGTGACTCTACATTTATATACATATTTAATTATAAAATTAGTACTATATCACTAAATTTTCTTTTGTGTTCTAGGCTTTTTATCTTGTAGGGCCATCTTCTATTTCACTAATTCATACCTTCCCTTCCCCAATACATCCAGATTAATGAGGGTTTACTGTATTTCAATTATTTAAAAATTATTTGCACTATTTTCTCAGTAAGTATATTGTTATTTAGGAGGTTATACTTCTTTATTTTTAAGGTTTCTTCATTTTTGCTGACTGCTACTTGCAGCTAGGTACAAAAATATGGCAAACTATCAATATGAAATTTCTAATCTATTGATGTGCTTTTAAATTTTCTACTGATCTCACAAATATACTGCCACATATTTAAACTTGTATTGGTAAATTTTAATGACTTTACAATGATGAACTTGCAGTAATATCTTGTGAATTGAATCCTATGAATGACATTCTGTAGTGTTCAAAACATTTAGGATGTATTTTACTGTATAAAATTAAACAATATTATGCAAACTTTGGTGAGATAAGCACATACATATATAATCATCAAGTAGAAATGGGCTAGGAAATTCCAAGATAACTAAATGTGATATTTAGTTATCTCTAAAAATCTATCCTGAGCTATTGTTGTTGCACTTCAAAGCCACAGGCTAATTCTAACAAGATCCTGTTTGACATTATCCACCCATCTCATTCTAGGTATCCATCTTTTTCTGAGGCCTTTTAGGTATACTGTTCATATTTCTATTCACTAATCTGTAGTGCTGTATGCAGCCAACATGGTCAAACCAACACAGTCTCCCTGAATACAAGAGACTGATTAATAGTGATTGCTAAATCCATCTGACCTCATCACAATTTACACAGGTCAAACCACCATTCTGAAATCATTAAGTTTACTTACCTTTTGGAGATGATTTCCATTGTTACCGCAACTGCCAATACCAAAAGGACATATCACTCCTGCCAAAGGTCATATAAACTGCTAATAAAACAACATCCAACTGTTCAGGCATCACAACCCACACAAATGTCAATTTGGTGTGTTGACCATTCAGCTTCTGACAGCCCAATGATCTCAGCCCTTTCAAATTCCATCAATTGTATTGTGATGGTTTACCCATTCACTTTTACTTTATTTATGTTGTAATTATTATTTTAGGGCTTTTTATTTAATTTGAATAATCATTCTCCCCACCCATCTGTCAGGAGAGTGCCAATTATGCAACTCTGTCTTTTGATTGACAGCCACTAAATGTGTGCAAGACACATCCACTTACATCTTCTAGAGTGCATTCATCATATGCAAATGTAGCTTCCCTAGTGTGATATGATGCATCACAGTTTTACAAGCCAAGAGTGTATGTTTAAGTGACATTAAGTCACTAAGTTAGTTGCTCAGTGAGGAGCAAACTGAGAGCTGGCAATGTTAGTGTCACAGAGGTAGATGGAGGTGAGAGGTTAATTGAAGTAGTTGCTCAGCTGCTAGTGTTAGTAGTAGTTGATACTTTTAGCAAAATGAGAGATATTTGATTGTAGAGTTTGTCTTTGCTTTTTAGTGCAACTTGTTTTTTGGTGAGTCAGATTTAAATAAATATTTAATTTTACAAAATTTGTATTTTGAATTTCTTGTTTTTACTCTTGAGCAGAGTTTGTTTAAATATTTGATTAAAGTTAGATTGTCCCAAAATAAATTTAAGTTTTTCTTTTTTTCTAATGCATTTAAAAAAGAACCCTTGTTAAACTTATTGGCAAGATTAATTGCCTGGCACCCAAGAATTTCAGCTATCCAGCAAAGTAAAGTCAGCATACTTTGGAGCATTACACAGTGTATAAATGTTGCATATTTTGCAGGTCATTCATTTAGCATTTTGTTTGCCCATTGATATTTACCCTCATTTTATAGCCCCTTCAGTTTTCCAAGTCAGAATGGTACCAAACATGTTATTGGATGTTCTCTGTATAATCTGATTGACATGCAAATTGTTTACATCTATAAACATCCCAACTCTGCATGCAAATTATCAGGTAAATCCATCCTTTCTTTATAGGTGGAGAAAATTTCAATGATCAGCATAATTTACACTGGTTTTTATTTTCAAGCATTTGTTGTAAACTGACAAAAAAACATTTAAGTTGTTTACATTAATTACATTTCAGCTGTTTCATTCAGCAGATTTACAAAAAAAACTTGCATGGAGTTCTTTGTGGGCACAAGACCATTAATTATTAATTCACTTCCAATCAGACCAAATTTTTTCATTTTTTTGAATTTTGTCGTTTAATAGGCTCAGAGGTGAAGACAAAAAAAATTAGCACATAGTTTTATATTGCATGCTTCACATTTTTCATTAGTTCACTATTTTTTTAACATTTCTTTTGAGAATTTTTTTTTCCTTTTGATTTACTTTCTTTTGCCTTTTCCAAATCTTTTTTAAGCATCATAAAATTTTTCTTGTGGGCCACCATTTGAGTAGCCCTGCCTACATAATCAATCATCTGAACAACCTTATTCTAAACCCTAAAAAAGTATTTCATAGTATTTTTTCTTTTTTCTTTTCTTTTTTTTTTTTTTTTGAGGGGGGGGGGGGTAATAAAATTTCTCTGGACATATCTATGCATATTTTATAATTATGTAAATATTAAAACAGAAAAAGCATAACTGATGTCTACTTTTTTTTTCTAGAGAAATATTTTACATTTAAAACAAAAATGTAAATGGTTACCATTTCATGATGACTTCTGTAGAGAGGAATTCGGAGAACATTCCTCAAATAATCCTCAAGCTGTTGCTAGAAGTATAGATAAAATTACTTCAAAAATTAGCATTTATAGATATATTATTGATTTTTTTTAGGGAACATGATTCAAGTTAGAGGAAGTAAAAATTTCAAGGACAATCTTTGGGTTAAAAAACTAAATACTTTCAGTCAAGTTGCTATTTTATCATTTCTTTTAAACCTCAATAACACTTTTTTGTTTCAAATGTGCAGAAAAAAAAACAGGTTATATGAATTACAAACATAGATTTAATGTTCATAAGAACTTTAAAGACAATTTTTGCGCATTTTTTTGCATATGCTTGCAAAACTAAATAGAAGTATTTTATCAAATTCTTGAGCTTTACTCCTATCAAAATTTACAGGATGCTCGGTTGTTTTATCCATGAATAATACTTTTCTGTTTCACAATTGGCCAGGTTACAAGGCCTCCATGGTTCAGGATAGAACTGAGGAAATGAACTCACTGGATAGCTTATAGGAGATATTTGGGAGCCTAGTCTCAAAGGACATTTAGTATGTCTTCATCATAATTAGCCTCTCCTCATCATAAGGTCAGAATTTAGAATTCCAAAAAATGGAGGCTTTTCCATAGAGAAGCAGAGAAAATCTCAATAGTGTACAGTTAGGACCCAAACTACTAATCTGAAATTACAAGCCTGAAAACAGATAATAATACACTACCCTACAAAATATTAGGAAATTTCCATGTTATATCAATGGAAATCTAAATTCAAAAATCTGCAACTTCTAAGATATGGACCTCTATAAAATATCCATCTCTGAGCAGTACTTTTTTGCACACAATGGACTAAATGGCCAGGTTACAAGACCCCAAGGGTTCAGAGAAGGTTGGGTGGAGGACACCCACTGATAGCTGTTAGGAGGCATAGCAGCCTCCCATCTAGGTCATCCAGTGTGTTCTTTAACATGCTTTTAAAATATGCATTTAACAGAAAAGGTGACTGAAGATAAAGATCATAATCAAATCCACTTATTTGAAGAGTTATGAAAGCTAGAATATTTCACGACACTAATGCATTATAAGACTTAATACCATGAATACACAAAATAAAGAAGCAGGATTTGGTAGGACGGTTGGGAGAAATTTCACTTCTGGCAAGCAGGGCCATCTCTAGCTGATTTCACATTTGGAGCAAGCAAGGGATGCTGTTCATACCCTGGGCAAAAAATATGCGTTACACCCAGGTCTCCACTATGAAAATGTTCATTATACGAACCTTCACTTACATGAACATGAAGGATTTGTACCTTAAGATTCACTATGCTAATGCCCAATTCATTAGCATAGTTCATAACTTTCTACTTCGCAAGAGTATGAAAAATTCTCCTCTCTCCTCAGCAAGGAGAGAGAGAAGAGGAAGACAATGAGAGTAAGAAAATGGAACAGAAAATTCTTGACATGAATATTCTTAAGCAAATGTTTGAACTGCAATATGGTTTAATGTCTGTGATTGAAGAATATGACAACAACTTTGAATGTGCACTAAAGGCAAAACTGATGCTCAATGAATTAATGGAACCATATAAGTTTCTCAGTGAAAAAAGCAGAAGGAAGCAAAACAGTCCATTAGCTATGAATTTTTTTCAGAGAAAACCAAAAGACATAAGTTCTGAACTTGAACCCTTACCCTCCATGTCTTGTTGTTTCTCCTTGAAAGGGAGTTGCCATGGAGAAAGAGACTGCAGTCATTGAAAATGACATTGAAGAAATGGAAACTGAAGCTGCAGACTATGCTGATTTGTTGTCCTCTGTTGACTAGAGTTCATCTTATCCTTCATTACCATTGCTGTCACCACAAAATTGACTTACAAATATTACCCTCTTTCTGCCTCATCAACTCTTCATGGGGCACAACCTTCTTTAACAAGTATAAGTGGATTGATTAATTGTTTGACCTGTTTTACATTGCTTGTTTGACTTGTTTGTTTATTAAATAGTGTAGTGATGTTTATGATTTTATTATTTATAGGTAATGCAGTGGAATATTTTCCGACAAGAATGAAAATTGTTCTATGCTTACATATACACATGCTGTCTTCCACAAAACACTTAACATGATATTTATATTATTCATCATGTTTTATATATTCATTTAACTTCAAGAATGCTTTTTTTTATGATAAATATATTGCAAAATTGCATTATAATAATGTTATTTAGGTTTTATATCATTTTGGGGTGAACCTGCTCTGGGGTCAGGAATTTATTAGAATTTTCCCCATAAGAAATAATGGAAGTGTTCAGATTGCTATAAGAATGTTCACCTTACAAACCATTTTTCAGGAGTGAATAGATTCATAAAGTGTGACCTGGATGTATTACATTACTGAATAGTTACATTTTGCAGATAGTAACAAAAATTTACTATGCAATATTTTGAAACTGCCTACTTTGGAGACATGAATACAAAAAAAAAACCACGTTTCATTGCATATAGGCAGATGTCCCTTTATGATTCTGCCTTGGACAGCCTACTGGTAAGATTTAAAAACAAATCCACACATCTCATTATAAGCTAATACATTTTCAAATAAGTCTTCTATGATCTCTTAATAAGTTTTTAAAAATTTTGCCACTTTGCAACTCTGACTGTGCATCTTTTTTGAGCTTTATCTTACTTAGAAGTTCAAATCCATTTGTCCAATTGTGGAATGTATTAAGCATGTCTTGGATTCAGACAGTTACCATGCCCCCTCCCCTATTCTGCTCTAATAGTCATTAGTAAGCTATGTCATAGCTTAGGTTATCTTTCCATTGATGCTATGATAACACTAACGTAATGTTTTGTTTCTAAACAATCAACCAGTATCAAGGTAATATTTATTCTGTTTCCAATTTTGTATAACTGGCATAAATTTAGAAATAGATTAATTGTTTGTTTTAACTAGCATAAATTTAGATGTCTGTTGAAAACCTACCATGTCTTTCAACAAATGTCTACAACAGTGTAGTTTTCATTATACAGCAAACTCCTGTTATCCCATATTAATGGGGAATGGGGGTTTCCAGTTGTACAAGAAATATTTTTATAGGAATCAAATACAGTAGGTACAATCTTGCATTCAGCCTTACTTGAAATAAAAATGCAATTAAAAACAAATGATAACAAAAATGAAGTATAATGTCATTAATGCAAATGTAAATACCTAAAATATAATAAGTGCCTTTTATAAGTAATTTCACATTTAATGAATTTCTAAATTCGTGCACTTAACAAAATCTTTGGGGACTGCTTCATTGAAAATCACCATGAAAAGAGTTATGATTTTGCCCATCAGATAGTGCTGACTACATGTAGTACCACATTTTTGTAATAACAGTGTGAAAGGGAATTTCTGAAAGGTGAAGTTGGTATAAAAGAAAACACAAGTAAAAAAAAATACTATCCGAGAAACATGAATAGCGAACTAAGCTAAATTTTAACTGTGAAAGATTTCCAATACACAGAACATGATCACAAATTCAACTACCTGCTACTTCAATGGCCTTAATGAAACTAGCATGCATACACATTAATATAACAATGGATGAAAACATCAGCACCAGTGGCATCTGGGAGAACTACGACATGCATTGAAATTTGCCATACCAAGTTCAATTTCAAATTTATGCCAGTTGCATGAGAATTCCAGATGTTTGGGTACCAAATAACAAAGAGTTTATTTTATTACATTATTTGCACTGTTTTACTTTTTTTACCCCTATGCTATTTCAAGGGTTCAAAATATTATAATATTTATATAAATACCAAAATATTCTATACTTCACTTCATCCATACACCACTAATCCATCACTACTGCAAAGTTTCTCCTAACTTTTTAAGCACAAAAGAACAATTTGGGTAATACTGTTCTATAATGAATTAGAATAAAAAAAACTTACTACACTTCAAAATTTCCTTACAAATAGTTCTGTGTTTAAAAATTTTATAATATAAAGTTTACAATGAGCATTAGATCAATATTATTAAAACAATTCTTTGTTTTTGCCATATATATCAACTTACAGATCTTCTCTGAACTCTATCATGAGGGAGTAAAGCATCTGGTCTTCTTGGAAACCTTGGCAATCTTCTTCTTTCAACTTTACGGCAACTTTTCCTTCGTTCTTTATGCCTACACATTATTACATTAATATTCATTACTACTTTCTTTATGACTACTTCATCATTATTAATCATTAATTTTTTTATGATTTCTCATTGATAAGTTAGGATTTTTTTCAAAATCTGATAGATACACAAACTTTTTTTAAAATATAAATTCTTTTTACCTCTGAGTGGCACTTTTTGCTGACCAGTGGACAAAAAAATTAGCCAGATCATGAAGCTATAAAAAAGCATAGAAATGTGACTTACGGATAGGTATTAAGGACAAACTAGAATCCCTCATTAAGGTAATCAAGTGTGATCTTTTAACATGCACAGACCCAATCTCTATAGAGACCATGGTTTAACACATCAGCTACCCATCTGAATATGATATTGGTTCTGCACAGATCCATACTCAGAGAGAATCTCCTGTACATGCATCATGATCTGTCAATACATAAAAATTCTCTACAAATATACATATTGAAATAGTGGAAAAAAATATATGTACATTGAAGAAGATAAAAGTACTATGAATAGCCATCTAGATTAGAGGCTTATGTTAACTTGAAATGAGCCTATGAGACTGTCTTGACAACCTGAGATGACACATGCTCAGTTAACTGGACACAGGCCTTTTTTTCTGGCCATTTGATATCAAGTTGGGTTGCTTTATTTCTGAGTTGTGCTTTTTTGCCCATATATTACATAAGTGCAATATATACATAAATATACAAGTGGCCAAGTCACAAGGACCACAAGAGCTCAGAGGTTTGGGAGAAAGGAGTCAATGTACAGTTGTTAAGAAACATTAAAACATACTGGATGCCCTCTCATCAAGGCCATCCAGTGTATGCTTTCCTGAACATAGGCCACAGTTTAATATCCTACTGATGACTAGTTAATTATACATTGATAATTATACATTGATAGTCAAATATTGTTCCTTTTGCTTTGAAGACAAAATGCAGAGAAAGAGCGAAAATATCCAAGTTGGCAAAGTTGCATACAAATCTACAAATTTCCATTACAAGCCTAATATGGCTTCCTACTAAACTTGCAATTTCCAACCATTTTACTGAAATTCTCATGTCATGAAAAAAAAAATCTGTCTATATGAATCAAAAATTACTACAAAAAGGCAAATAATTTAAATTTGGAACTATTCTTACAAAACTTAAGTAGAAATTAAAGAATTTAAAAATTAAAAATAACTGGTTTATAATGAGATGAGTTATTAATGTTTTCTTACCTTCTTGTTGGTAATGGTATAGAGAGAGCAGCTCTAAAAAGTCTTAATTGTTGGTGAAGTTGCTGAAAATGTTTATATCGCTTTTTAATAATCCACTGATAATGACCATGTTGAAGCTGAATCACATACCTTCAAAATTAAAAGATAAAAATGCTTATATACCCATAAGTTTGCATTTAGTAAGAACTTGAAATGTAACCTTTAAAACAGATTGTCATATTTTAAAATAAAAGCCATATTTACTACCAATAAAATAAAAATATTTACTTTTTTTACTAAAATTTTAAATATTTAAACTTATTATTTTTATTGAAGGATTTTATGGAAGAATAGCACTACATTGTTTTTTTAGCAAAAGGATTTTGGGGAAGCATAAACCTACAATCTCTTTCAAAATATGTCTAAAGTAATGTGGTTTTCATTACATCACATTACTTAGATTGTTTAACTTTTTTTACAACTGTGCTATTTCCAGAGTTCAAAAATATTAATATATTTATATAAATACCAAAATATTCTGTATGGCATTTATTAAAATGTCAAAAATAGGATAAATTATTTTTCTCTGTGCATAAATGATCTGCAGTGGTATTAAATAATTAAGCTCAGTTCTCAACATACTTGTATCAGTAACCATCACAAATTAAAATTTTAAGTTACACTTTGCTATATTAAAACATTTAAGTAAAGAACAAATTAATTAAATGAACTGTTCAGTCATGCACATTTACTGATTCATCTTAAGTACTATGTATACTTTGAATTAATACACTCAGGCATCTTTAGTCTGATAATCCATGGTGTAGGAAACATCCATGATTCAGTACTATTCAAGAAATTTAAATTTTTCTCCATAAATTACTATTCTAATTTTGGTGAGAAGAGCAACACCAATAGGCTTGGAATGCCAGTCTGTCAGATGGGATGCTCAGCCATAGCCCCATGTGCAGAAGAATCATACCTTGTGCATATTAAAGAACATACTGGATGGCCTTGATGGGAGACTTCCATCTGTCTCCTAACAACTATTCAGTGGATCCCCTTCACCCACATTCTCTGAGACAATGGGTTCCTGGGGTGTCATGGCTATTTAGATCACTGTGTGCAAAAAAATGTTGCTCAGAGGTAAAACAACCCAACTCTTTTGCATTTTAATAATTGATTGATTATTAGTTAGTAATTATTAGCAATTTTAATTATGTCAATATAAAGTATGCATGTGGCAGACTCCAGTATTGGCCACCACAAACCACAGCTACATAGGTGGTAAGATGAAAACTATCACTACCAATGGTTCAAGCACTTTCTCAAAAAAAAAAAAAAAAAATCACAGGAGGAGACACAATGCATTTTTTTTTTTTGTATTAAAAATTTTTGTACAATTTTTTTTGTATTATGATTGTCAAAACGTAAATGTTAAATACAATCAAAACTTAATTCACGTTGCTCAAGAGAAAAAATTAGTAAAGATTCAAAAGGTTTGAATAACAAACAAATTTATTTCCAAAAATCACTCACCGAAACTTCAATGAAGAAGATGCATCAACTCAGCACTCTTCCGTGCTACATACTTATGCTCTCTGTGCTACAGTGCGCTGTGCTCTTACTACGCTATCTATGTGCACTTACTTGTGCTGTGCTACTGTGACTAGCATGTCACCGATTTTAACAAGAGCCGAACGTGTCATGTTGCATGCTGGGAAAGACATTTACATAATTTGACGAGCGATGCAAGCTATGATGCAAGAGGGGGCGTGTCCTTGTGCACGCGGTTTAGCGGTTGACAGCCAGAAGATTGGAGTTGGAAAGAGCACTGTGATGCCAAAAAGGAAATAAAAATCCCCAAAATGATAAATATAACATAAATTAAACAAAACTGGTTAAGGTAAAGCAAAAGTGAATGATGGGGCATCACAATACACACATCATGTGTGACAGTAACACCCCCTGGAAGTGGTATAAGAGGAGATTACAAAGAGCCAGTGTAAAGCACTGGAATTGTGTTTGCTCACAGTTCTTATGCACTAAAGGATTGGTTATGGTTTAGGGTATCTATGGTTATAATGCACCAAACAAATGTCAATAAAAAATGATAAAAGTTGCAGTACCCTTAACCAAATTTAAAATTAAATTACAAATGTAAAACAATAAAATCAAACATATTCAACAACAATGAACAAAAGTATAAATATGTTATAAACATAAATAAAAGTAACCCAAGTGTAAGCAATCTGGGTTAAACATATAGAATAATAAACATTGGAGTAAAACTATAACCGAGTAAAATAGCCTGTAAATTGTAAAAAATTGAAAAACAGTGTTAAAACAACAATGATCTGATAACAAATGTCCGAGTGTAAGGGGCTCAGATGTAAAATCATGAAGGTTAACATACACCATTCAAAGTTAAAACGTGGACAAGAAATTAAAATATATTTGACAGAAAAAGTGGTGTCACAAAACTCGCACTTAGGTTCGTCGTCCACCCGAAGAAGAAAAGAGTGAGTAATAAATAAATGACCTAAGCAGAGCAAATACAACTTCCTCCTTGCAATTCCTGTGGTAACAAGACTGCCATGGTTTGATGATAGGTTTGATCTCAAAGAGCTTGTTCGTAAGCTGTTCTGACCAAGCTCTCTGCCACTGTGCCCAGAGCTTGATGATAAAACGCTGTCAGAAATCCAGATATGGAATTGGCAACAGAGAGAGAGCCGGATAGGGGTGTGGACAACTTGGCAGCAGCATCTGCCAAGTCATTACCCCTGAAACAGGCAGCCAGCAGAAATGGATGGTGGTTGTAGCTGCTGGCGGATCTTAGAAAGAGATCTCTTGAAAACAAAGCGGAAAAAAGGCAGATTTGAAAAGAAGGCGGATCTCTTGGGTGAGGCCAATGCCTCACCGAGATCAAAGCCTGTAGCGAACTAAGCGAGTCAGTGTAAAGCACACACCAATGATGATGCATAGCCGCCACATGGTCCAAGGCAAGACTGATAGTGTGCAACTCTGCAGTGAAGATGGAACACTGCAGAGGGATCTGGTCTGCAATGATCACATCACAGCAGACCATGGCTGATACCACTGATGTGCCAGTTGGGTTGGGTTGTTTTACCTCTGAGCGCCACTTTTTTGCACACCATGGGCTAAATGGCCAGGTCACATGGACCCTGAAGGCTCAGAGAAGGTTGGGGGAGGGGACCCACTGGAACAGTTGTTGGGATACAGATGGTAGCCTCCTGTCAAGGCCATCCAGCATGTTCTTTAATGTGTGCAGGGTATGGCTCTCCCACACACGGGGTCATGGCTTAACGTCCCATCCGACGAACAGCGGCCTTTCCAAGCCCATCGGTGTCCCCTACTGACCGTGGGCAGGGCGGGGAATTTTGCGGAGATAAATCTCAACGCTGACCCAGCTGGGACTCGAACCTGGGAACTACAGGTTACGAGCCTGGCACACTACCGACTGAGCCACCCTTGCCCCTCTGATGTGCCAGACTTCAAGCCATCTGTGAAGACAGGCACAAAGTCTGGGTACTCTGCATGATGGCTAGCAAAGAGTTGCCAGTATACACAGTGAGGTGTAAAGGCCTTCCCCATCCTGCACAGGGAAAAATCACAGGAAGGGGAAACAGTGAGCAACAGTGGGAGTGACTCGGCTGTCGACTGTGCAATGCTATCGAGACTGGTGTTGATGTCTCTGAGGTATCCTTGGACTCACAAACCAAAAGGACAAATGGCAGTAGGCCAATTAGTGTAAAGAATTTCCAACTTTGGACTGAAAACAAAGTCCCAAGTGGGATGACCAGGCAGGGATTGCAATTTAGATGCGTATTGTAAGGTCAACTGCTGACAGTGAAGAGATAAAGATATAAAGATGGTTCGTCGATCTCAACGTAAAGACTCTGGACCTGTGAGGGGTGGAAAGCTCAAACACAGAGGGCCTGATGATGGAGGGGGTCCAGCACTTTCACCACTGAATCCCGGGCAGAGTCGTACACCTGGGATCTATAGTCCAATTTTGACCGGACAATTCCCCCCCCCCCCCAAAAAAAAAAGCAAAGAGAGAACCTCGACGTTGTTCAATGCCCGCATGCACTTGGACCTGAGATGACGTATGTGTGGTAAAATGGTCAATTTCCAATTGAAGATGAGACCGAGAAACTTGGTCTATTCCACAACTGGAATGATATTACCCCCCAAGCTGTAGCTTGGGATCCGAGTGAAGATTACGCTTGTGGCAAAAGTGCACACAAGCAGTCTTCTGTGGGGAGAACCGAAACCCATTTGGCATCGCCCAAACCGAAAGATTGTTCAGGGCAATTTGCAGTTTTCTTTCAATGACCCTTATGCTGGACAAAGAGCAAAATATGCTAAAATTATCAACATAGAGGGCATTGCCTACTGATGGATGAAGTTGTCTAGTAATAGAATTAATCTTGACAGTGAAAAGCGTAACACTCAGAACTTAGCCTAATGGCACCCCCTGTTCTTGGGGTATAGATGCAGAACAGAGTGTTGCCAACATGGACATGAAAAGAACATGCTGATAAGAAGTTGGAGATGAAGACCTCTCATGCCGAACCAATGGAGGTCACAAAGAATGCCAATCTCCAGGCTGTGTCATATGCTTTTTTGATGTCGAAGAAACCCAAGGAGCTCCTGTTTACCGGAAGCAGAGGCCAAAGGAGGCCCTGGAATCTGCTGTCCAGCCCCACAATGACAGACTCCCCAATGGCAAGGCGACCAAGGGGACCTATCCACTCATGAGCTTAGGAGAGAAAACAGGAACCTCCAAGCAACTACCAGGATCCTCCTTTCCCAAGAGACAGCACATGGCAAACATGCAGGCAAGTGTTCAGAACCCTGTGAAGGTACCCAAGCCAGCGAAACATCACAGGGTGGTCCCCTCACAGCATACAAGAGCTCACACCGAGGGGTGCACTAAAGGATCAAGTATGCCCCATCGAAGAACATGGCATCCATATGACCAGGTTGGGATATTTCACCTTTGAGCAGCACTTTTTTGCACGCCATGGGCTAAATGGCCAGGCCACATGGACCTCAAAGGCTCAAGAGAAAGTTGGGGGAGGGGACCTACTGAAACAGCTGTTGGGAGACAGATGGTAGCCTCCCGTCAAGACCATCCAGCGTGTTCTTTAACGTGCACAGGGTATGGCTCTCCCGCACACGGGGCCACGGCTTAATGTCCCATCCGACGGATGGTGGCCTTTCCAAGCCCATCGGTGTCCTCTACTGACCGTGGGTGGGGCGGGGAATTTTGCAGGGAAAATCTCAACACTGACCCAGCTGGGACTCGAACCTGGGAACTACAGATTACAAGCCTGGCACGCTACCAACTGAGCCACCCCCACCCCATATGACCAGGTTTCTGACTTTTATCAAGGGAGAATTGTGGGATTACAGGATGGCAAATTATCATACCAAGACATAGGTGCTCCTGTTGGATGGAATGCTGCCACAGTGATGAAAATATGGCATCATTGGGTAAAGGTGGAATGAACTCACCGATGTGAGGGATCTCAACCTCACATCGGCCCTGTCACACGAACCTTAGCTCAACAGTTAGGGTGTGCTGCACATCAACCAGTGTCCACACTATGGTTCAACTTTGTCTACAGCAGTGGTTCTCTACCTTTTGTGCTTCACATACCCCCTGGAAATGTGTATGTAACTGGCGTACCCCTTATATTAATAGATAAAACTATAGTTATAGTATAACAGTGGGAATAAAATAAAACATATATATATAAACACATATCAAGCGACTTTTGAGCTCTCATGGCGTACCCTAAAAAATTTTACCGCGTACCCCACATTGAGAACCCCTGGTTACAGCAAAAGGGCATCTTTGCTAGGCAGCCATTGCTTTGGCTACCGTTGACTCTACAACACAGGCGAATGTGACTGCAATGGTGCCAAGAACATCACACATGGATGTGGGAATGGCATCGCATTGTTTTTTCAGACGAATCCCACTTCAGTATGCAGCACTATGATGGACGAATCCATATTTGGTGGTACCAAGCGACAGGCTCAGTGAGACATACATGATGCAGTGCTATACAGGTCCAGCCCCTGGTGTTATAGTATAGGGTACCATTGGACTACACTCACACATGCGCCTTGTATGCATTACTGGTACTTTGAATAGCCAGCATTACATCACTGAGGTGTTGGAGCCTGTGGTCGTAACTTATCTTCAGGGGCTCTCTGGTGCCATTTACCAACACGAAAATGCCTGACTGCATATGACATGCATCATCCAACAATTTCTGGATAGCAACCATTTGACATTTCTGCCTTGGCCTGCGCATTCACCACATCTGTCCCCAATTGAACATGTCTGGTCCATGATCCCATGATGACTAGCACACCAAACACCAGCAGCTGCTACAACAGATGAACTTTGGTTACATATCAAAATTGCATGGACTGACATTCCCCAAACACACATCCGACATCTCATCCTCTCAATGCCGGACCGTGTAGCAGCGGTTATTGCCGCTCATGGTGGCTACACCAGATACTGATTACTTTGTATTCCACAAGTCTAACCAAGTTGTATTTGTAATCATTTGATCTGTAACATAAGCTATGTATTTACTAAATATGGCTTTGATATCTCGTCTTTCCTGGTGTTGCACTTTTAATGGCCAGCAGTGTGTGTGTATATATATATATATCATGATATAAATAAAAAAATTATGAATATTAAATTTTATTATGACATAAATATCCATTGTCCACATCACTGAACCCTGGCTATTCATCAGTGTTGTAGCATATCTGATAATTTCATGTTCAAGATGATGAACATATATATATATAAAGAGTAGTATCTTGTTATAATTTAACAAGTACACCAAGCCCATTAAAAATGACAAACACAGTATTGCAGTTTTGATATCATATCACATTAAAAAAAATCTTAGTATACCAATTGTGTAATAAGAAAGCAATGCTGTACCAAGAGATGGGGGGGTCAAAACCCCACTTCCCTTGAAGGCTTGAACAAAACATTTTCTAAGTTAATCCAGAAAATCAGACTGAAGCATAACATCAATCCCCCTCCCAATCCCCAACCCCACACATCAGATTAATCCATACCACCTATACTCCACCTTTTTCCCATTAGAACTTTTCTAAATACATTACTGTAGGGAAGCTTAAAATATTGACTTTTGTAAAGCATCTTATGATAAAAAAGCTATAATCATAAATCTAAAATTTCACAATTTAAAAGGTTATATCACTTAATGAATCTGTTCTGTCACCTAATGTTTTGAACTTCATCTTCAAAATTTTGAGTTTTAAGCAAACATCAACAGATAAAGATGTATGCAAGAAATATATATTTTTTTTCAATTGCTCCCATAATAACAAATACAGAATTATAATTAACTATACTTACAAATTTGGATTTAATATATGAGTTGCTGGACTACGCTCCACACCCACTATTTTCAAGTTAATTGCACATCCAGGGATCATCATGTGCTGCTTAGGGTCTTTGAAACCTAAGGGAGGTTCATGAATTTTGCAGAAAGGGATAATATGTGGCCCTAAATAATAAAAAGAATTTATTAAAGGTTTGTTTCTCACATATTATAAAAACAGTGGCATATTTAGGGGGTGGAGTCAACCCAAGGCTACCTTGAAACACCAGGAGTTGACAGCAAGTGAGAAAAAGATTAGAAGAAAAGAGGGAAATTAATTATGCATAGAGTTTAAGGGATTTAAACTTGATGGCCTTGATGTTTAAGTGAACGGCCTTTATGTTTTGTCCAAACTTGAACTAAAAGCTACTTATTTTTAAACCACGTAAAATAATTTATTAATTATAACTTAACATAAAATAACAAAATATTTAAGAATATTTTAAAATTAATTACCAAGTTTCTAAAAATAAATAACTACCAGTTAAATTTTCAGAGACAGAAATAATAATTAACCCTTAAAGTGCCAGATTATATATCATTTCTGCTGAATATGAAAATTCAAAGAGTTGTAGAATTTTATTCTGAAGTAACTGACAGAACTACATAATGTTATTATACACAATGTAATTTGTTAATTTTCATGTTTAATTTGAAAGAACTTATAGAAGGGAAATTTCTTTTAGTAAAAATATAAAAAGTTGAGCAAAGTTTTCTGGGAACTATGGTGGCTCCTGGCACTTCAAGAGTTAATACTACTACTATATATATTTTTTTTCAGAATTAGTTTTTTTTTGTTACTGTACTGTCCAAGCCTGATGTATCAAGATGGCCTTGATCAACTACCCCTCCCCCCACCACCCCTACAAAAAAAAGTATACATTTCAGAAGTATTGATTGATTGTAAAAAGTATTGATTTCACAATATCCATACACAAAAAAAAATGCATGTTTTTATTTTATTTACTTACTGGTTGCTTTCTTAAATATTTACTTATTATCTTTTTCAATTCCCCCCCAACCCACCCACAAAAATATATTTTCAAAATATGCCACTGTATAAACATGCTTTCATTTAACTATTGATACATATCTTTGTTTCAATCTGAAAAATTTACAAACTAAGAAATCATATTTATGATTTACTGATTACATTAAAGACAAACTGAAACTAGGATAACATAGAATCAGATTAAGCATTTGAAGGCCTCAAGCTTAACCTAATTTTGAGGTCCCCCTCTAAAAATTTAAAATAATGTTTTTTTAAGGATGTTAAACAAAAATGAATGAATTGAAAAAAGCCTTTATTATTGTTATTAAAATTTTATATTTTTTGTCAATTAACAAAACGTTAAAAATATAAAAATCTAGTTTTCTTTGGTTTTGCTTGCGACTGTGCAGTGAACCCCCACTGGGCTATGGTGAGTATGGGATGCTTGTTTTGAAAGAAAGTAAAGTTTTCCATATTCAGAAATTTTCATTCTTTAACAGTAGTAAACTTATACTAATGAGTGATTGGAAAATATAAATACTAATATATAATTAGCCCAATACAGTGCAAAAAGAATTTCTCATTTATCCCTTTAAATGGAAAAGTTACATTTTCTCATTCCCTAGGGTTAAAGGCCAATGAGTCAGTGTATATAAAATAATTTATTTATTATTACCATATTAAAATATTATAAAAAATTTACAATTAAGTATTAACTTTTTAAAAATAAAGAGCAACTAGTCAAATTTAATTAAAACACTTATGAATATAAATTATACTTCTGTTAGTAAGTTATCTGGGTATTCCATCCTTCATCAACATATCACACTGGAAATAATTTCCGCAATATTATACAAATGAAGATCTATATTCTTCAGCAACTACATATGTTTCTCAATCAAATCACAAAAAAAAATTAAACTACAAAATAAATAACTTGACATCATATTAGATAAGTACCATATCAACATTTACAAGGTTTTACACAATAAAAAAAAATAAATAAATAAATACCACCTCAAGCAGCTACTTGCCACAGAGATCTGACAGGAGCCTATCAGTTTATATGCCATAGTAGATCTGATACATCTCAAAATATAAATTTCATAAATTAAAAACATCTTATACTGAAACAAATTAGCTTTATATTTACCTTCTCTATTCCCTGCATCATCACCTTCATCACAATCAATATCAGGAGATGGCAAATCATCATAATCAGAGTCACCATCTGTAAGAGTGGGAGGTCTGGTTCTGGTTCCCAGAGCTAATAACTCATTGGTTGAATTTGAATTAGCCATGATGAGATCTAGAAAATATTGACAGCAAAACAAAATATTAATGGGAGATAATGCAAATAATATAAATTATTTCATGAAATTAAATCGAATTTTTCCTGTGATAACAGTGCCAACTTTATGAAGTTTGCATGTACCAAACTAGATATCTGAGAGCAGTCATATACTTACCCCTACATGAGTGAAGGGCATCTAGTCTGTAACATACACTTCATTTCCTCTTTAAGAGCATGAATAATAGCTCACTGCTTGGCAAATTTATGGTTGCACAACATCAGATCATTTACAAATGTTATCACAGTCATTCCAAATGGTTCAATGCTTTAATACATTATGAACATTACATTACATTATGAACATTATGTCATTTTCTTTTCTCATATATTTTACTTTTCTCAAGTCACATAACTTATGATATTTAAGCTTATAATCATAAAATGAAAGATGCAAGCTGCAGAAACACAGTTTAATAAGTTGCATTGTTTTACCTCTGAGTAGCACTTTTTTTTTTTTGCACAATGAGCTAAATGGCCTAGTCACAAAGATCCCAAAGGGATCAGAGGTCAGGGGAAGAGGACCCACTGGACAGCTATTAGAAGACAGATGTTAGCTTCACATTAAGGCCATCCAGTGTATTTCTTTAACATGTACAGGGTATGGCACCCCTGCACATGGGGCCATGGCTTTCCATCCCATCTGATGGATGGTGACCTTTCCAAGTCCAGTGGTGTATCTTTGTTGTCAAGGGGCAGAGTGGGGGTTTTAATGGAGATAAATCTCAATGTTGGCTCAGGTGGGACTTGAACCTGGGAATGGTAGATTATAAGCCTTGTGCACTGGAAACACATCAAAATATGTAGGGAGTTGGTGTGGCTCTCTCGCTCCCTACATATTTTGATGTGTTTCCAATGATGAAATATTTCAGATGGTTTTCAATCAAAACTCATAATTAGAAGGTCATATAATAAGATTATTTAAATATAATATATTGGCTGAACATGCCATAAACTACTAGATTTTGACAATTCATTAAAATAAAATGAAAATTCTATAATACTCTATATGATATATAAATAAGACATAGCAGAACTCACAACCTCCTGATGACGTCAGGTGCTCTGACCACTGAGCATGTCAGCGGCTCTGACCACAGGAGGTCACAGGTTCAGATCCCACCCAGCTCAAGAAAATTTTTCCTCTACACCTATCTTCATCCTGTTACTTAAAACAACTTAATAGTGGTTAAATATTCAGTAAATTGTTTCTATATTTCCTCTTTTTTTAGGGGAGAAGAAAGAATGGGGGTCAATTTTTTTTATAGCTTATGACACTCCCCGCATCATAAGCTTTCATTTTACACATAAATCATTCAGTCTGTCCATTGCATTCAAAAGATATGGTGGAACAAGAGTTTTGACAAATCCACAAACCGAAGCAATAAATGTCGAGTGAAAAGCAATAGGAAGATGGATAAAAATCTACTGAAGTATATGGAAAAATAGCTAATAAAGTTTCAACTAAGCAGAAAAAAAGCACTCATGCATAAAAAAATAGCATTTTCAGGGTCTTACACAAAACGGAAATAACTTAGATGACAAAAAAAAATGCATAAAGTATATATCAATACAAACTATGCTTCAATGTTTATAACTCCATTTGGAAATTGGGTTTGACTCAAATGGTAGTGTGACAGGCTTGTATTCTGCTTTTACTGGGTTCGAGTCTCACATGGGCCAGCATTGAGATTTATCTCCACTAGACCCCCCACCCTGCCTTCAGTAACAAAGGGTTCACCAGTGGGCTCGGAAAGACCATCATCAGATTGGATGTAAAGCCATGGCTCTATGTGCAGGGGAGCCATACCCTGCCCAAGTTAAAGAAATACACTGGATGGCTTCAATAGGAGACTACCATCTAACAGCTGCCATGTGTGTCCCCCTTGCCCTAATCTTCTATGAGCCCTTGGGAACCTTGTGATCTGGCCATTTAGCCCATTATGTGCAAAAAAGTGCTGCTCAGAGGTAAAACAACTCAACCCAACTCCATTTGGATGCTCATCATCATCACCTGATTTCCATTCTCTTCATGTGAGGATCTGAAGATGTGCCTTAATATGTATCAAAATATTTAGTGCTTTTTATTTCTTAGATTCAGGTATAGCAGAAAAATAAAATCTTTTGTTCTTACCCATTTTTTTCCCCAGTGTATTAGTACTTACAAATAACCTAGAAGCCACATTAAGTATTCAAAGTTGCACATGCTTTAAGAACTACAGGTTCCTGGCCTTTGATTCTTACCTCCAACTGATATTATGATAAGTTTTATATGTTTAATAATTATTTTGTGGAAAAAAAATTCACTGACATGTGGAATTCAAACCCACACCACTCCAGAAGCATGCCAGAGTACAATGCTTAATGAAAATAAAACAAATGCACACTTTAAGTGTACCTATGTAATATATAATGTTACATGCTGAAATATCAGAAACAAAGTTTAATTTTAAATACTATTCAAAGTGCAAGAAATTAACAAATTCTAAATGATCAAACCAAATTTATCCCAAAAAATTACATTAAAATACAATACAGATGCCAAATAATTAATTCATTAGGAATAAAGTAAAAAATACCCATAGAATATAAGCAGTCTTGATCAACCTGCCTGGAAAGAATCACACCCATGGTTGGTACAATACATTAAACTGGAAAACAACATAAAGGCACTCCAAGTAGTTACTCAACAGCTGCTTTTGTGGCAGTCCCTAGTACTCCACAACTACCAGCAGCATTTCAGCAGCTGCACCTGATGTTTATCCAGATGCACAACATAATGCCCTCAAATCAGTGCTTTTTTCTTTCTTTCAGAATCAGATGACAATTCTATGCACAACTTTTTTTATAATTAAATATGTCAGAAAAAAATATGAAATTAAAAAATCTGATTTTGAAATAAATATTAACTTTATCATATAACTGGAAATTGCAATGCATAAATCATCAGAAATTAACACTATGAGCAGTAGGCAAATATGTCTATTATTAAATATTTGTCTATTATTTGTCTGTTAAGTAAAAAAAAATTAAAATACATATATTACAAAGTTCTCAAACCACAGTATTTGATAAGATTATATAACCCCATTGACAGAATATACACATTCTGTCAATGGATGTTACAGATTTGTCTCAAGATAAACAGGCTCACTCATCACATTAAAAATAACTTTTATATATCTACTTGATTGAAAAATGACTGAAAATTGAATTTTCAATTAATAATTTACTGGTATTTGGATTTTCAACTAACAATTGTTCTTTTCTTTTGCCAGGTTTTTCCCATACCACTAAATGTTTGACATGCCGTACATCACTGATAGTATGTGAACCACAGTTTTCACTGAGCAAATATTAAATAAAAACATATTACATAAAAATCTTATCTTTTTTCTTCCAGAAAAACACAGTTGTGTTTGCTGGATTGTTTTACCTCTGAGCAGCACTTTTTTGTACACAATGGGCTAAATGGCCAGATCACAAGGATCCCAAAGGCTCAGAGAAGGTTGGGGGGAGGGGACCCACTAGACCAGTGGTTCTCAACCTTTTATGCTTCATGTACCCCCTGGAAATATGTATGTAACTGGCATACCCCTTGTATAGATAGATAAAACAATAGATAGTATAGATAGATAAAACATTTAAGTTAGAGTATAACAATGGGAATAAAATAAAACATATATATATATACACATTAAATTTTGTATTCATAAATTACATATATCGATAAACACAAAAAATTACACTTTTGCACAGAAGTGTGCCAACTTAGTGACTTTGTTACTAGATCTAGCGACTTCTGAGCTCTCACAGCGTACCCCAAAAAATTTTATTGTGTACCTCACGTTGAGAACTCCTGCACTAGACAGCTGTTAGGAGACAAATGGTAGCCTCCTATCAAGGCCATCCAGCATGTTCTTTAATGTGCACAGGATATGACTCTCCTGCACAAGGGGAAAACAGCTTAGAGTCCCATTCAACAAATGGCAGACTTTTCAAGCTCATCAGTGTTCCCAAATGACCGGGGGCAGGCAGATCAAAATTACATGCAAATAAAAATTTAGCAAATTTGACAAATGAGACAATGCTGTATTATCCATACATAGTGCCTCATAAAGCCAAACTGATCATTTTAAAATTTTGAGGGCACTAATAATGATGATCCTGACTACAACATGCAATTAAAAATAATGAACTACTTACTAAATTACAGCTATTTGTTAATAACATTAACAAAATAATAATTATTGGGGAAAACGTTTATTTTTATTAAATGAAGACTTTTCTTGCCTAACATTTGAACATTCTTCAACCATTTTGTAAAAATTTTGAACCCCTTTGATATGGATGCCTATGACAAATGGCCTATTCTCTTAGGTCTTGATACATAACAAAAACATGAATTATGTGCTGAAAATCTATATTATGAAATTATTTCTAAATAATAGGTATATTAAAATAAAAGATTTCTTGAAATTTTCAATAAAATTATTTATAATTTTTTTTTTTACAGTTAAAAATTTAACACTATAAATTAAGACTCTGGCAAACGAAATTAAAAAATCATTAATTATTATTGTATTCACCTCATTTTGCAGCATTAATAATTTAGTACTCAGAGGATCCAGTAATATAATTTGAAATCTACATTCTTGAATATTTTTCAATTTAACTGAATTGTAGACCAGCTATTTCCAAGTATTTAACAAGAACTGCTCAGGAATGTTAAATGACATGTCAAATAATATTGAAATGAATTTTTAAATTAGGTAAGAGAAATAAAGAGAAAGTATTGCAAAAATAAAATTTGCAAAAACTTTTCGCTATGTTCGATTTTATGCTGACCTCTGGACAACTATAAAGCTGATAGATATGTGATTCAGGAATGACTCATCAATTTCATAAATACTACTGAAAAAAACTCACCAAAGAACTGAAAAAAAATTAATTGATGATAGGTGCAATATTAACAATTGTGATGGTTACGGATAATGGAGTCAATATGGCAGAAAACTATAGGTATGTACATGGTCAAATGCAAGAAGTTAATGAATCTGCAATATTCATATCGTGAATATAATTTAAATTTGATTTGTGTTCATTTTGACAAAGTTGCTATAAATGCTTCTTGGTCAAACATTTAATTTCACCTCTGATGGATCTACTAGTCAGTGGAATACTTTGATCAAAATTATGAAGTGCAGTAGCACACCCCAAACTGTTCTAATGAGAGGGAAGGTTGATGTGTTTTGAGTCAGGAGGGTGGAAGAGATCTTCCTCTAACTTGAGTCTTGGACTTTTGAATATGATTTATACTCCACCCTAATGTGCCACTGATGAAGCACAACTCTACAAGGGTAAGCAATATTAACCATTTGCACTCAAGAGGTGACTCTTAGTTGCCACTTGGTTTGATAGAGCAACTCAAATGGTGACTGAAAGGTGACGATAACTGGTTTATAAACAGAGATCCTTTGCACTCGAGAGGCGACTGTCGTCACTTCGTTTAATTCAGCAACTCGAATGGCGACTGAGAGGTGACAATAACTGTTTTATAAACAGATATCTTTCCTCTTTACATTTTAGATGTGTAAATCTATTGTATATGCCCACTTCATAGTGCAACACTGTTCAATTAAAATTATTATTTTAAACTTCGTCTGTTTTTAGTGGTTATAAAAATGGAACCAAATGGTGAAATTAGTAGCAGTGAAGATGGGTTTGATTTTACAGTGTTTATGTATGATTTATTTTTATGTTAGTTGTAAAAAATTTCATCAATTTTTCAGCAAAAAAAATTCGAGTTGCTACTTCCCTATAGAAAAAAACCTTCGAGTGCAAAGGGTTAAAATGGACATCTAAATGCAAAGCACTTCATTAGGTACTAAGCTTGATGGTAAGGCGAGTTGACAAGTTTGCCAAAGTAACCAATCTTTGTAGAGTAATACAAGACAAAATCTTGAGCAATATATATTGCACAAAAATTTTTTACAAACATCAGATATGTCAACAGATTCACAACATACAGCCTCATACATCCTGGGATTTTTTCAGCTAATGCAAACACTGGCAAAGAATATATTTAAAAAAAGCAACAGAAATCTGTGAATAAATTTCACTAGAGGTACATTTTGAAGATGATAGGCAAGAAGATAAAAAGAAATCACTAGTGATGAATATTTAGCAAATATATACGTATAAATGGAGTTGCTAAAATATTCCATATTAAGAGGAGATTTGAGATGTTAATAGGTATCCATATTAATTTGTTTCCTTGTCAACATTGTCAATAAATAAATAAAAAATCAATAGATTTAACTCTAAACTTGACAATGATCTTAATAAGGGCTGTCTTATGAAATCAATAACTTGTTTCACATTGCTGCAATTTTATCAAAAGTGAAGTTTAGCCACACTGATGGAATTGCCAAATGAAGTGGATTATGTCTATGTGTAGGTTACTACTACCCCCTCCCACTGAATATAACATATCTTCTATGGCAGTCCCTGATAATCAGACCCAAACATATCAAAACCTCACTCCATTAGATTCAAACTTGTCAGACATCTCCAACTCCCCAATCAAAACTTTCTGGATATGTGACTGACACCCAAGACAGCCCAAAAAAGGGTATAGGGTTGGTAGTTTGGGGTTTAATGGCACATGGGCAACAGAGGCTATAATGCACCAAATGAGATAAGATAAAAGGAGTAAAATCCAGAGAAACCCACAACCAAAGTTAAAAGCAAAAACTCTAAATGTAAAGGACAAAACCAATACACATATAAAATACAAAAAGGTAAAATGAACCCAGGTGTAAAAGACCCAGGACGATCAAGGGATAAAAGATAAAGCCATAAAATCACAATCTGCTAAAGCAAGTATAACTTCCTCCTTGCGATTCCTGAGAAAACAAGATTGCCATGGTTTGGCAATGAGCTTGATCTCAAAAAGCTTGTTATCAACCTGTTAAGACCAAAATTTCTGCCATTGTACCTGGAGCTCAATGGAAAAATGCTGCCGAAAGTCCATGTATGGAATTGGTAGCAGAGAGTCTGATAGGGGTGTGGCTGACTTGGTAGTAGCATCTGTCAAGTCATTGTCCCCGATTCTGACATGACTGGGCACCCAACAGAAATGATGGTTTTTGTGGCTGTCAGATGATGAAGCTGCTCGAGGATCTTAGAGAGAACAGGGTGAGAACGATACCTTACTGAGATCAATGCCTGTAGCAAGCTAAGAGATTCAGTGTAGAGGGCACACTGATGATGATGCTTAACTGCCATGTGGTCCAAGGCAAGGCTGATAGCATGCAACTCTGCAGTGAAGATGGAGCATTGCTGTGGGATCTGGTCTGCAATGATTACATCACAACAGACAACAGCCGATCCCACTGATGTGCTGGACTTTGAGCCATCTGTGAAGACAAGCAAGAAGTATGGGTGCTCAGCATGATGGCTGGCAAACAGTTGCTGAAACACACAGTTGGGTATAAAGGCCTTCCCCATCCTGCAAAGAGAAAAATTGTAGGAAGGGGAAACAGTGAGCCATGGTAGAAGTGGCTCAGCTGTCAACAAACACCATGTGACAACACCATGTGAGATGCTATCGAAACTGGTGTTAATATCTCTCGGGTAACCTTGGACATGCAAACCGAAAGGATGAATGACAGTCAGCCAATTCTGGCATAACATTTCCTACTGGGGACTGAAAATGCAGTCCCAAGTGGGATGGCCAGGCAGGGACCGCAATTTTGCTGCATACTGTAGGGACAACTGCTGACAGCGAATAGAGAATGAAGGTTCGTCGGTCTCAACATAAAGACTTCGGACCAGTGAAGTGCAGAAGGCCCCCATGCAAACACAGAGGGCCTGATGGTGTAGAGGGTCCAGCACCTTCATCACCAAATCCCAGGCGGTGGCGTACACCTGGGATCTGTAGTCCAGTTTCGACCGGACAAGTACATGGTAGAGGTGGAGCAATGAACATGGGTCTGCCCCCTAAGAGTAGGAGGAGAGGACCTTGAGGATGTTCAATGCCCGTGTGCGCTTGGACCTGAGATATCAAATGTGTGGTAAAAAGGTCAATTTCCGATTGAAGATGATACCAAGAAACTCGGTCTCCACCACAACTGGAATGATGTTACCCCCGAGCCACAGTTTGGGGCCCAGATGAAGATTATGCTTGCGGTAAAAGTGCACATAAGCAGCCTTCTGTGGAGAGAAGCAAAACCCATTTGCAGTCGCCCAAACCGAGAGATTGTTCAGGGCAGTTTGCAGTTGTCGTTCAATAACTCTCATGCTGAATGATGAGCAAAAGATGCTAAAGTTGTCAACGTAGAGGGCATTGCCTACAATTGGAGGAAGTTGCCATGTAATGGAATTTATCTTGACAGTGAAAAGTGTAACACTCAGGATGCAGCCTTGTGGCACCCCCTGTTCTTGGGGGAAAGGCCATGACAGAGTGTTGCCAACTGAACTCAAAAAGTTCGAGAAGATAAAAAGTTTGTGATAAAGAATGCAGAATCTCCATGCTGTGTTGTACACTTTTTTGATGTAAAGAAAACTGACACCAGGTGCTCTCTGCATAAAAAAGAATTCCTTATCACTGATTCAAGGCAGATCAGGTGGTCTAAAGTACACCATTACTTGCGAAAGCCGCACTGGGTGTTGAAAAGGCCGCGATGTTTCAAATACCAGGCCAGCCTGGTATTTACCATTCTTTCCAACACCTTGCAGATGCAGTTCATCAATGCAATTGGATGATAATTGAAAGAAATCTTCAGATCTCTGCCTGGCTTGGCAAGATGATGACCTCCCACCAGGAGTCTGGAAACTGCTACTCGATGAAAATACGGTTGAAGAGTCGGAGCAGCTGATTCTTACTCAATGGTGAGAGACATAGGAGCATAACATAGTGGACATTGTCTGACCCGACAGCAGATGCAAGAGAAGTGTGCAGAGCAAGCCGAAGCTCTTCCACTGTGAATGACCAGTTGTAAGACTCCAGGCCATTTGAATGGAAGGACAGCGGTAAGTGTTCAATCTTGCTCTTTAGGGCCAAAAACTCGGGAGAGTAGGAGGATAAAGAAGAAACTTTTCAATAGGATGCAAAATAATTCACTTACAGAGGGTGTAAAATTGCCTAGGAAAACTTTGCATCAGATGATAAAGGTTAATACTGAAGGCTCAAATACAGCAGTGTTGTGTCACAGATGCACATGAGACAGCTACTTTGCATGTTTATAGATCATGAACCTCAATGAACATCCTTTGAAAAATACAGGTCAAAGACTATCATTATTTTATTATAATAAAACAATGATATTATATTATAATAAAATAATGATAGTGTATAATTGGTTCATCTGTATCTTTATCTGACCCATTTTTTGTTGTCATTTTAATGGTTTAAGATACTTCATAGATACATTTATTTCTAATCTGGGAGAAACACTTATTAGAAAGCAATGAAATTTATTACAAAGCTCAGTATCTTTCTTCTAAAATTTAATCTCAGGTAAAAAGTATCAGTGACAGTTTGTGACAAATTTTTGGTGGCTACTATAGGTGGGACCCCGAATGTATGAAAAAAAATTGGGGACATGCCTGATATTGAATTAAACCAAACAGGGCTGAAAAGGCATTTCATAATGCATATATTCTTTTTCTTTCCACTATTCTAAAAATGTATTGCTTAACAAAAAAATTTTAGGAAAGCAAAAAACAAACTCGAAAAGGTGTTTTTGTTCTTTCTACTTCAATATTTTGCTCCTCCACTGTAATAATTTCCTCTCCATTCTAATAGCATTTTAAAAAACTATTCAGAAAAATTTTGTCTAATATATATACTTTTTTCAACTCTGCTCCAATTATAAATTTATATTTATTATTTTAAACTGAATAACTCACAGTAAATTATCACTCACAAAAGTTGTCTATTTGATTATGTTTAATTTAAATATTAATTTTACAACCAATTGTAAGAAAAGAGATATTGTTATAAAAAAAAAACATGACAGTGACTGGGATCGAACTGGAGACCTTTAAATTGCAAGTTAAAAAGAGACAGCATTTAGCCAACTGAGTTATCTGTTGCTAATGAGGTGTTAGGGTAAAATATGTTATTAGCGTTCATGTAGATTAAATGTTTGACACATTTTATATTTTCATGTTATTCTTAAATTCTTCAAAAAAAGTAACTTTCTTTGGCAAAATAAAAAGTTGGCAATAGAGTTCAAACACATCTTGTCAGAAAAGTTTGGCTTCTTGAGCTTGCCATAGTCAAATGAAGATATTTGATAAATAGCAAGATCTTCAACTGTTGGTTGCATTGGTGAATCAGCCAATCAAGTGTCATAGCTACTACAAAATGGTGACCCACCTCCGGAAGTTCAGCACTATTGTATTTCAGCAAATGTGCATTTGTATCATCACTATAACAGATAATACTAAGATTCTGGGTGGTGACTGTAATGTTAAAAGTTTGGTATTGACCATATGAAAGCAGCAGTAGCTGTGATTCACAAAATAAATGCTGTGATTGTCTATGCAACACAGCAAATAATAATTACAAAATGAATATAAAAATATGCTGATTTAGATATGACAAATAATGAATATTAAATTTCAGATTCATTTATTAATTTTTGAGTTTTATGGTGGAGCATGTCACAAGTGGCCCAATGGATGATATATCCCTGACAAATATATATTTCAGATAACAGCTTTCACATGTTTACTGTCCCTTTTCCCTGAGGGCAGGAAATTTAGAAAGCCTTAATAGTAACTATATTAGCTGTTAGGTTTATTGACTTCAACCTAGGCTTAACACCTTCCAAGGTTGGTGACCTGGTAAAAACCAGGTCACCAACATAAATTCTGGGCTTCCGTATAACCAAATATTTGTTTATTCTGAGAAAAGTGACATAGATCTGTAAATAATAGAATTTTGCAGGTGTAAAACAAATATTTGAAATTATTGCATTTGTGCATTTATATTATACATACTTCTCATTTATTATATTAAAATCATGTTATAGGACCCCTGTGAATTCCTCTTGCTTCCCACTGATGGCTCTCAGTATCTCAAGTGTTAGGTTTTATTAACCTATAATACCAACCACATTAACCATTGATTGGAAACCTCAAATAATTTATAATCTTACTAATTAGCTTAAGTAATGAAAAGACAGAACACTACATATGGTTTATAGCAGTAGTACACCAGAGTGCAAAAATACAAGTAAAACAAGTGCAAAAATCGTAGTCAGAGTTTATGACAAATTAATTCAAATTTCCCTATTATTAATGCATAGCTTTATGCTATAATATAAAAATACATAGCAATTCACAATGATATGTGAATACACACATCAAGTAATAAATGTCACTATGTAAAAGTCACAGAAAACAATTTGTTAAAAAAAGAAACTCTTAACAAGGCTATGAGCGACATAAAATAAGGCAATTGTACAAAACATTCCCCTATATACTTACCTGCTAAAGGAAAATTTCTGTGACCTTGTGCAACAGGTGAGCAGGGTGACCTAACATCATCACTATTTAAAACCCATCTTTGAAAATACCACAAAGGATAAAGAAGCGATAGCTTAAAATTGCTTGCTTTCCTCTTTGCAATACTTATTCACTGAATATCACAAAACAACAAGAGGTTAATTTGGCAACTTATAAAACACGCAAAAACTAAGTACTAAAGTTGGTTCATACTACTGTAACACAAACTCCCACATCGTTCAATCTCTTGTGACAAGCATCATCCCACACACTAATTTCTTTGACCAGCTGAAACCATAGCTGGATGTATTACAACCGTAACTGTTATTAAATGTTATCAAACTACCTCCATGTTATCAGATATCAAATTTTTAACATGGCTACAAATTGCCTCTTCAATTTGAATTTCTGAGTAAAATTAGTGGATCAATGGACAGACCCGGATCTCGAAAAAAAAATAGGGAATAGGGGGGGTGGAGCATCGTGGCAGAAAAAAAAATCAAACGGCGGCCAAGAGATTGGATTTCCATTGCAATATAACAATTTCCACTCCGTTTCAGAGGTCTTTAAAATATTTATTGAAAAATTCGTGAATATAAAAAAATAATAATAATAAATACCTCATATGCACACGCTTAATAATTTTTCGCCTTACAAGCATTCTCAAAAGGGGGGAAGGGGGTTGCACAGTCCCTTGCCCAAAAGAATATGTTTCCCTTGTCCCTCACCCTAGAACCTGCCCTGACAGAGAGAGAGTGCTTTATTTTTCATTACGTCTAATCGTCTACATATGCATCCTTAACAACAAAGAATGCAAGTCAAACCATTTACTTCTTCAGAGCGATTGATAAATTTGTTCCAGCAATACATGAGCTATTCGATTCCTGTACTGGAGAAATCACCGCTCAGTTTTCTCGTCATTGCTTCGGAAGTGTTTTCCTTTCAAGTTGTTCAGTGGTTTGAACGGGTGAAAGTGGCTACCTACAAAGTCTGAGGTGTGTAAAGGATGATGAGGAAATTTTACATTTGAAATATGGTGGATTTGTGAAGGCATTCCCAAAAAAACCACTCCTGTATTTCCATTGCGCTTGGATGGGCATTGTCACTGAAAAGGATCACTTCCTGTGTGATCAAGCACTTTTGTAAGATCTTGCAGTTGGCAAAGGGTAGCCACTACTGAAATTCCTCTTGAGAGAGAAACGTAATCTCTGCACGAACCTCTTCAAGACATCAGGTTTCATGTCAGATTAAATGTTCAACTGACGCTGTCCTTTATCATGCCACTTTTTAATTCTCTCTATGTAACAGTAAGATATCCAGCAAATTCCAGAGTAGTTTTTAACGTGTTTGAGCCCAATGGGGATTGTACTATTTGTTGCAGATGTTACGCAACCACGGCAATCCCGGTTCCGTCGATAAGACACTACCAAGTTAATGGAAAGCCGTGACTATCTAGAGTCGGGGGCAAGAATGCGCCATATAGACGCACCTCAACCCCGACCTCACATGGCAGCAGTCTATAGAAGGAAAGATAACCACCGGAAGAAACCTGAAATTTAATCTGCTCTCCTGTTAGCCATGAACAAGAATATGTAGATCCAAGTTCGCTCGGCACCCGGGGTGGAGACTCTTAGTAAGGCCCAGACTTTTGGAAGGGCTCATGCCTACTTGGCGGGCTCAGACCGTTCGGCAGAACCCTTGAACTGCTCACACAGAGCCCTGAGGTTGAGGTCTAGACACCGTCACCATCCAACCGACAACATCAACCGGTCGGCGATGTCGTCGACCTCGGTTGGTCTTGGCTACGCCCAACCGGGGACCCAATCCGGTCGGCAAAGCCTTCGACCGGGGTGCTGGGCCCGAAGCCACCCCCCCACACACACACACCACCACCACCACGTCAAGGTGGTCCCCTATCGGGGGTGGGGGGGGCAATGGGGATATATAATAAACAAAAATAAATAAACTACTCTGAAGCAATTGTTTGCCACAGAGATTTGATAAAGCCTGTCATTTTAATATGCCATAGAAAAATTTTTTGAGGAAGGCGAGATATCAACACAAACATCCATGCCTTACCAGGGCCTCGAAGAAGTCACTCGAACTTAGGTCCCTTTTATCAGTAGCCAATCCAGCCAATCCATGTTATGATTGTGGATTATCGTCCCGTGATCGAGTGATTAGCACCCTTGGATACTGATCTAAGGGACCTGGTTCGAGTCCTGGGTAAGGCATGGATATTCGTGTTGTTTTTCTGTAGAGGTCCTGTCATTCTCACAGATCTTCTATTCTGGCATATAAACTGACATGCTCCTGTCAGATCTCTGTGGCAAGCAGCTCTTTGAGGGGGTATTTATTTATTTAAATTTCGAAAATATTAAAATATTCTCGAGCAGAGATTTTGGTCACACCTGCCGCAAGCCATCGTTTTTCATGCAGCAGTAAAGTTCAGATCCTAACACTTACTGAGGCCTCTTCCCGTATGGTTCATTGCACTTTCCCAGCCTCATCTGCTATCGACAAAACCAAAATCAGTTTCTCGTCCCCATTTCAAATGAATGCAGTTTATCAGTGGTCATTTTACGTCACCAAATGACAGATTCAGAATTAAAATTTGAACTGAAAACGATATTAAATCACTTTATTTCTGTTCCTTCATAATTCTACAGTAAATAGTAAATTTCATTGCACGATGATTTAAGTTCCATTGGGGTCATTTGTTTTACCGCTCAACGGAACTTTTTTTGCACACAATGGACTAAATAGCCAGGTCACAAGGGCTCAGATAAGGTTGGGGAAAGGGATCCACTTGACAGTTGTTTAGAGATCAATGGTATACTCACGTCAAGACCCTCCAGCGTGTTATTAAAATTCACAGTGTATAGCTCTCCTGCACATGGAGCCACAGCTTTACATCCCATCCAATGGATGACAGCTTATCAAAGCCTTTCAGTGTCCCCTACTGACCAAGGGTGGGGGTGATTTAAGTTTCAGGCAAATAGATAGAAACTACTCTTCATGAAAATTGACCCACCGAGAAGCAGTAAAGCTACATTATGGAAATGTAGAACAGTGACGTATACAAATGAAGAAAAAATCGTGAGCATGGCTGCATTAAAAATGCAGTGGATGACACGGATTCCTTTTATTGTAAGGAAGAGAATTGTCAGGCTAGAGGCCTTTTGTAAATATTTTTTATTTTGTACATTATTTTGTATTTCACCAAAGAGGCAGATGCAATGTAGGATGCCTTCAATTTCAGCAATGCCACACAGTGCAGTGTTTGCTGGAATGTTAATCAATGAAGCATGTCGATGTGAGAGAGCCCCACACAACTTGTGGTGTCCTCTGACAGTTGACCCTGGTCGGAGGTCAGTAATCTGCCACGTCCGAAAGTTCAGAGAAGGAAGGGGAAAGTTGGCAACGACCAACAAGAACAGGAGAGCCCAGATGAAGAACTAGCGCGTAAGACGCAAATTGTATTGACTCGTAAATGCTGACTGGATCTAACGGTACTTCACTTGAGACTCTGGAGAAATAGCTGAACAGGCATAGTAAGCTGATATTATAATTTATAGCAAATGTGCATTGTTATGGTATTTTATCGTTCAGTCAATGATATGTGTTCAAAGTGCAATAAAGAATTGTTTTGTTTAACTAAAGACTGGAGTAGAGCCTTTTTATTAAGAGAAGCTCAGTATTGCGTCCCTACATTTTCCCTCGAATCGCAGAAGTCTTTCACCCGTTCGCGTATTGGGATCGAAGCGGAGGGACATCCCAAAGGATGTCAACAGACAGACGACCGAGAGTAACACCACAGTTATCGTTAGGAAAAACCGGGCAAAGAAGATTAAAAAATCGACCTGTCATGTAAATCTGGCCACCATCGAAAGGTAATGCTGTTTGTACGTTATAGATGAATGTTTAATCAACTCAGCATGCTTGAGAAAGATCGCATCATAGGTCTATGTGAAATAGGTTGGTGTGCTCAACGAATTGCAATGCATTTGTGATGTGATGAGTAAAGAGTTGGCCGTTGCTTGTATTAATAGACACATGAAGGGGTTCACGTCATCGTTCAGGGTCAGTCATCCACAAATGATTATGATCATGAAGATTGGATTCACCTATGTTCGTCAGTATCAGAAACATGGCAATCCAACAGATGTCCAGTGACAGAACGTCTGATGGGGCATCACCAGTATCATTCATCGATGTCTGCACAAAGCTGGTATGAAAGACAGGCTCCTTCTCTTCATACATCTTAAGTCACAGGCCTGCCAGATTGCAGTGGTGCAATGCACGAGTTAAGTGGCGTGATGAATGGTGATATATCAACTTCAGCATTGAACTCTCAAATGTGAAGACATAATGGCGAAAGAGCTTCCACATCGTGTATTGTCAGTGGTGAAAGTAGGTTGGTACACCATACTGGCAGGAAATTATTTGCTGCTATGGCATACCGGTAAGACATTTTTCAGTAGTAGTGGAGTTGACGATTTCTTTTACAGCTTATGCTCTTTCAACCGAACAGTTGATTTGATCTTTGATTTGTCAGCCTATTATATGTGCATTAAACATACAAAAGTGTAAGATGAAAAAAAAAATTAATTTTCATCTGTGTTTGTTGATTTCGGGGCACTATTTATTGTGGGACTTGGGCGAAAGACACTGATTTAATCTTCTTTCTGAATGGGTTGCAGTAAAGGTTGGGTTGTTTTACCTCTGAGTGGAACTTTTTTGCACACCATGGGCTAAATGGCCAGGTCACATGAACCCCGAAGACGTTGGTGGAGGGGACCCACTGGAACAGCTGTTGGGAGACAGATGGTTGCTTCCCGTCAAGACCATCCAGCGTGTTCTTTAATGTGTACAGGGTATGGCTCTCCCACACACAGGGCCACGGCTTAACATCCCATTCGACGGACGGCGGCCTTTCCAAGCCCATCAGTGTCCCTACTGACCATGGGCAGGATGAGGAATTTTACGGAGATAAATCTCAATGCTGACCCAACTAGGACTCGAACCTGGGAACTGCAGATTACGAGCCTGGCGTGCAACTTACTGACCCCCCCCCCCCCACACACACACACACACAGTAATGAGTCTGAGTCTAAGGCAAGAAATGTTTATATGAATTTTTAAAATTAGATTCTTTTCCCTAGTCATTTAGAAAAAAAAAAACTAGTTGCATTTTTACTATCTCCAAAACTTCCTAACAGTCTAAACAGTTCTAAATAGATATGTATTAAAAGAGAACGCACACTTCCAAATTCTATGACGAAAAATATTTGAGCGATTAATATTTAAGAAATGAATTTTGCTGTATATTAATTTGTTTTTAACATTTAATTTTTTAAGGGTTTTTACTTTACATCTAATTATCAGCTTTAAAATATATTTACTTTTGATAATTATACCTCTATCGAATTTTTTAGTTTATTTCCTCCCTACGTCGTCTACCAGAAGCTTGCCTTTTGGGTGGATTTTTCTTTTTTCAACAAGGCCGAAATCTGCAAACACAACGTCAAGTATTCAGGTACACTAATATTTATTTCACATTAATATATCTCTAACTTATTCGCTATATATATAAAATATCCTGAGGCACTGTACTTTCCTTACTATACACTTTACTTTATTACTTCTCTAAGATTATTTCAGTGGATTGACTACCTGTGCATGATTTTCCACACATAGCTATTCCTTGAAGAGTGCCGTATCCGGTAAGAAATAAAATCTACTTTCACCACTAGGTATTATTGAGTGCCATCTGTGCTGCTGAGATCCTGGTGTGGGGCACCATCTCTTATAAAAGTCGACCATTTCTCATAGTCATTGTGTATATGTAATCCCAGCAGTATGTGTATGCTATTCTCTGTCCTGTGGTCTTGCCAGTCCAGCAAAAGGCAATCCAAATTCTAGCCCAATAATGTCAGACCACATATCATATGTATTTTACAACAGGTGTTTGCAAGGCTGTCATATCTATCATCAATTATGGACATCTGGGACGTCCTGAAACGATATCTGAAAACAACCGACTCCAGAACATAATGCAACAATCTACAAACATCTACATATGCAAGTGCATCAAATCTTAAAGATATTATGGGACTTGGGCGAAAGGCACCGATTTAATCTTCTTTCTGAATGGGTTGCAGCAAGGGTTAGGTTGTTTTACCTCTGAGTGGAACTTTTTTGCACACCATGGGCTAAATGGCCAGGTCACATGAACCCCGAAGGCTCAGAGAACGGACATTATTATGTTAGACCAGGACATTATTAAAAATAGACCAGGACACTATTAAAAATATTTTTGACCCACTTCCTAACTGTATTAGTGCTTCTATTGTCGCGAAAGACTGCTACACCTGTTTATTTATACACCTGAAAACCATGGTGATGATAGGGCTAAGCTTATCTACATGGAAACGGCCACTTCTCGTACTGATGTTACTCTAATATCCATGTATCCGCCCCATTAAACAGGATGCAAAAGAGATCGTTTGTTACACTATTACTTTCTAGAATGTCACTTTGTATTGTATGCACAACATTCCATCTGGGTGGGACAATGTTATCGATGGGGAGTGTATTTTCTGGGGATTATGCCCCAGAATTGTGTTTGGTGGGAGTGATGGGGGATTAAAAACATTATGCTATGGGTTAGTGCTGTCTTTTATCTGCTCTTTACAAAATATATAATGGCATGCAGTAAAATAACAAATGTCTTAAAAGAAACTAAATACAGACAAAAAATCTTTTTTGTAAATCTTAAATTTCGAAGTGTTTTTACCATCTTAAAGTACCTGGAGGAGGGGAAGCAAAATTCATCCAGGGGACGAGCCTCTTATGATCTATTCAGAGGTTGATTAAGGATGGCGAAGGGAGAAGGCACTTGCCTAGAAGTGCCAAAATTTAGGCTCTGTTGTTTTACTTCTGAGCTACTTTTTTGCACACAATGGGCTAAATGGCCTGGTCACAAGGACCCTGAGAGCTCAGAGAAGGTTGGGGCAGGGGACCCACTAGACAGCTGTTGGGAAACAGATGGTAGTCTCTATTAAAGCCATCCAGCATTTATTTAACGTACACAGGGTATAGCTCTCCCACACACGGATTTGTAGACAGGTAAGGTACACGAAAAAGTCTTGGCTGTACGAAATTTCACATATCGAAAATAGTTTTTCTACCGATTTAAAAGTAAATTTTAGACCATGTGGCATAGTAAAATAACACCAAAGACTGCAATAAATTCTTATGAAACTCCAATATTTTATGAACACTCCGTAATCGCATTCAATGCCATTTTTTAAAATATCAGATACGTAATACATTTTCTAGTATTATAGTCCATGCAGTGGCGTACCAGGAAAGTTGTGTGAAACTTGCATTTATTATTCTAAAGGATTGTTTGGTTTATCGGGCATATTTATCGGGCAATTCTGCCTACATTTAAATTTTCCAACATGATGATTTTTTTGTCGTGGAACCCTGAGGTTCCCATCACAATTTGGGAATCATTGCTTTAAGATAATCAGATTTTAAAAAAAAATATTTTATACATTTTCCAATTTTTACTCTGAACGTAAAAAAATTGTTAAATGGGTCAAAGTTCGTGCAAGTCTGCTCTAAATGTCAGTAAAGGCCCTTTGTATAAATAATTATAACATTTTTACTCTAAGCAGTTGAAAATCAAATTTTATAAAGAATAGATTGATTGGGCGTAAACTTAGGTATGAAAATATCATTTCCTATGATGTCAGAAGGAAAATCAGATAAAGATAGACCACGAGACTTCTAGTTTATTTTAACAGAAGTGAAATAATTTCCTTTAAGGATTTAAAGAAAATGGCGCAGGAAAAAAATGGATGGAAAATTATTATTTACCAGGGTGCCCAGACATCCCATTGTCCCAACAACATATTACTGGGTCCCTGTTTTTTAAGCAATTTACTTTATCGTTACGGACTCCTGCATAATCTTTTGGCAGCAGTTGGGGCATCATTTATATCAGAACATTTTCGAATTTAAAAAAATACATTTCATCAGCTTCAACCACAATTTCAACAAATCCATTTATATTTGTTTCAATGCAGTTAAAGTAGCTTCAGCTATTTTTTGTTTTTTCAATCTTAAGATATTATACACAATTTTACTGCTTAGCAATTTGATGAGTTTTAATAATGAATTTTTATTAATTATCATGAAATTTTTTAAACGTCATTTTTTTAATTGTAAAATTATGAGTATCACTGCATAAGAACATTATAAAAAATATTTTTTCACATTCTCACTAGTGTCCGATGTTACTGTGAAACAAGAAAGTTTTTACAGGATTTTTTTTCCAGAAATTATTCTCGTTAAATTATGTTCCTCTAAAAGTGCCTCCCTCTCTTTTAGATGTTTTTAAAAAAAAAATTTTCAAAATATGCATAATGTACTTGTAATTTCATTGTGTTTTTTTCTTTATGTTCTTAAAACCGGAATGCTTGCTGAAATGACCCGATTTTCATTTTAAAAACGTGGGAACACTGTATTTTTCCATGGATTGAAAAACGACAACTTTTGAACTTAACCATTTTTATCTAATAAAAATAGGAAACTTGCGAAAAACACGGTTGGAAACTATAAAATTTATTAAGCACACTTGGACTTGAAAGGGTTAATAACCAAAATAGTGGCAAAAAAAATAAGGAAACATGTACATTGAATAATTTCTGAAGGAAAAAAATGCCATAAAAACGTTCTGGTCTGGTTCAAAGTATTAGTTGCCCCCACCGAATCATTTTTTCCAGCTCCGAGACCACCTTGGCCTATATTACCTTGAGGCTACATATTCATTCCCATTTCCAATATGAGTTTTAATGGCATCTCTTTATGAAATTTCACGGTTTTTCTTTTTCATTCTTTCTTTAAATATTTCACTTTTTTTGCATCAGAAATTTTCACTATCGAGCAGCAAAAGACTTGCATAGTTGACTCTCCATGACCAGAGGAGCAAAAGACAATTGAATTTACGCAAAGCAAACCAATATTTACAGCCTCCATTTTAATGTCCCGAAATAATTTGACAGATTGCAAACGGTTCCAAGCTCTGACCTCCGAGTATATTTCCGTGAGGACGCCCCAAATTCAGATACCAAGGTCATCGACTGCTGGCAGCTCGCTCGCTCCCGCTGAGCCTCGCCTCGGGCAGCAAGCGGAACGTGACGGCAGAGAGCGATAACGAGCCACTCGCCAAGCACACACAATTCACTCGTAAAGAAAGGTTTTATTCAATCCGTGCTTCGCATGCAATCGTGATTGGGTGCTGGAGGCATGAATGATGGAATCGAAGAAATGATTCAAAGTAGAATGTACCGTGCTTCTATTAATGTTATCCTTTGTTTTGTCATGTTTCCGTTATGTCAGTGACAGAACAGTATTCAGGTTTCGTGGCGCCTATTGCAAAAGAAATCAGAAACGAGCTTTTTTATAGTTAAAATATTAACTTTTAAAAATAAAAATGCATTTTTTTATAGAACAAAAAAGTAATAGTATAGTATTACGACAACGAAAACAAACTACATACAGATTTATAATGACTATTCTTACATCTATAAAACAAACAAATCAGTGAACTAAAATGAACTTATGTTAGCAAAATCGTTAATAACATCAAAATTTGTTTCTTGAAATGAAGCACTTTCAAGGAATATAAATGACACGAGAAATTTTTTTAGCTCGTTTGCAAAAAAGAGAGCTACTTTTTTCCACTGTATTGTCTTTCTATGGACATTCAACTCTTTTGTTCTTAGAGAAAATTAAAAAATTCTTTTTGTGTTGGATAGGTATTGACAAAATATTAAGATTTGCATTTTTTGAATCTTACATGAGCTATAATTTAATTTTCACTGTAACGGTGGAAAAAGTTGATATTATGCAAATTTTAAAGCGAATATTGCCAGCCAGGCTCAGATCGGGAGGGGAGAGAGGTGCAGGAAACTCAATCTAGTATAAAAAAAAAAGTAAAAGATGGCGAAGAACCTGGATTTCAATTGCAAGGCATTCAATTTCAATAGCATTTCCACTAGGTTTTAGGTCTTTAAATATTTCTTGAAAAATGCATGAAATATATATATAAGTTGAATATTTTTTTTTTGCCTTCTTAAAGGGGGAAAGATATGTAAAAAAAAATCGATGTATCACACATGGGACATAAAGTAAACATGGCGCCCTTTCTGCTCTTCTCCGCAGCTCCTGCCCTATTGTAGGTGACATGTATAGATAGGGCAGCATTTTTAGTGAAGAAATGGGAAGGTCGTGAAGTTTGAATAGGGATTTTGATTTACCGTGAGGATAAGGGGGCTATTGGATGATTTCCCCCCTTACCCCCACGGGTATGGGAAAACGCAATTTAAGAGATAACTGTGTTTAGAGATGAATTGAAAATCCTTTTTGGGTTGGATAGGTATTGATTAAATGTTACGATTAACACTTTCCGAATCTCCCTAGTTTTAATTCCGCTCTCGAAAGGTGGAAAAATTGCAAAACTTTAAACGAATTTTGGTGATGGAGTGTGATTAACAAGAGGTTGAAATCGACAGTAAAGATTTGCCTCTGCTCGGGACTGGGGGGAGGGATAAGATTTTTAAGATATAAATGAAAAGTTGTGATTTGAAAAGGTACTAACGAAATACTCCCAATTCTGTTTTTACACGGATTTTGATTTTAAACGGTTCAGAAAAAAAAATCCAATTCTCTTTTTACGATTTATTTTCATTTACCACGGTCCAAACGGCGCCTTTTTAAAAATCTCCATTAGAATTTAATTCTGAAAAAATATTCCTATTCAAGAAAAAATTCCTAGAATTTATATTTATAACAAAGATGTTGCTTTTATGGTTACATTTTTTGAAGTTTTGACTTTGAAAATGTACTATAGACACACATTTTGTGCACTAAAATCCATAAAATAAAAACTACACTAAACATAACTATACAACAAGTTTTCTCTATTTTATGGAAAAAATGTAGAAGTCCTACTTCATTCGGAATAAAGTGGCAACATTGAGTTCCGGGAATTCCCCTCAATTTTTATCTTCAATACATACGTTAGTCTTGGTCTCTCATTTGGTTATTAAGGCCGCATATAAGGTGCTGTGTGGGTGGTCTACATTCTAGAACCCCAGAATTAAGTATATTTCAATAATGAAGAACTAGTCATAATTATGCCAATATTTTCCTATTCTTTACATATGCGTATCATTTTCTTCATTCCGTCGTGTGTTTAAATGCTACTTCGAGAGTAAGAAAGTTATCCTAAGTCTGGATTGAGTTTGTTTACGGGGATATTATACATTTCGAAAAATCAAATTCGTGCTTATGTTCAGGGTTGGTAAGTTTTCTTTCCTTCCCAATAAATGCCTCCTATCCTTTAATAAACATTTACTAAGTTAAACGATAATTCTTCTAGGAAATATTTTTTCTCACAAAAGGCAATATCAGTTGCATGGTTGACTGTGGATAGAAGAACTTTCCTCTAAAACAATAGCACCGAAAGCATATTATTGCTGCAGTCCCGAATTGAATAGTCTCGATATTACGCATATAGCGTAATCATGATTTACATTTGCACACGTAAATTGATCAAAAGGAAGAAGCATAATATGTCTCCAATAAATATCGCACGGTCTTTGAATGCCTGTCAGTTTTATTTTTCTTGTGTCCTTGAGCGATGAATAAGATTCATGGAAAACATCATCTTTCCTTTCAAAGTAACTTCCACTTATGTACAGTAGGTAAATAATCGAAACTGATGAATCATCTCAAGTTCCTGATGATTAAAGAACAGCTGCCTGTTTTAACAACTGGCGAGTATGTCATCATATTCATGGCTCGAAATGTAAAATATCAGGAAACGGAAAGCTTGTTAGGTTAATAAAACTGATGGCAGTGAAAACGTTAATTTTCATAATATATATTTAAAATACTCAGAGTATATTTAATCTACATACATTGAAGATATAGAGTCAAGTTTCGTTTCTATATATCTTTGTAGGAATCGGGAGGAAATAATTTTATTCATGTAGCAAAATTATTGGAAGTTATAATTAAATTTTTGACGAGAAGGACCGGTATAGCTGTTGCGTAATGACGAACCAATATGGCTTTCCGTGTGTTGTGGTCCATTTCGAATCTTGATCTTATCAATTTCTGAGACTATTGTAGAGGATCCTATCGTAGATCGGTTACTGATTTTTCAGAGTTCCAGGTACATGGGTACCCATAACCTTTTCCATCTGAAAATGTGCCTAGTTGGCATCAGTGTAAACACAACATAATAAAATAAACCACCAATGGTGGGTCCCGAACCAATGTAGGGTCCCTCCCCCTGACAAATCAACAGTAAAAACAGTAAGGATGTACAAGAGACCTAAAATGGATGACTATCTTTGCTGAAAGCCATCATTTTAGGCCTCTTGTAACTATTCATGACTTCATGATTGTAGTCGAATAAGCAAGAAATAATTCCATGTGGATTGCTTTGAACAGCTTCAAAGAAACCACGTGATAAAAACTTGATATAAGAGTAAATATGGTCGATGCCCAGATCTTTATGGATTTGTCTGTTCGTTACAAACCAAGGGACATCGACCGCACATCTCAAGATCTTGTTCTGCAAGACCTGAATCTTGTGTATATTGGTTGCAGTAATGTTCGCCCAAATAGGGGAAGCATAGGAAATAATGGGACGAACGATCACGTCGTAGAGCAAAAGCTTGTGGTCAATCGAAAGGACGGAGTTTCTTCTGAGAAGAGGTTCCAGCTGACATCGGACGGTGTTCACCTTAGTAGTAATGATCCCGTGAATGTGGAGATCCCATTTAAGTTTCTTCTGCAAGGTGACTCCAAGGTATTTGACAGTGTCTTGCCATCTAATGTCTTCATCCATAAAAATTAAAGTCTGAGGTTTATTGATCTTCTTGCCACTAAAAAATATGGCATTATTCTTGTCAGCATTGATTTTCATTTTCCAGGTATCGTACCATGAGTCTAACTCATCCAAACAATTCTGGAGTCTTCTAACTGCATACTCAACTCCCAAGGAAGTGGAGAGGAGTGCAATATCATCAGCATACTGGGCAATGACAATCCGGTCAAAAGAAGGGATGTCAAAAAGGTACAATGAGAAGAGAGTGGGGCCTAGGAGAGAGCCTTGAGGGACTCCAGCGGCCACCACTCTCTTTGTAGAAATAGAGGCTTTGATGCGAACCTGGAAGGTTCTATCTGAAAGATAAGTTTGAAGGATACTAGTCAAGCCCGAAGGAATTCCAATCTTGATCAGTTTGTAGATGAGGCCGTCCATCCAGACGCGGTCAAAAGCCTTGGCCATGTCTAGAAAGACAGCAGCAACAACTTCCTTTTTATTCAGAGCCTCAGCAATAGTCTCCACTACCCTGAGGACTTGGTGCTGAGTTGATCTTTTACGTCTGAATCCAAACTGTGACTCAGGAAGGATAGGATGGTTTAAAAGGAATTCATCCAGTCGATTGAGCAAAATTCGCTCAACTTCCCCAAGCAGGATAGAAGACTTATAGGACGATAGCTGTCAGCTAAGGATGGGTCCTTACCCGTCTTGTGGATGACCCTGACGTAAGCGCTTTTCCAGACCTCCGGAGAGATGTGATGCCGGAGAAGGAAATTGTAAATGTTGCACAGATGCGTGATAGCCTTTATCGGAAGGTAGAGGATCCTGGCGCCTCTGCGCCAATATATAAGGATCATCCTGATTTTACTGCACCAATAGCTAGCGGATTGTTCTTTATGTGACTGCGCCAATTTCTCTATTTCCCTAGTTTTTCCTATTTCCTCCATACGACTCTTTTTAACAGAATTACGATTTCAACAGATGTTACGAAAAGAAGCACCAAACTAATTCTATAAAACCTACTTTATTTCCGCTTCCTCAGAGACATGGAATTTATCACAAGGTTAAAATAAGTTTCGCATCCCGAGATCCTGACTGCTAGCTGTTTCCTCGTTCTGTGGCACCACTCTACAGAGAGCAACAAACTTAGTATTTTAAGTGATTTTCCACATCATCCAGTTCGTTACCTTAACCCTCCAGAAGTGGCAGACCGATTGAGAGTATATTTTCTAATAATTTTGCAACACAAAAGTTTAGCGCTTAATATGATATACTGAACCTAGCTTTGCAATGTTTAGGATGTCCGATTACTCCGGATTAGTTACGCACCGTGTGTCGCACCAACACCTCTTAGTGTTAACTCATGTTTAGATATTTTTTTTATGAACACATAAACTGTTTTTATTTAAATTTAAGTTCTATAAATAGTCCAAAAGGTAATTGCCTCTAATTAGTAGCAAGTATTTTTTTTACTTTTTTATTAATTTAAGAATACTTTTTGTTTAGCAAAAATGCATAATAAAAAAATTATGCATTTTCCAGGATGTATTTTTTATTTCTTTGAATAAAGCTTTTCTTAAAAAAGAGTGTTTTATAAATAAGTTATCATAAAAAAAAAAACAAAGTTTTTTTAAAAATTTATTTATTATTTATTTATTGCAAACTTTTGGAGAACATTTTTGCCTAATCGTTCTTGGAGACCAACCTCTTCATTTCTATCATTCCACGCCACTTCTGGAGGTTAATATCTTTCAGCTGCAGAAATTAATTTCCACAATTTCTTGTCCTTTGCTTTAAATCGTCAAAAACTCTTTAGATAAAAACAAAAAAGAAAATAGCCAAAATCGCTTTAAATTCGGCAGGTACCATACACAAAAAAGATTTTGTAAGAGTGTCGGCCTCTTGAATATTAAGGATTAAATTGTGAAAATCGCGTAATCTTTTTCTATCATTAAAAATCTCGCGACCGATTTAGTGCAATTTTTTTTTTATTACTGCTCCTATGATTAGCCAAGGCAAGTGATATTAACCGCAAGCATGTCTGTAATTTCATTTCCAAGTATATTGCAGTAGCTGGGGATCCATTGCATCTTATAATGATTTTTTTTTTTGCTGTTTTTAATTAGATGTAAGATTTCCACTATTTAGTTTATCAAGGTGGAGTGATTGCTTTTCTCTGGTAGTTTGATACGGAGGTTAGTGAAAGATTTGCAGTCAGTTAATATTAGAAATTACCTTTACTCTCTTTACTGAGGACATCTGGGACTGGGTTCGGTCATTTTACAATGGGCGGTGTCTCACAATGGGTTAAATGACGAGGTCACAGGAAACCCGAAGGCTCAGAAAAGGGGCAATCCACTAGACAGCTGTTGGGAGACAGAGAGTGTCGAGTCCATTCTGCTTGTTCTTTAACGGGCACAGGGAAAGCCGTGCACACGTGGCCACAGCTTTTTTCCATCAAAGGGCGGCTTTTCCAAGCCCGTCGGTGTCCCCTTTCTGATCGAGGGCAAAGAGGGATTTAGCGGAGATAAATCTCAATTCTGGCACAGGTGGGACTCGAAAATGGGAACTACAGATTACGGGCCTGGCATGCTCTTTAAACAGTGAAGAGAAATTTCACGACTCTTTTAACAGGAATTCCACGTTAAATGACTTCCAGTAGATGGCAATCAACTCGCTGGTTTTCCAGATTCAAAATCATCTTGTTACCAAGTTTCGAATATTACGGTCGCAGCAACTCCCTTCATTTCTAAACACTTCTCTCCGATATTTTGCAGATCTTTTTCGAAAGATATCAATTTTGAAGATGAATACAAAAAAAAAAGGCACCAAGCCGAGAATCTCTGAGGCGTGACAAAGCAAGAAGCATTGAGCGTAGAATCCAAGGTCAATGACATTTTTATTAATTTCTCTTCTAGACCACTTTGCCGCTGTCCCTTTAGTTCCGAAGAAGGGATTGGATTGTTTTACCTCTGAGCGGCACTTTTTTGCACACCATGGGCTAAATGGACAGGCCACAAGGACCCCGAAGGCTCAGAGAAGGTTGGGGGAGGGGACCCACTGGAACAGCTGTTGGGAGACAGATGGTAGCCTCCCGTCAAGGCCATCCAGCGTGTTCATTTAACGTGCACAGGGTATGGCTCTCTCGCACACGGGGCCACGGCTTAACGTCCCATCCGACGGACGGCGGCCTTTTCAAGCCCATCGGTGTCCCCTACTGACCGTGGGCAGGGCGGGGAAATTTTGCGGAGATAAATCTCAACGCTGACCCAGATGGGACTCGAACCTAGGAACTACAGATTACGAGCCTGGCGCGCTACCGACTGAGCCACCCCCGCCCCTGTTCCGAAGAAGGGAAGTATTATCTTATGGAAATATTCTTTTCCTTCCAAGTTATCACTATAGCTAGACATCATATTTCTTAGTCCATTGAGATCTATTCCAATTGATTACTGATCAAAGGAATTTGATTTCGATCCCCTGGTAAGGCATGGATGTTTGTGTTTGTCTTTATGTTGAGGCTCCTGTCAGACCTCTGTGACAAACAGCTGCTTCAGGGGTATTTTTTTTAATTATTCAATCTTTCAATTGTGTCATCTGAGGAAATGATCTAAATGTCTCTATGAACATTCCGGATGAAATGGTAATCTGAAACTCCTCCCTTACCGAACCAAATGGGGAATTGGTACCTAATTTACACTTTCAATGACGCAATGATTACGTGTATTTAAGTCCTTAAGCTCAAATTAATTTATATACGTGATAAAATTTTTTACTTAATTTACTCTTCACAATAAAAAATATAAATATTCCCTCAAGCAGCTGCTTGCCACAGAGATCTGACAGGAGCCTATCAGTTTATACGCTATAATAGAAAGTCTGAGAGGATAGCGGTCCTCAGCAGAAAGGCAACATAGACATCCATACCTAACAGGGACTTGAACCCTAGTCCATTAGAAGTAGTCAAGCGTACTAACAACTCGGCCACGGGGCGACCCTTCACAACATTAGTCAATTATTCAATATCGCTCCCCTTAACTTTGCACTTCTACCTAAATGTTTCGAAGTTTGATTTTTTCCGCCATCTCGAATTGCGAATGCTCGTGTGTTGCGCAGAAATTTGGAACTGCGCTTTTGTTGCAGCATCTGTGAGCCGATTCCCAATCCTTCGCTCGATACAACGGAAAATGTCTGATCTAATCGGAGGAACTTCGCGGTAAAATGTGCAGTAGGTTCGCGATTACCTGCAGTAATGGAGGTAAGGAACAGCCATTATTAAAATTTATATGCCATTTTAATGCGTAGATATTTTTTTTAAAAAAATAGATAAACGACACAATTCTACGTAACAGAAATGAAATACGGAGACAAAATTACAAAGCGGATTATAAGACGACTTAGAAAACAATACTAAGAAACAAAATAACGTAAAAAAGCAATATACAATACCCTTCCAACAGGCACGTACCCATGATTTTGTTTCGGGGAGGTGGGGGGAGTAACGGAGAATAAGGATTTAAATAGTGTATCCCAATTACTAAAATATTCCACCGGACAGAGGAGGCAAAAATTATATTATATATATGGAATAAAATTTTAAGTGTTTTTTTTAAATCTATTTTTAGTGTCGGACACTTTTAGTGTCGGTTATGGGGGCTAAAATAAAATTATACAAAGACACCTATTTTGGATTTCAAAGCAGATAGGCAAGTTTAAGATTTCGTTAAGACAACCGGATTTTTGGGTGCCCCCCCCCCCCCCCAAGTATGTTACTGCCTCCCAATGTGTATTGAAAACACTCCCAAGTTATGTGAATTTCAAGCCTTATAGAAAACTAACTGGTAATAGCTTACTAAAGATCTTACTCCAATCTGTATAGCAGAACCCCTGCCAAGACGTGTTGAGTGGGCATTTGGCCTATAAGCAAATCGACTTTAAGGCGCAATTTCAAATTATTACATGGTTGGTTTTATTATGTGTAAAAACTAATTCTTCAATAGGTTAGAAAAACAACTCTTCCCCCAGGCGCAAAATTGGTTAGGCATAACTTGCTGTACAAATATTGAATTTGAACTATAAGCATTGACACAGTTATTGAAGTTATTTCGACAGTTATTGAAGCTGGAACATTGAAGAGCGCTTGTTTAAAACATTTTTCAAACTTAAAGAAAACCTTTACACAAGCATTTAAAATTATATTTACTTTGGTGAACGATTTCTTCGTAATTATAATTTGTGTTTTAATCAACTTTTGTGTAAATTCTTAAGACTATCAACACTGCTGTTAAATATTTCAGCTTCCATAACTTTTAAACATTAAACAAATATTTTTGAAAATCGAGATTTGAATCAGATTATTTATTTATCTCTAATGATAACTTTTCTACACACAACATAGTAGTTTGGGCTGTTTTATCTTTGAGCGCCCTCAACCAGGTCATAAGGACCCCAACACAGAAGTGTCCCAATATATGTTGGCAGGATATACTGAGCAGGCCCGGAAATACAAAAAAAAATCGAGAGGGGCATGGTCCTTTTCTCCCCCTCGATTATATTGGCACTCGACGATACTGGTTGCGAAAATAATCAAACAATCATTTTATAAATAAATCAGTGATATCACATTAATAATCCCTTCTGTGTTTTTTCTGAAATCATTTTCGTATGAGAATGAAAACCTCATCAGGGCTCTACAAGTGAAAAAAATTCATTTTAGCCATCTTCGGAGTCATGCCTTCTTACTTCTGCTCCTGATTGGCTCTCTTGTCGCTTCAATGGAGCTCTTGCCTTGAAGAATTAACTGAACGTTCAATAAGAGATAAAATTAAATTATTAGGAAACAAATCAGAACCATCATATCACTTTATAAGATTTATTTTATAGGCAGTAATACTTAATAGATAGAATGCATTGTCTATACCTGCGGCTCTTTATTCTTGAAAACATACACTGCATATGATAATGGGTCTCTTCATACCAGGGCTGGATCTGGAGGATGTAATGCTCCCCCCCCCCCCCCCCCTGAAGAATTGAATGATCAGGACGGATGGGAGAAAAATACTAACATATATATTTCACATATACTGCGTGGCCAAAGTATTTTACTTCACTATGGAATTCTGTAAAAGCTAATAAAGGCATGGTAGAAAGCAAAGTCCAGTGCGACATGGGTAAAAAGGCTCATCTGACTGACTTCGAAAGGGAGCTCATCGATGAAAGGCGATGGGCAGAAGCATCCGTAAGGAGGATATGGAACTCGGTGGAAAATCAAGAGACAGAATATCTCAGTTGTATGGAGAATGGCAATATCTGGAGAGATAAAAAGTTCGCCAATCATGGCACATGCGGGAGGGAAAAAGGCTTTTGACAGATAGGGGACAGGCGTTTGTTGGCACGAACTGTACAGCAAAACAGAGAGCAGCTACAATTCATCGTCAGCTGAGAGAGATGACCGCTAGCAGTACTTCAAAATCCATTTCAACGAGAAACACGTAAAGAGAATTGAAAACTGTGAAATTTGGAAAGTGTACCATGATACGTAAGGACGAAGTTTAAGGCAGGTATTCATAATAATTTGGATAGGCAGCGTATCTTGCAAAAATACCTTTATAATACTACTAGAAGCGGTTTCAATTCGATTCAGGGAGAAAACTTAAAAAAGAAATACCAAACGGATTTCGGTTCGTCCCCGATTGAATTACTTCTTCCTCCTTTCTAATATTTTTTCCCTTAGATTCGTGCATTCTCCAAGATAGTTGTCCTCTACCTTTTCTTTTACAAGCTCCATCTGCAGCCGATGCACAGCAGTGGGCAGAGGATTGAAAGAATTCAAACTGGTTGTTGAATTTTTTTTTGTCTCAATCCAAGAATAGGTTGCAATTTCTGAAACGTCATTAATTCTTTTCCACGTTTCTTATTTAAAAGAAACAAAATATAATATAAATGCAACTTAATGTATTTTTACAGACTGGTCGTTTCATGTATGTTCCTTCTGCACTGCATGGCCAAAAAATTAGATACCTTACTTAACTATGGTGTAGAATCCCCGTGTGCCTTCACCCCAGTTCACGGCCAAGGGCAGTAGTGTGCAAGCTCCACTACATTCCATGTGTTCAATGGGGTTCAGATCACGCAACTGAGGTAGCCAGAGGAAGGTTGGGTTGTTTTACCTCTGAGCGGCACTTTTTTTGCACACCATGGGCTAAATGGCCAGGTCACACGGACCCCGAAGGCTCAGAGAAGGTTGGGTGAGGGGACCCACTGGAACAGCTGTTGGGAGACAGATGGTAGCCTCCGGTCAAGGCCATCCAGCGTGTTCTTTAACGTGCACAGGGTATGACTCTCCCGCACACGGGGCCACGACTTAACGTCCCATCCGACGGACGGCGGCCTTTCCAAGCCCATCGGTGTCCCCTACTGACCGTGGGCAGGCGGGGAATTTTGCGGAGATAAATCTCAACGCTGACCCAGCTGGGACTCGAACCTGGGAACTACAGATTACGAGCCTGGCGCGCTACCGACTGACCCCCCCCCCCCCCCCCCCCCCCCCCCCCCCCCAGAGGAAGGTGACCAGTGTTCCATCATGTTACTGAAACAACTCGGACAGATTTCGGACGGCGGATAGATGCATTATCATCCTGAAACTGTCAGTCTCCATCAGGAAACAAATCAAACGCAGTAGGATGTATGTGATCAGATGTTATTTATTTTATCTTACATCTAATGTAGTTAACTGGTGCAAAAATAATGGGGAATTTTATTTTGTTCTCTTCCTTATTGTTAATTGTGAAATAAAAGATATAGATTTTTGGCTCATGTTATATATCACTTTAAAGCTTTTTTTTTCTTAATCCATCTCTGCTAACATTGTTTTTAGAACGTTTCTTTTTCCTTATTTTCAGAAGTCTCCAAGTTACGATGGGAAAAAAGGAATTGCCTATAATTTTGTTGCACGAGCGACCCAAACAGCTCGTAATGTTGTTGAAGCATTGAGCGAGGGAAGCACTTCCGAACGTGCAGTTATAATAATAATTGGTTCAATTATAATCAAATTTTTCGATTATATACGTAAATTATTGTACTACTGTCTTCATGCTACCGCTCTCTTATGATTAGTCGACGATTTTCTCTTCCCCCCTGGTTCGAGTCCCAGCTGGGTCAGCGTTAAGATTTATTTCCGCAAAAATTCCCCGCCCTGCCCACGGTCAGTAGGGGACACCGATGGGCTTGAAAAGGCCGCCGTCCGTCGGATGGGACGTTAAGCCGTGGCCCCGTGTGCGGGAGAGCCATACCCTGTGCACGTTAAAGAACACGCTGGATGGCCTTGACGGGAGGCTACCATCTGTCTCCCAACAGCTGTTCCAGTGGGTCCCCTCCCCCAACCTTCTCTGAGCCTTCGGGGTCCTTGTGACCTGGCCATTTAGCCCATGGTGTGCAAAAAAGTGCCGCTCAGAGGTAAAACAACCCAACAACCCAACTCTCTTTCCCCCCCCCCCCCTACGATCTTAGTGTCACACGTCACTACATATCTATATCACACCGATGGATTTTCTTCATGACGATTTGTTAAATGAAGATTACGGCTGACTAAACAGAGTGGGGTTAAACAATTCTCCTTTGAAGGCATGATCGACCAAAAAGTATGCCGTGATCGACCGATTGAACAGCCCTGCCGTATACCATTGGATTGATTGCGGTCCCCCCCCCCCAAGAGTAAAGGATCAACTCATTATTGCCAATGAAAACTTTCTGATATTCACATTCCATCACGATAATTTAAAATATATAGCATAACTAAAATTCGGTTTAAACTTTTAAATTTTCTACTTTTTCCACCGTTAGAGGACGTATTTATAGCTATAGGAAGGTTTCGAAAATGTGAATCGTAATATTTCATCAGTACCTATCCGACCCAAAAAGACAATGTTGTTCCTTAATTTTTGGAAACCATTGTATATTCACACCTTTATAATATTTGTACACACAATTCCTGGGCTTTTGAACCCATTTTTTATGTATTGTTTAACGTCGCCATGCCAGCTGTGGATCTCTTTTCAACTGCTTCTCGAGCATCTACCTAGTTCTGAAAACCCATTATAGTGTAACATTCCCTCTTCGTTTTAGACGTTACTAACCTTCTCAAAGGAGGGGGGAGGGCGTACTCCCCACTTCCACCCCGGGCCTGTGTGCATGGAATTTGTTATATAACCTTTCTTAGACCTCCGTGGGAGATCAGCTGCTTGGAACATTTTCTTATCATTACGAAGGGCGACAAAACTTCTGCAATCTATTTAAGTCTTTCCCTGATACCAAAAAATTTTGTTTTAAGCTTGTTGCTTTTGCTTGAAGTTTTTTAACTTAAAATTTCAATCATAACAAAGTAAATGAATTATAATTAACCTATTGACTCTGGAAACTTAAGAATTGCCTTTCGTCAATTTCACACTACAGTATCTCCATTTATTTTTTATGCGTTCGACCAAGGCTTCCTACGTTAATTCTTGAATGACATCAAATGTGTTGATGTTTCGCTCTGAACTGGTTTTACGGAAGCTCGTCGAGAGTAAACGTAGGATGTCCTTTACACTGCTACGCTCGAGTTACACAATGCCACATTTTAACCTGCTTTAATAAAGCATCCATTTTATGAGAAAGTTAAAAGTAATCGACTATACACATCGGTATAGTCGATTACTTTCTCCCTTTCTCATAAAATTGGCAAGCTATCTCTAAGCAGAGTCCTAAATGTGGCATTGTGTAACTCGAGCGTAGCAGTGTAAAGGCATCCTAGTTTACTCTAGACGAGCTTCCGTAAAAACCCAGCTTCCAGAGCGAAAAACATTTCTGGAGGTTAAATAATTCCTTCCCTTAATAATAATTCCTTCCCTTAATTGCAATATTTCTAAAAAAAATCTGAGCGATTGTACTAATAATGCTCCATATATTATACGAATATTAATCAATATTGTTCCGATATTAAATTTCCTTAATGGTATTGAGCTATCGATTGAAGTCCTCTGATTCAGAAGTTATAATCAAGGTATGGAAGTCTCTCTTAGATAGTCTTACTCTTCCTCAACTTCCATTACAGTTAAACGAATTAGTAACAGCAGCAATGAATGAAACAGCAAATGAGCTTGAAGAAACAAAATTATTTAAACTACTTTTATGAACTTAAGAATTTCAAGCCGTTTCACTAATTTCTGAGCTATTAGCATAACTCTTCAAGTACTAAACGAAGCTTATAGAAAATAGAGATTTTGATAAATAAGAAAAAAAGACCTCAAAGAAATAACGTGGCTTACTTAAAAGTTATAGAGCAGAGGTTCTAAATCATTTAGGGACAAACTACATACTTCGCATCATGTCAAGGGTCTCCACAAGCTATGGCCAGCAAAGATTGGTAATTGGGCCCTCGAAGCAAAAGAACTGGAAAATTCAAATTAATGTTCCAACATACACAAATGCATTTTTTGATTTGTTGCGTAAAAAGCAGGCACACAGTTCTCATTTATAATCTGAAGTATGTGATCTTACCTAATTTAAAAAAAATATATATATAGTATATATAGTTTTGCAAATAATTAACATTGTTTCCGAACATTTTGTTTCCCAGCGAATCTTAATACCACTTTCATATAAGTGTTTATGTTACGCACTGATATATAACAAAAAATAAATACCCCCTCAAGCAGCTGCTTGCCACAGAAGTCCGACAAGAGCCTGTCGGTTTATATGCCATAGTAGAAGGTCTGAGAGGATGGCATGACCTCAGCAGAAAAACGACACATACATCCATGCCTTACCCGGGGCTCGAACTCAGGTCCCGTGGATCAATAGCCAAGCGTGCTAACCACTCGACTACGATAAGCCATGTTATTTAAACCTTTAAACAAAAAAAACTTGCAAAATGACTTTCGGCCAGCCAGTCTTTATGCAGAGTCCCCAACCTTTAGGAAATCACTAATGTAGCCCGCCGAAAAAAAAAAAATTGACGACCTCTGCATTATATAATGGCAGGCCCCATTTTAAGCAATAATTGTTTTATCAAATGTTGCATACTTTTAATACCAAACCTGGAATGATTTCGTCTGCGATTTAATGCGACCATATTCCCGCAAGATCCCCGCAGTCGAGCCAAGCTAGTAAATTAGAAACAGTTGTTCAGAGGGATACAAATGACATTTGTTTGCGAGCTACGAATCAAGTGACTTCTATAGTCGATGCGACAAGTGCGTGTAACTCCCGTTATAGAAGTTCCATTATGTTCCTATTTGTCGAAAAAAATACCACCTACAATATAATAAATTGGAAAAATAATTTTTTATGGCAAACTTTTATTTTGGGTGCAGAATTTAAAAAAAAAAAATTCTTTCAAAATAAGTCTCAATTTTTTTTTTTTAAATGGGTATTAACGTTCACTTAAAAACATATTGAAACATTGGTAAACGCCGTTCCCATAATTCCCTAGTTTACTTCTTATCCCTTATATTTAACGACAGGAAATAAGATCCACTCTATTTTTGGTCTTTGGTCATCATAATTCCTGGGCATGATGGCTGGCTAATGTATGTAATGTAATGCTTTAATGTCGCCATGTCAACTACGAGGTCTTTCTTTGAAACGGTTTCCAGAGCGTCCACCTAGTTCTGAAAACCCATTTCCACCCCTGATGGGTGCCATTGATCCCCTTTCAACTTTTGTATATTTATATTATGGTGCCATCTAGCAGGTGGTAGAATGGTTTTAGTGTATTACTGCTGTGCAAAGGGACCTGTGTTAGAGTCCGGGATAAAGTATTGATGGAGGATAAAAAAAGTGAGGGCTCGTATACCAACAATTATTGTACAAATTTTGGCGAAATCGAACTCCCCCCCCCTCATCCAAATGTTGAATACCTTGAAGTTCGCTTGAAAAATATTCATTCCCAGCGATTTTCAAGTATGTTATTTCGGACTTTCATAACAGTAATTACTATACTAAATATCAGAAAGATACTCAACTGTTTAGAAGGTGCTAAAATTTCAAAACTAGAGAATTTAAACCAATACTGTAAGCAGCCTGCGCTAGATATTTAGGTGGCAGAGTTTATTGTAGGTAGGAGGTGTAATCGTCAGCAAGAGTTTTTTTGAATAAGTACTATTACGAATATCCCAACATCATTTTTTGAACTTCATTAATTTGAATTCCCACCGTTAGAGAGCTCCAAAACCTGAAAACAGAATCCTCAATGAAAATGTATCCAAACGTAAATGTGGAATGCTCAAAGTTTTATAGTCATCCGCCAGAAATCCCCCCCCCACACCAATCTAAAAAAAGAAGCAAGTCAAAGATATCAATTCAGTTGTGCACTATTCTGCATTCCTGAAAATAACATTGTAAACTACCCATGTGAGACAAATTTTATGCAATGTACAATATTAATTCGAGGTTTTCTTCCAATATTTGTACCTAAAAAATATTAAGCCCTCCCATCGTTCATGAAATGAAATCGCACCAATATAAAATTTATAGCAAACATTTAAAGTTTTGTCATTTTCCAACTTTTGTGTTCGTTAAGGATTTAATGGAAATTTCAAATAGTAGCTTATCCATATTCAGAAAAAAATTACCCTATCTCTTAATATAAACTAAGCTTTAATTTTTTTCACCTTTGCCAATATTTTAAAAAACTTGCCGGATAGTTTTCCACGTTTCCAACAGAAAAAAAAAATCCAGAATTATCAATGTTCTATATTTCTAACCTCAACAACTTCTGTTTAAAATGAACTATTCACAACAGAATTTTACTAAAGATCTTGGACCCACAGGAGCAATTGCCCCCCCCCCCCCGTGATTATTTAGACAGGGGGAGGGGAAGCATATCTTTCCCCCACATGCTAGTTTATAAATTGAAAAACAAGTTATATTTTGCACCTTGTATTGTGAAAAATGAAATCCAAATTGACACAAATGACCAGCGTGAAAGACTAATTTTTACATCAAGGTACGATTCTTGTTTTAGTCGAGTTTGGCAATGCTGAACAGACAGAAGTTGCAGTCTCTACTGTGGTTGCACTGAGGTAGTGTCAGAAGTCTGCTTGACTGGTTGGAGTGTTTCAGTTAATCCAGTCAAAGTGCCAGATAAAAGCAAATTCTTTTCTGAAACAAGTGAAAAAAAAAACGACATATTAGGATGAAAATTTATAACTAAAATGTTTAAAACGTTCAGAAAGGGGGCAAAAACTGCCATTCAGAGGAAATGCCTATATTTGAAGATGCGTATTAACGAACTTCCAAGATACCATTTTAAACATGATAGAAAGATTTAAATATTTTGTCCAATTTTGATTCCTCACAGTCATCATCAAAACAATTTTTCATGAAAAGCCATATATAAGCGATGATTCAAACCATAAAACAGGCAGACCAAGACATTCGATTTCTACTGTAGTATTAAATATTTCCCTCTGTTTTAAACGTTTTCAAAAATTTGATTAAAAAAAGTTACAATTTTTTTTCCTTTATTACTCTTACCAGCAATTTCAGGAGTCCCCCCCCCCCAGATATATCTTCTGCCCCAGTGGTAAAAATTGGTGCCTATGGACCAATGTTGTTCCATAGATTTTCTATGCCGTGTGTATAAGATGGGGAGGAAGGGTATATATATATCGCAATTTTCACGACTGAACCATATTTATACTTTGGCAATAATGTATAAGTATTTGCTTTAACTGTTGCAACAATTGATCTTTGTATTACAATAGTCAAATGCAGCTCCTAAAAGTAAGCACCCCCCAAAAAAAAATTGGTCATGCAAGTTTTTGGGACTACCATTCTAGTTAATAAAAATGCATAGTTTTTTTTCAGTGTTAAAACATCAATATTCGTTAGTATCAACCAAGGAAAGCCAAAATGTGATGACATTAACAGTTGGAAAATGCTGCACAAGGTAGCATCTTTAAAAACTGCTTATTTTCCCAACAGATGGCAGCACTATACACATTAGAAATGATGTGCAGTTGGATTTCTTGTGTAGAATTCAGACCATATATTTAAAAAGAGAGAAGTATTCAGGATTGTGTTTGGACTCGGATAATGTTAAAGACAAAAAAATCCGAAATATTTAGAATGACCCATTACTTCGTGAAATTTAAAACATTTCATGTGATTAACTTCCTTAAGATATTCTGACCTTTAATCTAAATAACAATCGTTCCAAAATTATAGTCTGCAAAGCTTTTTGAGAAGTTTGACATTTAGAAATAAATACACAATCTTGCAACTTGCTGTTTACACTAAAAACCAAAATTGTACTTTAGATCTTGTCTACTACTTGTGATACCTCATAAATTTTAGTTTTATATAAAAATGGTTAAGTAAACTTTACCATAATATTACACCATGCATATTTTGTTAAGTAAATGTTTTGGAACTGATTTGTAAAGAATATCTTTTACTTTACCATATTAAATATTCAGTCTTCTGATGAAGTGTATAACTCCGCTTTCTTAATATATTAAAACTTAAAATTTACCTTTATACACTATACTTTTTACTACGCACAATAGTTAAAAAATTAAGAATGTAACTACATAAATTAATGTATTGTTCAATTTCTATAAATAAAAATAAAATAAATACCCCCTCAAGCAGCTGCTTGCCACAGAGGTCTGACAGGAGCCTGTCAGTTTATTTGCCAAAGTAGAAGATCTGAGAGGATGGCAGGACCTCAGCAGAAAAACAACACAATCAACCATGCCTAGGAAGTTTAAAATAACAAGCGATTTATCAACGCCAAAAGAGCAGCAGGTAATGCTGCGATTATCATCCTATGTTTAAAACAAGTGAAATTTTTTTGGAACAGATTTAAGTTTTCAGCTGGGCTTTCCATTAATCTTCAAAATTTTAACTTGTAAATGTCATTCCATTAACTCAACCCTTAAAGTATTACTACGGATAAATCTATTTTCAAAATTACAAAAAAAAATCCCAAGTCATGTTTACTATACTTAACATTTGGGTGAACAATTCAGTGGAAGACAATTTTTTTTTCTACCTTAGTTACTTCAGGGCAAGGTTTCAAATTCGAATGTTTTTTCTTTAAGAAGCCAAGAACTCTTTCAAATTTAAAGCCTTATTCTGAACTTCAATTCTGAATCTTAACAGAAATATATATTGCATACAAAAAGTGCCAAGTGGATCAAATTGGGAAGGGGCCAACCATTGATGCACAGCCACTTACCTGGTTTAACTTTAACATGCACAAATCAGTAGCCAAAAACACTGATACAAGATGTTAAACTAGCATCTATTACATCACTTTTAGTAATAAAATTGGAATTTGTTGAAAATTTTGGTCTTTTTGAATAATAAAGGCTTTCTGCTGGCTGATGAAAATAAATCTGTATTAAATACATATTAAAATTGTTAACTTTAATAAACATTAAATTGTAAACAAATATGGAACTGCCCAGAAATTACTTTCAAGAAAATGGTGCACTTTGGTATGAAAAATATAGGTTCTTAAAACTGCAGTAGGGCTATATTAATTATTTTGAAAGTTTCTTGCAAATTCTACAGCCATTCCAAATTTTAAAGCTTTTACACACCTACGTAGCTTTTGAGAATTAGTATTCTGTCCAATTGATGTTGTGAAAAGGGGTTTTAGTTTTTAGCTATTTATCGAAAACTACACATTTGCTTTCAATGGTACCTTAACAAATTTTACTTATTCTTCAACAATTAACCATGTAAAATCTAATATATTTTGATTCAAATAAAGAGCACCAAATAACAGTAAAACTCTGGGGGGAAAAAAAACACTTTAAATTTAAACTTAATTAAGCTTTTACGATTTTGCCAACTAAAACCACAGTTACCATTAAATGTACACTTTCTAATACTAAATGAGAGTTTACCAGTTACTGACCATAGGTTTTTTTTTTTAATCCACTTGTAAATTGCAATATTAAAATCTTTAGTCCCTAGTGCTACTCTGTTCTTTAAAACAAAATTTTAAAGTCAAACATAAAAAAAAAAAGCCACAGTAAAAACCTTTTATACATAAAACAGCAGATCTACTAGAACATTAAAAACTTACAGATTCACGCAGAAATCTTCAGTTACTTCTGTAGTCTCCCAATACATAAAAAAAAATTGAACAAGACAAAACAACATTTTAAAAATCTTAACAAAATACTCTTTTTTATTCCTTGATGACCTATGTACAACGTGAAGAATGGCGACGTGTTGGTAATGGGACTTTTCATCCCAGTTCTAAAATTTACACTCGTACAGTCCGCAGATGAATGGAATCAAAACAATCACTTTTTAAGAGTTAAAATCAAAAGTAGTTCAGAGAGTTTCATCTTTGGATAAAGAATAATAAATACGAGAGTTTTTTTTTTCTTAGAATTTAGCAGATATTTTAGAAACAAATAAATTGCCGAATAACCAACCTCAGACGACACACAGAAGACGTCAACATCTTGAAAGTTTTCCGATGTCTCCTGGGGGGAGGAGAGCCGAGAACTGCGAATCGAGGGTGAGCTGCGTAACGTGAGTCACTACGATACTTTAGAAATGTGCACACATTTGGTCCATGAATTTGTGCTCTTCATCTCTCGCGTTTCAACTACTTCCTCCCTTTCTTGCCGCCAGCCTTTTTCGGTGTTGCCTTTGCTTTCTTGGGTTTTGCTGCTTTCGACTTGGCTGCCTTTGATTTCTTGGGAGATTTGGCAGGTTTAGGTTTCTTCGCTGCCGCCGCTGGCTTCTTCGGTTTCTTTTTCTCGGCGGCCTTTTTCGGTTTTGCGACTTTCTTCGGTGTTGCTTTGGGTTTTTTAGGAGCTGCAACTTCCCTTTTGGGTTTCTTGGACTTCGGGACAATCTTTTCTTTCGTGGTGGCGGAAGCGCTCATCCTGAAAGACCCAGTGGCTCCTTTCCCCTTCGTTTGAACCAGGGTACCACTGGCAACGGCAGTTTTCAAATACTTCTTGATGAAAGGCGAAAGTCTCTCAATATCCACTTTATAATGAGAAGCGATGTACTTCTTAATGGCTTGCAAAGACGATCCGCCTCTCTCCTTCAGAGTAGAGATGGCGGCATTAACCATTTCGGACACTTTAGGATGTGAGGGTGTCGACTTCGGTTTCTTCGGTTTGCTAGCACCCTTCCCTTTCTTAGGGGTGGCCACAGCAGCAGGGGAGTCACTATCAGCCATGATATTGCGTTTAGAATTTCAGTTTACAAACACATGCACGAGTCGCGCAACACGAGGAGCGTTTCGAACAGCCAACGGCGCCCGCCCATCGTTTATATAGCGGCCAAGCGGACGTCGTCGAAAGCTACAAACTGTGCGCGTGGCGCTCAGCTCTTCGAACTGGGATCTGCGTGACCTCAAGTCAGCAAAGTGTGTTTCTTGGGTGAATTAAAACGACGATATCTAAAGTTCCACTGTCGAACTACAAGTCGAATCAGTTTTAATCGACAGTGGTGAATCTATAGCAGACGCTGATCGAGACAGCAGACACATTCCTCCATTAACCGAGTGGCTAAAAACTCGAGAATTACGTTCTCAGTCTGTCGAAATTTACAACATTTCACTTGTTTTGAACTTTTTTGGAAAATCGGACGCCCTACGAGAAATTTTACTTCTGTGAAACCAACTTCAGAATCCTGGGCATCTCTCGGCACCAGTCAGACCTTTCTAGAGGGGAACTTTAAACAGCTAAAAATGCTCAGTTTAGTGTCACCTAGCACAGCTCGTGCCACTTGGTACACTGAAATCGTCATTCGCATGCCGCCATGACTGTGACGTACAGAACTTATTTACTTCAGATTTTTCAAAAAAATTTAAATAATTTAAAATGTAAGTTGAGACAAGTGTGTCAATAAGTAACTTGACCATATTTAAGCCCCCTCGTTCAAAAGTTAAAGGCAAAGCCTAGAGCTCGTGCATTGCAGAGCTCCTCCACACAGAGCCTTTGACAAGTCAGTTAAGTAGCAACTCAAGTTTATAAGCAGTGCACAGACTTTGGTATCCTAGCAAAAAATTTTAAAAGGATAAAATTTTAATCCTAACTGCTAAAATATCACTTATAAAATTAAGAATTAAAAAACATTTTCGGCAAAATATTGCTCCGCAAATGTTTCCCCCCAAACTGAACAATTCATCGAACTTATCAATGAATGGCATAAGGCAAGACAAATGAAGACATGCAACAGAAATTAGAAAAGGAAACTAGAAACAATAAATGAAGTAAATTATTATTTTAAAATCAAATTCAATTTGCACCAGAAAAATTATTGCGTAAGGTACTTTTCCTGGGTTAGGACAAATTCTTTGCAGTGAATAAATCCTTTAGGAGAAACAATGCAATGGACTGGATGAAGTTTTTCTCAATCAATACATAAATTAAAAATTTCGTTTGTAGATTCAATTTCTGAAAATAATACGAAGACAGTGAAATTAAATAACACTGTTTTTGTTTTCTTTACACTATTTTCTTAATTTAATAGTTAAAGTAATTAATAAATATGATTAGTCTGATAATATTTCACAGAAAATAATTTAAAAAGTTTATCTGATTCTCTCATTTTAGCTCACAAAAAGAAGCAATTACCATTAGGAAGTAAATTTGTTGTATAAAAATCGACCGTATTGGGAAATGTCCAATAGAATATCCAATAGACCATATTCGATACAACTTTGCTGATGTTGCCCCCTTTGACAGGGATGAAATGGGACTGACCCTAGGAATACTTTAGTCACGTCACGAATGGAGATTAAGGGGGTTGTTAAAATCTTAAGGGGGTGGGGGGTACAGTTTTTAAGAAGAAGTATTTGATTTTCAAGGAAGTGTAGTTGATTAAATGAAAATAGTGCATTGCAAGTAGTTGATGACTGAGATGGAAGGGAAAATTAAATAGAATTTATGGAAGGAGGGGATCCTTGATTTCCAATACAATTTCACTGTACATTTTTGCCTTACAAGTTTTAAGTTCTGCTGTTTTCGCAAAATATTCTTAAGGTTTTTATTACGCAGAGATGTGAGGTTCGTATCGCTTGAGGTCCAACTTTAAAGTATAAGCTTAAAACTCTCAACTGAAATGTTAAGGTCATTATATGGATCGTGAAGGACCTAAGAGAGGAAGGGGTGCGATTGACTCATAATCTTTAAAGGAATAATAGAGGAGCGCATTGTTTTGTGGCGCATAGTGCTCCATTAACCATTAAAGTGCCAACATGCATTTTTCGCTTTTAAAAATCCATACAATAGGCCTACAACATATTTTTTTGCTTACCATTTTCTTTTCCTTTTTTATATTTTATTACTCAGAAATAAATTCTCTTTCTTTTAGTTCGTAACACGACCCATTTTGTTCTTCAGTTACTTCAAAACAAGGTTTTGAAGTTAAATTGCTTTGAAATAAAAGTGGGGCCATTTAATAGTTAATGATTAATAGAGTCCTATTCAGATACAATGAAGAATGAGCACAAAATATTTATCAGCAGGATGGGAGATAAGTTAAATTCGGGGCCATTTGCTCTTCTGAAGTTTGGGTTATTTTACCTCTGAGTAGCGCTATGTTTTAGCACACTATGAGCTAAATTGCCAGGTCACAAGAATCCCAAAAGCTCAGTGAAGGTTGGGAAAGGGAATCCATTGGACAGCTATCAAGGCAATCCAGTGTGTTCTTTAACGTGAAAAGGATGTGATCTTTGCAAACGGGATCCGTCCAGTGTGTTCTTTAAATTCCATCTGATGGACGGCTGCATTTTCAAGCCTATCGGCGTCCCCTCTCTCCCCGAGGGCAGGATGGGTTCTCAGAGCACAGTTGGGACTTGAACTGCATATTATGAGCTTGGTGCGCTACGGACTGAGCCATCCCCTCCCTGCTCTGCTAAAGGTATCGGAATTAAAATTCGCAATAAGACTGGCTGGATATTTGCTCTTTCTTTCGGAATCTCTCTTCAATCGCCATCATGTATGCCATATCAAACCCATATGGCCGTGATTTATTTTTGAGGTTATAAATAAAATTCCCCCTCAAGCAGCTGCTTACCACAGAGGTCTGACAGGAGCTTGTCAGTTCATACGCCATAGTAGAAGGTCTGTGAGAATGGCGGAACCTCAGCAGAAAGACAACGTAAACATCCATGCCTTACCCGCTTACCCGGGGCTCGAACCCAGGTCCCTCTGATCAGTAGCAAGCGCGATAACATATATAAGGGAATATTTTATTTTTCGGAAATCCCATGGGTGATATGCATCCCGTGGGAAAAAAGAAATTCAGAAAAAGAAATGGATATCCACTGGTGTATGAGTGCTTGAGAGGAATGATGGTAAAGTCAATATCCATCGATCTCCTTATGCTTTGATATGTTTTGATATGGGGTGGGGAAAAGGAAGAGGCAGAAGTGAAAATTATGCCCTTTTTTTTTTCTCTCCTGCAACTACATTACGAACTCTGTTTCGGGATGGTGTTGTGATGCCGACAGAATAAAAAAAAAATCCAGTAATCTTTCAATAACATTTAGAACTCTTTTATTCAGTTTTCTGGAAGTAGTGGTTCAAGAAACATTTCCCTCCTTTGATGCGAAGCGATATTTAAAAGGATATAATTTTTTTGTCCTAACTGACAAAATGATCTGTAGTTTTCAGGTTCGAGTTTCCCCTGTGAAAGCGTTCATATTTATCACCGTTAAATCCTCGCCCTGCCCTATGTCAGAAAGGGGACTCCGATTGCCATGGGAAAGTCGCCATCTTTTGAATGGGATATAAAGCCTAGTCCCGTGTTCAGGAGAGCCATACCCCGTGAATGTTAAAGAAAAAGCTTGATGGCCCTTAAGGGATTTTTTTTTTTATCTTTGATGGCCTTTTATCCAATGGGTTCCTTTCCCCCAACATTCTCTAAGCTTTTGAAGTCCTTGTGACCTGGCATATAGCCCAACGTGTGCAAAAAGTGTTGTTCAGAGGTAAAACAACCCAACTTTCATTAGGAAAACAAATTTATCTTCACTCGAATTAGTTTGAGTTGAGTATCTTTCAGTTCAAAAGCAAATTTATCTTGACTCAATATAGGTTGAATAATCCTGTGCAGGAAAATCGTTTTATGTGCATTTGAAATATACTGAGAATTTCTCAGCAGAAAGTAAAATTTATTTTTATTTCCAAATAGGGTGAGTTCATGAAAGAATTTGTTCAAAAGAATGAGCTTCGCCTCAAGTGGGATACAAGGAGGTCGTGTGTTCGTATCCCACACCAGTACTATGTCAAGAAAACCTTTCACGAGTAAGGAACATTACCTGTGATTTTCTCTACCATTAAAGTTTGAGCTCAGTTCGAATTCTTCTTTATTCAAAATATACTAATCATTCCTCAATAGGAAAATAAATTTACCTTTATTCGAACTGGAACAGATATTTATAAATCCGAAAATAACTTAGACTCGAACTTGATTAAATATTTCTCAGCGGCAAAACAACTTTACCTTGATTCGAATTTTGTTATTTTTTCGGTATAAAAACAGTCTCTTGAGTTGAACGTTGTTGTCTAGTTACTCAGCAGCAAAGCATCCTTACTGCGATTTTAACTAAGATTGGCTATTCCTCAGTAGGGAAACACAATTTTCATGATTCGAACTGAACTTCCCAAGATTCCAACTAATCAGGTAATTCTAAGTCTGAAAACAATTTAACCTTAATTCTCACAAAGTGAGTCATCTCAGTTGGAAACTAGCTTTATGATGATTCGAACCAGATAAAATATTTCTCAATATCAATGTGACTGTTTCTTGAGCTGAATAACATTTAGTATTCTTCAGAAGCAAAATAGCTTTACCACGATTCGAACTAGATTCAGTATTCTACAGTAAAAAAACAGTTTTATCATGATTCGAAATGCCTTGAGTATTTTTCAGCGTGACAACAAATTTACCAAGATCTGAACCAGATCTGAGTATTTCTCAATGGGAAAACAGTTTTATCATGTTCCAAAATAGAATAATTATTCCTGTAGTCCTCAGAAGAAAGATCTTTCACATGATTTGAACTCTATCGGGTCCAAATTGGTCCATCATTCCCCAATTAGCAAATACGCTCGTGGTTAATTCAAACTACTTAAATTGATTGATTATCCCTTATTCTTTAGCAGCAGAATAGCTTTACACAGTACTTCTTTTTTAGGAAAAAAAAAGATGGGAAAATGTGGTCTTCCAACATTTTTGTTGGGGGAGTCGGGGTATAAGAATATGGCCCAAGGGCATAAAAAAAATTTTAAATACCTATTTTAATGCAAATTTATTTACTGGAAAGTTAGAACAGAAGTACAAATTAATATTATAAAAAGTTAATAAAATCACCTTCAGATAAGTTTTTTGGCAGACTCCAAACCTGAGTCATCACTTCAGAGCTTCAACATCTCGATTTCGCTCTTTGCTTTTGGAGTCGACACTGTGGAATTGTAGTCTAGTTGAAAATGGGGTAAAGAAAACTATCGCCAACTGTATGTTAAAATTCTGCGACTAACAAAATCTCAAATAAAAGAAAATATATGTTCATAAGGATGAAAAAAGTGGGGATACGTCATATATCCGCATACTTCCAAGGGTTTTTCCCCTTGGAAGTATGCGGATATATGACGTATCTGACTTTGCAGTCATTCAGACTATTGTATACATTCAGTACAGCAATATATTGAAATTTTTAAAGTTTGTAATCAACTTTACCTTGATTCGAACAATATTGATTGCTCCTCAGTAGAAAAAGAGTGACACCATTATTCAGACTAAACTGGGTATCGGTAAAAGATTCTGAAAAAAAAATTCATCGCCGACACGGCGGGAACCGAACCCGCAACTCTCCAAATCCATTGCCAGAGCGTGCTACCGTTACACCATGCATCGGACAAGAAAATTTTTCAGAATAAGACTTTATAAATCTTCACTGATGATTTACCATGGATCGATTTTTAAACTGGGTATTTCTCAGTTGGAAAATATGCGCCTTGATTAATCGGATTATTTATTCTTCAGTACGAAAACATCTTTATCTTGATTCAAACGGCACTCAATTTACAATCAGCTTTACCTTGATTCTAATGATGCTGAGTACTTTAAGTTGAAAGCAGATTTACTCTGATTTGAACCAGATTGAGTATTCCTTAGCTGGAAAACAAGTTTAGCATGATGTGAAGTAGATTGAGCATTTCTCAGATATTTTGCATATTATCTTGATTTGAATCACGTTGAGTAATAAAACTACAATAATTAAGACTAGATTCGGGATTCTTCAGTTGGAAAATGCATTATCTTGATTCGAACAAGGTGAAACAGTCTTAAATTGGGGAGACTGTTTTACCATGATTCGAACTAAGTATATTGAATATTCCTTATTGGGGAAAGAGGGCTAAGATTCCTCAGTAGCAAACGAGCTTTAACATTATTCAATTCTCTCAATACTCAGTTTTTCCCTGATTCGAAATAGGTTCAGCATTCTTCAGTTAAAAAAAGTCTTCTGAGTTCGATCTTTGTGGTCGATTCCTCAGTAGCAAAGTTATCTTAAATAAACTGATAATAAATAAATTTAATCCTCAAGCAGCTGCTTGCCACAGAGGTCTGACAAGAGCCTGTCGGTTTAGATTGGATTGTTTTACCTCTGAGCGGCACTTTTTTGCACACCATGGGCCAGGCCACAAGGACCCCGAAGGCTCAGAGAAGGTTGGGGGAGGGGACCTACTGGAACAGCTGTTGGGAGACAGATGGTAGCCTCCCGTCAAGGCCATCCGGCGTGTTCTTTAACGTGCACAGGGTATGGCTCTCCCGCACACGGGGCCACGGCTTAACGTCCCATCCGACGGCGGCCTTTTCAAGCCCATCGGTGTCCCCTACTGACCGTGGGTAGGGCGGGGAAATTTTGCGGAGATAAATCTCAACGCTGACCCAGCTGGGACTCGAACCTGGGAACTACAGATTACGAGCCTGGCGCGCTACCGACTGAGCCACCCCCGCCCCAAAGAGCCTGTCGGTATAAGGCCATAAGAGAAGATCTGCGAGGAAGGCGAGACCTCATCAGAAAGACAACACAAATAAAGAAACGTTCATGCTTTACCTGGAGCTCGAACCCGGGTTCGTTTGATCCGTAGCCAAGCACGCTAACAATTCATCCACCGGAATGGTGTCTCACTATTATAATAATCGAATTAGATTGAATATTCGGTAACAGGGCAAACAAATCTACCTTGATTGAAATGAGGTTGAGTATTTCTCATTTGGAAAAAATGATTTCGCACAATTTCAAATATATTGAGTATTCCTCAGTGGAGAAAGAGCTTTACGATGATTTGAACTAGATTAAGTATTCCTCCTTTGGTAAATGCACTGGCTTGACTAGAACCAGTTTTTTTCGAGAATTCCCCAATAGCAAAACAAGCTTTACTGCAATTCAAACTAAATTCATGATTTCTCAGATTTTACTACTTTACTTTTATTCTAACCAGACTGATTATTCCCCAGTGTAAAAATGTATTTTCTTGACTTCGAATTGTATCGTTAGTTCCCCAGTAGCAAAAGAGCTTTGCTGTGATTTGAAATGGAAGGAGTATTCCTAAATAAAAGAACTAATTTGCTTCCATTCGAATCAAGTTGAGCATTCCTCAATCGAGAAATTGCCCCACTTTGAATTTGAATTTTGATTAAGTGGTCGTCACTTGAACGTCAACTTTATTTTGATTCGATCCAGATATTCTTCAAGTTCGAAATTAACTTTATTTTCCATTATTATTATTATCTTGAGTTTCTTATTTCTAAGCCACCACGTGGGATCGAAACCGAACACGCAGTCGCAGTTACTGCATACATTATTACTATACCTGCGGGGCTGTAACTAATTTGAGCATTATTAGTTGGAATACTGCTTTGCGAATAGAATCAATTATTCTTTAGAAGAAAAGCAACTACAGATTACTGAGTTAAAACTAAGATGACAATTCTTCAAGAGATTTGGCATCAGTTTTCTCCCCTAGGATTCGAATTCGGCTGACTGAGGAGTGCTCAAATATTCGTGTAAACGTTATTTATTGTAATAAAACAATTATTTAAAAATGATTATTTTAATAATTTTAAAGACTATTTCAATTTGAATTTTTTAGAAAGATGTGTTTTGGTTTATATGCGATCTAATAATTTGATATCCAAAGAAGTGAGGGATAGGCTTTTTTTTTTTCTTATATTGAATTCATCTTGCTTTTTTTTTCGAAATTCCTTTAGGTTCTGCGTTTCCTTTATCTTGTTAAGTCCGATTAGGCTTGACTGGAGTTTCTTTTCCAGAAACTGCACTTCTTTCGGTTAGACTTCATACAGTCAACTGTCGATTAATTCGGGAAATGGGAGGAAGGACGTCACGGATAACGCAAAATCACGGTGGAAAGAAAACTAGACAAAAAGTGGTACATAATGGATTTAATGTATTTTGTTAAAATTTAATCTAATATTTAGGAACACATTTACCTTCTACAGACTTCATCCAAATATATAAAAATAATACAAGTACATAGTATACATACATCAATTTGCACGGTCTATTATTATTTATTACCACGTTTAATCCACAAACTGGTTGATCCGTTCACGAATAATCAAGAGTTGACAATCTATACAAACTCGGCTCAATCGCTTCTTTCGGAACTTAATACATCTCGAACTAGGTTATTTTTCCTTTTCATTTCTCCAGGCTCTAGAAACCCGTTTTGGTTCACTTTTTGCTCTCAGAACCCAACACATAACACAATGCACGCAAAAATGAATAGATTATCCTTCCTTTGATGTTATATCTCAATGTAATTTGGCCTCTGAGTGGAAGAGGTTGTAACAGCCATTTCCAAGTTCTATTTCTGAGAAGGGAGGAAGGTGACGATTTTTGTAATGTTTGTGACGCTTCCCATATCCTAAGCTTTCAATCAATACAGAACTCGCTGCGATTAGCCTCCACATTGGGCGATATGACTGTATCCAGAAATATATCTAACTGGGGTAGGGGATTGGTTCAGTCAGTAGAGTAATCCGTAGTTCCAGATTCGAATCCCACTTGTGCTAGAGTTGGAATTTATCTCCGCCAAGTCCCCCACCGAGCCCTCGATCAGAAAGGAGACACCGATGAGTTTGGAAAAGCCGGCGTCCGTCGGATGGGACATAAAGCTGTGGCCCCTTGTGCAGGAGAGCCACATTCTCTGCACTTTGAAGAACACGCTGGATAGCCTTGATGTGAGGCTTCCGTCTGCTTTCTAACATCAGTTCAGTTATTTAGCTCAGGGTGTACAAAGAAGTGTCGCTCAGAGGCAAATTAACCCCAACTGATAGTAGAACTACCTAATGAAATGATAAGTAGAACTACCTACCAAATGATAGTAGAACTACCTAATAATGGTCTATGGCAATTTTCCACGTAAATTTTGAAATCTCTGTCATCAAAGCCTGTGTTTCATTTCCTTTCACTCAAAAAAAAATATCTGGTATTACCAAGATCAGAGTTCATGAAATATCTGGTTGTGTGTTACACGAAATGGCACCTTTGAGAGATCTACTCCCATGTTATGATTGTTTTATATGTAAAATGAAGTTTCCGTTGCAGCTTGTGAAATTAACAAAGATATTTTAAAAAGTTTTTTTTTTACATCTGGTGTCGCGTGGAATCTGAAGTGTGGAGTGGCCACGGTGCTTAATAAAATCTATTGATGCTTCAGAAAATACGAATCCTTATATTTCATTAGTAACCGTGGCCGAGTGGTTAGCGGGCTTGATTACTGATCTAGGGGATCTGGGTTCGAGCTCCGGGTAAGGTATGGACATCTATGTTGCTTTGCCATCCTCACAGACCTTCTACTACAGCATAGCATTTTTATTAACTTCTACTATAGCATAGCATATAAATTGACAAGCTCCTGTGAGATCTCTGTGGCAAGCAACTGCTTGAGGAGGTATTTATTTATTTTTTATTAACTATCCAACTCCAAAAGAACATTTTATTTCTCGAAACAAAACATTTTAATATCTACAGATCAATGTGAGAAAGATTTGTTATTATGTAATTATGTTGCTAATATTAGTCGAAGCTATTCTAAAGGATCTGAATATGTATTATCTAATCAACCATTGCCATTATTCGCAGATTCCAATTTGGAAAAGGATCCATTTGTCAAGGCCTGGATGTAGAAGAAAAAAAAGGGGGGGGGGAGGCAAGAAACGCAATCGAGCTAAAAAAAATGTAGGTGGGGACAAGGGACTGGATAATACTTACCCTTACTAAGATTGTGAAGGGGGGAGCATGCTCCACCCCTACCCGCCAGATCCCGCCCTGCATTATGTCCTACTAAATTTTTTTTCTGATACAATGACTAAGATGACACTGCCTTCAGCGTATTACCGGAATAATGGCACAACTGAAATTATTTATAAATGCAGCAGCAGGAAGGCGAAATCTATACAGGGGCAGATCGGAAGTGTAAACTGGCTTTATGAAATATTAAACACTTTGAGATTTCCGAGTTAGCTCAGTCAAGACTACGCATCAGCATTAATATCGGATTTTTAACTCCAGGAGTATGGGCATCTATCTGAATACTGAGTAACGCATCGCCTTGGGAAGGGCCCCAACCACCATCCCAACCGCTTTTGCCCCATGAATATTGGATGGGCCTGTCGTCCCTAGAGCTGAACGCACGAGTCGATGCCATCGCCGCTGTTGCTTCAGGTGAAATTGTTTCGAAGCACGAAGCAGCAGCTTATGCTTTCATAAGAAGGAAATATTAGATATGGAGACAGACCCCATTCATTTGAAAAGAAATTGTTGGCTTTTCAAGTATGCAAATGTGCTACTCACTCCTGTTACTAAACAACACTTAGAGTAATTTATCGAATTCAGAAGTATGATCACTGCCGAACAAGATAGAAAAAAAATATTCAACTTTAAGTATTTTGGTTTGGGTTATTTTATCTATGAGGGCACATTTTTGTACACATGTGTACATACATTTTTGGGATAAATGGACAAGCCACCTGGACTTCGATAGCCTAGAAAATGGCTTTCCTGCATAGAAACGAATTTTCTCACCAAAGGCAGACGGTGGGTTTGCGGATAAAAAACTACTAATCCACAGTCTGCACACACCACAGTAAGAACAATGGGACGAACATGGAAAAATTACTTATGAATATGGCCCCTACCAATTCAGCCAATACAGTCCCATTGAAGGAAATACATTACCAATTGTAAATTTATGTGTTGTTACTGATGCTAATTCAAAAAATTCCATATAAGTTAACCCCCCCCCCCCACACACACACACACCACCACCACCTTAGCAGCGGAAGTTGGCTCAGTCAGTATAATCGCTCAAAAAAAATATTCGAAAACTATGGTTGATTACAGAATTCAGAAAAAATATCTGGCACGAATTTTTTAGAAATTAGTGATCTGGCAACGTACACGAAGAATTTGCCAGATCACTAATTTCTAAAAAAATCGTTGCCAGATATTTTCTCTGAATTCTGCAATCAACCATAATGTTCGGATACTTTTTTGAGCGACTGTAGGTGGTCATATTATTTTGATACTAGATCGTGTGGGCTCACTCACGGAAATATTGAGCGTGTGCAGTTACCGTTCACAGCAAACTGGAGCGTGTGCAGTAACTGCACACGCTCCAGTTTGCTGTGAACGGTAACTGGAGCGTGTACAGTTGCTGTACATGCTCCAGATATTTTTCCTGAATTCTGTAATCACGTGACACGAAGGTTGCCAGATCACTAATTTCTAAAAAAATCGTTGCCAGATATTTTTTTCTGAATTCTGCAATCAACCACAGTGTTCGGATATTTTTTTGAGCGACTGTACCTAGCACCTGACTCATAATCAACAATTCCGAGTCCCAATTATGCCAGCGTTGAGATTTATTTCCACTAACCCCCCCCAAGCCCTGTTCTCGGTGAGAAAGGGAACACCGATGAGCTTGACAGAAGTCAAGCCATGGCCTCTTGTGCACGATGGTTGCTTCAGGCGAAATCTGATAAAAGGAAAATGTTAGAAACAGACCGCTACAGTGCAAATTAAAGAAAATGGCGGGAAGCTCCCATTTGTCTCCCAACAGCTGTCCAGTGGTTTCCCTTCCTCAACCTTCTTTAAGCCCTTGGGTTCTTTGTGACCTGGCCATTTAGCTCACTGTGTGCAAGAGACCGCTGAGAGGTAAAACAAACACACCCAGCTCCCTCCTCATTTCTTCCATTCTCGTGCAGTCTGAACTTTTTTGAAGTAAGACGACTCTGCATTGATTTAGTTTTGGATGTCAGAGCAGTGTTCTCTGAAGCTTACAAAATGCATTTGATAGTACCGTAGAACCTGCTAAGAGACATTTTATTTTCAATCTCCAAGCCAGTGGTACAAAATCCCACGAGGACTACCTTCCAAGGCATTCCAAGAAGAGTTTTACTTCAAATAACTTTGTGCCACAGAAGATCAGATACCGTGAGAAATGAGTATTAATGATAACGATGATGATTGTGATAATGAAGACTTGGAATTTAATTGAAGCACGCCGAAATTCCTGAAAAATATGGGGCGGGGGGGGGGGGCTCAGTCGGTAGCGCGCCAGGCTCATAATCTGTAGTTCCAAGGTTCGAGTCTCAGCTGAGTCAGTGTTGAGATGTATCTCCGCAAAACTCCCCGCCCTGCCCACCGGTCAGTAGGGGACACCGATGGGCTTGGAAAGGACGCCGTCCGTCGGATGGGACGTTAAGCCGTGGCCCGTATGCGGGAGAGCCATACCCTGTGTACGTTAAAGAACACGCTGGATGGCCTTGACGGGAGGCTACCATCTGTCTCCCAACAGCTGTTTCAGTGCCAGACGTCTGCGAAAAGCAGCTGCTTGAGATGTCTTTAAATAATATACACCATAGCTGAAGGTCTGTGAGGAAAGCGAAATCTCAGGAGAAAAACGATTTAAACAATCATGCCTTACCCGGGGCTCGAACTCAGGTCCCTTGGGTCAGTAGCCAAGCGTGCTAACCAATCGGAGAAGTTTTTATTCAGATACATTCTGTTTTCTAGCTTTTGGGTTCAAAAATATAATGTGTAGCCAGGGGGGTAGCAAAGGACTATGGTTGGGGAGGAATGGAAAACTTTCCAACTCTAAAATCAAATTAGGGCAACTGAGAAAATAATTTCTCTGTCTGTTTCGTACTTAGATTTTCACTCCGTGGGGGGAAGGCAATTTTCACAACTCTCCTGCATTTTGCTATATGACTTCCAATTTTGCCAACTAGCCATAATTTTCACAGAAATAATCCCAATTTTTACATCTCGTTTGAATTGTAGGAAGTCTGTGTAAATTTCCCCAACACCACTTGATTTGGCCAACTCTCCTTAATTTCACAAAACCAATCCCAATTTTTATTATAATTTTTTTTATTAATTAAATACCCCCTCAAGCAGCTGCTTGCCACAGAGGTCTGACAGGAGCCTGTCAGTTTATATGCCACAGTAGGAGATCTGAGAGGATGGCAGGACCTCAGCAGAAAAACGACACACACATCCATGCCTAATACCGGGGCTCGAACCCAGGTCCCTTAGATATCTCTCCTAAATTTGCAAAGTCACTTCAAAATTTTCAAACTCACCAGAATTTGTCAAGTTTTCTCGATTTTGTCAACTCTCCTTAATTTCACAAATCCAATTCCAATTATCACAACTCGCCTGTATTTTCCAAGTGCATTCGAATTTTGCCAACTACCCTAGATTTTGCCAACTCTCCTTGATTTTTCCACTCGCCATAATTTTACAGAAAAAAATCGTAATTTTTACATCTTCCCTGAATTTGCCAAGTCACTTCGAATTTTACCAACTCTCTTTAATTGCACATGAAAGGCACAATTTTCACAACTCCCCTGTATTTTACCAAGTTACTTCGAATTTTGCCAACTCCCTTAGATTTTGCCAAAGTGCCTCGATTTTACCACATCTCCTTAATTTCTCAAAACAATCTCAATTTTTACATCTCTCCTGCGGTAGCGCGCCAGGCTCGTAATCTGCAGTTCCAAGGTTCGAGTCCCAACTGGGTTCGCGTTGAGATTTATCTCCGCAAAATTTCCCGCTCTGCCCACGGTCAGTAGGGGACACCGATGGACTTGGAAAGGCCGCCGTCCGTCGGATGGGACGTTAAGCCGTGGTCCCCTGTGCGGGATAGCCATGCCCTGTGCACGTTAAAGAACACGCTGGATGGCCTTGACGGGAGGCTACCATCTGTCTACCAACAACTGTTCCAGTGAGTCCCCTCCCCCAACCTTCTCTGAGCCTTCGGGGTCCATGTGACCTGGCCATTTAGCCCATGGTGTGCAAAAGAGTGCCGCTCAGAGGTAAAACAACCCAACCCATCTCTGCTAAATTTTCCAAGTCACTTCAAATTTTTCAAACTCCCAAAAATTTTGCCAAGTTTTCTCGATTTTGTCAACTCTCCTTAATTTCACAAAAACAATCCCAATTTTTAGAACTCGCCACAATTTTACAAAAATAAAATCCCAATTTTTACATCTCACCTGATTTTTGTCAGGTCACTCCGAATTTTGTCAACTCCCCAAGAATTTACCAAGTCACTCCGAATTTTGCCAATTCTCCACGATTTTGCCAAGTCACTCCGAATTTTGCCAACTCACCTCTATTTTACTAAGTGGCTTCGAATTTTGCCGTCTCTCCATTTTTTAAACTGCCTTAGATTTGCCAAATTGCCTCGATTTTGAGAAATCCCCTTAATTTTGCAAAAAAAAAAAAGTTACAAATTTTCACAACTCACCTAGATTTTACGAATTTTGCCAACTCCGAGTTACTTTGGGGGAAGCCTCCCACCCCAAACTCCCCATAGCTACGCCCCTGCATACCTGCTCTGCGGCAAGTACATAAAATAACTCACGCATAACTTTTCTTGGTTCTTCGGCACATGTGTTAATGCATAAAACCCGCTCTCCCATTTGAGCCATTAACGTAATTTGCCTTTGCTTATATTGCGATATTCTGAATCACATTTTCAAATTCCCAGAGAAGTTCCCTACATTTAGGCAAAGCAAGTACAAGGTTAGCCTTCGTCTGCAATTATGAAGATCTTTCGTTGCATTACCACTGGAGGCTTCCACTCAAGACTTGTCATTAAGAGGCAATTACCTGTTACACCGCGGATGGATCCGCAGGGAAAAAGTCTCCTTTCGCCACCTGAGGCTCTCGATGATTCTGCAAAGTGGAGATGTTCGGTCGCCAGCCTCCTCGAGTCATTCTCGTAGTCGGTCACGAAGAGAGTATCACTCGAATACGCCACTTGGCAACCATTGGTAAGAATGAGTACTTCTGAGCGGCACTTTTGTGCACAAAATGATCTAAATGGCCAGGTCACAAGGACACCTAATGGCTAGGTGAAGGCTGGGGAAAGGGTTCCACTCGAAGAAAAGCCTCCTGTTATGGTCATCAGCGTGTTCTTTAATATACATATGCGGGATCGGATCGAGAAAATAATCGAGGGGGGGGGGGCGAAGAAACAAAATAGAGCAGGAAAAAAGGTAAAACGGAGGAGGGCCAAAATACTGGATTTCCAATGCAGAATATAACATTTTTTCCCTCTGTTTTACAGGTTTTTAAAATATGTCTTGAAACACGCATGAAATATAAGTAAGTTTAATAAATTTTTGCCGTTTTTGCGCTTAGAAGCATCGGAAGGGGGGGGGGGGGGAGGTAGTAGAGGCATGGTCTCTTTGACCAACCCCTAAGATCCGGCCCTGTGCGTAGAGTTATAGCTTTCCTGCAGCCACTGCCATCGAAAGGCACCTTTTCCAAGTCCATCGATGTTCCCTCTCTCACCTCACCGAGAGCAGAATGAGAGTTGGAAGAGGAAATTCTCAATGAATGCACAGTTGAGATTCGAACCTAAGACAAGATGAATAGAGCAGAGCTTGACACGCCCTCTCTGTTGCTATTTTACCTTTATTTTTTGTTTCTTTCTCATCTCTGAATACACATTTCGAATGTCTCTTACTGTTTAATTCTTTGATTGCTTTACCCTGATGAATTCAGGTCCTCATGATTTAGGCACTTCCGTTTCCTAGGCCCTTTGGCGGACGCATTTTTATGGGTGTATCGATTTCGATGGGTAAGATGGATGATCAAAATTACCTCGAATAATTTATCTCGGATAGAAAAATGCATGTTACAGACCTTAAACAGTTCACGTGATCACTATTTATTCAAGAATTTCCCTGCCTTATCATGAAGACTAACATACAAATAGCACTCAAGAGAGTTCTGAGTAGTGTGCTTGGTGTCCACAGAGGACGATACAGAACATGTCCTTCAGCCATATTTTAAACGTTTACTCCCAATAGGTCCGGATCTAGATAAAAAAAAATAAGGGGGGGGGGGGGAGAGGACAAGAGACTGGATTTCTATTGCAGTGTAAAATTTTCACCTTCGTTTTAGAGGCTTTTTAAAAAATTTTCAAGAAAAATGAGTGAAATATGCAAGTTTAACCATTTTTTGCCACCATTTCCCTTACTAGCATTCTCAAGGGGGATTCTCTCTGAAATAATTCATAGAAACTAAAAATTATTGGCTAAATCATTATAAACGCTACGAGATTAATTGAGAGAGAATACCTGAAAAAGTAATCAAAAGTTGAATAGTGCTTACAAATTTTATTTTTTCAATCTTGCTTAAAGTGTTTGAAATCATAATGAAAAAAATTTTGCATTTTTTTTTCACGGGTATGTAAGAAAAGTTGAATATTTAAATCAACACCCAATCAGGGGTACGAAATCATCTCTAGCAGATATGTTCCCTGCCTGGTCTCTGGATGAAAATAGTCACAATTCGGATGATTTTTTTTTGTGTGTAGGAGATATTTGTTTTCCGTCTCTCTTAAAATTACAATTTAAACTACACAATTGACTTCGAGACAGAGAGAATTTTAAAAATAGGCTTCGTAAATTGTATACTCGGGAGGTAAGAGATATCTGAGAATACTTGGGGGATGACAATTTGCACAAAGAACCCCTTCTCTTTATCAAGAAGGATCTCCGGGTATGACATCATTCTTCAAATCACTGCTGAAGCACACGTCATGCATGAAGATATCTGGGAACTGAATATCAGAAATCTGAAAGAAGATCTAGAATACTCTTAAGTTAAATATGGAACTGTCACAGCGTGAACTGAGTTCATGGAAGCTAAATATTGGCAACGGTTCAAGTTCTGTTGACAAGGTAACCAGTTGATTCCATTAGTAAACAACTCCCACAGAAAGCTAAACTCTTCATATATTACGCTTAAAATAATTCCAATTTCAAAAGCTTTGATTTAAAGAAAATATACCTTATAAAAGAATAAGAATTATTCAATGTATAATCCAACAGGGACGTACGTACCTACGAGAGGGGGAACAGAGAACGAGAGGAGGAACAAGCCCGGGATCAAGCCCTCTCTCCCCTTCCGAAGAAAATCCGGTCGTTTTATCGTCTTATGCTAAATCTGAAACTTGACTAACTGCTTTGAAATCCAAAAGAGGTGCCTTTGTATAATTTTATTTTAGCCCCACAGTATACGTTCGACACTAAAAATAGATTTAAAAAACCACTAAAAAACCACTTTTCCCTGTCCGGTGGAATATTTTAGTAACGTGAAAACCGTACTCAAGTCTTATTGTCCGATTCCTCCTCCCCCCGAAAATAAATACTGGGCCCAACAACGTCTTTAGCACAACCTAAATTAAAATCCACAATAAATGCGAATGAATTTCAAAATAATAGCATTATTTATGCTATTATTTTAAACAGCTCACAACAGTTTCCATGTTAAAAAGAACGAATGAATTAATTGGTCATAATAAATATTTATTCGAAATCACAAATCTCTGATGCACGCAAAACTACTCTTTTGCAGAAAATGAATGCTTCGGGTTTTGTTTATGTGCATAAGTCAATAAATCTTGACAAGTGTCTTGAAAACTATACAACTAAAAATGTGTTTAAAAATCTTCGTGTATGAGCCATTAAAAGTAAAAGTTAACCCTTAAATATAATTCCAGTGATGATATCACCTTAATTCATCATAGAGGCACCTCGGTTGTCAGTTTCCAGACAAGCAAATCAAGCATATTCAGCAAAAGTTTATATGACACATTAATGGATGAAAAAGTTAGACAGTGAAAGTGTAGTGGTCAACATGCTTGACATGTAACTGGGAAACTTAAGTTCGTAATCCCACTCACGGCGAAACCTCAATATTTTCAGCTAATTATTTCCTGATATCACTTGTTCAGGATAGGGGACAAGTATTTTTTTTTAAATTAATAAAAGAAACCAGTTTTGTAGCCTTATCTATTTTGAAGTTATCATGAATTAAATGAACGATTTCATCATTGTTTCTATACAAAAAAAAAAATCCCTAAGTAGACGTTTCGAATTGTGGTTCGAAACGATAACAGGCAATTGCCTGGGAATTATTATTTCTAAATTCTGTATGTTGTGGGTATTGAGAACCAAAGATAGAAAAGCATTGAGAAATTATGTCGTGGATTTACCCTTAACAATGAAGATTGCTGGGCGACTACAGAATATTCACGAACGTTGTGGAGGAAATAAAACTACAAAATAATTGCACATTAAAGTGATTCAATAATCAATACCCTACTAGTCCTAATAGAAAGCATTACAGAGAGCTTAATAAACGTGTAAAGGATCAGTTACCTGTTGATAAGAATCTTTGGCTTGATGGCTTGGCTGACAGTTAGACAGCACAAAAGCAGAGAGCTGTACCAGAGAGTTAATGTTTTGTGGGTAGAAAACAGACAGGTATACAGGGATTGAAGGATAAACAAGGTAAGGTTATAGAAGGTGAGGATTCTGTCATGACTAGGTGGGATGAGCATTTCAGTGATGTTCTAAACAATGTGGTTAGTTCTACTCCCATTATTTGTAATGATGATACATTACATCATAGAGGCACCTTGGTTGTCAGTTCCCCGACTGCTTTAATGTTCTGAAGTTATTTTGGCTATTTCTAAACTTAAACTTCATAAATCGCCAGGGGTAGATGAATTTACTACAGAAATGCTTAGAGCTGGGAATGTTTCAGTTACCACTTTAGATGACTAAAATTTTGAATATCTTTTATGATAAAGGCATGGTTCCTAAGGATTTTACCAGAGCTATTATTATCCCTATTTTCAAAAAAGGTGATCGAAGTTCTTGTGATAACTATAGGGGTATCAGCCTATTCTCTGTTCCAGGTAAAGTTCTTTGCATGATTGTCCTTAATAGAATTAAGAATCTGGTTGACAGTCAATTGCGTGATGAGCAATGTGGATTCAGAAGTGGTAGGGGATGTGTAGATCAGATATTTCACTTAGGCAGATTCTTGAGAAATGTTTAGAGTTTCAGAAACTTTTGGTTGTTAGCTTTGTTGATTCAAAAAGGCTTTCGACTCTGTTGATCGTCATAATTTGTGGTTGATTGTGAGATCATATGGTATACCTGACAAGAGAGTTGACATAATGAAAGCTCGCTATAATAACACTGAGTCGTGTGTGAGAGTTGGTAAGGCTTGTAGCAATTGGTTTAGCATTATTTCTGGTGTTCGACATGGGTGCATTTTGTCTCCTTTTCTCTTTAGTTTGGTTATTGATTATGTTATGCGAAATTCACTTGAAGGGAAAGTTTTTGGCCTTAAATGGACTGGAGATACGAAAATTTCTGATTTAGATTATGCTGATGATTTAGCGCTTTTGGCAAATGATGTTGATGAGATGAACCCTTTCATTCGAGCTTTTGATGAAACTGGTAGTAGAGTAGGTTTGGTTATAAACAGAGAGAAAACTAAAGTGATGAAAATTGGTCAGGCAGGCTGTGATTCAGTTAATCTGAATGGTTGCAGTCTTGAGCAGGTGTCACAGTTTAATTATCTTGGGAGCTATGTAACAGATACTGGTGATGTGCGGCATGAGATTTAACAGACGAATAGGGATTGCTGCCGGGACTTTTAAGAATCTATGGAGAGTGTGGAGAAATAGGCGCATACACCTAAAGACTAAAATTAATAATAGTTTGGTTCTTTCTAGGGTTAGTTATGGTAGTGAAACTTGGACACTTTGTAAACAAGGTAACAGGAAACTAGATGCTTTTGATTCCAGATGCTTACGCAGTATCTTGGGCATTAGGTGGTTCAACTTTGTAACTAATGATGAGGTTAGGCAAAGGAATCGGCAACCTCCTTTAAGAAGCATATTGTGCAGAGAGAGACTCCGCTGGTTTGGCCATGTTGCCCGTATGGATAATTATAGATTGGCGAATAGGGTATGAACAGTGTGCCTAAAGGCCTCAGAAAGAAGGGGAGACCTAGGATACGGTGGGCAGACATGTCAAATAGGACCTTATTAGAATTGGTGTGCAGTGGCCAGATGCAGCAGATGTAGCTCAGGATAGACTTGCTTGGAGAACTAAATTGCACGGTCTGGTTGGACCTCCGTAGCCCATGGGTGCTTGAGGATGATGATGATGATGAATATTTTTTATGAAAAGTCATAAAAAAATTTTTACTCAAAATCTAGCCCGTTATAAAAGGGTCTTCCAGATTATTTGATATATAATTCCTTAAGCTCGGTCTTCATGTTTCAATGATACTGTATAGTGCAAAAGTTCCCCTTTTTCAAGTAGGAAGAATGAAGAGAGAATGAATATTAGCAGCATCATCAGTTTTCAAATTAGGACGTAGCTCATTTTCAATCAACCACCTCATTCGGAATATATGGGGGGGGGGAACAATTATTTCCACAAATTGACGAATGACTTATTCAGTTCAATAGGTATGTGACTGACCATCCATCATTTGGACCTATCCGCTGGTTACGTGATCAGCCATCCTACATTTGGAAAAATTACTGTGTAACCAGCCCCCATTTATTTGGGTCTATCCAAAGGATTGTAACTTCATTCCATCATTATTAGGACCAATCGCAGGGGATCCGTGACTGACCATGAATCATTTAGACCAGGGGTGGGCAATCATTTAGACCAGGGGTGGGCAAATAGCGGCCCGCTAAGAGTTTTTTGTGGCCAGCCAAGACAGTCAGAAAAATCCGCCTTGAACCGAGATTTCCTTCCCGTGCGCGACCGAAGATTCGTCTCGTATTTTCCACTAGGACGGCCACGTCAATATGCATGCGCAGTGTAGATACGAAAACAATTGCCCACCCCTGATTTAGACCTATTTCCCAGCCATTCATCATTTGAACTTTGAACCCAGATTAGGACACCCCCCCCCCCCCCATCACTGGAACATTGAACCCAGTGGTTGATGACTGATCATTCACCGTTTGGACCTATCCTAGTATGCCATGATTACCCATACATCGATTGGACCCATCGCAGTGTGTCCGTGACTGGCCATCCATCATTTGGACCATCATAGCGACTCGTAACTAATCATCCTTCATTTCGACCCATCACACTGGATCCGTTACTGACTGACAATCCATCATTGGACCTATCTCAGTGGATCCATAATCCATTATTAAATAAAATATTTCTCATGATTGACAGTCCATCATTCTAGAGCGTCGAATCATTTGGCCTCTTCAAGGGGATTTATGACTATCTGTCCATCATTTGGGATTCGCCCAGAGAGTCCGTAACTCCATCATTTGGACCTCTCCCAGTAGGGATGTGGCTCAACTTGGACCTTCCTAAGAGGATTCATGATTTAGATTTCTTCCAGAATGTCTATGACTGTCCTTTCATTTGCACTTCTCCAACACGGCCGTGCACTTCCACAATTTTCAGGAAAAGCAAAGCGCCACTCTGTGTATGCCCAGCAGAAGTTACAAAATCAGCAAACAATTGCCTATTACTAATTTTTTTTTCCGTTTACAAATCTATAACAATAAAAGAAGTCTGTCTGTGGCAGCCATATAATTCATCAATTCATCGGGATATTGTAGCAGACTGTTTAAAATTTGAGAGAGGGTGTTTCCACCATTGTCGTCCAAAGTGCAGTGACCAATTTCAAGTCGAAATTCCAAGAGAGGAAAAATATTTACCATTCTATTCCTACTGGAAACGGTAATCGCTGCCAAATCCATTTCAATTTTCTGAAGTTTTGGCATAACAATATCCCTCCTTCCTTTTCCGATCACTTCATTTACTCATATGACGTAACTTGTAGAAAAGTAACTCGGGGAAATATATCATTTCTTTTTCAGCTAAAGGCAAGACCTGAAGGTTAATTTAGTATTTTTCTTTCCTTTTTCAGGTAATTATTAGGAACTGTTCTGCGGTTTTTTAACCAGTTTCCCCCAATCATTTGGTGGTATTTCATCTTTTGGATTTGGCAACATTGCAATCAATCGCGTTTTTCCTTAGTATAACACCGGTATGTGTGAATCCGTGCTATGAGTTAGCAATAGTAAAGGTTAGCAAATAAGGATAGCTAACAGTTCGGCTAATAATAAACACGTGTTTTATTTAATGCACGTGCACAGTGTCATGATAATGAGATGAAAAAGTTTGTCGTATCAAAGATATAAAAAGTGTCGAGTCTAAAGGGGCCGGGGGGTGAGCAGGTTCATAATCAGCAGTTCCCGGATTCGAGTCCCCAACTGTGCCAACTCTGAGATTTATCTCCGGAAACCCCTTCCCTAACGGTCAGAAAATGGACACCGATGCTCTTGGAAAGGCCACTGTTCGTCGAATACGACGTAAAGCGGTGGACCCGTGTGCAGAACCATACCTTGGCACGTGAAAGAACTCGTTTCCGTCTGTCTCCTTTCTCACCTGCTCTGAACCCTTTAGGGAAACCTGACCTGAGAATTTAGTCCATTGTGCGTACAAAAGAGCCCTTTGAGAGGTGCGACAACCCAATCGAATACCAAATGAGGAGTGAGTGCAGAAAGCGTTATTGCAATGCATCTGCTTATTTCAATTTTTTAACCGTTAAAACATTACGGGTTGTAATTTTGTAGGTGGCTGAAGTCCCCAAAAGTCGGTATCTAGGCTTCTAGTGTTTTCTAGAATATTCTTCAGGTATTGCAAAATTAAGTCCTTTATTACTTTGAATAATTAATTTATCTTCATTTGCGTTTTGCTTCTAGATAAACACTTAGACGAAATTTTAAACACTGTTTAATTTTCCTACTAGATAAAAACTGAGAATTTGTTTGAAAACGGGCGAAGAATAAGCAAATGTCAAGAGGTAAGGCAGCGCGATCAAGTCCCTCGTAGCAGCACCAAATGAAGCCAATCTGCTCAAGTACCACAGAATTGGACTGATCTGAAGAATCGTGATTCATTACTCTCCTGACTTATTTGTCAGGTTGGATATGAATGAGGCAAAACAGGGACGTCTGCAGCTCAGACGATTCCATTCTTGATTGTCTGTACTGCAAAGAACTGTATTTATATTACTGAAGGTATTCCCATGGAACGATTGTGCTCAGAAGCTCTACTGAACAAGAGAAATCACTCTTTAGTTGTTTGGACTAGCATTTGATAGAGTATTTCTTTCTTCAGATAACGTTCCTTTTCTGAATAGGATCAATTTAAAACAAAGAAATTCAGCCCTAGTTGCGAATTTCTATATAAACATTAAAAAGAGCGATGAATTGGGTTATAAATTCTAAATTTTTGAACTTGTACATGGTCACGTGGAAAGGTTAGAAATTGTACAATAGTTTGCAATAGAAATATTAAAAAGAATTCAACGTTTCCGGATTTTCTTCGTATCATTTTCGGAGATACATTTAATGTATTTTCATAAAAAAGGTAAATTTGCAGAATTTCATGGGGAAAAAATTTTGAAACACTTCTGATGGCAGTTACTTTTTTCCTAATACAAAACTCTATGCACTCTTCGTGTATATGTTATTTGCTTTGGCTTGTATCACGCGCAGTGACTTTTATTTGGTTGATTTATTGCTTTAGTAAATGAAAACAGCAGTTCGAGTCTGATATTTTCACTATACTCGTGGTACGACAGAGGACGGGAAATTTCATAATACTGGTTGCTATGGTAACAATTTTGTTACGAATTTCTGCTTCGTTAGGGAACGTTCAATAATATAATGTTTTCCTTTTTGCAACCAATACAAAGAAATACATTGCATGACTTCAGATGAAAGATAATCTTGAGGAGAATCGAAATCTTACTCCTGACCAGAGGATCTAGTGACGCTGACCACTCTGTTACGTAGCACAAATGAAGCAAATAAAAGCTAAATATTTTTTGAAAGTATGAGACTAAAGAAGCCTAATTTCCCTGAAAAAGGGGGGGAAGGCATTCGCAGTTATAAATCAACCTCATCGTGTGAATTTGGCTTTTTATTAATTATTATGGTTAACAGAATAAACGATTAAAGCATAATTTGTAGCTTTCGGCAGTTTTACTTCTGAGCGGCACTTTTTTGCACACAATGGAGAACCCTGAAGGCTCAAAGAAGGTTGGGGGACCGGACCCACTGGCAGCCGGTGGGACAGAGTAGTCTCCCGTCAAGGCCATCCAGCATGTTCTTTAACGTGCACGGGGTATGGCTCTCGTGCACACGGGGCCACGGCTTAATGTCTCATCCGACATACGGCGGCCTTTCCAAGCCCATCGGTGTCCCCAATTGACCATGGGCAAGGCGGGGAGTTTTGCAGAGATAAATCTTAATGCTGACCCAGCTGGGACTCGAACCTGGGAACTACAGATTGCGAGCCTGGCACGCTACCGACTTAGCCACCCCCGCCCGCATAATTTATGGGTTTCGCAGTTGTTGTTTTTTTTAAGTTATACTCAATAAATATTTTATTGCAGTCGTTTAAATAGTGTTTCTTTCGAAGACATTTATTTCGTTCAACTGGACAATGACTAACGATGACGTCTTTCAGACAGCTTGTGGAAACTTTGAATTAAAATAATCCAGACTTATACTGGTTCGGTTTTAGAAAAAAATCGAGGGGGATGGGGGACGAGACAGGATTTCCAATGTAGTATAATCTTTTACAGGTCTTTAAAAAAAGTTCTTGAAAAATGCATGAAATATAAAAAAAAATTATAATTATTTTCCTTTATCAGCATTCTGAAGGGGTGGGGCATATTATCTCAAGTGTGTTAATAATAATTATAATAATTATCTCAAGTGTGTTAATATTGTAATTCTTTCAATATTCGTTGAATTTTTTGATAAATTTCTTATAACACATTAGAACACACTGCTTAAATACTTAAAGAATATTCCTGAAAGTCGAAATTTATATAGATTTGGCTGAGATCTTTAAATTATTCTCAGCGACATTTTCTCCTAAACGTCATATTTTAGAAATTTTAAATCTTCGAAATTAACTTCCCATTCACAAAGCATAAGGTGGATTGTTCATAATTCAATGACCACTAAGTATATATCTAATATACAAGGTGGATCACAAAAACAGAAGATTCTGTACAATTCCTCCAAAACATTGCCAAATGTGATATTTTTCACGTTATTTCTCATTTTAACTAGCTTTTTTTAGGCTGGGAGATCTCAAAAACAAGACAATGAAATGATACGAAATTAGGGTTAGGTTGTTTTACCTCTGAGGGCACTTCTTTGCACACAATGGGCTAAATGGCCAGGTGACAAGGACCCCGAGGGCTCAAAAAAGATTGGGGGCAGGGGGCCCACTGGACAGCTATTGGGAAACAGATGGTACGGCAGACTTTCCAAGCCACCGGTGCCCCCTAATGAGATAAATCTCAACGCTGTCCCCAGCTTGGACTCGAACCTGGGAACTGCAGATTACGAGCCTGGCGGGTTACCAACTGAGCCAGACCCGCTTCTATGAGATTTGGAGTGGCAATGCATTGTTATATGCAATTAAATAGTGAGTCACAGACCAAACCAATCACATGATTTCCGTGGAGTTATGGAAGTGTCTAGAGAGCTGCAAAGAACAGCTGCAAAGAACAGCTGCAAAATCTTCTCATACTGTCTCTGATCTGATGATGATCTCATACTGTCTCTGGTCTGATGATAATACATCCCACTTTTCCCGAAGACCTGATCGGAACTCTTGGAGGGTTCATGGAAGGTATTGACTTTCAACGAAGCATGCTCATTAGGGATTAAGGATTTGAGAATAGGCTGCTACTCCATTTACTGAATATCTCCACTTTCCAAGAATTCATCTATTGTCATTATCATCCATCGAAATAAACTAAAAGCCAACAGAAGAATGAGTAAAAAAAAAAAGTCTCCTGAACAGTACAGCGCTAACAATGATCTGAAGGATATCGTCCCTATTACTTCCAATCAGTCAGAGTGCATCCAACAAAGACGTGAATTTGACAGAATGCAATCCAGATCACCAAATGGTGTTAAAAGGTTGGTAACAGTTCCTTTACTATCAACTGATCAAAATACGCCAAATTGAATTGCGATTTGTTGGTGAAGAACACACGTACCCATTGGTCTAGGTCAGGGCTGAGCAAACTTGGCAAACTACGGCGCGCCACTTCTTTTTCTAAGGCCCCGCGGGCTACTGATGACAAAATAAATTAAATTTGTAAAAGAGAAAAAAAATAACCTAGAGGAGAAAAAAGTGCAACTTCTTTGAAGGCGAATTTTCGTTAAAACAATTTATTTTAATAAAATTATGTTTCGTTAAACTGTTGGACGTTCAGCATACAGAGCCCTCCAGTGAAGCCTTTTGTAAACAGTTTGCCTTGAAACTGTCCTCCCAGTGGGTGCAGAAAGTTTCAAAGAGAGTTGCTTGCGATCACTCTACACTGATGTCATCCTTGAACAACCTTGCACTCGTCTACGGTTAATGACTAGAGACGTGCGCGGATGCGGATATCCGCATTTAAAAGCGCTCAGCTGATTAAAGACTAATGTCAAAGTGGATAAAACTGTAGGAACATGGGCAAACATAACTGCATTATTGATGGCTGATATAAGTGTAAAAAAATACTTTAAATAATAGGAAAGCTGAATTGAAAAATTCAATCATGAATTCACTTTAAAAAGAAAAAAAAAATACATTGGGATAAAGTCTCAAAAATTAACCAAAAATTTTTTTATATGGAAGAAGAGATCTTTTTGTTGACAAAGCAAATATAAGTTGAAAAAATTACTCCGCTGTTGCGTAGAAAACGGGAATTACATCTGAAAATTTCCGTCGTGGAGATCAGAATGAAAATGTAAACGAGAGACAGAGGTTAATAAAAAGGAACGTTTTCCTATAATCTTCGATAACGCCATTTAAAAGATCAAAATTACATTATTTAAAATTAATTTTCTATCTAATATTTAGGAAGGCATATTTCTTCTGAAATTTATATTATATTATCACAGTATAATTTACAGTGTTTTATTAGTCATTAAATTGTCCCGTGGCCGAGTGGTAAGCACTCTTTGCTACTGATGAAAAGGATCCGGGTTCGAGCCCCGGATAAGGCATGGACGTTAGTGTCGTTTTCGCTGCTGAGGTCCCGCCGTCCTCTCAGATCTTCTGCTATGGCGTATTAAACTGACAGGCTTCTGTCAGACCTCTGTGGCAAGCAGCTGCTTGAGGAGATATATTTTATTTATTTTTCATTTAATAAACCATTAGACTGTTTTCTTTTGCTCGCAAACATACATCAGACTTCAAGCATTTGAAAAACCTCGATGGTCATTAAGTAGCTAATGTACGCGGATGCGCAAAGAACTTTCGCTATCTGCGCAGGGCTCTGCCATTGTCTCCTGTGTGTTGGAACCGCCTCGAGACTATTTGAAAGCACTGATTGGGGGGATCCGCCGGATGCTATAACATACTGATTGCTGTACCACGTGTAAAAGCATCCGCGTGCTGTCTCCATGTCATACTGCTGTTACGAGACTCTCTACCAACAAAATTAAAATCATCTTAGTTCATCAAATACTGGAAGCAATAATAATAATGCATTAGCATTTAATTAATCATGCATGTATTATTAATAATACGTTATACATTCTCAGATGCATCATGATATCCCACTTTATTAAGCTCATTTGAATTACAAGTATTTTCAAAACCTTTTTCTTAAATATTAGTTACTAAAGTATCAATAGAATTCTATTTCTACTGTATCATATGCATAAGTAGGTGTTACTAGATTGTGCATCAAATAATTTGGGTATCTAAAATTAACGTTTATCAGATAATTGATGTAATTATCGGATCGTCGTAGTTTTCATTTACGCAACAGAAAGCGAAGCATAAATATCTCCCCCCCCCCATTTCCAGAGTGTGTGGAAAGGTGGGGGGGGGGTGAAAGTTGCACTACTTCCTGATCCTTTTGTGACTGTGAGCCGCAGCTGTTGAGTTGCCTCAACTATCTGAATGAAGCCAAAGCCAGCAGCAAGTAGGCGCGGCATCCAAGTTCCCGCCCCTGCATAGCCGCCAACTTATTTACACCAACAGACGAAACTGGGTCACTTGTGCCGCAACATGGCGGCGTTCCCAGTGATAGCACATCATACTCATTCAAATGTAATAATTATATTAAACAGATGTAATGATTATAGGATACTGTAATGAAAATATAAATAATGGAAAAGTAAATTTTTAAATTTCTAAAATTCACTTGGTCTTTATTCACTCAAGTTTCGAATTTTCCAATATGTTCTATTATTTATTCATCAAACGTGGAACGTTATTCAAACTGACTTCATTTACTCTTTTAAACCAGACTTTTCTCACATGTTTTGAGGCTATTTCTGGTTGAACGAAGATTCTGAAAATATCAAAGCTTCGTTAGGAAATAACAAGTGCCTCAAATACCAAATAGTTTTCGTTTATTGAGGGATTGATTATCGATTTACGCTGATGAAGATTGTCTAGGATCAGAGCACTGCTCACAATTGAAATGTTGGAATTTCTTTGCGGATTGTCCCCAAAAGATTCAATCTCGTCACTAGCCGAAAGTTTGTCATCCTTAATGATAACGGGAGATTAAATGATATAATGAAGATACTAAGGAGCTTCATCATCATTATCATCATCCTCAAGCAGCCATGGGCTAAGGAGGTCCAACCAGACCGCGCAGTTTAATTCTCCAAGCATATCTGTCCTGAGCTACATCCGCTGCATCCGGCCACTGCATACCAATTCTAACAAGGTCCTGTTTGACATTGTCTGCCCACCGCATCCTAGGTCTCCCCCTCCTTCTTACGCCTCTAGGCACACTGTTCATAACCCTATTCGCCAATCTATAATTATCCATACGGGCAACATGGCCAAACCAGCGGAGTCTCTCTCTGCACAATATGCTGCTTAAAGGAGGTTGCAGACTCCTTTGCCTAACCTCATCATTAGTTACAAAGTTGAACCACCTAATATCCAAGATACTGCGTAAGCATCTAGAATCAAATGCATCAAGTTTCCTGTTATCTTGTTTACACAGCGTCCAAGTTTCACTACCATAACTAACCCTAGAAAGAACCAAACTATTATACAGTCTAATTTTAGTCTTTAGGTGTATACGCCTATTTCTCCACAATCTCCATAGATTCTTAAAAGTCCCGGTAAACATCAAGATTTCAATGAGAGCGTAAGTATCGATGTAAACGCTCGATTAAACGCCAGAGCTTAACTAGATATCGCAGCTGGCAAATATAAAATGTTCGCTTTCAAAGATAATGAAATTTATCATTTTCCAACTTTTGCACACTTTAACAGCGATAATTCGAACTAATGTATGGTTGGTAAAATGAAAATAGTACACTTTTTTTACTACTTATACAACATGAAAATAATTTCTCATTTATTCCTTAAAATCAAAAAGTTGCCTTTTCCCACCCCCGTGAGGAAAGTGGGAAACCATCGATGTCATGTGATATCCCTCGACACATTACAAACGAAATTTTCAAATTTCTACCATGAATATAATGTTTGCAATATTCTTACAAAGTTTTGATATTTTGACCATTTAGCGCCCTCTAACGATGGAAATTAAAACTTTCTGGAGAATTTGAAAGCTGTGAATCATAATATTTCGTTAGTATTTATCCATCTCAAAAGGAATTTTCAAATTTTCTCTTAAAACAAAAAAGTTGTGTTTCCCACCCACCCATATGTAAGGTGTAAATCATTGCTGTCGGTGCAAACATATTAACCCTCACACTCACTCCGAAAAAATGAAATATTTAGCATAAATCCATCGTTTGCAATATTTCATAAAAGTTTTGCAATTTTCAACTTTTCCACCATTAGAGGGCGCAATGAACACTTCTAAGAGCTTCTAAAATCCCGAATCCTAATATTTCATCAACTCAAAAAAAAATTTTTGTTTCTAAATACGAAAAGGTTGAACGTCTTGCTTGAGACGACCAGACAGACTATCAAGTAAAAAAATATTAGTTCATTTTTTTTCTAGAAAGCAAATTAAAAAAAAAAAGCTTGGGCTCCAATAGTAGCATAGTACTAGCATGGAGATTACAGACAGCATTCGTACTATTCACAAAATTAAAACCAGTTTACTTAATCATACACCGGATGTAATACAGAAATAATGCACGGAAATAGAATTATAATTCCATTACGCTGATGCACGTAATAGAATTATAATTAAAAAAAAAAGCCTTGTAATAAATAGCATTGTAAGAAAAACTATCATAAAAGTTGTCTGCTTAATTTTAGGGCTAACTCAAAGGATGGCCTGAGAAGAATGTGGAAAAATACAAATAGGAAACACGTTTGTTTTCTTAAAAGAAAACGAAGGCGGATGTAAAATGTGAAACCTACTAAATAATAAAAATACCCCCTCAAGCAGCTGCTTGCCACAGAGGTCTGACAGGAGCCTGTCAGTTTATATGCCACAGTAGGAGATCTGAGAGGATGGCAGGACCTCAGCAGAAAAACGACACACACATCCATGCCTAATTCCGGGGCTCGAACCCAGGTCCCTTAGATCAGTAGCCAAGTGTGCACATTAACGAAATTGTATTTCTATTTATGTTCTCTGGCCTTCAAAAAGGCATTAAACTGTCCTCCTTGAAAATACATTGAAATATTACTCTTTTGAATGAACATTAATTGACATAATTCTCGACAGAATTTTACAAGTTTTGTTCTATATATTTATATGATATCAATTTTCTTCTTCATTAGGAATTACCAAAAGCACACCTATAAACCATTTTATAGCCATCTTCGTATAATAGGTTACTATTAAACTTTAAAATATGTAATTTCAAATTTTTCTGCTTAATTATAATTATATATTTTAAAGTTTATACTAACCTATTATACGAAGGAAGGTGGAGTTGTTTCACCTCTGAGCGGCCCTTGTTTGCACAAAATGGGCTAAATGGCCAGGTCACAAGGACCCCTAAGGCTCAGAGAAGGTTGGGGTAGGGGACACACTGGACAATTATTAGGAGACAGATGGTAGCCTTCCATCAGGGCCATCCTGCGTTTTATTTAACGTGCATAGGGTATGGACCTCCCGCACACGGGTCCACGGCTTAAAATTCCATCCGACAGCCTTTTAACATCCACCGCTGTCCCTTACTGACCGAGAGCAGGGCGGGGAGTTTTGCGGAGATAAATCTCAATGGTGCCCCAGCTGGGACTCGAACCTGGGAACTGCAGATTACGATTACTACCCCCGTCCCACTGTAGGGAGCCAAAATTAAAATTTCAGTGTTACTTGTAACTTAATGACATAAATAATTAATGCAAAATTAAAAATCTTAAGTAAAATTATTATAAATACTAAGGGAGAGTCATTAATGTCAAATAATGCTTGTCATTTTTAATTAATAAGCTTATAAAAAAATTACACCTCAAGCAGCTGCTTGCCACAGAGTTCAGACGTCAGTGCCTGTCAGTTTATACGCCATAGAGAAGATCTGTGAGGAAGGAGACACCTCACAAACCTCCTGCCTTACTGGTAAGATTATTCAGCTGATTAATTAAATTCCTATTTACAATGATTAAAAACTGAAATAATAAAAAATTATTTACATTTTTTACTTACTTATTTTACTTGCAGCCAGGGTATTGTTCTCCTATCCAAAGATACACGGCTTACCATTTCAGCTGAAAAACAGCAGCTTTGTCAAACCTACCGTTTCAGTAGTACACCGACACGTTCTAATGAGGGGTTTTCCTAATTAGTAAAAGTTCTAATGAAAATTAGAATTGAGTCTAATTTTCGTAGACTAGCCGTCCTGTGGTTGGCACGCTTGTCTACTGATCTGAGGGACCTGAGTTCGAGTCTCGGGTAAGGCATGGATGTTTGTGTTGTTTATCTTCTGAGGTCCGCCATCCTCACAGCCTTAGGCTGTAAGGAAATGATTAGGTGTATAGGTACATATACCGATAAGCTGGCAGACCTCTGTGGCAAGCAGCTGCTTGAAGAGGTATCTTACAAAAATATAGGTTATTTAAACTCTCAAACGATAACGATTATATCACTCCCCTAGATGGAGAGTGGAATAAACCCGCCACACAAGTGCCCCACATCCCCAAGGTGCAGCGGCTTTAAAAGTTTCCTTGTCACCGAGGGTAGGAAGCGAACAAACTCTCGAAACAATTGAGATTAAAAACTGCTAACCTCATATTTCGAGCGTCTTTGCCTCCATTGCCAAGGACAATATTTATGCTTCAATAACGAATGATTATTTCTCTCAGGAAAAGGAATTGGATAACTCTCTCTGTCTTTTGCCTCCATTGCCAAGGACTTTAACTAACTTTTAAAACTTATTACGTGAGACAAGAACTTCATGCAGTTATGCAGTTGTCATTCAGCCAAGAACAACAGGAAATTAGCCACTATGGCAATGTGGCTGATCTGTTAAAGCTGTGCAAATGTTATCGGATTCTGAGCTGTTAGTTTTGAATTTGAATCACTCTGAGGGAAGTTTTCTCCTCTTGCTTCCACGCTCGAGAAGATCACTCCGATCTTCACGCAGTCGGCTCTAAGTTTGTCAAATTTAAAACAAGAAGATAGTTGGGATGCTCTGCCTAATGGAGGCCTATATTCAGACGAATCGAGCGTCTGGCGGACCACTTAAAAGTTTAGTGGTGCATTCGTGACAATTTACTTGTTAAACATACTTTTGGTACGACGCTTAGTTATTGTCAACATTCAGGATGCTTATACGAGCGACTTATTACGATGTTAGCGCACTGTCGTGTCACGGAGCATTTACAATACTCTGCCTGCTGCCAAGTTTCCAACCAACGTTAAATGAATATTTATGCTTCAATAACGAATGATAATTTCTCTCAGGAAAAGGAATTGGATAACTTCTAAAACCTCAACCCAACACATAAACCTTTATCTCTTCTGCTGAAGCTAAACTCCAATAGAATATACATTGAAAGAAACTAGCTTGTACAACAGCTGTACAGTCATCTTCTGGAGGTTAAATCGTTGTAAAATGTCATTAAAAAAAGAACGCATATTTTTAAAGTGCATCATTTTATTAAATAATTAAGTAACAACAGCAACTGTGTGTCAGAAATGTCAACAAACTTCGTTGACAACTTTGCATCTGCTTGCTAGATGAAGAGAAAATTGTTCAATGTCCTGGTACGGTTTGATTAATCGGCGAAACTGGACAATGCCAAAATACAATTGGTCGATTAAGCTATATAAAAGGGTCCAATCGCAACTCTGATGGCTAACATACCACAAGAATATTAACGATTTAGTTGATCTACGATAAGTTTAAGAATTTCTGTACTATTCTACAAGTTACTATCGTTATGAGAAGAGTTGTTTGCGACGTAAGCACCGCACCAGTCAATGCGAAAATTAAATTTTAGCATTGCAGACCTCCATCCACACTAATTTTAACCTCTTTATCAGAGTAATTCGGATATCCTTAACTAGAGACTGACAATTAAAAAAAAAATTGTTTCATTCTGGGAAAATTCTTCTTAAGAACGCTATTAGTGATTTATAATATTTTTCAGAAACCAGCTAGCTAATCTTTTCTGGAGCAACGCCCTCTTTCGGAAGATGAAATATCAGTGGTTTTCGAAAGTCTTCCATTTTCTTTCAATAATCCACACGATATATCTGACTCGTGCAGAAAATGTAAAAAATAATTTAAATAAAAAGGAAATACCGAAAACAAAATTATTCGACGAAAAATTTGGCGAATACTACGTCGATCCTCTGGCTGGGGTGGTTCAGTCGGTAGCTCCAGGCTCGTAATATGCAGCTCCCAGGTTCGAGTCCCAGCAGAGCCAAAGTTCAGATTTATCTCCGTAAAAATTCACTCCCTGCCTTCAGTCAGTAGGGGACACCGTCTCCCAACAACTGTCCAGTGGATTCCCCGCCCCCCAACCTTCTCTGAGCCTCGGGGTCCTTGTGAGATGGCCATTAGCCCATTGTGTGCAAAAAAAGTGCAGCTCAGAGTTATCACATGTCGATCATGAAATTTTCTGATTTTTTTTTTCTCTTCTCCTACTTACGCTCGTGGATGCTTTTGTATTTCATTTGGACAACAAAAAACACCCAAAATTCATAAAATGACAAACTTCGGCCAGCTTGAAAATTTGCTTTCTGAACTAGCCAATACAGACTCTATATGTCATTTCGTATTAATGATTCTTCACGATGCAAATTGGAAGGCCGACATTTTGATGTAAACTGCAGATCATCCACTGTATTTTTTTTTTAAGATTCACTGTATTTTGTTGTTGGTTTTTATTTCTGAGCAGCATTCAAAATGAGTAGGTCATAAGAATCTCTGATATCTTAAATTGACTATTTCTGGTTCCAAGCCATACTAATTTGCTTTTACAATGCAGCAAGTTAAAAGTGCTTTTTTTTAACATCAAAAAGCACTTTTAACCTGCTGCATCAAAAACTGACACATCAAAAAACATAATGCCTAGTTGGCCATGAACTTTTTAGTTTAACCAATAAACCCAATAACCTGGAGCCAAAAGGGCAGAAAGAAAAGAATTCAAAGAACCTTTTAAGGTTCAAATTCGCGATCATCGAAGACCATCATTTTAGGTGTCTTAAACCGGTTCATTATCAGAGGATCATAGTTTATGACTGAGTTGATGATCTCATAAGGGTTGCTACCCACTGCCTCGAAAAAGGTTACAGCTATCATTTTCATGTGAGAATCGAGATCTCTATGGATGAGTTTGCTCTTCACAAACCGTGGAGCTCTGACCACAGATCTAAGAATCTTGTTCTGAAAGCATTGTAGCTTCTTGACATTAGTTTTCGTGATGTTTCCCCAAACTGGTGAAGCATAAGTCAAGATAAGACGAATGATCGTTTTATAGAGAAAAAGCTTTTTATCCGGAGGCAGCTTTGAGTTCCATATCATCAATGGGCCTTTGAAATCGCATGGTTGATGTGGTCTTCCCAATTTAGCTTCTTAAATTTGGGCTCCTAAGATTTTTGGAGAGTCCAGATCTCTAGTTTTTTTCCTAGAGAAGAGTACTCCTCTCCGGATTAATTTTAATTCTCCATTTGGAGTACCATCGCTCAACCCTATCCATTCCCATCTGCAGTCTCTGTATGGCAAGGCTACGACTGAGAGATGGAGAGAGTAGAGCGATGTCGTCAGCATATAAGGCAGTCATCATGGGATGGAGCTCAGGGAGATCATGCATATATAGCTTAAAGAGAATAGGGCCCAGCAAGGAGCCTTATGGGACACCTGCCTCAATTTTTATAACAGTGGAAACGCTGTTTCCAATTTGAACACTGAATGTTCTTTCACTCAGGTATGACTGCACGATGGCAGTCATACCTGAAGAGAAATTGGTCTTTATTATTTTGTAAATGGCCTTGTAATATACCTTGTCGAAGACTTGCGCTACGTCAAAGACGATGAATGCAACAATCTCATTTTAGTTTATACATTCCACCACCTATTCTACCACACGTAAGACTTCGTGCACTATAGAACTCTTCTGCCTGAAGCCAAACTGATCCTCCGCAATCAGGTTATTTAGCTCAATAAACTTGCCCAGGCATAAGGTGCAAGCTGATCGACCTGTAATTCTGTGGGAAAGAGAAGTCCTTTCAAGGCTTCGGTATCTGTTTAATAGTAGCTTTTTTCCAGATCTCAGGAATCGGATTCGCAGAACATTAAAAACAGGGCAAATGTTAACGATGGCTCTAGACGGAAGTTGCGTAATCATGGCAATGGTGATACCATCGTAACCAGGGGGCTGGTTAAGGAAATGTGATCCAATGGACAAATGTTAGAAAACAGAGAGAAAAAAAATTTGGCTTCTTGCATTCTTACACACAAGCCACGGCTTAGGCTTATGCCATCTGATAGACAGCAGCTTTTTTAAGACCATTGGTATTTTAATCGCCACCTAATCAACGATGTAAAAATATGGACTCGAATTTGGGAACTTTATGTTACATGTCTAGCACACTACCGACTAATAGCGTAGTAATTTGATAAATCTAATAAGCATTAGAACCGCTTCAGACGTCACTGAAACGATTGATTGGAACTGCTCTGTTCTCGGATGATTACCATCCGTCACTTTGAGTTGTTTTACCTCTGAGCGGCACTTTTATTTTGCCATCAGGTCATAAGAACCCCGAGGGCTCAGAGAAAGTTGGGAACCCACTAGACAACTGTTAGGAGACAGATGGTAGCCTCCCGTCAAGGCGGGGCGGGGCGGGGGTGGCTCAGTCGGTAGCGCGCCAGGCTGGTAATCTGCAGTTCCCAGGTTCGAGTCCCAGCTGGGTCAGCGTTGAGATTTATCTCCGCAAAATTCCCCGCCCTGCCCACGTTCAGTAGGGGACACCGATGGGCTTGGAAAGGCCGCCGTCCGTCGGATGGGACGTTAAGCCGTGGCCCCGTGTGCGGGAGAGCCATACCCTGTGCACGTTAAAGAACACGCTGGATGGCCTTGACGGGAGGCTACCATCTGTCTCCCAACAGCTGTTCCAATGGGTCCCCTCCCCCAACTTTCTCTGAGCCTTCGGGGTCCATGTGACCTGGCCATTTAGCCCATGGTGTGCAAAAAAGTGCCGCTCAGAGGTAAAACAACCCAACCCGTCAAGGCAATCCAGCATGTTCTTTAACGTGTACAGGATGTGGCTCTCCCGCACAGTGAGTCACAGCTTAATGTCCAATCCAACAGAAGGCGGTCTTTTCGACCCCATCGTGGACAGAGCGGAGTTTTGCACAAATAATGCTCAACGCTGGCCCAGCTGGAACTCAAACCCGGAACCTGAAGATTACTAGTTTTGGTCTGTAAATGGTAGCTAGGCAATCACTGGAAGGAGAGCTATGCACAAATCCCCTGTGATGATACATCTCCGTGATGATTATATTTTTTTGCTGTCACTAGAAACACCTACCTTCCAAAACTTTGATACACGACTTATAAACATCGAGCACATTTACCCCCCTTTGGAGTTACGTTTGAGGTAGCCCATGACATTGGAGACATCACAAGTTTTAATTTGAGATACGACTCGCTAAAGTCGACCCCCGAGAAAATCCCTATCCCCACATTTTATCAGGATGGAATAGCGGGGGCGAATTTCGAAATAGTATACGACCGTCATTATACGAACTTTCGTTTGACTCGTAACTCTAGGCCTTCGCGTTCCGGTTATATAGTAGAATAACTTTCAGATTTCCCGTGTTTTAGGGGGAAGAAAGCACGGGGGGATAATTTTTTATAGCCTACGACACTCCCCACGTCACAAGCTTTCATTTGACACATAGCTCTTTACTTTCGTTACTTTCCGCACTCGCGTTCAGGAGATATAGGGAAACATTCATTTTAATATCCCCCCCTATTTTGGGGGGAAGAAAGCATGGGGAGTCGAGTTTTCTTAGTTTACGACATTCTCCGCGTGAAAAGCTTTCATTTGACGTATAGCTTGTTACTATCAGCCTTCGCGTTCTGGAGATAGAACTTAAGAATAATTTTCACATTTGCCCTTTTTTGGGGAGGGGGAAGAAAACACGAGGGTCATTTTTTTATAGCCTATGACACTCCAACGCGTCACAAGCTTTCATTTGGTACATAAATAATTAAGTTTCTCGATCGCATTCGAAAGATATTGTAAAACAATGTTTTGTCAAATCCATAAACCGACCAACCGACAAATGTCAAAGCCAAAAGCAATTGGAAGATAAGTAAATAAAATTAATAAATACCCCCTCAAGCAGCTGCTTGCCACAGAGGTCTGACAGGAGCCTGTCAGTTTATATGCCACAGTAGAAGATCTGAGAGGATGGCAGGACCTCGGCAGAAAACAACACGAACATCCATGCCTTACCCGGGGCTCGAACCCAGGTCCCGTACATCAGTAGCCAAGCGCGCTAACCACTCGGCCACGGGACGGCGGAAGATAAGTAAAAAGTGCTATATTCGGCCAATGTCAAAAAAAATTTTTTTTTTTTTTTTTTTGAAAAACAGCAGTTTATATTTGATAAAAGTGAATGGGTTGGGTTGTTTCACCTATGAGCGGCACTTTTTCTTTTTTTGTATACAACGTGCTAAATGGCCAGTCACAAAGGCCCAGAAAAGACTAGGAGAAGGGGGTCCACTGGACAGTCGTTAGGATATTAGAAGGAAGCCTCCATGTCAAAGACATCCAGCGTGCTATTTAACGTGCCCAGAGTATGGTTCTCACATAGCCGTGGCTTAAAATCCGATCCGATGGACGACGACCTTTTTCCAGCCTATCGATGTCCCCTTTCTGACTGAGGGCAATGAGGGGTTTGATGGAGTGAAATCTCACTGCTGCCGCAGAGTTGGGACTCGAACCTGGGACCTATAGAATATGAGCCTAGCATGAGACAAAAGTGAATAGACTGTAGTCAATTCATAAAAAGTGATTCAAATCTTGAATTTATATGTTACACTATAATTGGATTTTAAATACTGTACAATTATATTACTTCAAAAGATTTCGAAATCTGATGATATTTTGGTAAATTCGGTGGGATTTTTGGAAAACAAAAGTAAAATTAGCCTTAATCAACTTAGGCCGGTTTTTTGTTTCTCTGAACTGGCAACCACCATAAACACTGACCGGTGGATCAAAACAAACAACTAAAATGTTTATTTCATTACACATCTTTGGTTTCGTTAATAATTGTTTTGATAACTTTGCATTCAATTAGAACAGGCAATAAAAGTGTTTTAAAAGTAAATTGTTTTAAATTTGTGGTAGGAACTCCTCGAGAACCTTTCTTAGATATTTTTTTAAGTTCTTAAATCATGGTGTCTCTGTTTTCTGTAATTAATTGTCGATCATTGGAGATTCTTTCCCTCACACATCCGGTTCCGGTTCGCTGATATCAGATCTCATTGATTCGTGGATTTCAGATTTACATGACAATGACGCAGCAGAAAATGCTGCTGTCATGATCGCGGAGTCATTGCTTGCTGAAGAACAATGCTTAACTGCGTCTGCTTGACAACTAAACGACACGAGCATTCCTTGGAGCTAAAGGGTCGCTCGTATGATTTTGTTGTTTTTCTGCTGAGATTGATTCTCAAATCAACGACATCAATGATGTTGATACTGATTTACGAATAAACGGGTATGTGATCATGTTAGGGTTAAGATTTTTCATGAAGTATATTCTGCTCCAAAACCTGATCCAGCCATTTTTAATTGAGTGATGAAAGATATTTTGGTGCAGCAAACGAATTTATTCTTTGTATTGATTTATTGTAATATTTGCCACAATAATGCTATATTATTTTTGCTGCTTCCAAAGTGAGGGGGGAAAGGGGGGAGGGGGTCAGTTGGTCGCGCATCATCATCAGCCTCAAGCAGCCATGGGCTATGGAGGTCCAACCAGACCGTGCAGTTTAGTTCTCCAAGCGTATCTGTCCTAAGCCACATCTGCTGCATCTGGCCACTGCACACCAATTCTAACAAGGTCCTGCCCTTGACCCACTCTTGCTTGAGCCTTACCAACTCCACTTGAGCCTTACCAACTCTCATACTTTGGACTCAGTGTTATTATTGAGAGCTTTCATTACGTTAACTAACTTGTCTGGTATACCATATGAGAATGACATTGTCTGCCCACCGCATCCTAGGTCTACCCCTCTTTCTGTGGCCTTTAGGCACACTGTTCATAACCCTATCAATATATATCACATATTATAATCTATATCATATATTATAATCTATATCATATATCATAACCTTAAAAAAATAAAAAAAAATAAATACCCCCTCAAGCAGCTGCTTGCCACAGAGGTCTGACAGGAGCCTGTCAGTTTATATGCCATAGTAGAAGGTCTGAGAGGATGGCAGGACCTCAGCAGAAAAACGACACAAACAGCCATGCCTTACCCGGGGCTCGAACCCAGGTCCCGTAGATCAGTAGCCAACCAATCTATAATTATTCATACGGGCAACATGGCCAAACCAACGGAGTCTCTGTCTGCACAATATGCTGCTTAAAGGAGGTTGCCGACTCCTTTGCCTAACCTCATCATTAGTTACAAAGTTGAACCACCTAATGCTCAAGATACTGCGGAAGTATCTAGAATCGAAAGCATCAAGTTTCCTGTTATCTTGTTTACAAAGTGACCAAGTTTCACTACCATAACTAACCCTAGAAAGAACCAAACTATTATACAGTCTAATTTTAATCTTTAGGTGTATACGCCTATTTCTCCACACTCTCCATAGATTCTTAAAAGTCTCGGCAGCAATCCCTATTCGTCTGTTAATCTCATGCCGCACATCACCAGTATTTGTTACATAGCTCCCAAGATAATTAAACTGTGACACCTGCTCAAGACTGCAACCATTCAGATTAACTGAATCACAGCCTGCCTGACCAATTTTCATCACTTTAGTTTTCTCTCTGTTTATAACCAAACATACTCTACTACCAGTCTCATCAACAGCTGGAATGAAAGAGTTCATCTCATCAACATCATTTGCCAAAAGGGCTAAATCATCAGCATAATCTAAATCAGAAATTTTCCTATCTCCAGCCCATTTAAGGCCAAAATCTTTCCCTTGAAGTGAATTTCGCATAACATAATCAATAACCAAGCTAAAGAGAAAAGGAGACAAAATGCACCCTTGTCGAATACCAAAAGTAATGCTAAACCAATTGCTACAAGCCTTACCAACTCTCACACACGACTCATTGTTATTATAGAGAGCTTTCATTATGTTAACTAACTTGTCAGGTATACCATATGATCTCACAAGCAACCACATATTATGACGATCAACAGAGTCGAAAGCCTTTTTGAAATCAACAAAGCTAGCAACCAAAGGTTTCTGAAACTCTAAACATTTCTCAAGAATCTGCCTAAGTGAAAATATCTGATCCACACATCCCCTACAACTTCTGAATCCACATTGCTCATCACGCAATTGCTTCTCAACCAGATTCTTAATTTAATTAAGCACAATCATGCAAAGAACTTTACCTGGAACAGAGAATAGGCTGATACCCCTATAGTTATCATAAGAACTGCGATCACCTTTTTTTGAAAATGGGGATAATAATAGCTATGATAAAATCCTTAGGAACCATGCCTTTATCATAAAAGATATTCAAAATTTCAGTCATCCAAGTGGTAACCGAAACATTCCCAGCTCTAAGCATTTCAGTAGTAATTTCATCTACCCCTGGGGATTTATGAAGTTTAAGTTTAGAAATAACCAAAATAACTTCAGAGTGTGTTATAGGGCCAACATTAAAGCCACCAATGCATCTATCATCATTACAAACAATGGGAGTAGAACTAACCACAATGTTTAGAACATCACTGAAATGCTCAGCCCACCTTGCCATGACAGAATCCTCACCTTCAATCCCAGTATACCTGTACATTTTCTACCACACAAAACAACTCTCTGGTACAGCTCTCAGCTGTTGTGCTGTCTAACTGCTTCCTGGGCTTTGTCAACCAAGTCATCAAGCCAAAGATTCTTATCAACAGGTAACTGATCCTTTACACGTTTATTAAGTTCTCTGTAATGCTTTCTATTAGGACTAGTAGGGTATTGATTAAGGACATTCCTGCAGTTCTTTCTTTCTGACATAAGCTCAAATACCTTATCACTCAAATAATTCTGCCTCATCTGCTCCTTTTTTTCCTAAAAAAAAGTACTGTTAGTTTCCAAAAAAGCCTGTTTAAAACGGTGCCATTCTTCATCAACTTCAGTAGTAAGCAAACCATGACTGTCACAATGACTAAGTAACCTATCATGGTAAGCTTTAGCTATAACTGGGTCTTTGAGACCTTCAGAAATAAAGGCAAATTTTTTAACCTTAGCACACTTCTTAAGTTTAAGTTGCAAGACATTTTTAATAAGGTAATGGTCAGATTGAATTTCAGCTCCCCTATATGGCCTGGCTTTCCTAACAGAACTTGCCCATTTGCTGTTAATTAATATATAATAAAGCATATTCTTATGCAGTCCATCAGATGGTGTTTGCAATAAGTGTAAGTTATTCTCAAACCATGAGTTTACTTATCTGTAGGAAACGTTGCCCATTGCCATTGGAGCTACCAATACCAATACCACCCCTCCCCAAAGGTCAGAGTCAGTACCAAATTTGGCATTGAAATCCCTAGAACAAGGGTAATATCTCCTTTCTTGACAGAATTCAAAATATTCTGAAGTTGTCCGTAAAACTTATCCTTCTCATCTTCATCGGCATCCTCAGTGGGGGCATAACAGCAGATAACATTCGTCTTTAATGCTTGTCTGAAATTTTGCTGTAAGAAACCTTTCATTAATGCACTCATATCCTAGAAGAGCATCACTAGCGTGTCTGCTGAGAAGCAGGCTCACGCATTGATGATGCTTATTAGATGTTTATTATCTTCCCTCCCTGAAAAGAAAAATTTAAGATTATTTTTAAGAATCTGACCTTTATCTGTCCATCTGGTCTCTTGCAAGCCGAGAATATCTAAATTATAACGGTAGTATTCTTGTATGAGGACATCAAAACAATAAGCTCTGTGCAGAGTCCTCACATTCCAACTACCTATGGAGAGAAAATGGTTAGTGGGATGTTCAAAGAAACTATGTTTATTGAGAGAGGGAATGCCGGCAATATCAAACAGTCCCCTAATCGCAGACATGGGGCAAAGACCCGTTCCCCCACCACTAAAGGCTGAAGCCATCTACACTGGAAGACTTCTTCCAATGTAGAATTTGACGATGCCAATAGAAGCAAAGAGTTCAGGTGCCTGCGATGACCTCTGCTGAGGATTATCCACCAGCTGATAAACGTATCCTCTGAATCTATTCACTTGGGGCTGTCAACCCACAAACAGAAAACACAGCGGAAGATTATCCCTCCACAGAAGGCCACCAGTGCAGCAAAATCAGGATCCATGATGAAGCTCAGAGCCATATATCTGTCCAGTCCAGTGGGTTTATATGGTCAGCACCAGAACCCTGTGTGGTTGACCACTCCTCAGAAGGGTAGAAAAAAAAGAAAAGTAGCCATAGTTGTCCAGATCAGTAGGCCACACTAATCTGGCAGCCCTCCCCTTCCATTCACTTCCACAAGAGAGTATCTCTTTTGAAAGGTACTAACGGCCTGCACCATTAGAAGGCGTTGTCAGACATTAGGTGCTAGGCCTGGCCGCTATTTATTTACAAAAAAGAATCAAAACAATTTCCGACTCTTCCAATGATTCGAATTTCCATACTTAAAAAATATAAGTTAAAAAATTACCTATCTTCCTACAGGACCCTAAAAAGAGAAAATAAACATAAAGCATATCAATGGTGCGATCAGTCGCTGAGTTCGTATTCGCTTCAAAGGAAGATGGGCACCGATTTACCTACTCAACAAGATTGTCGGCGCCTATCTCCTATGAAGTGAATACGAACTCAGTGACTGATCGTACCATTCATATGCTTTATGTTTATTTTCTACTTTAAAGGGCGCTGTAGGAAGATAGGTAATTTTTTAACTTATATTTTTTAAGTGTGGAAATTCGAATCATTGGAAGAGTCGGAAATTATTTTGATTTATCAGTTTCGATCTTAGCCAAAAGGAGTATTTCATTTAAAAGATAGTTGCGGTTAACCACAGACAAGAAGGAAGACCATCACACTTTGCATCCAGAGATAAATTACCCTAACATAAATAAACGACTAAAAAATATTTGTTTAAAATTTCACACTTTCCTATTTTAGCACCCTCTAACGACGGAAATTTAAATAATTGGGAGATCCGGAAACCGTGATTTGTAATATCTTATCAAAAAGAATTTATTATTCTTTCAAGAAAAAAAACTTAAAATGTTTACAAGCGGACACAGATGACAAAGAGAAAAAAAAGCTAAATTTTTATTTTAATATGCTATCTATTTAAATACTTCTGTTAAAATACTTACTAATGATACTTCATATAAAAGTTTGACATATGATCTTAAATTAAAAAAAATAAATATCCCCTCAAGCAGCTGCTTGCCTGTTCAGTGACAAAGAGTGTTCTGTTTTGACATTAGACTCTATCAGTTTATACGACATAGTAGGTCTGTGAGGATGTCAGGACCACAGCAAAAAGACAACACAAACATCGATGCCTTACCTGGGGCTCGAACCCATGTCTCTTTGATCAGTAGCCAAGCGCGCTAACCAATAATGTAAAAGAAAAATCGCCTCTACCCAAATAAAATTGATTTATATTTTATTCCCCTAATTAATGTTATGCAATTGCATGTTTATCATAGAAATTATTTATAGGTCTTTATTGAAAACTAATTAATGTAGTAACCCCCCCCCCCCCCCGGCCACCTAAATATACCGGGCCAGGACAAAAGCCGTTTAAGGGGAGGGGGATTAAATATGTGCAATTTTTAAATTATTTAATTTGTCTAAAATTTAACTACATGGCATTTTTAAATAGCATAAAATAAAAATATTTATTTATTAAACTCTTTATTAAAATATTCATGAATAGTTTAAAATAAATTAGCGTTTTTGTAAATAAATAGCTACCAGTTTCATTTTAAGAGACAGAACTTTAATTATGCTACCTAGGCATCTAAAAATTAATTCTTCTATTAGTACACTGTCTAGGCCCGGTACAAAGCCCAATAGGTAGTTCTTTCCCACTCTCATCTCTTCATTAGAAAATATAGAAATTATTACAGTAGAAATAGATCATTAGTAGAATAGATCCGGGAATCGCAAGACACGATTCTAGACTAAGGCCCATGGCTTAACAAGCCTCAAAATTATTTTGCTGGGAAGGGTTGCGATATTTGTACCAAGCATATCTAAAAAAAGCGAACCCGGCAGAATAAATCAGGGATGCAGAAAGGAACATAAAAAAGCACATTCCTTTCTTTCTTATCTACACTTAAAAAAAAACACCGCGAGAATCAAAAGCGCAACCTGACTTCTCTCAATTGACATGTGTCAGTTGTAAAAAATGACACGATTCGATCCAGCCAGCTCCGTATGGGAAAGTGGGGGGGGGAGGAAACACGTGCATCTCTTTATCGAAAAATCGAAAACCATTTCCCTTATTTTCGTTGCAAAATATGCCATCATGCTGATTTTTTTAAAGTCTCTTATATTAAATATTGAGTATTGAAACTTAATATTGCCATCAGACCTCTGTGGCAAGTAGCTGCTTGAGAGATTATTTATTTCATTTATTTTTATACAATGCGCAATTGTAACAAGATCTATTTCTTTAACACTTCCTAGTGTAAATAATTCTACTAGTTCAATGATTTTGCTAATCCATTAAGCTTTTAGAGTAGCTTATGCTACTCTAAAAGTCTACTCAAGCAGCTGCATGCCACAGAGGTCTGACAGGAGCCTGTCAGTTTATATGCCATAGTAGAAGGTCTGAGAGGATGGCAGGACCTCAACAGAAAAACGACACACACATCCATGCCTTACCCGAGGCTCGAACCCAGGTCCTTAGATCACTAGCCAAGCGCGCTAGATGAGAATCAAACATTTTTAATTATCTTGCAAGAAATTGATTATATAAACAAGCCTTTTTTCATCTTAACGAACCCTTTTTGATGCAAAACATTTTCCTCTATGATATTAACTGATCACTGGCGGTTTCACAAACAAAAAAAAATTACGGCATTCCTTACTAGGATTTTAATCTTCTATTAGCCTACGTTTAAAAAATACAATTATGTATCTCCCAGGACATTAATTTTATTAATTATTAATTAATTAATTTTAGATGGGTGCTGAAACCTGGAAAATTATAACCTTAATATGAAAATAAATAACAGTACAAAGAAGGATTTTCTGTTTAATTATATATTGCTGAAAGAAATTAATAGTCGTAAATGAAATGAGGCGCCCTCTATGTTCGAAAAAAATAGAAAGGGAAGACGCAGAAAGCATTCGTTTCCAATTTATGAGATTTAAGTGTAAATCTTTTCATTTTTAATTTTCTCGCTTTCAAATTTACTTATTTATCAACTATATATTAGAGATGAATATCTACTGTTATATATATATATGTTATATATCTACTCTAATATATACTATCAACTATATATTAGAGATGAAGAGCTAACAGTTCTAATATATATAAGGTACAGGCTCCTGTCAGACCTCTGTGGCAAGTAGCTGCTTGAGGGGGTATTTATTATTTTTTTTATTATTCGATTTCTCCTTGGTTTGAAGGAAACAATATGTTTTGATTGGTCAACATTAATATTTTCAATTTTACACCTGTACCTGCCTATAGTTTTAACTCTTCATGATCAAATTGTACGATTAATGACTCCATGTTACGTCCGGTATGGTCTAGTGGTTAGGATACCTGGCTCTCACCCAGGTGGCCCGGGTTCAATTCCCGGTACCGGAATTAAGGTTTTTTTTTTTCAAATGCGACGTAATCAATTCATTGATCAGTAATTTCAAAGCAAAAAAACTCTCGACATTTCTTTTTTTTTTTTTCAACTATTAACTAATCTATCGACCGCCTTAAAACTCTTTAAACTTTCTAATTAACTTTTTAGCAAATGAAATGGAGTCTTGCATTGTTCAAAATCCTCCCATCTGACGGAACCTACATTTATATTAAATGCATTTTAATAACGAAACTGCTTGCATAGCATCGAAAGCATCTGTATCCACTGATTGCAATGGCATCGCAAAAACTTGACAGATTACGTTCCTTTGGCATGATTATATTATCTATGGCCGTCAGCAAATGGATTTGCAATTACAGGCAGATAATTTGCTAGGAAGCATTTTCATTTCATGCATTCCTAGCACACAGCCACATCAACGGAAGTGTTCTCAGCTCTCTTCAGTGCTACTGAGAGTTGTTACGGCGGCAAATATCTCCGAGGATGGAAATCTTCAGACGCCATTTTTATTACGTGTTATGACGGTATATTCAAAATGGCTGCTTATTTATTTATTTCCCATTATTCAAAGTAAATTTCGGTAAATAAACATACACTAACCATCAGTTAACAACAATTTCAAAGAATATGTTAATCAATTAAATAACACAGAAGGAAATATTTCGGGAATTGAATGATCAGTTCGTCGTTGCGTAACCTTTTCGCTAACAGATGGCGACACCAGTTCAATGCAACGTCACAAAAGCCACAGCTGTTGTGATGAGATTAATCTTACTCATTTACGCATAAATCATATGCGAAAAAAATAATTCGAACAACTTCGGAGCACTTGTATTCCATAAAAGCGTCAGCTTCATACTTCGTCATAGTGAAGAAAAGTATTAACCAGTGCTCTTCTATCAGGGGGTGTAGCTCAGTGGTAGAGCGTTCGCTTTGCATGTGAAAGGCCCCGGGTTCGATCCCCGGCACCTCCAGATGATACATTTTTTTTTTCCCGCCCGCTATTCTATTTTAACTCGTGATCCTAATTTTGGCATCAACTGATGTTTGATGTCTTTCCTTAGCCTCAATCATCAACCGATTTGTGTTGCCTTTCCACTGGGCAGTATTTTCACGTGAATCCCAAATGAAGTTTCGACTTTTCTGTTCCTAAATATCGCTGAACCGACTCACACTCTCTTAGTGAACTGTTTCAGCTGCTTTTAAAGAAAACTAAATTGCCCCATGTTTTCAAGGGAGAATAACTCTGGCCAATGGCGGATTATCCCCATCTCAAGAACCTTTGGTTGGATGTTTTAAAAGAAGCCTATTAAGCTTATAATTTATAAAATAAATTACTTAATTTAAATGTAAAATCATTTTTATATGTTTTACTGACTTTAGAGATAGGCATTTCAATCAACAATTATGTGTACTAATAGCATGTATAACTAGTAATACACCACCTCCACCATCCCAACTCGGCGACGGTTTACTGGCAATCCTTCGTAGAGCGGACAGAAACTTCAAAAACATATTGCAGAACACTTGATCGCTCGCACTCCCTTCGCAACACTCGCATAATAGTTCAAATTTATAAAAATTTCCAATATCTTCCAAAAAGTAAGTTTGCTCATTGATTTAATTCAAAATAACTTGATTTCATTTTTGCTTTGATCGTAGATACCGCAATGAAAAGGCAATATCCCCAATGGAGCAGATAAAAGAAAATTGCACGCAAAAAAGGTAAAAGAATCTGCTAAAGGACAAACATCTGTATTAGAATTTTTAGAGTCACAGAAACAAAGAGATTCCTCGTCAGCTTCACATAATGTTCAAAATGATTCCATGTTAACACCAACCGAACATGAAAGTGTCAAAATCGAAAGTGATTCATTAGAACCATCACTAGTAGATAATAATTCGGATAATGATAAACAAGAACCAACGGCATCTTGCAACAAGTGTGACCTAATTAGCAATGATCCAGCTGAATGGAGTAAGTCTGAAGAACTAAGACAGTATTTTATCGAAAAAAGACTATTTGTACAGAATATTGATTTTGAAGATAAAGAAATGATAAAATCTACATTACAAATCAGCGGAGCAACTCAAAGATTCATTTCAAAATCGATGTTTAAACGCAAAATGTTAAAGGTAAAGAAGTAGATCGCTTTTGGCTAATATTTTCACCGAAAACACGTAAGTTATACTGCGGATAGAAGTTTTACAAAGAATTATTGATGTCATATGTTTTTGTGTCAACGCGGGCTTCCATTAAGAGGTAAAGATGAAATTTTTGGATCAGTACATAATGGGAATTATTTAGGTGTATTGGAGCTTTTAGCTAAATATGACGCGTTTCTAGCAAATCATATTGAGAAATTTAAAAGTATCGGGCGTGGCAAAACATCTTACTTGTCTTCAACAATTTGCAATGAATTTATTCAACTGCTAGGAGACCATGTAACTAATTTAATTTTAAAACAAGTAAAAGAATCAAAATATTTTGGAATTATAGTTGACTCTACTCCTGATGTGACACATGTCGATCAACTTACAGTTATAATTAGATATGTAAACTCGCAAACTTTTGAAGTGTCAGAACGATTTTTAAAATTTTTGCCTTTAAAAAGCCACAAAGGAAATGATTTAGCTCAAGGAATTGTGCAATATTTAAGTGAGTGCGATCTAAACATCAAAAATTGCCGCTCTCAAAGTTATGATAATGCGGCCAATATGTTTGGAAAATATCAGAGTGTCCAAAGTAGAATCAAGGAAATTAATAATTTTGCAGAGTTTGTACCATGTAGTGCTCATTCCCTGAATCTTGTTGGACAGACAGCAGCCAGTGGATGTATAGAGGCGATATCATTTTGTGGGGTTGTACAAAAATTATACAATTTTTTGTCTGGCTCGACATATAAGTGGAATTTGATGAAAGAAGAGATATCCAAGGAACAATCGTCGAATTTAAAAGTTAATGAGAGACTATTTGTGTTGAAGTTTCTCTCTAACACAAGATGGTCGGCTAGATATGATGCTTTAAAATCATTAAAAATAAACTACATGGAAATTATGTCAACTTTAAAAATCTTATCTCAGGATTCTGACCAAAGTTATGACACGCGAAATGAAGGGACAAATATCTTGAGTAAACTATTAAACTAGAGACATGTATTCTCAGTTTATTTTGGTATGATGTTTTAGAAAGGATAAATAAAGTAAACTTGACATTTCAAACGGGAGGACTTATTTTAAAACTAGTTGTAGATCAAATACAATCTTTGACAGAATATCTGAAAATAATTCGCCAAAATTTTGACTATTATGAAGAAGATGCAAAAAGTATTTTTTTAAAATGTTCATCCGAATTTGAGTTAATCATATGTTATAAAAGCGATAAAACACGTCACATTAAAAGAAAATTATTCGATGGTGCATGCGGTTGTATGGAAATTTTTTCTTCAAAACAAAAATTTAAAGCAGAAGTTTTTTAATAATTTGTGATAGCCTAATTGCTGAAATCGAAAGAAGATCTCTTTGTTATAAAGAATTACATTTATATTTTTCATTTATTTTCGATTATGAAATCACAGATTTAAATGGAAAAAGATCTGCAGCTCAAAGACTTGTGAAAAAATATCCGCTGGATCTGGAAAATGAATTAGAAACCGAAATTATATACTGTCATGAGCATATAAAAGTAATCCTCCAAAACACAAATACCGGCACAGGAGAAGATCTTTTAAGAACTATTAAAGAAGTTTTAAAATCCAACTGCTATCCAAATGTTGCTATAGCATTTAGATTGTATTTAACTTTAGCTTGTGGAGTTTGTGAAGGAGAACGATCATTTTCCAAATTATCATTAATAAAATATCAAAAGAGAAGCGCCATGTCCCAAAATCGCCTAAATGCCTCGAGTTTGTTATGCATAGAGCACGAATTTGTTAAAGACATAGATTTCAAAGAAATAATCCGCAAATTTGCTGCTTCAAAAGTGCGGAAAGTTAAAATATAGTTTTATATATGTATTGCGTATATTTGCAAAACTATGTTTTTCCATCGCAAATAAAATGTGTTCGTTTCATTAATATTTTTTTTTTTGCAATTTACAAAGTCATCTTCCCTCTTTTGCCTGTGCCTAAGGGCCCCAAATGATCTTAATCCGCCACTGACTCTGGCAAATAACTTGAACGAGAAGCTAGAAACAGTTTCGTAATTTGCGAAAGGAAATAAAAATGAGTTTAAAAAAAAACGTTTGGTGATATTTTTTGACAAAAATCTGACAGAAACATGATATACTCGTAGAGAAAAAAAGTCTGATGTTTTATCTTCATTTTTCCAGTAGTTATGTTTTTTCTCCAAAAATACATCTAAGCGAAATCTTTATCCACAGCTTGCTCCAACGGAAATAGTGACGTTTCATCGGGTCCATACAGTAGTGCCATCTGGTGTTATTTCTGGGTAACCTCCGCATTATGAAAACATCAATCTACCTGTTTATAACTTGCAACGTAAATAAATACAATTTGTTCTTTAAGCACCTTACAAAGGCGAGGCAAAATATGAAGCACGGTACTTTAAAATCAGCATGATGGGGCAGAAAGCGTTCTTTTCTCGGTAGGTTTTTCTCTGAAAAAAGTGCTACTACACAAAAAAAATTCGCACTCTATATAAATTCACTGCTTTCAAGTTTCCTTTTTTCCAAAACTATATCTGCAAAATAAAATCCTTCTAAGTGCTACAGCGGGATTTGCAATATATGCATCCGGATGCTACTTGTAAAGGATTTTGCTCATAAGAACATCTCGACACCTGACATTTAAATAGCCAAAAACGTACGTCAGAGGGCAGCACATCAACACGTCCTTTAACGATGGATTTGTAATTGCTGGCATGTCACAAGAAAACATGTGGCTTATGGAAATCACTTCTCTTTTGGGGCGGCGGTGCTCAGTCGGTAGCGCGCCAGGTATCGCTGCAGTTCAGAGGTTCGAGTCCCGGCAGCATTGAAATATCTCCGCAAAACTGCCTGCCCTTGTTCTCAGTAGAAGACCCTGATGGTCTCGGAAAGGACGAAAAGACTCTCGGAGCTTTAACGGAAGGGACGTGGCTCCGAATGCGGGAGAGCCATACCCTGTGCACGTTAAAGGACACGCTGGATGGCCTTGAAGGGAAGCTACCATCTGGCTCCTGGGTGCGCTTCCATCATCATTCTCTGAGCCTTTATGACCCGGTCATTTAGCACATTGTGTACAAAAAAAAGCCGCTTAGAGGAAAAACAACTCAACTCTTCTCTCTTATAACACAAAGAAATTTCTCACTAAGTCACTGCAAGTCACAGCTATATTATTAGCAAAAAATAGGAATAAAGGATATTAGAAACATAATTTCGGAGAGCTTTTCTAAAGACACTAGACATATAAGATAAAAGCAAGGTAAGGTTTTCCTGCCTTAAGAAAACACGGCTTTACGACCCAGATGACGGACGGCGACCTTTGAAAGCCCATTAGCAGAGACGAACCCATGGGAGAGGGGAAGAAAACGGTGTCACCCTCCCTAAAATCTGGTGGCCTTTTACGAAATCTCAAACTTGTCTACGTGCTTTGAAATCCAAAAGTGGTGTATTTGTATAATTTTAGCTCCACAGTATGTCCTACACTAGAAATAGATTTAAAAAACAACTATAAAATTTTATTCCATGTAGAATATCATTTTAACGTTTCCTGTCCGATGGAGGAATATTTTAGTAATTGGAAAACCCTGCTCAAGTCTTATTCTCAGACTCCCCCCCTCCTCAACGCACACACATCATCCCAAAACTAAATCTCGAGCAAATGCCTCCTGCCCCATCTGTGCTCCTTTCTGAAGAGAGTAGAGCGGATATTAATCACAATGATCATGGTGATTACGAACCTGCCATGACCGCCCACTAAGCCACTCCCGCCCCATAGAAATTTAAAATTACGGTGGCGGAATGTGAAGAGAAAGAAGTTTAAATTGGAAGCAATGGTTTGCCCCCTTAACGCGAGGGAAAACGCAACTTTTTTCGTTTTAAGATATAATCGAAAAAAAAAAAAATTACCTCGTGTTAAAAAATGTTTTGCAGAGGCCCTCCCAAACAGCGCCCTAGTCGTTTAGGTACTAATAAATATTACTGTTTGCATTTTCCAATCATCAATTAGTCGAATGATATGCTTTAAACGGTGCAAAAGTCAGAAAATGAAAAACTTCATTCTTTTGAAAACGCTATATGTTGTTTTTCTGGTGAGGTCCTGCCATCCTCTCAGATCTTCTACTGTGGCATATAAACTGACAGCTCCTGTCAGACCTCTGTGGCAAGCAGCTGCTTGAGGGGGTATTTATTTATTTTTTTTTAATTATTTGCCACATGCAATGTTATTCTATTTTCTTTTCACACGAACACCAGAGGTGTACTGGTGGGCTTTGCAACCCTTGTGGTGAATGGGGGGGGGAGGCTAGGGAGGGACTCTGCAAAATTTATGAGGAGATTAGACATACAATTATTTAAAGAAATGGCCCAAAACCTTTTTTTTTTTCTATAGATCTGAACGAATCAAGATGAATCGTAAATAATGATTGAATTCGTTTTCCGTACTAAGAAATTTCTCTCCTTGCCGCCTATGGGTCAGAACACGTTTTCTCAAAGTCATAGTTCTCGAACGAATAAAATTAACATCACACGATTAGCTTTCGGATAACTGCTTTATATGTATTTAACATAGGTATAAAACTTGCATAATCGTTTGAATTTAAAACACACATATTTGCGTTTAGGCAACAAAGTGTAGTAATGTTCGTTTCATCTAAAGTATCTGTAGGTCCTAAAAATTAAAATTTTTAAAAACTACAAATATTAAAGATATTGATTTCATATTTTAACAAAACTTCAATAATTCAAAGCTAACGGATTATCACAAAAACCTCCCCCCTCCCTCCGAGACATTTCTTGCGAAGAGGGACAGATGTTTTTCCGGTACGTTACTAACCCCCATCATTTACGATTATTAATGCCTAACATGTAGGCATATATATTCAGGATTTACTTTTGCGAAGGGAAGTCTGAGAATAAGACTTGAGTAAGGTTTCTCAATTAATAAAATATTCCTCCGAAAATATTCTTCAATTAATAAAAAATTTCCCTATTCTCAACCTTCTATGCTTCACGTACCCCCTGGAAATGTGTATGTAACTGGCGTACCCCTTGTATAGATAGATAAAACTATAGTTATAGTATAACAATGGGAATAAAATATAACATATATATCACTGGTTCTCAACCTTTTATGCTTCACGTACCCCCTGGAAATGTGTATGTAACTGGCGTACCCCTTGTATAGATAGATAAAACTATAGTCAGAGTATAAAGATGGGAATAAAATAAAACATATATACCAGTGGTTCTCAACCTTTTATGCTTCACGTACCCCCTGGAAATGTGTATGTAACTGGCGTACCCATTGTATAGATAGATAAAACTATAGAGTATAACAATGGGAAAAAAATTAAATATATATCAGTGGTTCTCAACCATTTATGCTTCACGTACCCCCTGGAAATGTGTATGTAACTGGCGTACCCCTTGTATAGATAGATAGATAAAACTATAGTTAAAGTATAACAATGGGAATAAAATATAACATATATATCACTGGTTCTCAACCTTTTATGTTTCACGTACCCCCTGGAAATGTGTATGTAACTGGCGTACCCCTTGTATAGATAGATAAAACTATAGTCAGAGTATAAAAATGGGAATAAAATAAAACATATATACCAGTGGTTCTCAACCTTTTATGCTTCACGTACCCCCTGGAAATGTGTATGTAACTGGCGTACCCATTGTATAGATAGATAAAACTATAGAGTATAACAATGGGAAAAAAATTAAATATATATCAGTGGTTCTCAACCATTTATGCTTCACGTACCCCCTGGAAATGTGTATGTAACTGGCGTACCCCTTGTATAGATAGATAAAACTATAGTTATAGTATAACAATGGGAATAAAATATAACACATATATCAGTGGTTCTCAACCTTTTATGCTTCACGTACCCCCTGAAAATGTGTATGTAACTGGCGTACCCCTTGTAATGTTACCGGCAATGTATGAAAATCCGGCATTCTATAGAATACCCGGCGTTTTTAGGCAATGTATGAAATATGAGAATTATTACATACTTTCCCTAGGCATTGTATAGAATACCTAGGCATTATATAGAATGACAAATACTATTTCGGCAAAGTATGAAAAAGGCTTTTATTGAAAAGATGCATGTGAAAATGTAAGAAGTACAAAATATAAGATACGGGATTTTTCTACAAAAAGAGAAAAATACCATTGCTGAACTACCGCCAGAAATATTAACATCATAACCTGTAATGAATCTGTCGTCCGCATTATAAAAAACGCCCCAAATGAGGTAAAGCCAAGTGAGAACGAATCAGTAAAGTGTTGAATATTCGAAGTTTGCAATTCGAGTTAGGATACTCGTATTTCAGTTTACTACTTGCAAATCTATTTCAGTGGAGTTCCGAGATGCTTGTGTATGTCGTTTTTTGATGACTTTTTTTAATCTGTTTTTTTACCTTAACTCTCTTTCTATGGAAGCTAGGGTTCTCAAACTTTGGGATCCCTATTGAGGCAACCATCTTTTACACTCTTACAACGCTAGGGGGCGCTTTTCCGAATGGAAGGGTGTCTTTTTGGTGTCCAAAGTGACCAACTACGGCGCTCTTTTTTACCGAAACTAGGGACTGGCAATCAGGGTGAGCCTATACGGGACCCAGGGGAACATTTACTAGTTAATTCGAATTGGACTGAGTGCTCTGGCTCTCTGTTTGAAGCGAGCGTCGAGAGTCACGTGACTCGCATTGCGACATTAAACATCACTGCCGGGAGTATTTTATACTTTGCCGATTTGCCTTTTGGCATTCTATAGAATGCCTAGGAAATGTGTGAAATATGAATCGTTTCATACATTGCCGGCTAGTTTTAGGCATTATATACAATGCCTAGGCATTCTATAGAATGCCGGATTTCAAACTTTGCCGGTGACATATACATAGATAAAACTATAGTCATAGTATAAAAATGGGAATAAAACATATATACCAGTGGTTCTCAACCTTTTATGCTTCACGTACCCCCTGGAAATGTGTATGTAACTGGCGTACCACTTGTATAGATAGATAAAACGATAGTTATACTATAACAATGGGAATAAAATAAAACCTATATACCAGTGGTTCTCAACCTTCTATGCTTCACGTACCCCTGGAAATGTGTATGTAACTGGCGTACCCCTTGTATAGATAGATAAAACTATAGTTATAGTATAACAATGGGAATAAAATAAAACACATATACAGTGGTTCTCAACCTTCTATGCTTCACGTACCCCCTGGAAATGTGTATGTAACTGGCGTACCCCTTCTATAGATAGATAAAACTATAGTTATGGTATAACAATGGGAATAAAATAAAACATATATACCAGTGGTTCTCAACCTTCTATGCTTCACGTACCCCCTGGAAATGTGTATGTAACTGGCGTACCCCTTGTATAGATAGATAAAACTATAGTTATAGTATAACAATGGAAATAAAATATAACATATATATATCAGTGGTTCTCAACCTTTTATGCTTCACGTACCCCCTGGAAATGTGTATGTAACTGGCGTAACCCTTCTATAGACAGATTAAACTATAGTTATTGTATAACAATGGTTATTTTTACTTTGTTACTAGATCAGGCGACTTTTGACCTCTCACGGCGTACCCCAAAAAATTTTACCACGTACCCCACGTTGAGAACCCCTATTATAGAGAATTAAATTTTATAGTTGTTACTTAAATCTGTTTTTAGTGTCGGACATATACTATGGGGCAAAAATTATACAAAACAACTATATGGAATTTTAAAGTAGGTACAGAAGTTTGAAATTTCGTATAATACGACCTGATTTCCTGGCTACGTCCTGTTAACATGCATTTCATAAATCACGAAACTGTTTAACTCCTACCTGTGGAGTGTGGGGGGGGGGGATTGGCGATATTAGCAATTCATTATGTCGAATTCATTGAATAATCTGATCCACGATTACGTGGAGAAGCGAGGTTCAGATTATTCAATGAGTAAAAAAAAATACCCCCTCAAGCAGCTGCTTGCCACAGAGGTCTGACAGGAGCCTGTCAGTTTATTTGCCATAGTATATATATTTATTATTATTATTATTTATATATATTTTATATTATTTGCCATAGTAGGTCTGTGCACTCGCAAAAACTATTCTTCTCACTCAGTGAATGCTAAAATTACCTTAATACACGTTTGCCCTGCTGACTGCAATGCTTTCAAAAGTTATGATAAATTACTAAATGGATGTTGATTCAGATTTTCGATATACCTTAATTTCTTCGTTTTCTTCACAGTCTTAGTGGCAGCAGAGTGATTATAGCGTCTGGCTGACCATTAGAATGGCCTCGGGCCTGCGTTGCTTTTGCTGAGGTGTCGCATTTCTCACAGATCACGTCTATGGGGTATATACTGTCAAGTTTCCGAGAAAAATAATTTCTTTTTTTCATTAATGTATATTTTTGCACTTTTTTTCCTTATAAAATATTTCCTTTTTTCCTTGTATTTTTTTCTATTTGCACTTTTATCAATTACTTCAAAACAAATCAACTCATAAAATCAATCAGTAGTAGTGCTCGAAAAATGCAAAATTATTGATTAATAATGAAAATAAATTACTTTTTACGGAAGCTTGATAGTATAAATACGTCACAGACATGATCTGTGAAGAATGCGAGACCTCAGCAGAAAAACAATGTATTTCAGGAAGAATAAATATATCCCCCATATCAACTCAAAAATCAATCCGTAATAGTAGCCGAGTGCCTCGTGATCTCGAGTTCTGAAACCTGTTCTCAGCTTCCCCTCCGTTTCCCATGATGCATCTGCTTCACAGAATCGACACGCATGGCGTCTGGCGCGTTTCCTGTCTCATCGCGCGGTGGAACACAACAGCAGCGGGCAGACCTCGAACGTTTCAAGGTCTATGTGGACGGGGACTCGTGAAAGACACCGTGGGTTGCTGTGGTGATACGGCCGATACGGCAGCTGTTAATCGCAAACAATGCCGTCGACCTTTGGATCCTCAAACAAACTTTCGTTCTCTTTGCACATTAACCAGGGGAAGAATGAAATGAAACAAATAACGGAACATCTAAGATGTGAAATAATGCAAAGGAAAAAATAATCTCGTCCCTGATGTTTATTAATTAATCCATGCTCGGATATAAAAAACGTTATGGGGAGGGCAGAAGTGACTGGATTGAATCTGAAAGGAGAAAATCAGCGATATCAGAGTCCAGACCTCGAGCCATAAGGAAAAACGGAAAGGGAAGGGGAGAAGCAAAATATACACCTCCACACACACACCTCAAATATAAGTAAAATATGTGAACATATCTTGACATTGAAAACTGAAGAAGTATTACTTTTCTTTAAAGGGATTGCTATGATTTTTTTTTATTTTCAAGAGAATTAAATGGAAAATTTTGTCATAGAGAAATAAAAACCTTGATTAGTCTAACACCAAAAGTGAAATTCCTGAGTGTATTTCTCCAAATGAGTGTCAGAAGAAAATTTTCCATATGTGTGTATGGTGGTGGTGGCGTGAGGGGGAAATCAATGTTTCAAAGAAACATTTAGGTCGAACCGTACATTAATGAGTGCAGTTGCAAATAGCGCACTCCTGATACCATATTACAACTAAAGAAGTCCGAAAACAAAATGAAAAAAGGCGAAACTTGTTATTGAACATATATATGCGTTTCCACAATAATATATAAAAATAAATCCTTGCTTCCGAAAGCAAAGGAAAACGCAAAAATAATCCACGATTTACATTTCACTACAGAAAAAACGTAAATTTTTGCGTAAATTTTTTTGTGTTCAGCATAAATTAATTTCGCGATCAATTTTTCCAGGGGTTGGGGTGCAAGAAGACAGCCTTTCATGTAGTGTGTTAAGTAGATCTAAATCATAACCTGTTACAGTATACATGGAATTAGCAGAGCCAAGAATGGCATGAGTCAAAAATTGTTTAATAACCTAAAATAAAAAAGAATCAGCCAGGATTATTCAATAGTTTAGTAGCAAGGTGAATTTGACGCAGTGAGCATGAAGTCCTTTCCAACTTATATATTTTTTAAAATCTAATGAATGCATTTATTAACATTATTCGCATCCTTTGAGAATTTCGTCCCAACAAATACTTCGACAATTTCGCCCAAAGTGATTCACAAGTCTGCGAGACTACTTTGTTAGATTGCAGCCCTGGTGACCTTGAAAAATCCAAGGTCCAAATGATTATGATCCGATGAGCTTGGCTAACAATGCGAACGAAATCGACTGTAACTGAAGTTTCGCAGGAAGTTTTTTTTTTCACTTTTCTCTATTAGATACAAAAAAATCGATTTCATTTATCGAAAAATGACAGTATATTGAAAATAATATTTCCACAGATAGGACGGATCTATGAGTGGGAGAAGGAGAAAAAGGGACGCAGTGAAACTGGCCTATTAATACTGCAAATGCACTGCAAACCTGTACCAAAGTGCTGATAAATGTTTTGGAGAGAAAAGATGATATAAACAGGAATAAATATATTTCAGACGGTCAAAGCTAATTAGAAAACATTATTCTCAAAAATAAAAATACCCTCTCAAGCAGCTGCTTGCCACAGAGGTCTGACAGACGTGGGTCTGCTTCTCAGCAGACACGCTAGTGATGCTCTTCTAAGATACGAGTGCATTAATGAAAGGTTTCTTACAACAAAATTTCAGACAAGCGTTAAAGACTTGAATGTTATCTGCTGTTATGCCCCCACTGAGGATGCCAATGAGGCTGAGAAGGATAGGTTTTATGGACAACTTCAGGATATTTTGAATTCTGTCAAGAAAGGAGATATTACCCTTGTTCTAGGTGACTTCAATGCCAAAGTTGGTACTGACTCTGACCTTTGGGGAGGAGTAATAGGCCCTGAGTAATTGGCCCTTGGTAGCTGCAATGGCAATGGGCAACGTCTCCTACAGGTAAGTAAACTCAATGGATTCAGAATAACTAACACTTATTACAAACACCGCGACATACATAAGTACACATGGGTTTCACCCGATGGGCTGCATAAGAATATGATTGATTATATATTAATTAACAGCAAATGGGCTAGTTCTGTTAGGAATACCAGGTCATATAGGAGAGCTGAAATTGGATCTGACCATTACCTTGTTAAAAGTGTCTTGCAACTTAAACTTAAAAAGTGTTGTGCTAGGGTTAAAAATTTTACTTTTAATACCTAAGCTCTGAAAGACCTAGTTATAGCCAAAGCTTACCATGATAGGTTACTTAGTCATTATGACAGTCATGGTATGCTTACTACTGAAGTTGAGGAAGAATGGGATCATTTTAAACAGGCTTTTTTGGACACTAACAGTACTCTTTTAGGAAAAAGGAGCAGAAGAGACAGAATTATCTGAGTGATAAGGCACTTGAGCTTATTTCGGAAAAAAAAACTGCAGGATTGTCCTTAATCAATACACTACTACTCCTAATAGAAAGCATTACAGAGAACTTAATAAACGTGTAAAAGATCAGTTAGCTGCTGATAAGAATCTTTGGCTTGATGGTTTGGCTGACAAAGCCGAGGAAGCAGTTAGACAACAACACAACAGCAGAGAGCTGTACCAGTTAGTTAATGTTTTGTGTGGTAGAAAACGGACAGGTTACTACTTGGATGACTGAAATTCTGAATATCTTTTATGATAAAGGCATGGTTCCTTAGGATTTTACCAGAGCTATTGTTATCCCTATTTTCAAAAAAGGTGATCGCAGTTATTGTGATAACTATAAGGGTATCAAGCCTACTCTCTGTTCCAGGTAAAGTTCTTTCCATGATTCTGCTTAATTGAATTAAGAATCTGGTTGACAGTCAATTGCGTGATGAGCAATGTGGATTCAGAAGTGGTAGGGGATGTGTGGATCAGATATTTTCACTTAGCCAGATTCTTGAGAAATGTTTAGAGTTTCAGAAACCTTTGGTTGCTAGCTTTGTTGATTTCAAAAAGGCTTTCGACTCTGTTGATCGTCATAATTTGTGGTTGATTGTGAGATCATGTGGTATACCTGACAAGTTAGTTAACATAATGAAAGCTCGCTATAATAACACTGAGTCGTGTGTGAGAGTTGGTAAAGGCTTGTAGCAATTGGTTTAGCATTACTTCTGGTGTTCGACAAGGGTGCATTTTGTCTCCTTTTCTCTTTAGTTTGATTATTGATTATGTTATGCGAAATTCACTTCAAGGGAAAGATTTTGACCTTAAATGGACTGGAGATGAGAAAATTTCTGATTTATATTATGCTGATGATTTAGCCCTTTTGGCAAATGATGTTCATGAGATGAACTCTTTCATTCGAGCTGTTGATGAAATTAGTAGTAAGAGTAGGTTTGGTTATAAACAGAGAGAAAACTAAAGTGATGAAAATTGGTCAGGTAGGCTGTGATTCAGTTAATCTGATTGGTTCCAGTCTTCAGCAGGTGTCACAGTTTAATTATCTTGGGAACTATGTAACAGATAATGGTGATGTGCGGCATGAGATTAACAGACGAATAGGGATTGCTGCCGGGACTTTTAAGAATCTATGGAGATTGTGGAGAAATAGGCGTATACACCTAAAGACTAAAATTAAACTGTATAATAGTTTGGTTCTTTCTAGGGTTAGTTATGGTAGTGAAACTTGGACACTTTGTAAACAAGATAACAGGAAACTAGATGCTTAGGCAATATCTTGGGCATTAGGTAGTTCAACTTTGTAACTAATGATGAGGTTAGGCAAAGGAGTTTGCAACCTCCTTTAAGCAGCATATTGTGCAGAGAGAGACTCCGTTGGTTTGGCCATGTTGCCCGTATGAATAATTATAGATTGGCGAATAGGGTTATGAACAGTGAGTCTAAAGGCCTCAGAAAGAAGGGGAGACCTAGGATGCGGTGGGCAGACAATGTCAAACAGGACCTTGTTAGAATTGGTGTGCAGTGACCAGATGCAGTAGATGTAGCTCAGGACAGACTTGCTTGGAGAACTAAATTGCACGGTCTGGTTGGACCTCCGTAGCCCAGGCTGCTTGAGGAGGAGGAGGGGGATGAAACATATAATAAATAAAAAGGCTGAAATCACTTTGTGAAATTCCTTAATAACTTTATATAAATGTTTTACGTATAAGTCCATATAGAGTCGAACCTAAGGAGGAGTAAGCAAAACAGAGAAGAAAAAAGTCATATATATTACTAGGCCAGTATCAAGAAAATAGAAAAGGGATAGGTTGGTTCAAGATTGAACAGGAACGCATGGAACTATAAAATTTTTCTCTTTTAGTGTTCTTGAAAAAAAAAATATGTATAAATTACCAGAATTTTTCAAAATAAGTTTTATACCTTTTTCGCCACTATTCTGGTTATTAGCTCCCTACCTCCCAATATATATATATATTGGGAGGTTGGGAGCTAGGATGTTATATATTGGGAAGTAGATATTATTGGTATTAGATATATATTAGGAGGCTAGGAATATATATTGGGAGGTAGGAGCCCTATCCCCCATATAACATATATATCCTTCTACTTTACACATATCATCTTACGAGAATTTTTTAAAGATTTTTGAAAAGAATGAAAAAAAAAAACGTATACCGGAATGGCGTTCCGATCAATTTCGGCTCGATACAATCATTTATTTCCCCCCTCCAACTATTTTATTTCTGAATCCAAGGCTCTGTCCATAGTACTTTTCCACCCTATGATAGGTATGATAGGGTAAATACTCGTATTCTGTCCCATCTATGAGTTTATATCCTGTGTATGAAATAATATCAATAACCTTTCAAATACTCATACCTAATAAATTTTAAGAAATCCCCTGGGATAAATGAAATTACTATTAAGGTGCTTAGAATGGAGAATGTTTATTGTCATAGAACCGAGAGAAATTTTGACCTAAGGATTTTACAACAGCTTATTATTATCACGATTTTCTTAAAAAGTGATCGTACCTTTCGTGATAATTGCAGGAATATAATTCTTCTTTCTGTTCCAGGTAAAGTTCTGTGCATTATTAATTTAGGAAGAACTAAGGAATGAACAGTATTGGCCGAGATATTTTAGGGGCTTCATAGACGGTTTTTTCACTTTGATTCTTTAGAAATGTTTAGGGTTTCAAAAACTTGTGCTTCATAGATTTTGAACCATAATTTGTAGTTATTCATTTAAACCTTTTTACTATTGAACGAATATTGTTGAAAAATCTACAATTAGATATATTTGATTGAGATCTTTATTTTTAATCATATTTTTCTACGAAATAAACTAATTTAGGAGGAAAAAGTTTTGAATTTGACTACCCACTGAACTATCCAATAGCTGTATAGTTATGCATCGTGTGATCCAAATACCATTTTTAACTTAATTTCGATATTAGTCACCGAACACAAATAAAGATTACTGACTTACTGAGCAGTTTCGAAACAAGTTACAGTTAATTAAACTGTGATTTCATAGTGTAAAGAATTCAAGGAAAATTCTGCCATTAATGCACAAATCAGACTGCAGCAGACACTCTTAACCAAAATGAGTCACAGACGATAAGCGCTTATCTGTAAAGTAGTTCAGGTTTAATCTAGCTTGAAATCAATGTTTTTTGTTGTTAGATAGATAGATACCCCCTCAAGCAGCTGCTTGCCACAGAGGTCTGACAGGAGTCTGTCAACCAGTAGAAATAATTTATTTGCGTATTAATAGGAAAATGAAAGAACACTTCGGAACTTTAAGGAAATTGAAGTTACTTGTTACTTCAAAAAAAAAACATTAAAATATTCATTCCGAATATAATTGTTAAAGTTTAAATTTTTCCAAAAAAAAAAACATATAATTAAAGTATTTGCCATTAATGAGAATAAAAATTGACTCAACGTAAAAATAAATACTTCGCGGAAAGTCAACAATTTACACTTTCACGCACCAGCAACCGAAAATAGTACTTATGCTAAAAACGGTTTCTGCAATTTAGAGTCATTGGAGCAAGAATAAACTAAACCGAATACTGTTACTCGATGCGAACAATCTAATGATATACAAAAAGAAAGCAGTCGAGTATTTCGGTCAATGATAATTGGATATAAAAGTCTCTATCGCCCTTTAACCTAAATGCAACAGATCTTGTAGAGTATAAGTTGTTTCAAAGGTTTATGAGGATTATACATTTATTAATAAATGATAGACAATATTAAATACACAGAAATGTAGCCAAATGCATCAAATTTTGTCAAATGTATCTCAATTTCCCGAATCTGTGAGTAGGCTGCGAGGATATGTTAAGATGACATGGCCACCTTGATTCCCCGATTTTTTTTCACATTTAGATCTTTTAAGGATAAATAAAGCGTACTTCCCAGCTATATATGCAAATATTGAGAGCTATTGGGAAGAATTACAAGTGCAGTTGTAAAAGTCACAACAGGCATGCTATATCGCACCTAGGAAGAAATTCATTATAGATGGGATATTTCTCATGTTACACCTGGAAGTCACACAGAACTGTCACTCTGATATATCCGACAAAACTTTGATATTTCAATGTATATGATTTGTATCTACCATTTATTAATGAAATAAATATGTACATCCTCTCAAAGTTATGCTTCTGAAACACTCTGTATTTAACGTAGAGAAGAAAATATGGAATTGTATAATTCTATGGAAACCTAATCATCAGTGCACCTTCACCAATCTCAACCCTAACTCTGGCTGCTCCAATGAAATCACTGAGATAAGTATGCTTCAAGCATGCAGTCTCATTCATACCTTTTCTATTGACATGATCCCCTTCAAAGCTTTTTTTTTACTTAAAAAACTTTAAAAAATTTTGAGCGTTAAATATAATTGCTTAATTTTTATTTTCAATTTCCTAAATCTGAATTCAAGCATGAATAAAATTATGAAGATTGCGATATTTACAAATACATGTGGATTTCATCAAATGGGTTGCATAAGAATATCATCGATTATATATTAACAGCAAATGATATGTTCTGTTCGGAATACCAAGTCACATAGAAGAGCTGAAATTGGATATGAACATTATATTGTTAAAAGTGTCTTGCAACTAAGTGTTGAGTTAAGGTTAAGAAAATTACCATTAACACTGAAGGACTCAGATACAGCCAAAAGCTTGCCTTGATTGGTTACGCAGTCATTACGATAAACATGGATTGCTTACTACTGAAGTTGAGGCGGAGGTGGATCCGTCAGTAGTGCGCCAGGCTCATAATCTGCAGTTCACAGGTTCGAGGAAAAAAATGAAAAATATGAAATATTGTTCCGCTTTTTCTCCAGAACGCGAAAGCCGAAAGTAACAAGCTTATGTCAAATGAATGATTGTGACGAGTCACAGACTATTAAAAAAAAAAGTTCCTAAAAATGGGAGAAATATGAAAACGATTGTTCCTCTTTATCTCCAGAACGCGAGCGTTGAAAGTAACAAGCTATGCATTAAACGAAAGTGTGTGATGCGGGAGGGTCATAAACTATATATGGTTTCTTCCCCCCTAAAAAAGGGGAAATGTGAAAACGATTGTTCCGCTATTCGGAAAGCGAAGGCCGCAAGCTATGCATCAAATGAAATTTTAACATGAGTAATGTTACAGATTAAAAGAATTTCACCCACTTCCTCCAAAAAAATAGGGAAATATGAAACTTTGATTGGATTGTTTTACCTCTGAGCGGCACTTTTTTGCACACCATGGGCTGGCCAGGTCACAAGGACCCCGAAGGCTCAGAGAAGGTTGGGGGAGGGGACCCACTGGAACAGCTATTGGGAGACAGATGGCAGCCTCCCGTCAAGGCCATTCAGTGTGTTATTTAAAACGTGCACAGAGTATGGCTCTCCCAAACACGGGGCCACGGCTTAACGTCCCATCCGATGGACAGCGGTCTTTCCAAGCCCATAGGTGTCGCCTACTGACCGTGGGCAGGGAGTTTTGCAGAGATAAATCTCAACGTTGACCCAGCTGGGATTCGAACCTGGAAACTGCAGATTACGAGCCTGGCGCGCTACCGACTGAGCCCCCTCGCCGCCGCTCCCCCTCCCCCCCTGGAAATATGAAACGATTATTCCGCCATATCTTCCGAATGCGAGGAACTACAATTACGAGCTAGGTGTCAATTGAAAGCTCATATGACGACTATCATAGACTATTTCGAATTTTGCCTCCCATCATTCTCCCTCCCCTCTAAGGGGCAGATTTTCGCGGCGGGGGCGGAACTTAACGAGTTATATATCAAATTAAAGCTTGTGACGTCCCCAATGTCATGGGCAACCTTAAAACACGATTCCAAAAGTAGGGGGAGGAAACAATGTGGTCAATGCTCACGAGCCATATAATATGAGTTTCTGATGATAGGTGTTTTTAGTAACAAACAAAAAATGTGAACAAATTTAAAAATATTAGAAAATACCTATTTTCTGAAATGTGCTCTAAAAAGTAGTACTCCAAAGGAAGATAGAGCAGAATCATTCAATTCACATTAACTACAAAGGAAGATTGGGCGGCAGCAAAATCCTTTCAGCTGGTAAGGGGAATAAATTTACATGACCTATCTTCTCTTCAAGTTTACATTGAGTAACTGATTTCATCATTGGTATTATGTTTTATTTTCGATTTAGGGGTAGAGGTCAACCCAGTAGGTAGACTGCAAGGCTCCTAATCTCAGTTTCCCGGTTCGAGTCACAGATGGCCCAGCCAACATTGAGATTTATTCCTAATAAAACCCCTGAGTGAGAAAGGAGGCATCGATCATGTAAAAGGTGCTGTTTCTCGGATGGGGACGTAAAGCGTATACAGGAGTGCTATATGCATGTTAAAAAAACACGCTGGATGGCCTTGTTAGGAGGTTTTAGCCGACTGAGCTAGGCATTACTGATGAGAAATGAAATTTAAACTTATTCTGTAAACAGCAAAAAAAAAGTAGCAAGGTTTACATAACTGCATTAATCACCATTTTCCCCACTGATGTGTGAACTCAACTTTTTATCTCGTGCAAAAAATTTTAAACAAACCTTTTTCAATTTCCTGTTCCAAGTGACAGCAAGAACACGTTTCCCCTGCTTGAGAGTTAATTGCAGATATGAGTTCAATCTTTTAAGGGAGATGTAAAGAAAACAAAAATGAATTTCCTGTTATGTCATTGCAAATAATTAGGCTTATATTAAGTTTTACTAAAGTTTACCTAATTACTCCCACCAAAAATCACAGACATAAATTGATGGTTTGGTTGCTTAGGAGTTTTAGACACAGAAATTGATGCTTCAAAATGTTACCCTACTACAACTTCATACAAGCATTTTGGTTCTGTAGCATAGTTTCACCATATATCTTAGAGGCACCCCCCCCCCCCCCCGCCAAGTACCTAGCATTTTGTAATATTGTACTTCATAACTGTGAAGTTTATGACAGAGTTACTAGAGTAGGAACATGCTCATGGGACTATAGCCATAACTCTACTTGATAAGAAATGGAAAATTTGCATTTTTCAAGTGCAATTTTTATCATTTTAAATTTTATTCTGTAATTTATATGAAATTTACAGAATGGAATTCCATATATTGTTAATGTTAGCATACTTTTATTTTAAAAGTAGTGTTGAACAATATGTTAAAAAATACTTTTATTTTAAAAGTATTTTTGAACAATATGTTAAAAAAACTAGTTTTTTTATTCTAAATATTTTAACTGACTATTCTTCAAGTATGTACATTTTAAAAATACTTCAATGGTTCATAACTGTTTGTTTGCATCACTTGATTTTCATTTTTGTTCTCTTTGCATCACCCTTAAAAGATTGAGCTCTTGTCTGCAATTAATTCTCAAGCAGGTGAAATGTGTTCTTGCTGTCACACATATTGGGTCCAATATAGTTACTGATGTGATAACATTATCCACATAACCACTGCTTGACAGAAAGAAGTAAATGATCGTGCATCCCGAACTAGTATAAGAGGGTTTTTTGGTGTATGTGTGCAAAATATAGCCATTTTATAAATAGGTTTCCCATTTTACTTTGCTTTAAAAGTGTTAGCCCTTTCATTAATGTAACTATTTTGGGCAATGTTACTATTATTTTAATATATATTTTTCTTTACATTTCAACAGCTAATTTTAATAAAATCTATGTTGTTTAATAATTGCCTTTTGTATTCTTTGTATTTGTTGTCTTCTTATGGGGGTTTGTGAAAATCTTAATCTTTAAGTAGGAAAAGTTTGTAAAATCACAATTTAAACGAATGTAGTCCAACTGATAGCCACATTTGGCCAGCAACCCCATTTAGTACCAGCCTATATTTCATTTGTTTTATGAGTGTAGCACAGAACAATTATTTTAACATTTGAATACAATAAAGTTAATTGCAGAATTTTTATGAAGTCTTTGTGCTGTTTTGCTTTTACATGTTTTACATAGGCATGATTTCTCTATGGAAATAAGGCATTTGTAAGAAATGCAGGAATGAACTTTTTTTTTAAATTATCTCTTGTTAATAACTGTTACTATCCCAAATTCTAACCATAAAATAAAAATTATTAATTTGATGTTTCTAACCCTGTACTGCTTAAAGACAGATCATTTTTGGCCCACACAAGAAATAATTGGACCATACTCTTTCAGGCCCTTCACTAGCATAACTTTTTGCCATTCATATGTTGCTATAAAATAACAATAAAAATTACAAATTGTAATTAATATTGTTGTAGCAGATAGTTGTTACATTATGGATAATATATATAGTGCTTACCTATGAATGCTCTAAAAGTATAGCTGTTTTGAACAATCAATATGCATCACTTCCTCACCAGATTTCCTCTGATGTTCAGAGATTTTGAATATGTTTTTCTCATAGAACCCAGTTGATTAAAAAGCAATTAACCTTCAAAATTCAAGTGTCATTCCCTCTCTCAACCTAGATAGCAGCACAATCACTACATACAATTAGAAGTACACTAAATGTCAAGGAAATGCAGCATATTAACTGCCAGAATGTGAAGATTTAACCACAAACAAAGCTATTAATTATTACTGTAATGTCTGAGTTTGTAAATTAGAAATAATTATATAGAATTATATTTTCTATTCCACTCAACAACCAAATAGTCAAACTCTTCAGGAATGATAGTGCTACAAGAACAACTTCCAATTACAAAGAAAATTAAGATATATGAAGACTTGATGATTAATAAAGGTATTGGAGGACTGCTCTACAAGATAATTTAAAAGAATTAGAATTATAAACTTAAAAATTAAAAGGTAAATGATACATAAGGATGAAGTTGAAACTAAAAATAAGATGATAATTCATACATGATTGACAGGGTTAAGAATGGAGAATGAATAAATAATATGAGAAAGTTGATTAGACATAAATCCATAAAGAGAGCTACCTGATTCACCTGGAACCAAAAATTTAGATAGAGTTTGAAGAGTCCCCCACTCCCAAGCTATTGCATTCTCTTAAGACTGTAGCAACTATCAAATATATATGTGGCTTTGTACAGATCACATAATGACTGTGAAAGAAAAACATACATGGGGGTCATTCTAACCATATAAAAACTAGTTGAGTTACAAAATATTCCCACAGTACTTAAGGGTTATGAACCACATAAATAACTGATGTATTTCACAGCTAAGCTTTTATATAGGAAGTAAAACAACAATTCTTTCAGGAATGAATAGTGATTGTTGTTATTTTATGATTATAATGAGGCATGATATAAGCTTCTTTTGAAAATATATCAATGAGCTGGTGATGACTTCTATGGTGGAAAAAAAAACAAACTGTGATTTAAGAGCTTATTTTGGAGCCATGGATTTTAAGAGTATTAATCATTATATGGAAGACCAAAAACTTTTATCCTGTACACAATTTCAATATTCACATTTACATGAAAATTTACTCTTCAGACAAGTTTCTGCCACAGAGATCTAAACAGCAACTTGCCAGTGTAATACACCATACAGTAGATCTGTGAGAAATACAAGATCTCAATTGAAAGACAAAAGAAATCATTGCTCTCTTTCTCTGGTATTCGAAATCCCAGCCCCCTTTTAATTCACAACCAAATACATTATTTTATTGAGTGGATGTAGAAAATATAATTCTTCATCTCATTTTAACTTATAAGCTTGGAGATTTAAAAACTTGGAAAACATTGGTCTATTAGATTTTACTATTGATTCACTCTTAAATCATCAAAATTTTAAAACCAAAATTAAAATTTTTCAATTTATTCTTGACTTCCTCCTGGAAATTAATTTTTGGAATTTGTTATAAAAAAAAATTAATTAAAAAAAAAATAAAAAAGGAGAATTTTAATTTTAAAAATTTTAAATTTAAAAAATAACTTCAAAATTTTAATGCTTTATGACACAGACCTTCCGGTTATTTTAATTACTATCAAAAACAAAGCTGCCAATATTGCCCTATACAAGTTTTCTGCATTATTACACTGCTTTTGCATCATTCTTATGCTGCTGTTCAATTTTAAGGAAATTTCTTATGCACCAGTAAACCAAAATTAGGAGGTATTTTGCTATATTTCATTATTTTTAAAAAAAAATAATAATATACAAGGTATAATGAAATATACAAGGTATATTTCATTAATATGAAATATACAAGGTATATAATGATATATACAAGTATATAATGAAATATACAAGGTATATTTCATTATATACCTTGACTAGAGGTATATAATGAAATATATACCTCTAGTCAAGAGGTATATATTTCATTTTTAGTGTTAGAAAATAAACTAAAAAAAATTAAAGTACTCCACATATTCAGCTTACCAAAGAAAGTTGTTTACATTATTATTACTTATACACTGAAATCTCCACTTCATATTTTACTTTTATCAATAATGATGAAAATAATTAGAAATGCTTTCTTACATATTTGAACATAACTTCAATGATTATTACATCTTATTCAGTACCCAAAACAGACTTTCCACAAAGTTTTTGCATTAATTTTTTTAATTTCTCATCACATAGTAAAATATAAAAGTTGTATGAATTTTTAACAAGTTATTATTAAAAGTTAACTTTTTTTTTTGCAAAAAACAGCCTATTGTTTTAACAAACGAGGAACGTTAAGGAGAATAATACCTGTAATATGTTGAAAAAAATATCAGCCTATATAAATGCATATAATTAAAACATACTTCTAATTTAGTTTTCAATGACAGACAAAATGTAAAAAAATTAGTTACTTGCTTTTCATTTCTTTAAATTCCTAAAACTAATTTTTAAAAGTTTTCCAATAAAAATATTTTTCCTCTCCTATAAGTAAAATAAGCAGAAACTACAATGCTGATAGAATTTTTGAAAAGCTCTTGGGTTAATACTGATTGTATAATTTGTGCAAACAGATGGGTGTTATACTGATTTGTATAATTATGAAAAGGTTCATAAGAGGCTAATTTTGATGCTGCCACTTATAGCAAAGTAACTTGGCACGATATTCGAATGATGTGGGAATGATTTATATTCCATTTCAACGATGACATAACACTGAAGTTGTAGGAACACTAATATAGTATTGTGTACCACTAAAAACACAAAAGTTCCAGCAAACACCCACAAGGTATAATATGTGCACCTTCAGAAGGTGCAGTAGTAGTCTTGAATTGCGTGGTACGGGACAGCAGCAGTTATTTGGAACTGGTGTACTTGGTGACGGCTTTGGTGCCTTCTGACACAGCGTGTTTAGCTAACTCTCCAGGTAGAAGAAGTCGGACAGCCGTCTGTATCTCTCTGCTGGTAATTGTAGAGCGTTTGTTGTAGTGGGCCAAGCGGGAGGACTCTGCAGCGATGCGTTCGAATATGTCATTCACAAAGCTGTTCATGATCGACATTGCTTTGCTGGAAATGCCGGTATCTGGATGCACTTGTTTCAACACTTTGTAGATATAAATACTAAAACTTTCCTTCCTCTTCTTCTTTTTTTTTCTCTTGTCACCTGTACGAACAGCTTTTTGAGCTTTACCAGCTTTTTTAACAGCTTTACCACTTGGTTGAGGTGGCATGATCTATTAATACTAATCTGTGATATTTAAACGACAACTAAACCGAAAACCTTCTCACGAATTTTTCCTGCAGAAATGAATCACATTAACGATGAGGATTACAAACGAAATACTGAAGACCTGAGCGAAAGCTATACCTCACTCATCCAATGAAAAATAGGCATGTATTTTCTCTTAACCAATAGTATAAGACTAGTCTATGATCTCATTGTTAAAAAAAATATATCGATCGTGACGTCACATGTTGCGAAATGCAGCAGAGCAGGTTTCCGTGATGCGTGGCGCAACGAGACAGGGACTCGGGTTGAATGGCGTCTGCTGTTCCAAATGAACGAACATTGTTAGTTTGAACAGCTACTCGGGTTGAATGGCGTCTGCTGTTCCAAATGAATTAGTTTGAACAGCTATAAAAAATAAAAATAAATACCCCCTCAAGCAGCTGCTTGCCACAGGGATCTGACAGGAGCCTGTCAGTTTATATGCCACAGTAGAAGGTCTGAGAGGATGGCAGGACCTCAGCAGAAAAACAACACGAACATCCATGTCTTACCCGGGACTCGAACCCGGGTCCCTTAGATCAGTAGCCAAACGCGCTAACCAGTCGGCCATGGGACTAGACCTACAGTTTGCAAAATAATTCCCGTTTACAAAAAAAAATACCCCCTCAAACAGCTGCTTGACACAGAGGTCTGACATGAGCCTGTCAGTTTATATGCCAGAGTAGAAGGTCTGTGAAGATGGCAGAACCTCAGCAGAAAAACAACCGTGCCTTGTCCGGGGCTCGAACCCAGGTCTCAGATCAGTAGCCAAAGATTAGTTAAAATGACCAAGAGAAAAATCAGATCACTCGAGTAATTTCTCTATTGTGATAAGTGACCAAAATTGCAGGTGACTTAAAAGCATTGTTGCCTCACATCTGGACAGAATTCCTGCTGAGAATTACTCGCCTGTCTCCCAGGCACCCCCATTACTCAAATTTGATACAAGAGTATGACTTCACAGACATTTGGAGACATATGCATCCCAATAGGTCAGGCCAGACAAGGTTTGACAAAATACATAAAACTGGATCCAGACTGGACAGAATCCTTGTCAGCACAAACATAGTCAAAACGTACTACAGAGGCTACAATACTGACATCAATTCGCATACTTGTGAGGTCAATGATCATCTTGTGTACACAAACTTTGATGTACACAAAAAAACTTTGTAAACACAAAAAAAATAGAGGTAGAAGCACATGGAAGATGAACACAACACTGCTATTAGACCCAAACATTCAGAAAAAAACTGCTGACTGCATCACAACAGACATTACACTGGTTAATAAATATGACCACACCTGGTGGCAGAATTTAAAAATAAAAATTAGGAGAATCCTTAGGACTGAAGGCATACACACAGCATCAGAACTCCAATCCAAGAACACACAGCTTTGCTAAAAGCTGCATAGTCTGGTACACACATACTTAAAAGACAAAGAATGAACAAAACATATCACGAACAGCAATTCACAAGATTAGACACACTCTGCAGCAGCTATACAAGCAGAAAGGTATCTTAATTAAAAGCAGAAACCACGATGCGAAGATAGCTGAGGAAGAGAATTGCAATAATCTTATCACTAGACTGAAGAAAACACACAGACAGACATCAAAAACATCACAGAATTAGATAAATGGTAACAGAACACACCAACTATTTTAAAACACATACAAGAACAATTCACAAAACAATACCAACAGACAGACAGACCCATCAAATTTTTTTGGAACTGAACACTTGGCCAAAAAACTAGACCACATTATAAAAAACGAACTTGAAGAAAAAATTTCACCACAGGAAGTGAAAAAGGCCATTTTTGATTTAAAAATTAATAAAAAGCCCTGGAATTGATGGCTTTCCAATAGAATTTTACAGAACCTTCTGGCATCTGTTGGAAAACACAACATTTTTACAGCATACACTCACACAGCAAGACATGACCAATGAAATGAAAACTGGAAAAGTTACACTACTTTGCAAAAACACTGATGAACCTCACTTACTTAAAAACTGGTGCCCAATCACCCTATTAACTTATGACTCTAAAATTTTAAGTAAAGTTCTCACAAACAGACTCCCACAGGCAATGCCAGATATCATTTCCCCTTACCAATCTTTTGCAGTTCTAAACAGGTCAATTCATAATAATAACAGACTGGTCACCGACATAACTGCATATATTAACCACAAGAACATTAGATCTGCAATTATCTCTCTTGATCATGAAAAAGCATTTGTTTCCCTGTCTCAGGAAGCTATTTATACTACATTAGAAATCCGTGGCTTTGGCAGAAATTACATTAATGCTATTAGGACCTTGTACAACCAAATTACTTTCACTGTGGAAGTCAATGGGCATTCTACATGCAAAATACCAGGAAACAGAGGAGTTAGACAAGGCTGCTCTCTGTCTCCTTTGTTATTTGTTATTGTCCTGGACTTTTTCAGTAGACAGAAACAAGACAATCAAAATATTAGTGGCATATCCCTCCCTGGCTCACCACATCATCTAAAAGTTTTTGTTTATGCAGATGACATTGCCATATTTGCTTCTTCTGAGCATTCAATCTACAGAATTTTCAAGATTTTTAAATTTTTTAGCAAGGTCTCTGGCCTTAATTTAAACATTGCTAAAACTGCTGCTCTGTCTTGGGGAACATGGGACAGAAGCCTGTTAACTCACATAGGATGTACTGATTCACCTATTAAAATTTTAGGCAACCAATAGATTTGGCTGCTGCATTAGTAACTGGAACAGCATATTAAATAAAATTGAATCTACCATCACCAAGTGGAAAGAGCAGGGCATTTCAATCTTTAATAGAGTCAAACTAATTAAATCAACTATTATCCCTAAACTTATCCATTTAGCTACCATGAACTACCCACATAAGAACTTAATTGAGAAAATCAACAGGCAAATTTACACTTTTATTTGGAACTGCAAGCCAGAATTAGTAAAAAGAGAAATATTACAAAATCACATAAACCAGGTGGCCTATCAATGCCCAACCTAACAACACTGTGTTACATCATCTATTTAGAAGACATACAAAGAATCCTACCATCAAACAACCACCCAGGTTTCTATCTTCTAAACTATTTCTCCTTCTTTCAGCACAAACACCTTGCCACACACAACCCTTATTATGGCCCCAAAAACCAGGAACACACTACACATCATAAGCTCTTTCCTTCCATCATTACTTTAGCACACAAAAAAGTCCTATCCCATGCCCCATTAATAAGAAACAGCTCTATGCCACTATACAGCTACTGTCTATAATACTCTCTACCCCAGTATAAATTGGCCAAGTGCCTGGACCAACATAGCTAGTACACATTTAGATAGACAAATGAGAAATTTTAATTGGAAGGTAGCTCACAACATCATTTATACTAATTCAAGAAGACATTGTGGTTTCATTGCATTTTCCAATTGCCTTGGTGCCCAAACAAGGAGAGCATAGACCACTTAGCATACCACTGCCAGTATACTATCAGAATCTGGACAAAAGAAGGCCAATGGCTCCAGATAGCAACTCCTCTATTGAGAGCAGTGATGTTCCATGATTTACTTCAGTAGCCCCCTCCCCCCTCAAGAAATATTACATAATCGATTTGGCTATTAGCATAGTCAAATTTGGTTATCTAGATGCCAGTTGCTCCATGAAAAAGAAGAGACATCCACTACAACAGTGTTAGAAAGAACAAAGATGATCATGCAAGTATACAGAAGCAGAGACAGAATGCCCTCCCCCATAAAAAATATATTTGCAAGTGGTTCATACCACACCTATAAATATTCTTGCCCTCTTTCGCTGCTATTTCTCTGACATACACTTTCTCACACTTTCCTTCCCTTTTCTATATCTCACTTTTCCTTCTCTCTCCTTTCACACTATTTTACCCCCTTTCCACCCCCTCTTATACTTAAATTTCTCTCGCTTAATTAGGCCCTACCTTTCCATTTCCCCATATACTTTTCCTTTTTATCCCAATTTTGGCCCTCTCTCCTCAAAACTTAATTTTTTTCACTCCATTTTTTTCTCCCCCACCCCCTTATCGTAACCAATTTTTTTATCGCTTTCACCTACATTGTTAGTTCCTCCCATCATTATAGAACACTTATTGATGCCCAAGGAGGGTTGTTTTGCTGCTTTCAGATTGCTAAAAATCCATCCCCAGTGGTCTCTAGTGACCACTTGAATGGACAGAAGCATACAATAATACGTAGGTGGGAGTGGCTGCCGTTTTCGACCCCATAGCCGAGTTCTGCACCATTTTGGAGCAGATTCTGGAGGGCACTTGGTAGCCGCACTTCCCTGCAGTGTTGATAATTTCAAAAGTAGACTTTGCCCTTTGAAATTTTCAAACAACGAAAAATCTAATCCTAAAAACGACATTGCCCTTTCCTATAACTAACTATACACAAGAAAAATTTGCCCAGAGTTGGCCAAGCGCAAATCAGGGAACTCGCGAAGTTCAAAACTATCCCAAAAAACAAAACTTGGATATTAACCGACTTCAGTGCTTTAACCAAACGGCATTCAACTAAGTTTCTCAAAATTATGAATTCATGGATGCGACTAATTCCACATAATCCTTCTATATTCCCACAGAGGCCCAGACTGTAATTTAGTTCACCAAACACGTCAATCCTGAGTTACAGCTGTTACATTTGGTCTGTGCAAGCCAAATCTAATAAGGTCTTATTTGACATTACCTGCCCACAGCATCTTAGGTCTCTCCCCCTTTCTCAGGTATTTACGCAAACCATTCATAACTTTGTTCACTAATTTACAGGGCTGCATGCGGCATATATGGCCAAACCAGCAGTCTCTCTGCATATGATGCCGCTCAGAGGTGTTTCGACTAACCTTATACCCAAGATACTATGTAAGCATCTAGAATCAAAGGCATCAAGTTCCCTGTTATCGTGTTACAAAGAGTCCAAGTTTTACTACAAGAGCAAATTTTAAAAACGACGAAAAACTATTCAATAGCCTAATTTTGATCTTTAGGTGAAAACACCTATTTTCCCGCAATCTCCACAGATTCTTAAAAAAAAAATCCCAAAAGCCTTCCATATTCCTCTGTTTATCTCAATTCGAATATCACCAGTATCTGTTACATAGTTCCTGAGATAATTAAACTGAGACACTTGCTCAAGGGTGCAACCCTTCATAAAAATAAGCACCACCTGCCCGACCAATTTCATTAGTTTTTTGCTGCTTATTACCAAATGTTCTCTATTTTCAGTCTCATCAACAGCTTTAATGATTTTTACCTTTTGTATGATCAAAAATAGATGTATACTTATTATTTATGAATTAGGTAAGAGATTCGGGTTAAATGAAAGACAGAATTTCGTGAGTATTTGTATGATGTTGGTTTAGGTTAAATGATACTCATAGGATTTCACGAATATTTGCAGGAAAGCTTAAACAGATTTTGTTCAGTTCCTGAAATAAAAAAAAACTACTCCCCTCACTGACAGTATTTTGGGCCATTTTGTCTGAAACCTAATTATTTAGGAAATAGATTTGAGCCTTGCCATCTCTCACACTTGACTCAGTATTAATATAGAGAACCATTATTGTGTTAAGTAATTCATCCAGTATTGTTTTTTTATTTGTATTGTCTTTCTGCTGAGATCTCGCCTTCTTCACAGACCTTCTCTGTGACGTGCTATACCAATACCGCCAATAACAGAAAGCCATACAACTGAGTTATGACGTTACCATAGGCAGTCATAAAATCTAGCCACTTCTTATATATTTATTTCTATCATTGTTACTGGTAAATTTTAACTAATCTATACACTAATGCTTATTTATAAATATATATTATTTATAAGAAAAGTTATTCGTAATATGTTAGCCTTATGATAATGCAAATATATATGAATCATTTCACTTCTAAAAAAGATATATTTGTAAATGAATCTTAGTATAAAGACTATTAAAATACACTAGTAATAATAATAATAGAAATAAGTATATAAATGTCTAGATTTTTAGGATTATCTATGCTGACGTCATAACTTAGTTGTACGGCCTTGTTATAAAAACTCTTTACAGTTTTTATCCCAAACAATATTTTCTGTTAAATTATTACCTAAAAACCCTTTCCCTTCTCCCTTTTTTTTTAATGTTTACCTATATAAAATCTATATATATATATAAAAAAAAGAAAATGAAAAAAAAAAAAACCACCATAAAAATGAAATTACAAAATTAATAAAAGTGAAAATATAAACATAAATATATATATTCTATCACAGAGTACTGGAAATCTATCCAGCTGTAAAAAAAGAAATGTTATCATATGGTCCAAAACATTGTTTTGGGTACGAGGTGCTAGTTCACCGAAGTCCCAGTAGTATGTAATGTTCAAATAAAAAAAGGGTGTTGACAAAAAAGGGCTCACAGGCTCCTGTCAAAGCTATGTGGCAAACACGTGCTTCAAAAGTAATTTATTTTAACCCCAACTGCTTCTAAAATACCTCTAGTAAAGTCCTTAGGAACACCTTTTCAAAAAAACATTAGCCAACCATGTGACAACAGAAAGATTCCAGCAGATTTCGGAAATAATTTATTCCTGGAGATTGTGGTTTTAATTTTACGATAGTCAAAGTAACTTCCGATCGTGATATATGACCAACATTAAACCCAAAACGGTCTATCCTCATTATAAACAATGGGAGTACATTATATCCTAAATGGGTTGTTGGGTTGTTTTACCTCTGAGCGGCACTTTTTTTGCACAACATGAGCTATAATGGCCAGGTCACAAGGACCCCGAAGGCTCAGAGAAGGTTGGGGGAGGGACCCACTGGAACAGCTGTTGGGAGACAGATGGTAACCTCCCGTCAAGGCCATCCAGTGTGTTCTTTAACGTGCACAGGGTATGGCTCTCCCGCACACGGGGCCACGGCTTAACGTCCCCATCCGACGGACGGCGGCCTTTCCAAGCCCATCGGTGTCCCCTACTGACCGTGGGCAGGGCGGGGAATTTTGCGGAGATAAATCTCAACGCTGACCCAGCTGGGACTCGAACCTGGGAACTACAGATTACGAGCCTGGCGCGCTACCGACTGAGCTACCCCCGCCCCAACCTAAATGGGAGAACATTATATTCTAAACAATGGGACTAGTTATATCATTTAGAACATCTTTGAATACAATAAGAGAATTTCTCAGATATACACCTGGTAGTAGTTTGCTAGTATAATATAGAGGAAAAATTGTCATTAGCCAGGTGGGATCTGAACCCACGGCCTCCTGATAACTTGTCAGGTGCTCTGATCACTGAGCTAAAAAGTCGCTAGATCTAGTAACAAACAAAGTCGCTAAGTTGGCAACACTACCAATTTCGTGACTAGATTCATTTCTTTAAAAAAATGAGCAAACGATCGCAGACATCCTTCACTTCAGCACTCTTGAAACTCTTATAAGGCAGTATTTTCCACCCCCTGATGAAACGCAAGGATGGATTCGAGACCCCTTCAACATTTGATTTGGAAAAATGTAAGCTTCCATTGTCCAATAAAGAAGAATTGATTGAGATATCTTGCGACAATAGTTTAAAAAGCATTCATTCCAAAAAGCCATCGATTAGTTTTTGGATTGGAGTGGAGAAGGAATAGCCGACTTTGTCATGAATTGCAGTCAAATATTTGTTACCTTTCATAACAACTTATTTATGTGAAACTGTTTTTTCATCTTTAACTGCTTTAAAACATAAATATAGGAACAGTCTGGGTGTTGAAGATGACTTGCGACTCTACCTTAGCAAGATAACCCCAACCATTGATGAACTGTGCAAGCGTAAACAAGCGCAACCATTTCACTGATTACTGAGCAAATTGTTTATAATTTTATAAGATTATATGTCATTTTTATATTATTTGTCATTTTTTGTGTTTATTGATATATGTAATTCATGAATACAAAATTTAATGTGCATATATAATAAAAAACATTAAAAATTAATGTGCATTTATAATAAAAAACATTAAAAATTAATGTGCATATATTTAACGTCCCATCCGACGGACGGCGGCCTTTCCAAGCCCATCGGTGACCCCTACTGGCCGTAGGCAGGGCGGAGAGTTTTGCGGAAATAAATCTCTACGCTGACCCAGATGGGGCTCGAACCTGGGAACTACAGATTACGAGCCTGGCGCTAACATTCGTCTTTAATTTTAGCAATGAATTTAACTGTAAGAGACCTTTCATCAATGCAGTCATATCCTAGGTGAGCATAACTAGCCAGCCTGCTGAGAAGCAAACCTACTCCTTGAAAATGCTTTCCGTCCTCCTTCTACTTTCTTAAATTGGTCAACGAGTTACTAGCCTAAAGGCTTTAACCTCAAAATCGAAAAATTAGGACCAAGAGGCCATGACATTTAAAATTTTGTAAAAAAAATAAACCCCGAAGGGATCACAAGGGCAAAAAGTTGTACAGTCGGAACAGACGCAACTAGAAATTGAACATTTGGGTGCCCACCACCACAGTTTTAGGTCTTTTATATTGGTAAAGCACCAATGGGTCATAGTTAATCAGTGAGCTGATTATTTCACAGGGATGATCTCCCACTGCCTGAAAAAATGTCTGCAGGAGCTTTCGAATGTGGTCAGTGTTCAGGTCAACATGAATGTTCTTGGTCAGTGTTCAAGTCAGCATGAATGTTCTTGTTCTTTATGAACCATGGAATACTAACCACAGATCTAAGAATCCTATTCTGGAAGCTCTGGAGCCTTCTGATATTAGTGGTATTGCCCCACACTGGCAAGGTATAGGTCAGGACTGGTAGCAGGATGGTCTTGTACCGAGTTTCTTTCCTGGAGGCAGTTTTGAGCTCCAACCTAAAATCTGGGGGATGAGCTTACATTTGATGATATTAGCTTTAGACAGTACAAGATTTATATGTGCACCCGATTTTAATTTTTTTATGAAGGACAGCATCAAGGAATTTTGTTCATTGGTGTCCATTTTGTTCTCACTCTAAAATTTTTTGGAGTCAGGATCAACAATTTTCTTCCTGGAGAAAAGTACTGGTCAACTTTTCTCAGGGTTGATCTTGATTCGCCACTTAGAGTACCATCTCTCTTACTTTGTCCATCCCAAGCTGTAGCCTTTTGATGGCCAGATTGGGGCTTAGGGATGAAGGGAGCAGAGCGATATCATTAGCATAAAGTGCTGTTACGACAAGATGGAGTTCTGGGAGGTCATACACGTAAAAGTTAAAAAGAACAGGGCTCAACAAGGAGCCTTGTGGGACACCTGCATCTATCTTCCTTTCAGTGTAAAGGCAGTTGCCAATCCTTAATAAAACGTTCTTCCATTCAGGTATGATTATATAATGTGTGTCATGCCAGGAGTGAAGTTATGATTCATAGTACGAAAGAACATTTTGAAAATGAGGCCGTCGATCCAGACGTTATTGAATGCTAGAGCCACATCGAGAAAGGTGGATGCGACGGTCTCATATTTATCAAGGAATTCTGCAACCCTTTCCACTACTCTAAGAATTTGATGTACTGTAGATCGCTTCCACCTAAAGCCAAACTGTTCTTCTGGAATTAGACTGTTCTGATCAGTATGCTCCATTAGGCGAGTCAAGATAATTCTCTCAAATACTTTGCCTAAACATGGGAGCAAACTGATTGGTCGATAGTTCTGGGGAAAGGTTGGATTTTTTTTTCAGTTTAGATATCATTTTAATAAGCCTTTTTTCCAGATCGATGGAAAGTGTTTTAAACGTAAAAGGGGGTTAAAAAGAGAACAGATCTAAACAATGACTTTATACTCCCGTCCTCCCTCCCTAAAGAGAGAAATTTACAGGTTATTTTTTGTATCTGAACTTTACCTGTCCATCTGGTCTCTTGCAAGCCGAAACTATCTAGGTATATCTAGACTGGAATTCCTGTGTGAGGACATCAAGAGAATGATCCTTATGTAGCATCTTCTGATTCCATGTACCTGTAGAAAGAAAATAGTTAGTGGAATTTTTAAAGAGACTATGTGTATTGAGAGAAGTATGGCCAACAATATCCAACAGCCCACTAATCACAGGCATGGTGCAGACCTGTTCTCTACTGCTAAAGGCTTCAGCCACCAATGTTGGTAGTACTTTCAGGCACCACCTGTACAAGATCTTCTCAGGAGCCAAAATCCAAAGAAAACTAACATGTCTGAAACACATTACTCCACTTTAGAATCGGCGATGCCCCTAGAAGCAAAGATTCGACACCTGTGATGGCCTCTGATCAGGATTATTTGACAGCTGATTATGTTTCCTGCACGTGTTTACTTGGAGCTGACAACTCACAAACCAACGAAAAACACAACAGATTTTTCCTTACCAGAGTCTACCCATACAAGTTCAGCATCTATAATCATTTTCAAACACAGACATTCCACTCAGTATATATGGTCAGTAAGAAGACCCGGTGTTGTTGACCACTCCTCAGCAGGATAAAAATGAAAAAGCAGCCATAGCAATCCAGCTCAATATGCTGCACTGATCTGGCAGTCTTCCCCTTCCATTCTCTTCCTCAAGAGAATATATCTACTTCGAAAGGTACTAGTGGCCTACAAGAAGAGGGGTCGAAATTTAGATGCCAGCTTTTTACCTCTGAGCGGCACTTTTTTGCACATGGGGAAGGAGATCCACTGGACAGCTGTTAGAAGACAGATGGAAGTCTCACATCAAGACCATCCAGCATTTCTTTAACGTGCACATGGTTATAGCTCTCCCGCACACGGAGCCAATGCTTTACATCCCATCAGATGGACGGTAGCTTTTCGAAGCCCATTGGTGTACCCTATTATCCAAGGATAAGGTAGGGGTTTGGCAGAGATAAATCTCAACGTTGGACCAGGTGGGACTGGAACCTGAGAACTACAGATTATCAGCCTAGCTTGCTATCAACAGAGCAATCTCCATCCCAAGTGTCAGGAGTGACCAATTTTATGCATCATCACAGAGACTCACTCATACACAGCTTTTTCCAGTGTCCGCCTAGACCAGGCATGGCCAACTGTTTTTGCCCCCGGGCCGGATTGGGAAAAAAATATTTTCACGGGCCGGACGAAATATTAAAATTGAAAAATGTTAAACAAAACACTTATTTCTTTAAGTAAACAAAATTTTATTACGAAATTTGTTTATGAATAATTGTAAGTAAATCAATACAACAAATTAACATAATAACTAATACGACGTGTTGAGGAGGTTTGCATCGCTTATTATTTTTTTATTATCGTTCGTTTTAATACGTCGCTTGAACATCAAACAGATAATATCGAGTACAGATGAGTATAAAAGTTTTAATTCTTTATAACGGAATCTTTTTTAAAAACTATAGAATTATTGAGAACTAATTCGATTAATTACTAGAAGTTAAATGCTAATATTGAAAAATTGTTCGAGGGCCACATAAATTCATTACGCGGGCCGTATGTTGGCCATGCCTGGCCTAGACACCATTTACAGGTCAATTAATTATAAGCACTTCCTACATCTTCACAACATTACAAATTGTGATGAGTTCAAGTTATCCCTCCTCTAATCTAAAACGTTATGATGACATCATTTCAGACCTAAAATGATTCTTTATTTGCAGCCGTTTTGCTACTATTTATGTTACTAATTGTCCGCAATATTTTCCCCCGAGACCACAAAATCGACACCATGTCCTCAAATATGTTCTACTTTTATATTGTTAGCGCTATCAGATTAATTTCCGTTCATCGCCAATGATGAATTTACATAGGCCGGTGAGGTCATGGCCTAGCGGCAGACATGGAAATGAACATCTTGTGAAATACGATATTTTTCAAAAATGAAAATACATTTTTTTAATGGGATTTTAAGGGTTAGGGCAGAAGGAGTAGTAAATCCGATACTACTCATCCCCTGGGTAACTTCCATTAAGAGAAAATTATAAGAGGTTAAATTGTCCTTCGTAAAAAAAATATCTCTGCTATAGAATCTGACAGGGTTCCTCATGATTCGATTCAAGTCATAGTCATTTCAAGTTTACACGAGAAATAAGGATTCCACAAATCCTACCTACCAATTATCTCTAACAAACGTCTCCCATAAAATAATGAGGCTTTGCATCCTGTTCAGATTTCTTTGCTTTTTACAACTGTTTATCATCTATGAACATTTTGCTTTCATGGCAGATAGTTTCCATCATATGCATTTTATTTTACACTAGCATATTTACTCGACCTTGCCCGGGTTCTGAAACAAATATACTTACTCTTATTAAATCAAAGTAGAATCGTTACATTTTCCTTTTCGGATAAGTTAATGGGCTAAATGAATTTGTTGTTATCGTAATGACTGATGCACATATTTGCACCACTTACAGAGACAAACGTGATTGGGAACTTATTTCGCCACTCCTTTGGTAACTTTTACTGCCAAAATTCACAACATAACCAAGTCAAATATCCGACGATTTACGCCGTAGAAGTAGCAACACACGTATAACGATGCCAGAGTCCCAGTGCCAATACGTCTATTATTTTATATCAGCTACACCACGCCCCACGTTTGGCGTGAAATATTTGTCATTTGATAAATTTTTCCATTCTACATGAGGCGGGGGTTGATTCGGTCGGTAGCGCACCAGGCCTGTAATCTGCAGTTCCCTGGTTCGAGTCCCACCTGTGCCAGCGTTATTTTATTCTCTTTTTTTTTTATACAGATTTATCTCCGTTAAACCTTCGGTCAGTAGGGGGCATCATCGGGCTTTGAAAAGACCACCCTCCATCAAATGGTACGTAACGCCATGGCTCCGTGTGTGGGACAACCATACCCTCATCATCATCATCCTCAAGCAGCCATGGGCAACGGAGGTCCAACCAGACCACGCAGTTTAATTCTCCAAGCATATCTCTCCTGAGCTACATCTGCTGCATCCGGCCACTGCACACCAATTCTAACAAGGTCCTGTTTAACATTGTCTGCCCACCGCATCCTAGGTCTCCCCCTCCTTCTGAGGCCTTTAGGCACACTGTTCATAACCCTATTCGCCAATCTATAATTATTCATACGGGCAACATGGCCAAACCAACGGAGTCTGGATTGGGTTATTTTACCTCTGAGCGGCACTTTTTTGCACACCAGGAGCTAAATGGCAAGGTCACGTGGACCCCGAAGGCTCAGAGAAGGTTGGGGGAGGGGACTCACTGGAACAGTTGTTGGTAGACAGATGGTAGCCTCCAGTCAAGGCCATCCAGCGTATTCTTTAACCTGCACAGGGTATGGCTCTCCCGCATACGGAACACGGCTTAACGTCCCATCCGACGGACGGCGGCCTTTCCAAGCCCATCGGTGTCCTCTACTGACCGTGGGAATGGAGGGGAGTTTTGCGAAGATAAATCTCAACACTGACTCAGCTGGAACTCGAACCTTAGAACTATAGATTATGAGCCTGGCGCGCTACCGACTGAGCCACCCCCGCCCCCACCATACCCTGTGCACGTTAAAGAACAGATAGCTTTGACATAGGCTTCAATGTATCTCCAAACAGCTCTCCAGTGGGTTCCGAATTGTTAACTCAACAGTGTGCCACACTAAATATGGAACCAATCAGTCTAGTGTCTGCGGAAGTACAGAGCGCCGAAAACTGCCAACAAGCAAAAAAAAACATGAAAGTCTTTACATTTTTCAACAATTAAAAATCTCCATATGTGAATTTTTTTCAATAATGAAAAGAATCGCAATGTTAACTCGATGGGTAATTCGGGAAAACTTTATGTGGGGGGGGGATGCAAAAGTGAAAAAATATGCCCTAGGTACACCCGATTTCCTTAATATAAAATTAAAATACCCCCTCAAGCAGCTGCTTGCCACAGAGGTCTGACAGTAGCCTGTCAGTTTATATGCCAGAGTAGAAAGTTCGAGAGGATGGCAGAACCTCAGCAGAAAAACGACACATACATCCATGCCTTAACCGGAGCTCGAACCCAGGTCCCTTAGATCAATAGTCAAGCGCGCTAACCACTCGGCCATGGGACGTACTCCTGTAAAGTTTCAAACTTTTAAGTTTCTTGGTTTTGGAGCTGCAGAGATGAGAAACAAGCACATTTTGTTTCATTTATGATGATAATGATTGAAACCCGGATATAAGGAAATCGATTTTCGATCATCGAAATTTTTCCGATTCCCTTCGACTTTGCACCATCATGATTTAATAGGTTATTGCATACAAATATCGATTGACGAAGCCAGTTATACAGTAAAACGCCGATATAACGAAATTTTTTCCCGACTCCGGTCAATTTACTACGTATCTCTATGTAAATATGTTTCATTTTAATGAGTACCAATATTGCGCAAATATCAATTTAAAAAAAAAATAAAAAATGATCCCGATACAAAGAAAACCCCATCCGTGGAACGAAATTTGTAAAAAAGAAAAATCCTTAAAACTATGCAAAATGGTGATGGGTAATTACAATTAAAACAAAATGTAAATTTCTATTGACAAAAAATTATCCCAAGTTTTTTTTATATACATATATGGTGCACTTTCAGCGACCATATCAGTAATAGAAAAAAGTATCTAGAAAAAAAATTTATCTAGATATCTCCATGCACATAAATATTTATAAGTTCTCTAGGAATATTGAACTCCTTAGTACCGTTTTAATCATTCTTAAACGAAATTTTGCTCTGACGCAACCTGGGTAGACATTATAAAAACATTTATATACCATATAAATATAAAATTTTTACAGCACGACTTTTGCGGGGCGGATTTTCCATCGGTTGAGTCAAGACTAACATATTTTTTATACACTGCCTGGGCAAATTATCATGAACAACTAATACTTCGCCGTATCATGTTACACTTCCAGAATTTTAAGGTTTTCGATTCTTTGCACGTTGTTCTCGTTGGAGTGCTGCTAGCGGTCATCTCGTTCAGCTGATGAACTGTAGCTGCAACCTCACCGTACAGTTCCTATCAACGTACACCTGTCAGATCCTTTTTCCTTCCGCATTTTCCACGATTGGTAGACGTTTTACCGAGGCCGTTGCCCTTCTCCATACACTTAGTGATATTGTGTCCCGCGATTTTCAAGTTAAATCTCTGTAACGGATGCTTCTGCCCATGGCGCTCCAACTATGAGCCCCCTGTGGCAGCGAGTCAGATCAGTATTTTGACCAGGCAAACTATTTTGCCGCCGTTTCTCAGCCTGATCTTAGATGATTAGTAAAGCTTTATCATTTTTAAAAGCATTGAAAAATAGACTTACTTCAAATGAACCTTACTGCAGCTAGTCGTTAGTACGCCACTCCCAATAAAATGCCGGCCGGTGCAGTCGCATCTGTAGTAGTGGCGCCCCAATTTTGAATCGTGTCGCATTTGGACTCTGCTTTCCGTAGATCGGTACTTGGTTTATGGAGTACCAGGTACAAAAGTACCCATAACCTCCTCCATCGAAGTTAGTAAAGTAAACCACCTTAGATATGGTGGGCCCCTAAGGGCAAGAAATCAAAAAACAACAAAGTATAAGGATGCACAAGACCTAAAATGGATAGCTTTCTGTGCTGAAAGCCATCATTTTAGGCCTCTTGTATCTATTCAAGACTTCAAGATTATAGTCTGAGGCAAGATATGATCTCATGCGGGTTGGATCGAACTAGTCGAAGAAACCACGCGAGATAAACTTAATATAAGAATAGATGTGGTCGATGCCCAGGTCTTTGTGTAGCTATTAGTTACAAACCACGGGGCATCGACCGTACATCTCAAGATCTTATTTTGCAAGACTTGGATCTTGTGTATGTTGGTAGTTGTATTTGCCCAAATTGGCGAAGCGTACGAGATGGGTCTAATGATCATGTGATAAAGCAATAGCTTATGGTCAATAGAGAGAACAAAATTACGTCCAAGGAGAGGTCCTAGTTGACATCGGACAGTATTCACTTTGATGATACTCTGCTTTCCACCATGCCTTTACGGCTTTTATAGGACTTTAATGACGTAGAATACTTTAAAAAAAAAAGCAGCGGGTGGCAAAACAGTGCAAAGAAACTTTACAACTTATAGTAAGAACTTTTGCATACACTGTATGCAAGTTTATTTTATTGTGTTGTCCATAATTAAAAACTGCTTCACCCTGAAATGTGGTCTTAGTAATTTCACCAGCAACCAGTTATTTACCTGCCTTCCCATTATTTTTCGCTTTCTCAAAAACAGTTGTTTTTATGTTGCTATGACGCATGTAATGTCATAATAGGCTATAAAGAACTAAATCCCCATGCTTTCTTCCCCTCTGAAAAGGTGGAAATATGAAAAACTATTGTTCCGCTATATCTTCTGAACGCGAAGGCATACAAATATGTTGTGTCAAATGAAAGCTCATACAAAGACCATCTTACCAACACCTCCCTCCTATAACAGGCCTGTGGGCGTACTCATGACGTCGGCATATGTAGTCCCATAAAAATCCATTTATTTCTATTATTATTAGTGGTGTACTTTTATACTAATCTTTACACTAATGTTCATTGATAAATACATCTTATTTTGAAGGAAAATTACTCGTATTTGCAATTATCGTAACGTTAATAAGTGCAAACAATTTTCTTTCTAAATAAAGTATATTTATAAATCATTACTATAAAGATTGGTGTAAAAGTACACCAGTAATAATAATAATAGAAAATACATCTGGATTATAGGACTACCAATGCCGACGTCATAATTTGGTCCACTGGCCTTCCGTTAGAGGAGCTGTTTCGAAGGGGATGAATCTTAGAGTAATATATCAAATTAAAGCTTGTGACGTTTCCATTGTCATGAGAGACCTTAAACACGACTCCAGAAACCGCGAGGAGGAAAAATGTGGTCGATGTTTGAATCGTACCTACCTTCAGAAACTTTCATTTGATAATTTTTAATTATATTTTCTCTGTCTTTTTTGTCAATAACAGCCATCTTTCAATATGCGTCTTAAAAAGTAGAAAATAAACCTAAACATATCGATGGTGCAGTTGAATTTCGTATTCACTTCCAAGATAGAGCGCCGCTGTTTTGGGTTTATTTTCTACTTTTTAGGGCGCATATAGAGAGATAGAATCTGGGAAAAAATAGTTTTAAAAATACCTCTCTTCGGGAAAGTTTTCTTCTACAAGTTCAGGTTTTCCTTCAAGTTTTTAAAATTCTTTTCAGAACAAGGTATTTTTTTAGGAAGTTGTTAATTAAATAAACATTTGATGCTTTTAAATAATTTACGTTGACTGGTCTGCAGATACTTTGACAGAAGTTCAGTGTATTGAAATTTTTATGTGCTGCTATTGTTTTATATATGGATAACGATCTGGAGATTTAGTGACCTTGCCTAATTCCGGAGTTTAATTTCGTATTAGATACTATATAAATCTATACTTGTAATTAATCTACGTACATCTAGTGCCATTTTTCATAAAAAAATACTTCAAGCACTGAATCTGTCGAATCCCTTACGACCAGATTTAAATCGTGTGCATAGACCATTCTTGTATTTAAGTTGACGATTTCACACTTTGCCAAGCCGTAATCCATTTTATTAAACATGCTGCTGCATGTTTGCAGCTCCGTCCGTTGAACTGACGATACAATTTCCATTATTAATAATGAAGTCAGCAATTAAATAGAACATTCCTCGTTGTGTTAAAGAAACATGATTGAAAAAAAAATTATCTTTTTACATACATTTTGTGCTGATAATAAATTTTTATGGACTTAAATCTCTAATGGCTCATAGAAGTTTGGAATAAGGGGATACACTGGACAGCTTTACCTAAAAACTAAAATTAGACTGTATAATAGTTTGGTTCTTTCTAGGGTTAGTTATGATAGTGAAACTTGGAAAACAAGATAACAGGAAACTAGATGCTTTTGATTCCAGATGCTTACGCAGTATCTTGGGCATTAGGTGGTTCAACTTTGTAACTAATGATGAGGTTAGGCAAAGGAGTCGGCAGCCTCCTTTACGCAGCATATTGTGCAGAGAGACTCCGCTGGTTTGGCCATGTTGCCCGTATGGATAATTATAGATTGGTGAATAGGGTTATGAACAGTGTACCTAAAAGGCTTCAGAAAGAGGGGGAGACCTAGGTAATGCAACCACTTCTCACTGCAACGGCTCTACTGCTGAGATCTCGTTCCACAGCTTCCAAAAATATAAAATTGCAGACTAAACAGGATTACTCTCACTTCCAGGGCTCGAACCCCAACCAATAATTCTAAAGGCCAGCTGTTGCAGAATATCTTATCACAAATACATCCATCCCTTGATTCAGATGGTTAAGAAAATGCGACCAGTTTCGATTTATACAGTAATTTTTTATGTATATATAACATATGTTATGAAGTAGCAGTGGTATAGTGTAAAGGGAAACTATATATCAACTAGATTAGTTGATAGTCTTATTTCAAGAATGAATATATACAACTTACGTCCGGAAAGTTCCGAAACTGACTATAAACACGAGTACGGTGTACTTGCACTCTGGTTACTCTCTCATTTCGAAGGATCTCCTTTGAAATAGTTTCCTCCTGCATCAATACACAGATTCGTGTTTATGAAAGCCTGTAGACCTGTTCTGCCACAGCTCTCAGAATGTCAGCATAGTGGTGTCCTTTCAATGCTCATTTCAGTGTATCAATAAATTTTAATACAGCAATTTGATGTTTCGACAAAAAATCTTTGACGGATAACGCAGTTGCATATTGTCATGTAGGAGGAACCAATAGTAGGCTAAACTGTCTGCGGAAATGTCTCACATAGCACAATCTAGAGCCATTGCAGTGAGAAGTGGTGCAGGTCTAAAGATGCTGAAACTTGTGCAATAGTAGGGGAATAATCTTACTTTACTGCTGCAGAAACAGAACTGGCTGGTTATTTCTGGTTTATCTGTAATAAATTCAGTCTCAGAACCAGACAAAGATACGGGAATTTACTGTTATACAACCTACAAAAATAGTCATCCGTTTTATTTATATTTTTCCACTAAAATTTTATTCTTGCTATTGAAATACCATCTGTCTCACAAAATCTTACTGAAATAAAACTTGTTTAGGATCAGCAGCAAGGGAATTCTTTCAGGCTAGTCAAGCAGTGTTTTATCTCATTTGTAGCAAGAACTTTAACTTTGTAGAATATTACACATGGTGAAATCCAAAAGTTCCTGGACTTAACTATGAATAGGTAGCAGTAAGCCATCCCAGTGTCAGGTCAGAATTACACAGGAAAACATTACACGTACGAAATTACACATAGTACAAAATTTGTAGCCTCCGTTGGCAAATTCGTTATTTTGTACCTATTCAGTTTAACCCAGAGGGCAGGCCGGATTAAGGCCAACTGATGCCCTAAGCACAGCCCAACAATGGTGCCCTCTCAGCACTTCCATCGCTTAACTGAGAAGACATTAAGACATTATTTTGTATCTTTTGATCCATGTATGCTAAAATGCTACGTATCTTCAAGGTTGGAAAGCAGGGGAATATAAAATGTTTTGTTTCGTACAAATATTTCTCCATTAGAATATCTTTCTTAAATAAGCTACTTAGCTTTGCAGACAAATGGTAAATGCATTGTGCATTCTTTGCTTCCAGAAAGAGAAAAATACATCAATGCAGAAATGCTCAAGATTTATAAAGTAATTTTAGTAATAATGTCCTTTAAAATACATTTACTATACCCTTAAGATGTATGCAAAAATAGAGTTGCTAGTGTTGAGCATGGAAAAGGGCAGAAAAAGCATGCTGGCTACCTATTACCGTTCACTAACAAGGAAAGCTTCAAATACTGCCTACAGCAGGTACATAGGAAACAAAAAGAAGTTTTGATATTTTGTTATGACACAGGAAAATTATTTTAGATTATTCATAAAATGTTATTTGCATTTTCTTAAACTAATAAAAGGATAATTTCAAGGTTATTTTCATAATCAATGCTAAAAAAATACTCTCCATCAATGAAAAGTTTGTTGTTCAGTGTGATTAAAAGCTTTCAGGTGAAGAATAAATTTATACTTGATAATTTATTGAGAATTATAAAAAAAAAAAAACTTACATAAAAATAAGTACACAAGCATTTAATCTTTTTCACAGGTGTACCCATTCTTCAATAATGAAGCCAACAAGGGAGAGCCTGAGATGTAGCACATTGTGAACTGTCAACAAATCTACTTGTTGAATTCATAAGCTTTTCGGGGGTTTTTTTTTTATATAATAAACTGCTTTGAATTGGATGCCTATTCCAAACTACACAAAAGTTTTAATATTCATCAACCAATCACTCAGTGGGCTATGTTACTTGTGTCTACTACAGTGTGACACATGCAACTGGTAACTGTCATTTCACTTATAAATAGGCCTTAATGACTACAAAGTTGTTCATCACGATATAAATTACTATAAATATTTTGAGTAATTGACTATTAACAAGGGCTGGAGTAAAAATATATAAACTAAAAAAGTTTAGTATTTTGAGTGAAAATGTTTAGTTGTTTCTTTAAAATAATTAACTAAGGTGTGACAGATAAAGTTAAAGAATTCAATTCGTTCAAGAACTTATTGAATGGCTAAGTTGCCATTCAATAGGTTCTTGAGAATGCCTAACCTAGAAAAAAGAAACAAATTTTAGCAGTGTAATTTTATCATGTAACCAGCCATTCCGTGGCCGAGTGGTTAGCATGCTAGGCTACTGATCTACGGGACCTGGGTTCGAGCCCCGGGTAAGGCATGGTTGCGTGTGTTGTTTTTCTGCTGAGGTCCTGCCATCCTCACAGACCTACTATGGCATATAAACTGGAAGGCTCCCGTCATATCTATGTGGCAAGCAGCTGCTTGAAGGGGTATTTATTTTTTTCATGTAGGTAGCGGTAAGATTTCTGACACTAATGGCGCAAGCTTTTTTTTTTGTCAAGCAGTCTGCAGAGTTTCACAAACAGTTGGAATCGAGCCTTCTTCATAGCAGCATTTTAGTGTGATAGCATTTGTGCCTCTTAAAATTTTTTTCAACAGAATACATGAAATGAAAACTGCATTTGCATCAATTTTTGTTCCATACTGTAAAACTGCTTGTGACTCATAAAATGCTTAAACAAGGATTTGGTGATGACACCACCATGGGCAAAACTGCAACTTTTTTGAGTGGTTATTGCATTTTAAATGTGGACTTGTTTGGTTGGGGTTTTATGGCACACTAGCAACAATGGTTGTTTTGCGTCAAACAAGGTAAAAAGGAGGGTAAAAGACAAATAACCCACAACCAAAGTTATAAGGAAACATAAAACAGATAAATCTAAAACATATCTACAAAAATAAGATATAACTAACCAAGTTCAGAAAAAAACAATACAACAAAGTCATAAAATCAGATTCAGTTAAAATACTCTGTAAAACATCAACAGGGAAATACAAGAGGTAAAAAAAAAAGTCAGATAAAGGATGTCCGAGTGTAAGGGGCTCTCGGACATAACGTTTATGAAGTTAAAGTAAAAACGTTAAGGGGTCAAATATGGGGAAATGTCAATGGAAGATTCTGAATATTCTGGTTGACCCTAAACCAGTGAAACTGACAAGAATATGGAGAAGTATATCAGGACAGTCAACAAATAATGAATTCGGTGGAATTGTTGGACTAATATAAGGATCATGCCAATAGAGGAACTCAGCATCAGCTCACTGGATGCAGGACCTTCAGGAGCAAACCAAATGGGAAGGACCAAAAATTCCAAGTCGTAACTAGTGAGGAAAGCTGGGTTTATGGGTATGACACAGAAACAAATCGGCAATCATATCATACCAGTGGAATATTCCTTCACCACAACCAAAGAGCAAGGCAGGTTAAGTGAACCCAATTTATTTCTTTGAATGTGGAGGGAATCCTGCACACCAGACACCGAATCAATACTACTAAGGTTTTGAAGCATTTGATGGTACTTGGCCTAAAAATGCCCAGGAAAATGGAACACTGGTCTGGGTGGTGGTGACACTGGCCCATTCTGTTGTATATTGCTTTGAGTCAAAAATAACATGGCAGTGGTCCCCCTACTCACCAGGCTGTTGCCTTCTCACCAACTCCTGGATCAAATGGACTTGTCTACAGTGAGAATGAAGTTACAAATTCAACTGAACATCAAAATTTCAGATAAACCAATGAAACCGGTGGAAAGGGAATGAGTTTCTACAATGTCCCTTAACTCTCATCAGGTTTACAATTCCAATAGAAATTTCAGAAGTTATAAAGCTTTAAACTAAAAGTCTCTGGTCGAGAACAAAATTTCACACTCAACAAACTACCTAGGAGACTTGTGGATACCACCTATGCTTCATGTTTAATTTCTCACTAAGGAACTAATTTTCCTTAAGTATGGAAACAGGCCCACAAAATAATTCAAGTAATTTGGTCAGTATTTCCCTTAGGATTAGACTGACAAGATTACACTCCTGCTTGGGCAAGTATTTTTGTGCATGTGATTCTGAGCAGAATTCATTGACCAAAGTATTCCTGTCAATTTGGTTTCAGAAAAAAAAAACATCAAGCCAGAGTTGTAAAATTTGCAGAATTATTGAGACATTGCATCCACCTTCCTTGATGCTGTAATAGCAGTCAACGAAGTATATATTGACAATCCACAATTAATCCATGCAAAATTTAACACATTAATTAGGTTTTTTCCAGTATTAACTAACATTCTGCATTTCCATCAAAATTCAAACTTCTACTGAGAATAGAATAGCTATAGGAGTGCTTCAGTGATCAATTTGCCCTGTCTTTTCAGAGGTCTGTAAATGGTAGCTATGCATAAACCGGAATTTACTAATGATAAACCTAATGATGGACAGAACCAACCAGGTCTAGTGCCTAATATCCGACCCCCACCTTCTAATTGTGAAGGCCAATAGTACCTTTAAAAAGATATTCTCTTTTGGAAGGGAATGGGAGGGCTGCCAGTTCAGTGTGGGTTACTAGTCACGTATGGCCATTTTTTGCTTTTTTTTCTGCCCTGCTGAGTGGTCAACTTCACAGGTCCTGGTGCTGACCATTTATACCTACTAGACTGGACTTGTTTATGGATTTGAGCTTGATTATGGATCCTGGACTTGCTGCACTGGTGGGCCTCTGTTGAGGGAGAATCTGCCGCTGTGTTTTCTGTTTGCTTCTGGGTTGCCAGCCCTAAGTGAACAGAGGCATGGGATACCTTATATCAGCTGGTGGATAATCCTAATCAGAGGCCATCGCAGGTACCTGAACCTTACTTAGCTAGTTGGGCATCGTCAAGCCTAAACTGGAGTAATGTGTCTCAAGCAGGCCAAATGGTTCTTGAAAAAGTCCACTTGAAAAGGTGGTGCCTGAAGTTCCAACCAGCATCGGTGAATTCAGCCTTTAGCGGAGGAGGAACAAGTCTTTGCCCTCTGCCTGCGATCAGAGGCTGCTTGATATTGTTGGCCCTACCAATCTCACTAAACCTAATTTCTTTAAAAATCCTACTAATCATTTTCTCTCTGCAGGAACGTGAGGACATTACAAAGAGATTATTCTCTTGATGTCCTCATGCAGGAATTCCAGCGTTACAACCTAGATATTCTAGGCATGCAAGAGACCAGATGGACAGGTAAAAGGTAAGATACTCAAAAATAACTAAATTTCCCTTTTCAGGGAGGCAGGATGGAATGCATCTCCAAGGTGTAAGTTTGCTTCTCAGCAGACACAGTGATATATGTTAAGATATATTTTAATTAACAGCAAATGAGCCAGTTAGGAATACCAGATAATACAGGGAAGCTGAAATTGAGTGACCATTACCTGGTCAAAAGTCGTACAGCTGAAGCTTAAGAAAATTACCTTCAACACTTAAGGTCAGAAAGGTGCACATATAGCCAAAGCATACCATGATAGGCTACTTCGTCATTATGACAATCGTGGTTTGCTTACTGCTGAAGTCAAGAAAGAATGGAATCAGTTTAAACAGGCTTTTCTTGAAACTAACAGTATTCATTTGGGTAAAAGGGAACAGAGGAAACAAAATTATTTGAGTAATAAGGCTATGGAACTTATTTCTAAAAGAAGGAAGTGCAGGATTAATATGAATAAACACCTTACTAGCCCTAACAGAAGGCATTACAATGAGCTTAACATACATATAAAGGATCAGTTAACATAACAGCTGAGAAGTATCTTTGGTTTGATAGTTTGGCTGACAAGGCAGTTAGACAACACAACAGCAGGGGGTTGTACCAGATTATTAATGTTTTATATGGGGAAAAACACAAGTACACAGGATTGAGGGATAAATATGGCAAGGTGGTTTAAGGTGAGGATTTGTGATGGCTAGGTTGACTGAGCATTTCATGTTCTAAATAATGTGATTTCTACTCCCATTGTAGTGAGGATAGATGCATTACTTGCTTTAATGTTGGTCGTGTATCATATTCTGAAGTCACATTGACAATCTCTAAATTAAAACTGCATAAATCACCACTGAAATGCTGAGATAGTAGTGTCAAATGGCTGGGTGAAATTTTGAATTTTTTTTATGATAAAAGTGTGTTGTCCCTAATGATTTTACTAGAGCTATTATTGTTCCAATTTTTAAAAAAGGTGATCATAGGTCTTCTAAATTATAGGGGAATTAGTTTACTTTTTGTTCCGGGTGAAGTTCTTTGCATGGTTGTGTTTAATAGAATTAAGAATTTGGTTGATGGACAACTGCATGATGAACAGTGGGGATTCAGAAGTTGTAGGGGATTCAGAAGTTGTAGGGGATGTATTGATCAAATATATTCACTTAGGCAGATTCTTAGGAAATGTTAGAGTTTCACAAACATGTAGTTGCTAGCTTTGTAGATTTCAAAGAGGCTCTTGACTCTGTTGATCGACATAATTTGTGGTTGATTATTAGATCATATGGAATACCTGATAAGTTAGTGTAATGAGAGCTCTCTATAATAACACTAAGTCGTGTGTGAGAGTCTTGCAGCGATTGGTTTAGCATTGCTACTGGAGTTAGACAAGAGTGCACCGTCTTTTCTCTTTAGTTTGGTTATTATGTTATGTGAAATTCTTTGCAAGGAAAAGATTTTGGCCTTAAATGGTCTATAGTAGTTCTCAACTTGTTATGCTTCACGTACCCCCTGGAAATGTGTATGTAACTGGCATATCCCTTGTATAGATAGATAAAACTATAGTTATAGTATGCCAACTTAGTGACTTTGTTACTAGATCTAGACTTTTGACCTCTCGCAGAGTACCCAAAAAAATTTTACTGCATACTTTCCACATTGAGAACCCCTAGTCTAGAGATTAACAAAATTTCTGATTTAGATTATGCAGATAATTTGGTCCTGTTGGCTAATGATGATGATATGAATTCTTTCATTAGGGCTGTTCATTAGAATGGTAATAGAGGTTTGGTTATAAACAGAAAAAACTAAAATGATGAAAATTGATCAGGCAGGCAATGCTTCAGTTGATCTTGGGAGCTATGTAATATACTGACAATGTGCAGTATGCGATAAATAGAAGAATAGGGATTGCTGCTGGCATGTTTAAATCTATGGTGTGTGTGGAAAAATAGGCTTATATGCCTGAAAATTAAAATTAGGCTGTATAATAGTTTGGTTATTTCTAAGGTTAGTTATGGTAGCGAAACGTAGACCCTTTGTAAGCAGGATAACAAGAAACTTTATGCCTTTGATTTTAGATGCTTATGCAGTATCTTGGGCATTACATAGTTTGACTAAGTAATTATTAGGTTAGGGAGTCATCAACCTCCTTTGAGCAGCATATTGTGCAGAGACTGTTGGTTTGGCCATGTTGCTGGTATGGATAGATACACATTAGCAAACCGGATTATGAACAGTGTGCCTAAGGGTTTCAGAAAAAGGGTGAGACCAAGGAAGTGTTGGGCAATGTCATACAGGATTTTGCTAGAATAACCTAGAGTGGCCAAATGCAGCAGCTGTAGCTCAGAAGACACATCTGGAGAGGAAAATTGCAGTCTGGGTGGACCTCTGTAGACCATGGCTCCATGAGGATTTTGTATGTCTCTCTTCAGAATATTCCCTCATGATATTCTGAAGCTTGATTCAATAATGATTGTCATTAGCACAAATATATCTGCATAACACTGCTTTTTCAATCAGGTGACTGCAAGATAGAATGGGCAAAGTGGAGCAGTGGTACTCTATGTGGAGAATTAAAATACATCCTGGGAAAAGTATCAGTAATTTTATCTCTTAAGAGTGCTGTTTCACCCAAAGCAATTAAAAAACTTTGAAACTGCATCCACTAGGCAGAAAAGATTACCTATCTGGGTGTGGTTATCTACCACAAACTCCTGTGGTTATTATGATCCTATCTCATGACTGCAAAAACTGATGATTTATAAAAACTTAGCTACTTGGGAGTTGAACACATGTATATCCACATTGAAAAAAAAAAGGCTAAATCTTTCAGGGAGTTGAAAATAATTCATGAGATAATCAATTATAATCCTGATGTTTCAATATCAATTTACACATCTGATGTTAACTTTTTAGCTGTAAAGATACACAATCTGTTCTTATGCCCAAACAGCTTATTTTTTATGCCTGCATCTTAAGTCTTAAATGATACCAAATATTAGAGAAAGATGAACTATATAAACTTGAACTCCAAATTTTGATTTATGATCTCTCAATCAGAAGAATATATATCACAGGATGAATTTCAAGTTTTTTCAGTTTCAACTCATCGCTTCTGAAATTTCTATTGGAATTATAGATCTGAAGAGAGTTACGGACATTTCTTAAAGTATCTATTGGTTGGTGGGGGACACCACACAAATTAACACTCTGTGGGAGAGTTCTGCAAATTCAAGGCATATAAAGCACGTATCTAAAACCCGATTTATTTACAAATTCTGCTTATTACACATCTTCAATTCAAACAGGTTACTATTTAGGTCGGCATTTAATGCCATACAGTACTACAATTGTTAAACAAATGGGCCCCTCCATCCAGTGAAGTCTTAAAATATACCAGAAGTCTAACAGAAGCCAATGCGATAGACTTGTGTTCTTCTACTGACATCTCTCCATCACAAGATATATATATTTGTTTTATCCAGCAGTATTTGACTTGACAGCATGATGGTAGACCCTAGGTTTCTTTAATATTTGGTGTCCTTTATACTCTATAAAATACTACAAAATAATGAAATTCATTCTAATTGGTTGGATGTCAGAGCCCTAAGGTAGCCTTGCATTAAATCTGCGAACACCATGTGAATATTTGTTGTAATGCTCATATTACACAATTTGACTAACAAATGCAAATCTGACTTTTCAAGTATTCCAATAGTATATTGAAATTTACATTTCAAAATTGGTACACATCTTATACTTGTTGAAACATAATGGCTTACCAGCCTCTTCAGGATTAAGCATAACTAGGACAACATTGCTCCTAGGAAATATTGGATGTTTGTTTTTACAGAAAATAGTTTATATTCCACCCTTTTGAAGAGCAGTCATCATACTAATGTCTGATTGTCATTTGAAAAATGTCATTTTGAAGAGCAGTCATCATACTAATGTCTGATTGGAAAATGTAAATATTTGTAAATAATATTTTTTTTTGCATTTCATAGGGTTAAAAATCTCAGCCCCTAGGATTAAGGGGAAAAATCATCCAGTGGATATAAATTGATCATTTTTAAAATTTCAGCAAAGTACTAAATTTATTTTTAAAAAAAATAAGGAGCCACTAGTCAAACTTTAACTTAAAATACATAGAATGTTTGGAGAGTGGAATAATAGCTAATCCTATCACCAAAATTTCCAATTTCTGGCATAAATATATCATTTGCATTATTACTTAAAATTCTGCATTTAGTACCCTCTCATGATGATAAATTAAAGCCATTTGGAAAATTTCAAAACTATGAATCTTATTTCATTAATACTCATTCAACTCTGAAAAGAATTTTTCATTAATCTCTCAAAACAAATAAGTGCCTTTTTCCACCCACAATGGGTGAATAGAAAAATTATTGCTGCAACTCCTTGATCCTAACACTACTAAAATATAAAATTTTCAACCATCAGAGGGTGCAATTAAAGCTTTCAGGAGAATCCAGAAGTGTGTTTCTTAGTTTATCAATACCTATTCAATAGAAAAAAGGGGGAAGTAATGTAAATGCCAAACATGTTAACCACTCAACCCGTTTATTTTAACAGATTTTAGCATTCTAATTCCCAACATACTTGATAAGAAGGTCCAAAATTTCATAGGTGGGTTCCCCCTGTCTGACCATATATTGGGCTAGAAAATCAGGTTCCTAGCTACAATGAACATTTTAATAATGCTTTTGAAAATATGGGGAATTTAACAGCACCAGATTTAATGCTATTTTAACTCTTAACACTGTTGTGGAGCAGTAAATGGCAATTTGACAGCGATTATTAATGAGTAATGGTTGCCACAGCCATCTTTTATTATATAGGCAATTGTTTGGAGCTGAAGGAACACTTAATAACAAGTCAATAAAAATCATCAACAAAGTATTATCAGTTTCTAATAAAAAAAAAAACAGGATAAATTCCAAAAATGGTTATGCTGCACTATGGCCAAGTGGTTAGCGTGCTTGGCTACTGATCTAAGGGACCTGGGTTTGAGCCCCTGGTAAGGCATGGATGTCTGTTGTTTTTCTGCTGAGGGCCTGCCATCCTCTCAGACCTACTATGGCATATAAACTGACAGGTTCCTGTCAGACCTCTGTGGCAAGCAGCTGCTTGAGGGGGTATTTATTTTTTTATTTATTAATAATATATTTAGTATCTGTTCAATCACCTTTTAGGTTCATAACATGTTAAAAAATATCCAAGTTGATAAAAAAAACTAGTCTTAAAAAGCTTAAGTATATTTCTAACCATGGGTATGATTGGCTAATATTTTATACATAATTGCTGTCACCCATTAATAACCAGTTTTGAGACTTTTTTTTATCCTCTGAGCAACACTTTTTGCACATAATGGGCTAAATGACCAGGTCACAGAAGGGGACACAGCTGTTAGCCTTCCCTCAAAACCATCCATTGTGTTCCTTAACATTCACATGGTATAGCTCTCCTGCACATAGGCCCACAGCTTAATGTCCCATCTGATGGATGGCAGCCTTTCCAAGCCAGTCTGTTCCCTATTGACCTAGGGCAGGGGGGTTGTTATAAATCTCAACATTGGACCAGGTGGGACTCAAATCAGGAAACTACAGGTTACAAGTTTGGCATGCTCCTGACTGAGTGTTGAGATTAGTGCAAAAGTCTAAATTCCACATTGTTTTAAAAAAAAAAAGGAAAAATTTTTCATTTTCAAATAGGGATTTTTCTACGATTCAACCACAAGGATCGTTTCGTTCAGTTCCAAAGATGGCAACTAAGTCTAATCAACCGAGCTGAAAATTATAGAATGAATCTCTTCACCAATACTAGCAGTATATAAAATTTTAGTACCTATTACAGCCCAAATCTAAAATTAACTAATCCATATAATCCTACTGTTTTTTACTATACTTTTCAGTGCTTTCTTCTTCTTTAAAAGCCTTTTGGCCCTCAAACCTAGTTTGCATGCTGGCCATTTTATACAGGTAGAATTTTTTTTACCAGCCTTTGCATGCTTAATTTTAAAAAATGCATACTTACTTGCAATAGTTTGAAGAAATAAGTTCTCATTAATACCAATTTCGACCCTACTGTTTAACAACTCATTTTGTTCCATATATTAATATGTACCGATTTTAAAATTATACATGTATTTTTTAAAAGCCAGCAGTTAATTTCAAATTCAATCAGTAATTTCAGATTACCTGTTAACATACGGTTAAAGAAAAAATTTTGCTGATAAATGCCATCATTGAAACTAATTTGTCACAAAATAATTTTAGATTATTCTGTAATATTCTTAAGTTTTTCCATTTCATATTTATTGTAAGAGAAAAGGCAATAGTCACATACACAACTGCCAAGATTTAGTACACATGCTTTAAAAGTTGGTGGGATAAATGAGAATTACTGACAGCTCTATAGGTGACACTGATTGCAGCAGTGGTAGTCATCTGTGCCAGCTGCTTCTCTGGGCAATCTTGAAAATGGTATGATGTTTTGGCATTTTTCATTTAATACATTTTATTTTGCAAAAGGGTAATCTTAGTATAATTTTGCTAAATTTATTTTGTGGCAACCTTTAAACTGCCAAACATCCAAATAGAAACAACTGAATTTAAAAATTTAACAATATTAAACAGGAAGTTAAAATTCTTACTATTCCTCATAATGGTTTCATGAGTTATAAAAATTTTCTGAATTCAAAGTTACACAGCTATACACTTACCATTTTGCAAATCCTTATCTTCAAATGAGCAATATAAGTCAGTCTGAACTGAAATTCTTCCAAAAAGAATGCAAACCAAGTAGACTAGTATGATGTAGATACAATAATGCTAATTAACATTTAGTTTATTTTTTGTTTTAATGCCAACAAAAATTACTTAAATATGTTGTAAAAATGTACTTATATTAATATACTTCATTCAGTTGCATGCATTTTCCCTGAAGAAAGCAACATAGTAAGCTTGCATTAATAATTATTGAAATATATGCATTGTTAAGAAAATTTCAGTATTTTGCCAACTTGATTATCAAATGCACAGATTAGTTTCTTCTAGTTAAATAAATAAATACCCCTTCAAGCAGCTGCTTGCCACAAAGGTCTGACAGGAGCCTGTCAGTTTATATGCCATAGTAGAAGGTCTGAGAGGATGGCAGGACCTCAGCAGAAAACACAAACATCCATGCCTTATCCAGGGCTCGAACCCAGGTCCCTTAGATTAGTAGCCAAGTGTGCTAACCACTCCGCCACAGGACAGTTTAATATTTTAAATTTCTTGCTGTGTATTCAGATATTACAACTCAACTATTTAGCTGGCGATAGTCCACATTCACTAAAGGTAATTATAAAGCAAGAAACCAAATTAACAAGGCACTTGTAATTAATTTTTCAAAAATTGTCTTTGAGACAAATTCTAGATTAGAGGGTTTTTTTCATCCCAAACTCAGTGGCAAAGTATCATGTCAAAGGCTAAATTTGCTTTTCACGACAGAAGTGCAGTATAGGGTCCTCAGCCACCATCTTGTTTTATTTCATTGTAGTGAGAAGTCCAAATAGTAAAAGTAGTCCATTCTACATCTACCTTAAGATGCATATTGAGAATATATATAATTTAAAGGATATATATCTCTCATCAAAACAAGATTTTAATGCTTATCACTACAAAATAAACCATCATTTCACACTTAGAAAACCCTAAAAATTAATATTCTCATCAAAACTACATTTTATTAACTCTTTAAACTAAAGAATAACTCCTTGTTCCTTACTGAAAAGCCCCAAAAATAATCTTGTCAAAAGATTTTATTAACGCTTATAGCTAAACAGCCGTCCTGTGGCCGAATGGTTAGCACACTGGGCTACTGATTTAAGGGACCTGGGTTCAAGCCCTGGTTAAGGTATGGATGTAGTAATGTTTTTCTGCTGAGGTCCCGCCATCCTCTCAGACCTACTGTGGCGTATAAACTGGCAGGCTCCTGTCAGACCTCTGTGGTAAGTAGCTGCTTGAGGGGGTATTTTATTTTTTTTATAGCTAAACAATAAAACTTCGTTTCACTTAAAAAAGGCCCTAAAATAAATATCAAAAGTAAATTTCCTTAATATCCCTTTCCTTAATATCGCTCACTGCTAAAGAATCAACTTAAAAAAAAAAACACCCAAAAACAAATAATCTCATTACAGAGAACTATTCTAAACAGCGTGTATCAGTTAAAAAATTGGAACATGCAGATGGATTTCATATTTCAACTCAACATTAGTCCTGGGGAAACATCCTGGAGAAAAGGACATGGCTGCTGAGGACCCAATACTGCAACGTAGCAAATATTTATGCAAGGTAAAATACAGTAGTATGTTATAAGCTCTGTAGTATCTGTTAAAAAAATATTAACTTATACACCGGTAAAATTCTGTAGGCCCATAACAAAGAGAACTGGAAGTAAAATTGATTGTTCAAAAAACTTAAATACATTAAATCCAGTAACCGATACCACTTTATGGTTAAATTGTACAGATTTAGGCTTAATGCACATTTAGTCTGAAAAGCAAAGTAATATATTTCATTTTCAACTGCATACCACAACAGTAATTTTTTGCTTTCAAATTATTTAAATTATAACTAACCATTACAAAAACATTCATTTCTAACTTCATGCAGAATCTAAGCATATTCCAAGGTATTAAAACTCATCAACTCTCCACTCAACTGAATTTCACATCAAAACTGATGTTTAGAATCAAGTTAATCTAACAAATGCACAATGAACTCTATACTTTAAGCCAACCACCCTAAATAAGATAATCTTCACCCACCTTTTCACTAAGTTTTATTAAGTATTCCAAAGTTACTTCACACACACATATAACAAATGCATCTTCTAAAAAATACACTCACAATGGGTTTTTTAGCATTCAGATTTGTGCAAGTGTAGTTTACCATTCAAACTTCTCTAGTTATTAGAATTAAGGTCAGAGTTGTATACCTTGTAACTTGACCTGTAGTTAAAAATGTAGTTACCTTAAAATTTATAAACGTTCTTTGGACACAAAATTCACCAATTTTTTACTAATAGTTCCAAAACTTCCTTAAAACATTCCTTATAAACCATTTATTTAAGACCACTACACATACTTATACAACATAAAAAGACATTAAAATTAGAATGCAGTTTTTCACAACCATGAAAAAGATGATAGGTGGACTAATGGATGACACCACACAACAAAATGTACCATCTGGCTTCTTAATCAGAGCTGTAACCCTTAAAAAAAGATCAGTTCTTACGGAATGGTAGCAGTTGATTAAGTCTTTTTCTCAGTCTTCTTAGGTAACAGAACAGCCTGGATGTTAGGCAGAACACCACCCTGGGCGATGGTCACACCAGAGAGAAGCTTATTCAGTTCTTCATCATTACGGATTGCCAACTGAAGGTGACGGGGAATGATTCTGGTTTTCTTGTTATCTCGAGCGGCATTACCAGCCAACTCAAGCACTTCAGCAGCCAAGTATTCCAATACGGCGGCCAGATATACAGGAGCACCCGCACCGACACGTTCAGCATAATTTCCTTTACGGAGCAAACGATGAATACGACCAACAGGGAACTGAAGACCTGCACGGCTTGAGCGAGTCTTGCTCTTTCCTTTAACTTTTCCGCCCTTCCCTCTGCCAGACATAATTCCTCAACAGTGAATATAATACCCAACAGTCAATTTTAATACAGCACAATGGTTGTGAGCTAAACAGAAAAATTTCCGAAATTTCCCTTATTTATAACCTTCCAAGGGATCCTACGAATAGCCAATCAGAAGACAGGAAATCTGACTTGCTGACTACCATTGGCTAAAACATTTATAGATTCTCATTGGTCAAACATCTGCAGTAGTAATATTGCGCACTAGTCTCGTTCACGGTAGATTTCGATGTTCGAAATACATATTTCATCAAAAAAGATATTTTCAAAATAATGCTTTCTTTACAAAAATTTCAGATTTAATTTATCGAAAAATATTACTAAAGTAAAAAGTTTACCATTTAATAGACAACAACTAAAAATTCTTTATAGACTTCGTACAAATTCAGCAATGATCAAATACACCAAACACAAAGATTAATGGAGTCCCCAAATAGTAAATTCTGTAAAGTTATTGAAACAATAAATCATATTTTATTAAATTGCAAGTATTATAGTTCAGAAAAAAAATTTTTCTCCTCACTTGAAAAATTAAGAGATTCATGAATTCTACACGGACATCATTTTAAACTGTTCATCTGAAGATAAAAGAATAAAAATTTTTACAGTCCTTTTCAAAATCTTAATTCCCACTCATTTATGGAATCGAATTAAAAAAAATTTGAAAAATAGTTGAATTAAAATAAATGTAATGTTCTGTGTAAATAAAACAACATTATAACAACGTAATTAATGTAAACATAATTATCATTTAATGTATTCTCAGTCTTACTTTACGTTACAAAGGATTAGGAGTTCCTTTTACAGGCTTTCCCAATAGATATTTTAGGTACAAAAACAAAGAGCATACAAAATTATTAAATTTTGCAATGAATAAGGAAACTATATATATATATGATGTAATTTACTATGAAATATATTTTTTTATTAATTATTAAATTTGTTGAAGATTATTTATGTAAATTTTTTTATTTTAAATAAAAAAAAATTTTATTATTATTTCAGAGTTCTGTTGAAGTTAAATATTCTAATAGAAAATTGTATATTTTAAATCATTATATAATTCTGTAATTTTGCCAAAAATTACTTATGGAATGGAACTAATTCACAATATTTCAAAAACAAACTAGAACAAATTCAAATAAAAATAGTCAAATTTTGCCTAGGTTTTCTCAGAAGTATACTAATAACTTCAACATATGTGCAGAAAAGGCTCTACCTTCTCTAGAGATAAAAAAAATATATTTACTATCAAATATGCTAAATAGAATAATTTTAAAAAAACACAAATCACCCCGTTATAGACAAACTTGCAGAGAACTTTCCAGACAATATTCTGAAAAATAATCAAGAAAAAAATTGCCTAATAAATGTAATCCAATCAAAGACCAGTGGAGACTTTTTACCACAAATCCCATATTGGACATCCACTACTCCTATTCTAAATTCTTTCATACCTGGTTCAAAGAAATTCCTAGATAAACTCAATCAAAAAATTTTAACAGAAACATTTATTGAAAACAAATATAAAAATTACATACACATTTTTACTGATGGATCCTTGGACCCTGATCAGTTAATTAGCTCCGGAGCTTATTGTTGTCCAATGGAAAAAGTAGAATTCCAATTTAAATTTAAAAAATGTAAACCTGTCATCATTGCTGAATTAACAGCTATTGTCTTGGCACTTAATTGGGCTACCAAATTTAAAAAAAAACATATAACTATCTTTAAATAAAAATAAAATAAATACCCCCTCAAGCAGCTGCTTGCCACAGAGGTCTGACAGGAGCCTGTCAGTTTATATGCCATAGTAGAAGGTCTGTGAGGATGGCAGGACCTCAGCAGAAAAACAACACACATATCCATGCCTTATCCGGGTCTCGAAATCAGAGTCCCTTAGATCAGTAGCCAAGCGCGCTAACCACTCGGCCACGGGACGGCCCAAACTATCTTTACAGATTCCAAATCATCAATTAATATAAATTTTTCTGATCCATTAAAATCTAACTACAAAATATTTATAAATGATATATTAATCTTAACCAGAAAACATCTAGAAAATGAAAATATAATCCATATCCAATGGGTGCCTGCCCATATAGGAATTAAATCTAACGAACAGGCTGACCTTTTAGCAAAACAGGCCAAAAATCTCAACACAGATATAGTCTGCAGAATTACTATATTTAATCAAAAATCAAAACAAAGAAAAAAATGCTTCAAGAAACTCAAACTTGGTATAATGAAAAAGCATATTCAACACATAGATATAACAACTCAAATAAAATAACTAAATTTAATAATTATAACCTTAATAAAAAAGATATAAATATTATTTTAAGAATTAAAGCTAATATGGCAGTAACTAATAACCTATTATTTAAAATGGAAAAGATTGACTCCCCTAACTGCAAATATTGTAACATACCTGAAACATTGGAACACATTATTTTTAGTTGCAGAAATTTCTACAGAGAAAGAGAAACTTACTTTAAAATGCTAAAAACCTATAATTGTAACACCTTAAATTTTAAAAACATTTTAGAACCTGAAAAAAAAAATCCTTGAAAGGAAAATTTTACAAATTGATCATTTCTTATTTAAAAAATATTAAAAAACAGTTTATAAAAAAATAATGATTTAAAAAATATATATATGTGAATAAAAAAAAATTAAAACTATTGCTGAATGAATCTATGAACGTACTAAGGTTCATAGGAATATTCAAGAGGATGATTTTGTAAATGGTAATGGTAATATTTCAAATCTGATTTTTTCAGAAGTATGATTTACTTTTTATCACTTTTCTTTTATGTATGATTACTTTTTTTTTCTACCCTGCTGAGGAGTAGTCAACCACACAGGGTCCTGGTGCTGACCATATAAACCCACTGGACTGGACAGATATATGGCTCTGAGTTTGATTATGGATCCTGATTTTGCTGCACTGGTGGGCTTCTGTGGAGGGATAATCTTACGCTGTGTTTTCTGTTTGTTTGTGGGTTGACAGCCCCAAGTGAATAGATTCACAGGATATGTTTATCAGCTGGTGGATAATCCTGAGTAGAGGTCATCGCAGACACCTGAACTCTTTGCTTCTATTGGCATCGTCAAATTCTACTTTGGAGAAAGTCTTCCAGTGTAGATGGCTTCAGCCTTTAGTGCTGGGGGAACGGGTCTTTGCCCCATGTCTGCGATTAGGGGGCTGTTTGATATTGTCGGCATTCCTTCTCTCAATAAACATAGTTTCTTTAAACATCCCACTAACCATTTCTCTCCATAGGTAGTTGGAATGTGAGGACTCTGCACAGAGATTTTTCTCTTGATGTCCTCACACAAGAATTCCACCATTAAAATTTAGATATTCTCTGCTTGCAAGAGACCAGATGGACAGATAAAGGTCAGATTCTTAAAAATAATCTTAAATTTCTCTTTTCCGGGAGGGACGACAATAAGCATCACCAAGGCGTGGGTCTGCTTCTCAGCAAACAAGTTAGTGATGCTCTTCTAGGATATGAGTGCATTAATGAAAGGTTTCTTACAGCAAAATTTCAGACAAGCGTTAAAGACCTGAATGTTATCTGCTGTTATGCCCCCACTGAGGATGACGATGAGGATGAGAAGGATAGGTTTTACGGACAACTTCAGGATATTTTGAATTCTGTCAAGAAAGGAGATATACCCTTGTTCTAGGTGACTTCAATGCCAAAGTTGGTACTGACTGTGACCTATGGGGAGGAGTAATAGGCCCTGAGTAATTGGCCCTTGGTAGCTGCAATGGCAATGGGCAACGTCTCCTACAGGTAAGTAAACTCAATGGTTTCAGAATAACTAACACATATTACAAACACCACGACATACATAAATACACATGGGTTTCACCTGATGGGCTGCATAAGAATATGATTGATTACATATTAATTAACAGCAAATGGGCTAGTTCTGTTAGGAATACCAGGGCATACAGGGGAGCTGAAATTGGATCTGACCATTACCTTGTTAACGGTGTCTTGCAACTTAAACTTAAAAAGTGTTGTGCTAGGGTTAAAAAATTTACTTTTAATACTGAAGCTCTGAAAGATCCAATTATAGCCAAAGCTTACCATGATAGGTTACTTAGTCATTATGACAGTCACGGTATGCTTACTACTGAAGTTGAAGAAGAATGGGTTCATTTTAAACAGGCTTTTTTTTGGACACTAACAGTACTCTTTTAGGAAAAACGAGCAGAAGAGACAGAATTATTTACGTGATAAGGCACTTGAGCTTATTTCAGAAAGAAGGAACTGCAGGAATGTTATTAATCAGTACCCCACTAGTCCTAATAGAAAGCATTACAGAGAACTTAATAAACGTGTAAAAGATCAGTTAGCTGCTGATATGAATCTTTGGCTTGATGGTTTGGCTGACAAAGCTGAGGAAGCAGTTAGACAGCATAACAGCAGAGAACTGTACCAGATAGTTAATGTTTTGTGTGGTAGAAAACGGACAGGCATACAGGGATTGCAGAATAAACAAGGTAAGGTTATAGAAGGGGAGGATTCTGTCATGGCTAGGTGGGCTGAGCATTTCAGTGATGTTCTAAACAGTGTAGTTGGTTCTACTCCCATTGTTTGCAGTGATGACAGATGCATTGGTGTCTTTAATGTTGGCCCTATAACACAATCTGATGTTATTTTGGCTGTTTCTAAACTTAAACTACATAAATCCCCAGGGGTAGATGAAATTAATACGGAAATGCTTAGAGCTGGGAATGTTTCGGTTACCACTTGGATGACTGAAATTCTGAATATCTTTTATGATAAAGGCAAGGTTCCTAAGGATTTTACCAGAGCTATTGTTATCCCTATTTTCAAAAAAGGTGATCGAAGTTCTTGTGATAACTATAGGGGTATCAGCCTACTCTCTATTCCAGGTAAAGTTCTTTCCATGATTGTGCTTAATAGAATTAAGAATCTGGTTGACAGTCAATTGCGTGATGAGCAATGTGGATTTAGAAGTGGTAGGGGATGGTGTGGATCAGATATTTTCCCTTACGCAGATTCTTGAGAAATGTTTAGAGTTTCAGAAACCTTTGGTTGCTAGCTTTGTTGATTTCAAAAAGGCTTTCGACTCTGTTGATCTTCATAATTTGTGGTTGATTGTGAGATCATATGGTATACCTGACAAGTTAGTTAACATAATGAAAGCTCGCTATAATAACACTGAGTCGTGTGTGAGAGTTGGTAAGGCTTGTAGCAATTGGTTTAGCATTACTTCTGGTGTTCGACAAGGGTGCATTTTGTCTCCTTTTCTCTTTAGCTTGGTTATTGATTATGTTATGCGAAATTCACTTCAAGGGAAAGATTTTGGCCTTAAATGGACTGGAGATACGAAAATTTCTGATTTAGATTATGCTGATGATTTAGCCCTTTTGGCAAATGAGATTGATGAGATGAACTCTTTCATTCGAGCTGTTGATGAGGCTGGTAGTAGAGTAGGTTTGGCTATAAACAGAGAGAAAAGAGAGTTTGGCCATAAACAGAGAGTGATGAAAATTGGTCAAGCAGACTGTGATTCAGTTAATCTGAATGGTTGCAGTCTTGAGCAGGGTGTCACAGTTTAATTATCTTGGGAGCTATGTAACAGATAATGGTGATGTGCGGCATGATATTAACAAACGAATAGGGATTGATGCCGGGACTTTTAAGAATCTATGGAGAGTGTGGAGAAATAGGCGTATACACTTAAAGACAAAAATTAGACTGTACAACAGTTTGGTTCTTTCTAGGGTTAGTTATGGTAGTAAAACTTGGACACTTTGTAAACAACAGGAAACTAGATGCTTTTGATTCCAGATGCTTACGCTGTATCTTGGGCATTAGGTGGTTCAACTTTGTAACTAATGATGAGGTTAGGCAAAGGAGTCAGCAACCTCCTTTCAGAAGCATATTGTGCAGAGAGAGACTCCGTTGATTTGGCCATGTTGCCGGTATGGATAATTATAGATTGGCGAATAGGGTTATGAACAGTGTGCCTAAAGGCCTCAGAAAGAAGGGGAGACCTAGGATGCGGTGGGCAGACAATGTCAAACAGGACCTTGTTAGAATTGGTGTGCAGTGGCCAGATGCAGTAGATGTAGCTCAGGATAGACTTGCTTGGAGAACTAAATTGCACGGTCTGGTTGGACCTCCGTAGCCCATGGCTGCTTGAGGATGATGATGATTACTGAGCTGCAATTGGGTGCAAAAATTCCACTCATAGAAATAAATTAATGAATATTTTTTTCCCAGAAACTCCACCAGAAGACGGCAATCGGCTGCAAAAGTAAAAGGAGCTAACTGAAAACCAAAAAAAAAATTCTTTTAAGGTTCATTTGAAAAAAGCGCTAATGTTTCTACTTTGTTGTCTGCTTATCCCAATATTTGTCCGTCTGTCTGTCCGTCTGTCTTTCCACCTGTCTGTCCTTCTATAGACAATCAACCTTTTTTACTTTTAGAGATAAATGAAAAATTCTTTTTGGGTTGGATAGATTTCGAAGAACTATTGCGATTTGCAATTTGTGAAATTTTCCAATAGCTTTAATAGCGCCCTCTAGCGGTGGAAAATGATGAAAAATGCTAATATTTAAAAAGAATATTGCAAACAAACTATTTACACTAGAAATCCGAAATTTTGGTAGTACAGTGTTATGGTCAGAAGGTTTACAACGGCAACAAGGCTTTACCCTCTTAGCCAATAGGAGGTGCGAAAATAAAACCAAACAACAATAAACCAAACAATCTCTTTTGGGGGGGCAGGGGGGGGGGTTAGAGTTACTAACAAAATATTAATCTTTACATTTTTCGAATCCCCATCAGTCGGAATTTCCACTGTTAGAAAATACTAAAGGTGGTAAATTAAAATTCGAAAGGTGGCCTCTAGCTGTTGAAAAAAGCTGGAAATACTAGATCTTTAAACGAATATTGCAAACGATATATTTATGATAGAAATTTAAATTTTTGGTCATAGAATGTAAATGGCCAAGTGGTTTACACTAACAGTAATAATTTGTCCCGTTATAGCAAGGGGGTGTTGGTAAAATGCAGCTTTTCTGTCTTAAGAGATAAATGAAAAACATTCTTTGAGTTTATAGGTATTAATAAAATATTAATACTTTATTTTACCAATTATGCAGTAGTTCGAATTTCCACTGCCAAAGGATACTGAATGAGTAAAATAATTAGAAGAACGCATATCGCCTCTGGCGCATATGGGAATCTCGTTTTCAAAGAGAATGAAGTTCTTCCTTTGTCTGCTTTTTCATTCCTTAAGACTTTTAATTATGGATGTTCGTGTTATTTTCTGCTGAGGTTACGCCATCCTCATGGACCTTCTACTATGGCGTATAAACTGACAAGCCTCTGTACAAGCAGCTGCTTGAGGGGTTATTTATTTATTTTTTAATTCATGATGGGGGGAAATGCACATAGCAGTATTTTATAATAATTATAAAACATAAAAAGATTTGTCTTTTAGTTTTCAAATTAGAAAGGTTGCTTTTCTCCCACTCCTCTGAAAATAGTGGGCAGATCATTGTTGTCAGTGGAATTTCTACCATAACAGAGCTCCACAAGCCGAAATTTCTACCATAAACAGATCACTTGAAACATTCGTTAAAAGTTTTGCAGTTTCGATATTTAGTGATCTCTAATGATATAAATTAAAACTACCTTTGAAAATGCGAATTACATTTTATTAGTAACCAACTAAAAAAGAGATTTCCAATCATCTCTTAAAACGAAACTGTTCCGTTTCTTATCTACCTTTGGCTTAAGGTCAACTCACTGTTGTCAATGGAATTTTCAAGACTGTCACATTCCACCACTAAAATTTCTAGCATAATTACATCGTTTGCAATAGTCGTTTTAAATTTTGGGAATTTTTGATTTTTTTCCACCGTTAGAGGGCGCAGTTATAGCTTTTGGGAAATTTAAATAAAAATACCCCCTCAAGCAGCTGCTTGCCACAGAGGTCTGACAGGAGCCTGTACAGTTTATATGCCAGAGTAGAAGGTCTGAGAGGATGGCAGGACCTCAGCAGAAAAAGGACACATACATCCGTGCCTTACCCGGGGCTCGAACCCAGGTCCCTTAAATCAGTAGCCAAGCGTGCTAACCACTCGGCCATGGGACGGCTTTGGGAAATTTGCAAAATGAAAATTGCAATATTTCATCAATACCTGTCCAACCCAAAAGAATTATTAATTTATTTTTAAAAACATTAACTTTTCTGTTAAATGAAAGAAAAAAAAAAGTTGCATTCACTTCCGCCATGGGTCTAATAGCAGGGGTGTCAAACTCAATCTTGTGAAGTGCCAATTTTTCTTTCAAAGTATATCAGCGGGCCGGGATTCAATTAAACATTAATTTTATTTAAAAAAATCTTTTATTTAAATTTAAAGTATACATCAAAATTAAAATGGCATTAAGTCATAACGGTTATAAAACAGCGCATCATTTCGAAGATCCAGATACTGACATCTTTTCAGCTTCATTATGTCATCGATGCTTGCCGTCAAAGCGGTTATACTGATTTTGAGAATTGATTGAAGATGCTCATCTGTAGGTCTTGAACGATTTTGAGATTTATTAATTTGCATTGTTGAAAACAGCTGTTCACACGAATATGCGTGTTCAATAGGTATCTGTAATATGTACCTATGTGTTCAATGTATAGAAAAACTATTCATGAAATTCGAGTATTATTAATTGAGGTCGCGGGCCGCATCTCAATGCCCGGGGGCCGCTCATGGCCCGCGGGCCGTATCTTTGACATGCCTGGTCTAAAGGGTCTAATGATTGTTGCCAGTGGTAACTTAGTAACCTTCACATTTCGACACGAAAAGTTGAAACTTCTAATATAACTACATCGTTTGGAATATTCGTTTGATATTTTGGAATTTTCAACTTTTACCACCGTTAGAGGGTGCAGTTATAACTTTTGGGAGATTCGAAAAATGCAGATCGTAATATATCATTAATACCTATCTAACAAAAAAAGAATTTTTTATTTATCTGTATAAACAAAAAAGTTTGATGTCTACAGAGGACAGACAATAAAGCGAAATCATATCTTTTTATATAAAAAGATAAAGCCCTAAAATTTACTTTTCCTTTTTTTAGCCGTTTTCTAAAGTGCTTCCAGTCATGAATAATGAAATATGTATCATATATTACCCTACCCTTTCCCGGAATCCATAAGTACCGTGCAATACTATTCAGTTGTTCACGTTAAAAAATCCGAGAGACGACAGAGCATGGCATTCAATTTTGAGATGGCCAACCTCTACCTATATAGGGCCTCTAACAAACTGAACAATGAGTTTATCACGCGTAATCAGAAAGAAATTAATTTGATGTATTTATTATTTCATATTTATCGGCGGCAACAGTTATTTTGAATATCTTTTAACCGTTAATGTTAAGTCTATGTGTATTTTGAGAAATTCAAACCCGCCCACTCCATTTTTGGCTGACTCCAGCGAGTTCGCAAAATGGCTTATATTCTGCCGCTTGGTGAAGGAAACACGTTCATCTAGTTTGGTGCCTCTAGCTCTTCTGGGGGCCGAGGGCACACACAAAAAAACTTCTTTATATAGATTTTCGGGCTGTTCTGTGTAGTGAGCACAGGACCCGAAGTAAAGCCAGTCAGTCGATCGTCCTCGGTAAATATATTTAAAAATAACATAAAATATTTTTTTAATTAGAGTATAAAACAAAATATAATAATGATATATTTGCATTTATTAATAATAATTCCAACAAAAACAAATTATTATAAATTATTCAGCTCTGTTCTGCTTTGAAATCATCATGTTCAATGGGTTTCCTCTAATTCATACGGACAAACTTGAAAACTGTAAAACGACGGGAATATTTTCGTATATTTGTATTTATTTTACGCTAGAAATTTGGATAATTTGAAAACACTTTTTACCTTCCGTAGTCGTAACGTGGCCGCGCAAAGGGGCCTGGGTTCGATCCCCAGGTAAGGCTCGGATTTTTTTTACTGATATATATGGTCCAGCCATCCTCACAGACCTCTGTAGCAAGTAGCTGATTGAGGAGGTATTATATATTGCCTCCAGAAGCCAGTGCCTCATGTGCTCACTCCATGAGACTACCCTGACCATTTGTATTGAAATATCTACAAAAAATAAGCTCATACTTATAAAGTATTACACTGTTTATAATAAAACGAAAATCATTACTACCAGTGTATTCTTCTTGACCATCGCAATCTACCACCAAAGTTTTTAAAGATTTTACATTTTCTTTTTTCTCTGTTAAAGCTATTGGGAAATTTGGAAAATGCGAATCGTAATATTTTATCAATATCTCTTCAATCTAAAACGAAATTTTTAATTTTTCTCTTAAAAGCAAGGAAAGCTGAATGTCGACGGACGGACAAAGGAAACATAAACATTCGCTCTTTTTTTTTGTAAACTAGCTAAAAATCATTATGTTGTAATTTGTTACATATATATATGTGTGAAAAAAAAAATACAAATATTTACAAGAAAATTTCAAAAACTTCGCAGGCAAAAAAAATATTAACACTTGTAACTGTTTCGCACACAAAAAAATTAGATTATTTTTATTCAAAATGAAAAAAAAAACAGAAAACAGTTTCATCAATCAATCGTTTCTGAGAAGATTAGACAAATGTCAAATTTTTGGGAAAATTAAACGTCCAGGAATGTGCTAATGTTTCTTCCAGGCAATGGCGCGATAATGCACCTTCCAAGTAGCACTTGGCAGATTTACAACGGGACATACCCAGTAATTCGCTTTTCATAGTTACTATTTTATTTTTAACAGTTCTGGTTACTCTAATTTTTAAAATACCTGACACCCACCCCCCACCCCCCGTTTTCAAAATTTACGAGTTTTCCCAATGCCACCCGTATTGCTTAAAAATTGAAATCTCTAACTATGCTAGATTAAGAGTCCGAGTTTAAAATCCGTTTTAGTTTTACCAACAGCTTATTTTGTTCAAACAACGTCCCTATGTACAACAGAACCTAATTTCGAAACTTGGAGGAACCAATTTTTTCCCCATTTCGATATTTTTACTGGCTCTTTATTGGTCTAACAAATTACTATGTGTATATAAATGTTTGATTACAGAGTTAATAATAGTTTTTTTTTAGATTTCTGTGATCTGTTACACTCAGACTATATTAATATAGCCATTACATTGGTACAGTAGCGTAATCAAGGGGAGGGCTAACCCTCTTCTAGGCCCAACGAGAGGAGCGGAAAGGGGATCTATAGCGACGCCATATTTCTAAGAGGCCACATTGGAAAAACGGAACATTAGGGGGTTATAATAAGTTGCTGAGGGGCCACCCAAACTTAACTAACAGAATAAAATATTACGAATCAGATGTAAAAATTATTTATTATTTTCATGACGAATTTATTATATATTAAAACATGGCAAACTTAATTTATGGATAAGCAGTGAAATGGCTAGGAAGTTTTCACTGCTCTGGGAGAGAGCAAAGTTGATTTTATCGATTTTCCCATTTCTTATCTTGTTGAATTTGGCTTTAGTCTGGTGTTTACCTGCTATCAAAAGCTCATAACCGCTTTTGATAGCAGATGATAGCAGGCTGCAGACAGATATTGAAAAACGTGCAATTTTGTATCAGCCACAAGGATCACACTGAATAAAATGCCAATTATCAGAATATTAGAATTATAAATAAAATAAATAAATACCTCCTCAAGCAGCTGCTTGCCACAGAGGTCTGACAGGAGCCTGTCAGTTTATATGCCATAGTAGAAGGTCTGTGAGGATGGCAGAACCTCAGCAGAAAAACAACACAAACGTCCATGCCTTACCCGGGACCCTTAGATCAGTAGCCAAGCGTGCTAACCACTCGGCCATGAGACGGCACCACTAGAATTATACAGATATAAAATTTATATTATAAATAAACAGTGCAGTTGGTACAGTACCTTTTTTCCAACAATCAGTGGCTATGGGGGGAAGGGGGCACAACAACGTAAATCATCCTCAAAAGGGACCCATGAGCAAAAAAAAGTTGTGAAACACTAGTCTAATAGTTTATTTACTTGTAAATATTCTTCAAGGTTGACATTTAAATTACCATTGTCTTATTGCCGTATCAGTAATTAATGCCATTATCAGTAATTTTTTTTGCATAGAACATTATGAAACTGAATTACGTTGTACTGTAATTTCAATCACCTACATTAAACATTGAGAGAATTTTTTATAATTGTAATGCCAATATTAATCTCTTTGTAAATGACACTGTACAGTTAATTTAAAATAATATTTAAAATAAATTCCGGGGACAGAGCTTTTCATCTAGAAACCGTCCCGGAAAATGGGGACGTCTGGTCACCCTACATAAAACAGACAATAGCAAATTTACACGCCGAGGGGTTCTGGGCACAGATCAAATCTTGGGGCAACTTTACTGAATATTCATTACATTACATTTGTTTTCTAAGTTGGTATGGATCTCTATGTTGCGATCTTGTGCAACCACGGCAATTCCCGGTTCCGCCTGACAGCACTACCTGGTTAAAGAAAAGCCATGACTATCTAGAGCCGAGGGCAAGGAATACGCCCTATAGGCGCACCTCAACCCCGGCCTCACATGGCAGCAGTCCTATAGAAGGAAAGCTGACCACCGGAAGAAACCTAACTTTAATCTATTCCCCGGTTTGCAAATGTGCAAGGATATAGAAGATCCAAGCTCGATCGGCACCCGGGGTGGAGACTCTTAGTAAGACCCAGACTTTTTTGACAGCTCGTGCCTTTCGGCAGAGCCGTCGAACAGACCACACAGGTCTCCTGAGAGGTGAGGTCTCCAACGCCGTCACCATCCGACCGGCAATCAAGCCGGCCAGCAGCGTCTTCAACCTCGGGTGGCTTCAGCAATGCTCCAGCCAGGGACCACCCCAACCGGCAAAACCTTGGAATGCTCCAGCTGGTGCCCACTACAGCCGGCAAATCCTCTGGCCTGCTCCAGCTAGGGATCCTCCCGACCGGCAATGCCTCCTCAGCCGGGTTGCTGGGCCCTAGGCCCCCCCACCACGACAAGGTGGTCCCCTATCGGGGGGGTCTAAGTTGGTATGAATGAATTAATTCTAATTTATAAAACGAAACAATTTAAACAAAACTTGTGATCATTTTTTCATCACTATAGTTTTTTGGGCCCCGCCGAGCAAGTTGCGCCCACTTGGAAATTCGAGTCGGAAATTAAGTAGTATGGACAGGATTAACCATAAGTATTAAATCCAATTAGTCTGTTTCTGTAAAATTACATACTCTTAATTGGTTGGTCACTAGTAATATGCAATATCCAGGAAAAAAGTCATTGCATAAGACCTTCACTTAAAATTAATACGTTTTACTTACCACAATTATTTTCTAAAGCGTCATATTCCCAAGGTTCAGATCGATGATAGTGGTTACTGGCTCATCCTCGAATATTTGCAATCATCCGGCAGAGCTAAAAAACATTCCCTGAATGTTGTGCATCAATCCACAAAAGTTCCATTTTCTGTTAATGAAGTACTTAAGTTGAGTCTTTTTCCAAATACCTTTTCCAGACCTGCAACTTTTTCATAATAGATTGCACTCGGTATTGCACATTGAAGAAAGAATTTAGACAATAACTTTGGATTTGATGAAACACTCGCTGTCTGTGTTCTGAACCACTTGTGCATGAAAAATATTAAAACTAAAAAGCAACCCAATACTCCTAGTAAAGGCTAAGCATCAGACCTGTGAAGACACTCATGCTGCAGCAACAACACACCATTGGGAACAAATGTCTACCCTAAATAAGACAGAGAACCTCTCACCAAGTTCCTCTGACCGCTGTACAGATTGGCAAGGCGTTACTTGACCGATGGTGTGAGCTTGAGGTAGTAAATGTTTCTTTGTCTCTCCTTCCGGTCACCCAAGTTTCTCCAGTCAACTCACTTGACCTTGCCCAACTCCACGCGGCTAATCTGATGCATTGTGTTTCCCGAATTGTTTCCTTTCCCCTCAAAGATTGGAGCAGGTGTTCATCTCAATTCAATAAAGAATTAAATCAATTAAACAGACGACATGAAAAGGTCAACATTTTTCTAAAGCAAACAAAGGAAATTTATTTTAGTATTTTTTATTAAACAGCTAAGGAAAAAACATCCTTTTTTAATCATTTTTTTAATCATTCTGTCTTTCCACATTAAAAAAAATCCGTCATTATGGAATTTTTTCCCTAGAACCACAGTTTGGAAACTACTGACCCAAAGCAATGACGATTAATAATAGGAAACTATTCAAGTCGCTAATTTGCTTTGCTGTCCCGTGGCCCGAGTGGTTAGTACACTTGGCTACTGATTTAAGGGACCTGGGTTCGAGCCCCGGGTAAGGCATGGATGTGTGTCTTTTTCTGCTGAGGTCCTGCCATCCTCTCAGTCTTCAACTATGGCATATAAACTGACAGTCTCCTGTCAGACCTCTGTGGCAAGCAGCTGCTTGAGGGGGTATTTATTTTATTTTTTTAATTTGTTTTAGATAGTACACTAGATTTGTCAGGAAGGCGAGCCCTGAGCAGAAAGACGAGATATCAGAAAGTAAACCATTATTATTTGTACATAAAAGAACGTACTTTATACGTAATATTAATAAAATTATTAAATATCGTACTTTCTGTTACTGATAATAGTGTTACTATCAGTAAACATAACCACTATCAGTAATATAAAGTACGATATTTTCATTAAACCCAAAATTTATACCTTGGAGTGTTAAAAATGCAAAATTTTGAAGTGTTGGTGCCCGTTTCAGAAAGCACATATATATATGTACAGGTCCGGATCTAGGTAAAAAATCGAGGGGGGAGGCAAAAAATGCAGGGGGGGGGCAAAACACTGGATCTCCAATGCAATATAACACTTCCCTCTCCGTTTTACAGGTCTATAAAAAAAATCTTGAAATATTAATGTTTCATCATATTTTTTTTGCCTCTTTAACAATTATTAGCAAATGAAAAGGGGGTACCCCCCTCCCTGTATATATAATTTCTACAGAGACCGGACCGAAAGTGTTCGCAGAGATTAATTTTAAGGTGTCCATTCAGAGAAGTTTCATTTGATTTTACACTTGCGACGCCTACAATTATTTGTATGTTTATATTACGTTATTGCTTTAGTATCAATATTCACCTGGGACAGCGGTGAAATTGATCTCCACAAAACACCCCGCCCCGTTTTCGCTCAGTAAGGGACACCAATGTATTTTGAAAGGCAGCCATTCGTCGGATGGGACATTAAGCCATGGCACCGTGTGCGAAGAGCCAAACTCTATGCAAATTAAGAACACGCTGGATAGCCTTGACGGGAGGCTACCATCTGTCTCCTAACTGCTGTCCAGTGGTTCCCCCCCCCCCCCAACTTTCTTGGGATCCTTGTAACCTGGCTATTTTTCCCATTGTGTGCAGAAAAGTGCCGTTCAGAAGTAAAACAAACCAACACTAGTCTCAATATTAACAATTTATCAATCCTACTACTTTCTACATTTATGTTATAGATTGATACACTAGCAACTGTTATTGTTAATTTTTATGATAATTGGATATTTTATGTTTTAGTTATTTCGAGAGAAAGACATTGCATCTAACACGATTTCACTTTACACAATTTTTTTGAAAAGCGCATCTATAGTGTTACTCGAGGACTGGAAATATCTTAAATCTATCCTAAGAAGTATATAAATCTCTCTAAATTAAATGTCCTCATAGTTTTCTAAAGATAGATTTTTCCAGGAGATACAGAGCGAAACAGAAAAACTCATAATATGGTTACACTGCGCCTGAACAGCGAACGAGTATTTACTACTCTTACCTAGCGAGATGCCTACCCCCTGATTCATATTATGGGTTCTTCCTCGTCTCCGCTAGAGCTACTGCATGAACAAAGCGCTTAGCGGAAGCGCGTGCGATAACCGTTGTTGCCTTGCGGGCTTCGGCTTGTCTGCAGTTAGAGCCTTTTAGCTTCGTCGGTCGAAGCAGTCCGTGGTCACGCGCAGGCCCACTACGTCGAAGGACATCATTTCTGATAAAATGGGCGTGGGTAGTGAGCATTTGATCATTTCTCCGATTTGAAAAAATCTTCAAATTCGGCCATTAAATTTGAAGGTAAAAAGATCGGCAGAGCCCAATAAATTCATAGAATTGCGACTGTAATCTACAAAGTTAGCAAAATGAAAGAGATCGTCCATACATTATTTAACGTTTCGAAATACTTTGGAGAATGGAAAAAAAAAAGTTTTTCATTGTCATGTGACATGTCACTCGTTTTGTTTCAGTCTGAGGTTGTGAAGCTACTTTAAATTATTGTACATGATACGCATGTGCATTTGGAACAGTCACTTGGCGCTCATTTCAGAAAGGAATATTTTAGGAAAAAAAACTTTTTAATGTATTTAAACATTTAATGCTTAATTTCAGATGACATAATTTTGAAAAACTCAGGAGCCCCCTTCACCCCAAATAAAAATTCTGGATGCATACCTAATCAGAATCTTCCGAAATAACATTATTTCGATTATTCGGAAGGTTTCTGACGCAGAATGATCAAACCTCTAACTCCCTAGCTCTTACTAGTAGAAACGAAAAAACTCCCTCAATAAAAAAAAAATTCTACACCCTAAATTACTGGTGTAAAGAAAATTTACGTTAAATACACGACAGAATGGAAAAAAAAAAACTATAGTAATTCCACATTACAGAGAATATTCAAACTAAGTTGTACTTATAATGGTCTAAAACTCGCATTATGATCTAGTCGAGACATCGCAAAGTGAGAATATTCCAAAAACAATATAATGATAAAGCTTATACCTCCTTGGAACAAAATTTGAAAAAGGAAAAAATGGAAAAAGATATATAAAAATTAAAAAACTAAAAAGAAAACTTATTCAATAACTTGTTTACAATTTTAAATTCATAATTTTAAGCTTTGATTTTTTACATAAGCAGAAGACAAACGCTTATATTTCAACGTAAAATTTTTGTTTAGCATACGACTTACCGACAAAAAAACTGCGTCTTCTGCATTTTTTTCTTAAATGAGCATATCGCTAAATAAGGAACGTCAGTAAAACATTTTAACAATGCCAAACGAAGCCACTTCTTTTAGCAAAGTATTAAAAAAAATACCCCTCAAGCATTTGCTTGCCACAGGGGTCTGAAGGAAGCTGTCAGTTTAATCAACAGAAGGCCAGTAGAACAAATTTATGACGTCAGCTTAAGTAATCCTACCATATAGATAATTCTTATATTTTTGATTCTAATATTATTATTGGTGGACTCTTGTGCTAATCTTTATACTAATGTTTATCTATAAATATATTTTATTTTAATAGAAAATTATTCGTATTTATTATTAAATATAATAATGCTAATTAATACAAATAATTTTTCTCCTAAATAAAATATATTTATAGATAAACATTAGTATTAAGATTAAGACCAGATTTCACCAGTAATAATATTAGAACCAAAAATGCAAGAAATGTCTATATGGTAGGTCCCTGGCATTCTGGTTATAGGTGTTGGTTTAATACGCCATATGTCTGTGAGGATGGCGGGAACTCATTAGAAAAACAACACGAATATTCATGTCTTACCCGGGCTCGAAACTAGGTCCCTTTGACCAGTAGCCAAGCACGCTAACCACTAGGCCACGGAACACGGCTTACCAATGAATAAATGTCCTTTCCGCTTAACAAAATCTCCAAAAGATATATAAATCTCATCGGACACAACTATTTTGACCCCAGCATATCGCTAAACAAATTTTGGCAGAAGTGCAGTGTAGTGCCGGTAGGGCCCTCCTCAGTCGCCAATATGTGTTTTTTCCCCCGCAGATAGTGCCCAAAGGCGCCGATATAAAAAAGTAGTCTATTCCGCATCTACCCCTGAGACAAGTTTATTGGATACTAGCAGATTTCCCCGGCATTGCTCGGGTCTGAAACTCTGTAGAATATTGAGTAGATGGCACTAGCCACGTCGCAAGCTTTCATTTGGCATAAAAATCATTCTGACCTTCAGCTTAATTTGGTAATTATTTAGTATAGCTACTTCATTACATAGGGTGTAGGGAAATTGGAAAAACGCTCAATAGCTGATTTTTTAATAAGTAAGCGTAGAAACTCAAACTATTATAAAAATTATTAATTATAGAACTAAAAAGCGTTTTGTAAGGAAGTCTTTCTCGCGGAATACTACTGCTTCGAAATGTTACGAAGTTGTGGGTTAGTCAAGGATATACTGAACGGATATACTGAAATGGATATACTGAAACGGACTGTCGGTTTCAGTATACAACGGATATGCTGAAACCATGTTGAGGCGTATGAACACAATCAGGTGTTTACCGAATGCGAGTTTTTATCTGACTATTTAGGTGCATAAATGCAATGTCTTTTTAAATAGATTTTGCGTTGTTTTAGTTGGTTTGTGTTATGCTTATTTTGGTTGATGTTACAGAAGGAAAATAATTTTTAACTACTTTATTGCGAGAGGATATATTTTACTTATGTGATTATAGATTATTTTACAATTCATTGATTACCTCTGTAATCTTATATTTTTGGTGTTTTTTTTTTATAATAGGGCATGCGGATTCATATGAAGCAAGAATTTATTTATAATTGTATCAAAAAATAAAAAAAAAAATTCGTTATTCTGCTTTCTCCCGCTAGTTAGTAACGATCGTTATTTTTATGGCTAATTTTACAAATAAGGTGATGTGGAACATGCCACCAGCCGTTAATATGATTAAAACTTTATAAATATTTAATCATATAGTCATGAATTATCATTTCTTATGTATTCGACGGGTGCATTATAATAAAAACCCATCAAAAAATAAATGTCATTGAGGGAGTGAAACAGTCAAGTATGGCAGGGGTTCTCAACGTGGGGTACGCGGTAAAATTTTTTGGGGGTACGCCGTGAGAACTCAAAAGTCGCTAGATCTAGTAACAAAGTCGCTAAGTTGGCAACACTACTGTGCAAAAATGTCTTTTGTGTTTATCGATATATGTAATTTATGAATACAAAATTTAATGTGTATATATATATGTGTTTTATTTTATTCCCATTGTTATACTATAACTATAGTTTTATCTATCTATACAAGGGGTAACGCCAGTTACATACACATTTCCAGGGAGTACGTGAAGCATAAAAGGAACGAAAAAATATTCGCTCATAATCTCCTTACCTCACGTTCAGGAAAAATTCTGGTTTTGAGATTAAAAGGATCTTTATCACGCGAAATCAAAAATTAATTTGATGCACTCCTTTAAATTTATTGGTGGAAACAATGATTTTGAATAACTTTCAACTGTTAAGTCTATGGTGATTTTGAGAAATTCAAATCCGCCCACCCCAATTTTGGTTGACCCCAGCGAGTTCGCACATAGCCTATATTCTTCCCCTAGGTGAATATCATCCAAAGTTCAGTGCCTCTTGCTCTTCTGGGGGCCGAGTGCATAAGCGGACAGACACATAAACTTCCTTCTTTATATATCAGAAGATGCATCAAAACGTATATAAGGCTATACAGAAGAAAATCAAGTCTCTGCACTTAAAAAAAACACTGAAAATAATCTCATGAAAACCAGATTTCGTTAACGTTTATCGCTAAGGAATGAACCCTCGTCCAGCACTTAAAAAAACAAATACTCTCATCGAAAGCAGATGTCATTAAGAACGCTCATCGCTAAGAAATGAACCTTGTTTCCTCACTTAAAAAAAGCCCCAAGATAAATAATCTCGAAAATTAAATGCAACTATTTCGGCTACGCTGTAGTATAGAGTCCTCAGCCGCCATGTACTTTTCCTCAGGAAAACCTGTAACGTTGAGTTACAATATGATATCCATCCGCATGTTCCAAAGTTTATGACGATATAAACTGTTTAGAATAGTTCTCTCTAATGAGATTATTTGTTTTTCGGGGCTTTTCTTAAGTTTATTCTTGAAATTTACTTTCGATATTTATTCTAGGGGCTTTTTGAAGTGCGACACGAAATTTCATTGTTTAGCGATAAGCGTTATGAATGAAATCTTTTGATGAGATTATTTATTTTTGGGGCTTTATTTCAGTAAGGAATTTTTTAGCGATAAGAGCTGTTAATGAAATCTAGTCTTGGTGAGAATATTAATTTTTGGGGCTTTTTTTAAGTGCAGAACGAAGGTTTATTCTTTAGCGATAAAAGTTGTTAATAAAATCCAATTTTGATGAAATTCTTTAACTTTCGGGGGGTTTTTTAAGTGAGCAACGAGGGTTTTTTAAGTGAGAATCTTGTTTTGATGAGATCATTCTCAGTAATTTCTTTAAGTGCAGAAACATAATTTTCTTCTGTGTAACGTTGCATATTTCTTTTATATATACATATCCTTTAAATTATATATATCCTCAATACGCACCCAAAGGTAGATGCGGAACGGACTACTTTTAATATTCGGACTTTGTTTTCACGGCTGAGGACCCTATACTGCAGTTCTGCCACTATTTCAAACAGCGCATATCATAATACAAGAACTAAACAATTGCATTTTATAACAAGGAAATTGCTAATTATGGAACACTGCTCTTGCACCAAACCAAATAAAAAAGCATAATATAATAAAATGTCAAACATAAATTTAAAAAACGCATTAAGCAATATAGAATATTTGCCTTGGGACGTAGCCTATTCTTCGTCGTGGACAGCAGGAGGATATCATGACGACGACATCTACACAAATACACGACAGATGAATCAGTGGTAATATTGTATTGCTTGCTGATTAGTCCCATAATTTGCAGGTTGTGAATATGCTCCAGATGTCATTTTGAAAATTCCATTATGAAATGTTTAGTAGAGTCGGTGAACTAGATTTGCTTCAAAAATTTCAATCGCACTAGACTGCGCCATTTTAATCTCCAATAGACTGAGATATTTTAATCATACTTTCACCACTAGCACTAGCAACTTTCACCACTAGCAACTTTCACTACGTCAAATGCGATTATTTTACCGCCAATTAACTTTATCTCGTGAGTTCAGTAGTTTTGGCGGGAAGCAATCCCACCAATCACGTTGCAGTAACTATGCGTATGAATATCATATTGCAACTCAACTTTACATGTTTTCCACATATTTTAAGTTTGTCTCGCGAGGATTATATCCTGCCTTCTGGACTACGATCATGAAGTCCTTAACAGATACAAGAGGCCTAAGATGATGGCTTTCGCCAAACAAAGTTATCCATTTTAAGTCTCTTGTACATCACTACTCTTTTGTTTTATGTTCTTTTGCCCTTTGGGGCCACCATTGTGTGGTTTACTGTGACGGTTACCGCAGTCTTTCTAGATGTGGCAAGGCCTTTCACCCTGTCTTGTTGGACGATCTTGTCTGCAAGCATATTAAGATGGGGGCACCTACTGGTCTCAATAGTATTATACAGTCTTACGTCACCAAGAGAACATTCCAGGTTCCAGTTAAAACTATACCAAAAAGAGATATGGCAGCATGATTGCTCCTAGCCCTACTCTCTTCTCACTCTCTCTATATGGTATGCCACCCACCATTGGTGGCATTATACGCTGATAACATTGCCCTCATTTCCCCTTCTCTAGGCCCTTCTTATGCGATCGATCGATAGGGAATAATGAAAATTTGGTACAACAGATGGAAGAATAAAGTAAATACTATTCTTTTCAGTACCAAAATAATCAACCAAAAATCACTATTCTTCATGGATAAGGCAACTGATTGTCGAAAAACAATCAAATATCTGGGTATTACCCTTCACCAAAAAATAAAATGGGATCCGCGTAAATAATAAAAAAAAAAACACCTCTTCAAGCAGCTGCTTGAGGTCCGACAGAAGCCTGTCAGTTTATACGCCATAGTAGAAAGTCTGTGAGGATGGCGGAACCTTAGCAGAAAAACAATACAAACATCCATGCCTTACCCGGGACTCGAACCCAGGTCCCTTAGATCAGTAGCCAAGCGCAGGTCATATCAAAAGCGAATGCAATTCGATGTCAACTTGGTCCCCTCACAGTTCGAAACTGTCCTATCGACCCTAAGCTGTTTCTTTATCATACGGTTATACGTCTTATTATAACTTCTGCCTCCCCTATCTGAGCAAATACCACTTTTAAGAATATTTGTCAAGTTCAGACTTCACAGAACAGAATCATTAGATCCGTCATCGATGCATTCTTGATTATGTCAAACCGCAAAAAGACAAGGTGTGGCCGAAAATAAGACCTAACCGAAAAATAAGCCCTAGCATGATTTTCCAGGATGCTCGTAATATAAGCCCTCCCCCAAAAATAAGCCCCAGTTAAGATCGTCAGCCAGACGGACGCATTTAGTACGTCCGTTGCAACCCACTTATTGAATTATAAAATGATAATATTAATATATAATTAAATATAAATAAAAAATATTATTGACATTAATGCTTAAAATAAATGATAATATAAATTATAATTAAGTATTTGTAAATACTTAATTATAATCTATTGCTGGACGTGAGAGATTGGGGCCAATGGTTCTACAGGAAATGGAGTCGCAAGAAATTCAGGCCGGAATTTGGGATTTGGAGAGTTCTGATGATGTTCCAGAAGAAGATGACCTGCCTGTATTTGATGTAGATTTCTGTACATGAAAAAATAAGACATTCTCTGAAAATAAGCCCTAATGCGTCTTTTAGAGCAAAAAATAATGTAAGACACTGTCTTATTTTCGGGAAAAGACAGTATTCACATATCAAACATCTCTCAAAAACGACTTTTTTTAATCCAGTTCCAATAACCCGAATGAAATTATTTCTTCTCTTTCAAACTAACCATGAAGTTCTTAACAAGTACAAGAAACTTAAAATGATTTCTTTCTGTAAAGAAAGTTTTTTGCTTTAGCTCTCTTGTATTGTGTGAAATTTACTTTTCCAGCCCTTAGGGGCCTACTCTTAATGATTTATTATTTTCTTGTTATTTACACATGCCTTCAACGCACTAACTTCAGATGGAGATAGTTATGACAAGTTGCCTGGTACATCATAAACCCTTATTAAATTTACATTACTGCAGTGCAGCATTATATAAAACAACATGGATATATGTTACGATTTATTTCAATAAATTCATTAACCTAAGTCTGCAGCAATGTTTTTAAAGCGGCAACACTTAAAATTTCTATTCCACACCTTGGTTAAAAAACTGCTACTTATTTAGAATTGGGTACTCTTGCTATAAAGGGTTTGGGGAAGTCAGGAAAATGCTAAATAGCTGTGTTTTTGATAGGTAAATTTAGTTGAGAAAGTACTTTTTCCTAGAGTAGGAGGTTCTCAACGTGGGATACGCGGTAAAATTTTTTGGGGTACGCCGTGAGAGCTCAAAAGTCGTTAGATCTAATAACAAAGTAAAAATAACCATTGTTATAATATAACTATAATTTTATCTAGCCGTCCCGTGGCCGAGTGGTTAGCACGCTTGGCTACTGATTTAAGGGACCTGGGTTCGAGCCCCAGATTAGGCATGGATGTGTGTGTCGTTTTTCTGCTGAGGTCCTGCCATCCTCTCAGATCTCCTACTGTGGCATATAAACTGACAAGCTCCTGTCAGACCTCTGTGGCAAGCAGCTGCTTGAGGGGGTATTTATTTACTTTTTATTTATAATTTTATCTATCTATTCAAGGGGTACATACATACGCCAGTTACATACACATTTCCAGGGGATACGTGAAGCATAAAAGGTTGAGAACCACTGTCCTAGAATATAATTACTTATTAATTAAAAAAATATAAAGGACTCGTTTATCACAGCATAATACGTTGAGCTAATGTTAAATCTGTGGAGTTGTGAATCGATAGAGTCGTATGGATATGATAAAGTAATGTGGCGTATGAATACAATTAGGTGTTAGCCAGAAGAGTTTTAAGGGATTATTTAAAGTCGTAGGACTATTTTAAGTGCGGATATCAAAATCAGTCTCATAGGACATAATAACATATCGTCAAAATCAGATTTTTCTATACTTGATCTACATTATTCTCTTCAACAAGCAATGCTTCGAGCTTCATCCATTACTCTGTTATGGGTTCTCAGACATCGGAGCCTAGATATCAACGAGTCAACTGATTCCCTGAGAAAAAAGAAAAACAATTGTACCAAATTTACATCCAGAATCAACTTTGTATGCAGAGGATATAATCAATTTATACCGTAAGGAATTATATAAATATCTCAAGATGGAATAAATATCTCAATCCACAGCATATTCATGACACTTAAGGTCAGAAAGGTCCACATATAGCCAAAGCATACCATGATAGGCTACTTCGTCATTATGACAATCGTGGTTTGCTTACTGCTGAAGTCGAGAAAGAATTGAATCAGTTTAAACAGGCTTTTCTTGAAACCAACAGTACTCATTTGGGTAAAAGGGACAGAGGAAACAAAATTATTTAAGTGATAAGGCTATGGAACTTATTTCTGAAAGAAGGAAGTGCAGGATTAATATGAATAAACACCCGGCTAGTCCTAACAGAAGGCATTACAACAAGCTTAACATACATGTAAAGCATCAGTTAACAGCTGATAAGAATCTTTGATAACGGAAATCCTGTGCTCTATCAAATATCTAACTCGATTCCCTGTAAAGACAACGAATGTTTACACCTCAAGAAATATGGAAACCTTAATAATTTGTTTACATCTTGATGTTACACCACTGCAAGCATTCCTTCACAGATGTCATCCAGCCAACAACAGCAACTGTCACGATTGCGGGCAACTTGAAACTACTGATCACTTCCTTCTCCAGTGCCCAAGCTTGAAAAATATAACGGCTCCTATGTTAACTTTCTTCAGATTCGACGGATTGAAACTTTATGCTCCATACCTATGTTTGGACTTATTTTCTCTTCCAGAAAATATATTCATTCCGAAGATTGAAAACTATGTCAGACTCTCATAGATTCTGTTAAAAATCTCAATTGCAGTTTGAATTCTTTCCGCCTTGCATCTTTATCTTGCAAACATAATCTTTTGTTAGCCATCATTTTTTTTTAAAGTTTAATACCATACAACTTTCTACTGAATGGGATATAAAGCCAAGCAGCTACAGATCCCATCCCATAACATTCTATCAAGACAAAGTGCGAATCTGTAAATTTTAAAGATTTTTCCCCTTCTTATTGGTTTCTGTTAGATTTATCATCATTTTATAATGTTACAGACTGGAAATAATTTCAAGGATTAATTTTTTTCAAGGAAAATATCTTTCATCAATTCAATATATAAGGTAATAAATTTTCAATAATTTATTATACTATGAAGTGAAAAGTTATTTTGGTGGTATGCATGATAGCATTGTGATGACTTAAAGAGTGTTTAAATTATTGCAAATTTACTACTATCATTGCTTTCGCTTAAGTTCCGCAGGCAATTTTCCAAAAATATACGGTAACGAGATTATGAAGTTTTTTCTGTTTCTACACCAAAGCGAGAGGACTGCGCAGTAAAAACGCGCGCCGCGTTAGCTGCACTACCTGCCACAGTAGTAGCGGTTAGCAATTACGTTGAAAATTTTCCTCAGATTGAACCCTGCATTTGAAAATATACCTAATACACTACATGTAATGAATTTACCTAACTTATTGCTTCGAATAACCTTATCCTTCGAAAATCTATTCATCCTTTCATTTGTAATAGTAGAAGTCGTCTCAAAACCAAGAAATCTACATTTCTCCCAACAGTACTTTACCAAATCGCTAAACATGTCGAACACGTGCCACGAAAGTGGGTAATCTGATTTGCATGGCTTTATCCGTAACTACTGAAAAAACAAATCACAGGAGATCACATGATCTTGCTTACGCGTGATGTCGCTCTTGTAGGTTTTTATCATTGGATACGTTTCGTTTACCGCTTTAATTTATCCTTTGCTCAGCTTTCTTCTACACTTTACTAATTCACTCCCCTCGTGACAGTGATGGTCATAAGGAGGGGGCCAGAATGGCCATTCCCCCCTCCAAGATTTCTGCAAAGTAATGTACACAGTCGTATCAGAATAATATGACCACCTACCATACATATGACTGTGTATAGTTATTAAAAAAAAATATTATCTTTTTCCCCCGAAAACACGAGGTAACGAGATTATGAGCGGTTTAAATGTCATAAATATTCTGATACGAGATCAGAAGAAGATTATGAGCGGTTAATATGTCATATTATTCTGATACGACTGTGTATGGTTTGATCTCAATTTTCTTTTCTAGGAAGGAAAACCCCTGATATCCTCACTATCTCTGAGACCAAATGACAAGTTGTTAAAAAGGATATTCCGGGATAATCAGACATATTCATTCCTAAATAATCCATTAGTAAAGTTAAGAATGTCATTCATGGACTACAAAATCTTCCATACCTCCCTAAATGACCCCTTCCAGGCTAACCGCCCCTTGTTCATGCTACCGCTATGACCTTATTTTTTATGCGGTTGGCTGATTCATATGAAAAGAGAATTCATGACTATATGATGAAATATTTTCAAGATTTTAATATAAACGTATTAATTAACAAAGGGTATGAACTGTTCCAATATAGTTCGTAAAATAACGAACGATAAAGGTGGTGAACGTTACACGCCAGCCGAATAATGAATTTAATTTTAAATATCCAATAGTGCAATTATTAATTCTAGTCTTATAAGAAACCACGGGCCGCATTCTAAAAACAAACACCAAAAACTGTAAGATCAAGAGGGAATGAATCAGTAAATAGTAGAGTCAAAAAATAAAACCGCTCATAATCTCGTTACCTCGTGTTTTTTTGGGGAAAAAAGGAAGAATTTTTTTTAATAAATACAACAAGGATGACGCTTTTTGCATACAGATTAATGCTTCTGCTGCCAAAAGGAAATCCCAGGCAAAAATCTAATAAATTTGGTTTGTATTATTTTCATTAATTTTATTTTATAATTTGAGATAGTATTGAATAATTCAATATCATATTGGTATTTTGGTGCAATTTTTCTATATAAGTAGTACATTTTGATATTGCCTTTCCAATACATTTAAGGAAATTAAATATTTTATATCCTATATCTATAGCCTTTTTAATTTGATGACTCCAAGAGAATCTTAAATCAAGTTGAATACCTAGAAATTTAACATTTTTTTAAAAATTTTATTAGAAATTGATCTATTTGATTTGGAAATTATGAGTATATCTTTTGCCTGATGAAATGGGATTACAGAGGGTGTCAGAAGACCAAAATGAATTGAAAAGGTTTAGTAATTTAAGAAGCTAACTATGAGGTAAGTTTTTGATCATCTTGTTAATAATATATCTGGTCCAGCAACTGTTTTGTTTTTCAAAGTTTTATTTTAAATTTTAGTTTTCATAATGTAAAAGAAAAATTTAAATATTATGGCATTTATAATATGCGTGAAAAAAATTTGATCTATCTAGTTTTTTTATCATGATTTGGTGTTTATTTTTATTATTATTGATGAAACGATTTGCAAATATTTCTGCTGTATTTTTAGTTGTTTCATATTTTTAAGTGTAATAATATTGATTGAGTTTTCTGGAATTATATCATTGTATTATAATTTATTGAATATTTTCCACAGATTAGATGTGGTTTTTGGTAAAAGTTGTTCTGCAAATAATTCTCAATTTTGTCTTTGGAGATTTTTTAATTTTTTTGTGATAGTTGCTAATAACATTTTGAAGTTAGGCAATCTTTAGATATGTTATTTCTTTGCATTATTTTCTCTGCAATGTAAAATGTCTCTGAAGATTCATTATCTTCACTTACACTGGGATTTCTTCCCCGAATACTTTGGGGCAGTAAGCGACGAACAAGGAGAACGGTCCCATCAAGATATCACAGTGTTGTAATCATACCTCCGTAGTTGTAATACACAATTCAAATGGATTTATAACATGCATGATGATTACTGCTGGAGTCTCATTAGAGATGTACCAGAGGCATCATATAAATGGAAACCCTATGCAGAACATTTTTAAACTCCATCAAAACCGGTAAGATGTTAAAGATTACATTATGATTGAATCGAATTTCTTTTATCCTGAGAAATATTTTTGAATATATGACTTTTTACTTGAGGGTGATCTTTTGCTGACAGATTTTTAATCAACACGAAAAAAGTTCTAAAACACGTATCCATACATCAAGAAACAAATTTTTCGTAAATATTTGCAAATTAGTGTTATTAGAGTAAATGACTCTGTGATCAAGATTGCGAAAGAAACAATTCAATCCGTGTACCAACTTTCAGCGGAACATTTCCTGGACAACCGCCACCATCTTGAATATAAAGGAATAAATCACAAAAACCTCGCAATTATTCGGGGCGGGGATGCCTCAATTGGTAGAGCGCAGGCTCATAATCTGCATTTCCCAGATTCAAGTTTCACCTGGGCCAACGTTGCGATTTATGGGCACAAAAATCGGTGCCCTCGGTCAGTAAGGGGACATCGATGGGTTTGGGAAGGCTGCTATCCGTCAGGATGGTACATTAGCCATGGCATTATGTGTATGAGAGCATATTAAAGAACACGCTGGATGGCCTTGACGGGAGGCTTATAGCTGTCCAGTGGGTCCCCTTTCCCCAACCTTCTCTAAGACCTTGGGGTCCTTGTGGGCTGGTCATTTAGCCCCTTGTATGCAAAACAGCGCCGTCCGTATGTGTACGGTCACTCCTGCCCCAGAAATGCGATATTTTAAAGTAATATTTTGCTATTGCTATATACAGTCGGCCGTCCCGTGGCCGAGTGGTTAGCGCGCTTGGCTGCCAATCTAAGGGACCTGGGTTCGAGCCCCGGGTAAGGCATGGATGTATGTGTCGTTTTTTCTGCTGAGGTCGCTGCCATCCTCTCAGACCTTCTACTGTGGCATATAAACTGACAGGCTCCTGTCAGACCTCTGTGGCAAGCAGCTGCTTGAGGGGGTATTTATTTATTTATTTTTTTTTATATACAGTCGAATTCGTTTATAACGATTACGGGTGTAACGATGTCACAGCTATAGTGAGCAAATGCTATCTCCAGGCTAGATTTCAAATATTTATATACAAATATTTCACATATATATAACGAGCACTCTTCACGGATATATCGAGCAAACTTTGTCCACTCGGCGTAGTCTCATATGCGGCGGTCAGCCCCTTCAATCGTGAAATAAAATAGCTCCTCCGTGAGAGAAAAAAGGGGCGGATATGCTGGATAAGACCAATGGTCAGAGTCCAGTAATCAGCAGACAGTGTTCAGGCAAACCACACTGCACTGGGGGAAAATTCTGAATAGAAGGATGGCCAAACGAGGAGGGGGACTGAATGGAGTCAAAAGTTACACCAGTGGGAACGATGCAATCTGCACTAAATCAGGAAATCTCAGCTCTGTAGAATGGCCAATCTGGAAGATTGCCCTTTTTCCAATCAGTAGCTCATTTACACAGCTATTAGGTCTCCCCTTCAGTAGGGGGATGGAGGCTGAGGGAAAGACCTCAGTCGCCCACAGCCTTCGCGGAGCCATAAACACTTTCCCACATAAGTTTGGGAATCCCTGATTTAGTCCGTCCCCACATATCACTTCCTGAAACTCATGTGCTCACAATTTGAAAAGAATGGTCATAGCCCTATCTTGAAAATCGTGGAAATTTTGCCCTTCAACGAGTAACGATCCATTAATGAAAGGAAGAGTCTTTCTAGTCGCGAAAAAGTCGAGATTATTCGAGAGTTAAAACGTTGACTAAATCAGTGCGTCTCAGCCTCAGGTTGCTGTGGAAACGATGTTTTTAAACAGTGACACTTCCGATGGTATTACGCACTAAGTGTAATAATAAACCTAATAGACCTCAAACTAAAGTCTATGAAACAGTTGGGTTGTTCTACCTCTGAGCGGCACTTTTTTGCACACAATGGACTAAATGGCCAGGTCACAAGGACCCCAAAGGCTCAGAGAAGGTTGGAGGAGAGGACCCACTGAAACAGCTGTTAGGAGACAGATGGTAGCCTCCAGTCAAGGCCATCCAGTGTTCTTTAATGTGCACAGAGTGTGGCTCTCCCGCACACGGGGTCACGGCTTAACGTACCATCCGACGGACTGCGACCTTTCCAAGCCCATCTGTGTCCCCTACTGACCGCTATGAAATAGTACAATTCAAATTTGTAGAAAGGGGGATGATAAATGATGTAGCTGTGACAAATTTAATACATAAGTTTACTTTTACCTTTTATTTAATATACCTTCTATTTATATAGGTGTTTTTTTTTATTTCTTTAGTTCACTATAAGGTTGCATCACATTGCAATTAATGATGTATATAACGAACAGAATTATCTATCGCTTGGCGCTCGTTGTAACCGAGTTTTACTGTGCTATTTTTTTGCAACAAATACAGTTAAAGATGGACACTATGATTAAACACATTCTAAAAAGCCAACCCCATTATCTAAAAAAATAGCGCTCTTTGAAAGTTTCTTGGCCACCCCCCATGAATAAATTTCTGCGGACTCTGCGTCCTCCATATACAGCGTGTCACTAATGCGGAAAGAAGGCGATGCACGGGTTCATCGTGCTACGAGCGAGCAGCAACCGATTGCTGCAATGCAGACGCCACACGTAGCACAAAGCCTGCAGTGAAGCATCATGGGAAAGGTGTAGAAACGTATTTCGTCTGGCAGACCAGATCATGTAGTCTCTCTTCCTTGCTCATAAATCCCGAAACCAATAAAATCATCACTCTTATGTGCACTGGGAGACAAAGAGTTTCATTTGCATTATCATAGATTGAAAGAAATAATATGAGTCTGCTGGTACTTTTGAACCACATATTGAAAAAGACTTGTTTACTTCACTGGCTGCCATGCATGGCAAGCTGATGCCAGTTAACTAACGTGTAACAGAATTGGAGGCCGTATGTAGAAGATAACACATAGACAGGTAAATTACCTAGTCACTTCTACTTCACATTATGGCCTGAAAGCTGACATTTTGATTCAATTGCTTATTTCCAACCTCTTCATCATCAAAAATTCGGTTGAGTAAATGAATTTCGAATATGAAGAAAAAATATATTTACTCAGCAGAAAGCGCAAAGAAATACAGACGTATACTGTTCTCAGAAGCATGGGCGTCGGCAGTGCCCCCCCCCCCCGCCGCCTAGAAAATTTTAATTCTTGGTGTCTAGTGTACCAAGAATGAATTTTTTTGATCAGATCCACAGTTATCTGCAGGGTATAACAGAACAAACGACCATGCCATCCCGCGACTCGAACCCGTCCCAGCAGTTGGAGATGTGACATCGAACCAATGCCACCGAGGCGAATAGGTGAAAAAGAAAACTTAGTTTTTGGAAGCATATTATTTCCATGTATTATTGAAAATGAGTCGTCCCGTGGCCGAGTGGTTAGCACGCTTGGCTACTTGGATCTACAGGACTGGGTTCGAGCCCCGGATAAGGCATGGATGTATGTGTCGTTTTTCTGCTGAGGTCCTGTCATCCTCTCAGACCTTTTACTATGGCATATAAACTGGCGGGCTCCTGTCAGACCTCTGTGGCAAACAGCTGCATGAGGGGGTATTTTATTTTATTATTATTGAAAATACGTGTAATTTTTTTTCCATGTTTCTTTTTTTATTCTCTTATAAAAAGAGATTTTTACTTTTGTCGTTCGTCTGTAGACATTCAACACTTTATAAATAAAAAATAAATACCCCCTCAAGCAGACTGCTTGCCACAGAGGTCTGACAGGAGCCTGTCAGTATATATGCCATAGTAGATCTGAGAGGATGGCAGGACCACTTTGCTTTTATAAATTAAAAAATTCTATTTATGTTACATAATATGATGAATCTTAGTACTGTATTAACATTTTCTAAATCTCTCTGAAGTTATATTTGTGCCCTCTAATGGCGGGAAAAAATTGTAAAATTTTAAACAAATATTGCATGTATTTATGCTAGAAGTTTTGGTGGTGAATGTCAAAGTTTGCATTGACAATTATTTACTCCTAGGAGGTGGGGAAAAACTTTTTGTTTTAAGAACAAAGTAAAAAAAACTCTTTTCGTGTCGGATAGGTATTTATGAAACATTACGATTCATACTTTCCAAATCCCCAACCTGTCAAGTGTAAGAATTTTGAAAATTGAATGAACGATTAATGGAAACTATATTGGCTAGAAGTTTGATATCTTAATGGGGGAGTGCGATGATCAAGAGGTTTACATTGACAACCCCGTGGGGGATTAAACTCGTGTTTCGCGAGACAAATGAAAAGCAAAATTACTGCTGAATTAATAGTAACGAAATATTATTAGGCTCCGATTAAGGAAAATATCTGAGAGGAAGACTGAATTCCAATGCAGTACAACATTTCCCCTTAAAAATTTTCTTGAAAAAATGAGTGAAATATTAGTAAGTTCAATAATTTTTTTTCTGCCTCTTTTACCCTTACTAGTATTCTGTGTGGATGCCCACTAAATCGGCCCTGGATTATCATAGTTTTCGTTAAGTTACATCATTACAGGGCGCTAAATATAGAAAATGCGAAACTTTAATATTGAAAACGTTATATTATGATGGAATGTGATGGTTCAAAACAGATTTGGTTTCACCTTTGAGCGGCCCTTTTTTTGCACACAATGTACTAAACGGTCAGGTCACAAGGACCCCGAAGGCTCCGAGTTGGGGGAGAGGACACACTGGAACAGCTGTTGGAAGACAGATTATAGCCTTCTGTCAAGTCATTCCAACGTTCAGGGGATGGCTCTCTCGCACATCGGCCCACATCTTTTCCAAGCCCATCTATCGGTATGCTCTACTGACCAAGGGCACGGCGGGGGGTTTTGTGCAGATAAATCCAAATGCTGGCCATGCGGACTCGAACCTAGGAACTATAGATTACGAGCCAAGCGCGCTATCGACTGAGCCACCCCCTCCCAGTCTAAAAAAAAAACGCATTTGACTTCATAAATTATCTGGATACTTTCGTGCGATTTAAATTACTGCTGATTAAAATTTTACCTTTTTTTTTGATATTTAAAAGCTAGTAATTTAAAATTACTGATCTAAAGGACCTAGGTTCGAGCCCCGGGTAAGGCATGGCTGTTTGTGTCGTTTTTCTGCTGAGGGCCTGCCATCCTCTCAGACCTACTATGGCATATAAACTGACAGGCTCCTGACAGACCTCTGTGGCAAGCAGCTGCTTGAGGGTTTAATTTTTAATAATAAAATTTAGTTTAAAATCACAAAATAATTTAAGTCAGTAATATAGTTTCCTAGTTATCTCCTGTAGCAAATATAGGATGCTAGTTTCAAAAAGCAAATTCTCCCCCCCCCCCCCCAATTTTGCAACCTTTAACCGTAGTAATTCGTACAAATGGGCGATTGGAAAACGTAAATAGTAATACATTAGCCCTGTACAAAGCAAACAGAATTTCACTCATTTATCCCGTAACCTGGAAAAGTTTAATTTTCTCATTTCTAAGGGTTAAGGGAAAAAAGAAATCAGTGTACATAAAATTTATAATTTTTAGTAAAAATTCAAGAAAAAACAAAGCAACCAAATCGAATTTTTACCAAAATTTAATCAAAACAAATGAATATTACAAGGTATTTAACCGCTATTACACTATTAAATTATGCTGATGTCAATGGGTAGAGGAAAATTAGGTGGGATTTCGAGCTCAATCTCTTGATGACAACATGTCGGGTGCTCTGAACGCTGACCAACCAATTCTCGGTTTTAGAGGTCGATCACAGAGCTCTCTTGATCATAACTCGGAGCACTCGGTTCGTATACCACCCGGCAAAAAGGAAATTTTCCCTCTGCATCCATTGACCCCTTTCACAATGCTAGTAATGGCAATAGAAGGGAAAGATTAATGGGAATTATTCTAAATCCAGGTCTCTTTTCTAGCTCGATTGAGTTTCTTGCCGCCACCATCCCCTTTTTCGAGATCCGGGTCTGGACAATAGCATATTGTGGTTCAATCACCTTGTAATATTAGTGATTGACAATGCAGCTGCTTAGAGCTTTCAAGGCTGGTTTTCAAGAGCACAAGCATATTTAATAACGAAAAAGTATAGTACTTCAGCTTTTGCACTTAGTTATTCAACAGGTGATGTTTGCCTATGCAATCGAGTATTAAATTAGTAATAATCGAATGTAAGTGATGGACAAGTGGTTCTCTTTATCAGAAACTTAGTCCCAACCTGGAAAACTGCGATTTGCATTTAGATAGTGAATTTTCCTGAAGAGCAAAAATAAATACCAGCTTTCGGATTAACTCCTAGGCTTTGGGGTGCAATTCACGTCGACTTTCTCAGCTATGACCAATTGGAAAAATTTAAAGCTAAGGTAGCCATAAGCTATGCCAGATTCTCGATTGCACCCATAATATGAAAGCTTGGTTCTTCCCGTTGTCAAATATTTTTCTTTCCATTGTAGAATTTTCATGTATTATCCAAATACAAGCCTGAAAGGCAGCAGAGATTAGCGTGTCAAGCTCATATACAGTTGTCAGTTTAGAGTCCCAGCATTGATTTATCTCCACTAAACCAAACCTCGTAAAACAGGCCTGGGTACTGCAGCAACAGACCTAATTTTAAAAAATAAATTTTTATTCTAGTTCAATTTCTAAAAATTGAACTGATAATTTTTAAAAATATGTTAATTTTAAAATATTTTTGCAAGATCTATTTTAAAATAATTTTTTCACAAGGATGTAATTTGTTTAAAATTTAAATCACTTATTTTTATGCACGATATCCCTCCTTTTACTCAAGGCTGTCCAGGCCTGGTATATCAGTGTGGCGTTGACCACGACGGCCCTTACCCCTACCCTCTGTCAGTAGGGGGTACCGACGAGCTTGGAAAAGGCCGTGGCTCCATGTGTGGGTTGGAGCATTTTACCTCCGAGCGGCGTTTTTTTGGCCAGGTCACATGAACCCCGAGAAATTTGGGGGACCCATTGGAATAGCTGTTGGAGACATATGGTAGCCTCCCGTCAAGGCCATCCATCATGTTCTTTATCGTGGACAAGGTATGACTCTCCCGAACAAGTGGCCACGGCTTACATCCCATCCGATGGATGGCGGCCTTTCCAAGCCTATCAGTCCCTTACTGACCGTGGAAAGGGCGGGAATTACCTCCGTGTGTAGGCGAGACACATACACTGAACAACACTTGCTGGCTTTGAGGCTACAATTCATCTAATAGTTGGTCCCCTTTCCCCAAGCTTCTGCACCCTTGTGATATGGCCATTTTAGCTGTGTAAAAAAAATAGCTCGGTGGCAAAACGACCCTGTTCCTCTTACACATTTCTGGTTACCTATTAGCCTACATTAGTTGCACATTTCTACTTAATAAAATTTTATATTACACTTGTGGCTTTTTTTTCTGGTGGCTGGGACTTGTTTACAGCTCTAATGCTATTAGAGGTAGTCAAAAGAAATTCATTCCCCAAATTTTCATGTTAATGAAAATTTTATTGCATTCTCTAGTAGTTTATTTTCCCGATTATTTTTATTGATGTCACTTTTTGGTATTAAAGCATATACTTTTCAGATTGAAATTTGTGGCACAATAACCCTCCACCATGCTTTGTACATCAATTTTAATTTTTGGTCCCTGGGAATTTTTAATGTCCTTAACCATAATAAAATATTTCGTGAACTACAAATAGATTACAAGTTCCTAATTTCTCAAATATTAGGTGGGAAAATTATTTTAGTTTTTTTCATATTTTAAAAACCTGTTCCAATATTCCTTCTTTACTAAACATTAATCACAAAAATTTGTTCAAAAAATTACTACACTTGGACTATGTAAATTAATATCAAGATCGTTAGCCATCCAAGACTGCAAAATCATGTTTCTTGCAAATGAAATGGTCTATTGAGAGACCTTTTCGTTTTCAAGAATCCTGGCCCTTCAAGGTGTCTCAATAGACACTTGAAGGGCCAGGATTAAAGTAGCAGTCCTAACACCAGCTGCATATCTGTTATGTTGAGAACCTAGTGACAGACTTTCCAACTGCTGTAGAATTACTATTTCAGGGTTCATTAGTGAAAATTTACATACACAATTATGTCCCCTTTCATTTAAAATAGCTTCAAGTATTAGGAATCTCCCACTATATGGCTTCTGATGATTTGACAAATGCAGATAACTTTCCTTTTATTAGATCCAAATAGTTAGGTAAAGAGTAGTCTATTTCCAAGCGAGTGCTTACATGGAGTCCCAAACCATTTTAAATTTCTATCAAATCTAATTGTCTACAAGCTAGTTATTGTTGAAATTAGGATACTCAGTATTTAGCAATACGAGGATAAAATATGTTGTCAGTGTAGAGGCTTAAAATATGGTATGTGCTCAGGGCTCTCTGAAATGAATATTTTTTAAGGGCGAAAAGTCAAATGCAACCCTAATATGCACGTTACTCTTAATGACTGGAGAGTTGTAACTTCCAACAGAGCATGCACCTGGATTTCTTTTATTTGCTAATGATAAATACAAGATTCTAAACTATCTAACACTCCATGGACATTATTTTCTACATGACAATGACCTGAAGCAGCTCATGTGAATGGTTGGGTTGTTTTATCCCTGAATGGCATTTTTTGCACACAATGGGCTAAATGGACTAGTCACAACCCCCCCCCCCCCCAAGGGTTCAGGAGAGAATCCACTGGATAACTCTTAGGAGACTGATGGTAACTTCCCATCCACCACATTCTTTGATGTGCACAAGATGGCTCTCCTGCATATGGGGCCATGGCTTAACCTCTCATCTGATGGACAACAGCCTTTCAAAGCCCATCCATGTCCCCTACTGACCAAGGGGAGTTCAACAGATAAATCAACACTAGCCCATTGGATAGCTGGGAATGGACTTTCACATGAATTGCTTTATATACATTTTTTTAAAACTTGCACACAGCACTATCTAAAGTCCACAGTAAGCAGGATTTAAAAAAAATGCGTCAAGTTTGACGATTGAGGGCTTTGAATACCATTAGCTGTATACTTAACCATCATTTGGCAAGTAATAGAAAAACACCAAAATGCATAAAAGCACCTAGAGCAGTGGTTCTTAACCAGTGCATTGCATCAAAGGTGTCAAACATTTAAGGAAAAGAATGTTACATAACAATTTTCACTTTTTCAAATATTGCATTTAGTGTGTTTTATGTAAATTAAAATTTAACAAAATTAAGTATCACTCACAGGTGTCATGGTAAATTGACCATTTCTAAGTGTCACAAGGTAAAATTAGTTTGGAAACAGCTAAATGATCAATTAAGTATTAATTGATGCTTATATTTCTCATCTTCAAGATATGTTGTCAAGGTGTATTTATACACATTTCAATAAATTCGATATTTTAAGCCATTCCTTTCTGCTGAATTTTCACTACCAATATCCATGTAGACTCAATCAAATTTTGCTATTTAATATGTGGTATTAGTCAACAGTTTGCTACTTTCATGAAATAATGATGGCAGGAATGTACAAACTGCCTGTTGTAGAGATGTATCAATGAAAAAACACAATAAGCACCCACACAGAAGCAAATTTTTGTATTGATGTATTCCTAGACTAATCCATTTTGCATACTTAAATTTGGATATTTTTTCACTTATCTGCACTAAAAACAAAGAACCTAGGGACTACATACCCCTGATCAATATATTTGAGTTTTTTTTTTTGAGATGGACACAAACCTGTGTGAACAATATACTAATGTATATCTATTTTATTGTGCTGGAGCCAATTAAAACTTCACATGGGTGTGTATATACGAGATGAATTCAAATGTCATGAATTCTTATTTTGTCAGTGAAGATGGCTGGTACCCAATATTTGAAATTTTCAGCAGTATCAAGTGAACCATTGTTGCCAATAATTCACTTTATAGTGTACTGAATGTTTTAAATTCATCTGCTGTTCATCCCAATGAAACAAATTGAAACACGTGTCCCATTTAACTAAATTTAAGGCAGTTCTCAAACTGAATTCAAAACATAATTTTGATGGTTCCTGATAATGCAGATCTACACTCTGTACAGAAAATGTGTAAACATACTTAACCCTTAAATTGGGTCACATATGCACAATACAATGTGCCCCCCCCCCCACAACTCTTCAGTTGAAATCCAACACAACTCCAGAAACTTTATCTGCAGTAATATACACAAGTCATGTTACATATGAAATGGTTCCACACAGCTGTGTTTCTGAACAATCTCAAATGACACCTACATTTCATACTTTTACGAAATGCATTATATGGGGAAATTCTGCAGAACAAAGTTGCCACTGGATTAAAATACAGTGATCATACTTAAAAATGAAAAAGGGACATTGAGTTAATCTTAAAAATACTCGTGATTACAGGGAGAAATCCTTAGTGAAGAGCATACCAACTACTTAGCAACCATAAAACAAGCATTTTTTGGAAGTTTTTTTTTTAAAAGAATTACATTTCCAATTGATATTATATGGTCATCCCATGTCAGAGTGGTTAGCACTCTTGACTACTGATCTAAGGGACCTGGGTTCGAGCCCCGTATAAGCCATGGACGTCTTGTTTTTCTGCTGAGGTCCTGCCATCCTCACAGGTCTACTATGGCATATAAACTGACAGGCTCCTGTCAGACCTCTGTGGCAAGCAGCTGCTTGAGGGTGCATTTATTTTAGTTTTTTCTGAGCTGTGTGGAACAGTGTTATAAAGTACGAAATGCTCATAGTGTTCAATTCAAATTCTGCTTTTTACCTACCCCAAACAAGAAAACCTACAACCCTTTCCCAAATTTTCATAAGCTTACTATGCACGAATGGCTAATAATTCGCAAATACAATGTATGAAACTAATGAGCTTAATAGAACATTTTGCAATTGCCTTTGAAAATAGGTCTTAATTACATGATATATATGTAAAGTAAATTTGAAGGGCTAAACTGTGACCTAATTTCTGTAAGTTGTTTTTGCTTGTTATTCTGATATTTTTCACCAGATTAGGAAATAAACCAATACATCCTTACCTACAAATTGCATATTAAGGATAGAAAAATATAACTGCAACTACAAGTTTATTGGGTTCTCTTTTCACTGAGGCAAAACAAGCACTGGCAAGGAAAGCTCAATATTAACAGTTTGGACAAACTAGTAACTACAGATGAGCCCAATTCACACTACCAACTGACATTCTCCCCCTGCTTTTGAAAGCAAAAAGTGTTTCCACACAATAAAAGGTTTTTGACTACATTGAAATGAAACCCTACCTTTCTCTCATCACTGGAAGTGACAAGCCCAGTAGTATATACCAGCCAGTTTTCATTATAATATTAAGAGTAACTATTTTAAGCTTTAGGCAAGTTACATTTTGCCATTTCCAATAAAGCAAGTAGTGCCTGTACCATGCCTTTTACGATTTAAAGATATAGTACCAGATATTTAGATTTTTAACATCCGCCACTAGGCCTTTTAAAATGCTAAAAGGTATACTTATATAAGCAATACTTGTAGAGTTGGCAACAGTGAGGTCAGGTCACCTTAAAATACTGAGTAAAGCATTTGAATGTTATACCAACTACATGATTATTCTATAAACATTTATGACAATAGCTTTTTCAGATTGACAGTAGCAGCCTCAATAAATTAAACAATCATAATTTTGTGAACTAAAATCTGAATTTTACTTCCAGAGAAAAGTCAGCCAAATTTGTAAATCCCCCCCCCCATACACAAACACAACAGATTGAAATTGAAAATTCAATCTTCAAAATGATATAAGTACAATGACAATACTGGCAGTTTTAACCCTTTAATGCCCAGGAAATTAAGAAAGGGTGGAGGGTATTAAACACAAATGAGTAGCACTATTTGAACGAGTCCATTTCAAATTTCTACCATTATGGATTTTAAAGTGTTAAAGATTCAACCCATTTTTCTTTTGTGAAAAAACTTTGCAGCTTTAAGTTGCATTTCTAAATAAACATGCATATAGCAAATATCAAATGTCACAAATTTAAAAAGGCAAGAGATTCTGCAATTTTAAATCTCGTGAAAAAAAATTGTATTCCCTATATTGTGATAATCGACATAGATAATTACAGCATGACTGGTGCTCTTTTTGGCATTGATAAATCAATAAATATTTAGCAGAAAAAATTTACGCACATGTACAGGTATCAAACCCGATATCTCCAGAAACATGCCAGAGTGTTCTCACCAGTTGAACAGTAGCACTTTTAAGTTAGTACTGGCAACTTGTTTTCTCAGCTCCAGTACTTTAATTTGATAGCAAGACTCAAAAAGAAATTTACAGACTTAGCAACACCCTCATTGCAAATTAAGGACTTTTAAAGTGTGCTGTAAAATTAATCGTTTCCATTTTACCCAAATTTTTCACCTAGGTTTTAAGTGCTAGTGTTCTTGCAAGTGTTTATATGCAAATTATGCTTCCTTTGAAAGTTTTTAACAATCAAGAACCAAATTTTAAACTTACCAACACTTGGATGAAAGCATAGACTTCTTAATAAACGAAAATTTGAAATTAGTCCAAACGGTGTTACTTTCTGTTTGCTCCCAAGATTTCTCTAGTCTTTTGCTAAACAGAATTGGGGGTATGGAACACTGGTCTAGTAAATAGAATATCATTCTGTTAAATGAATATGTTCAACACTTAACACATTTGCCTTCTGCAATTTTGTTGCATTTACCAATCAGTTTATCTTAACCTTTATGCACCAAGGCAACAATCTTTTAGTCAAAAAAGGAAATGAGAAAGCCATTAGTTTAATTACCACGATAATGCTGTTATAAGCTTTCACCTATGAATACGCTACCAAAACTACTTTATAAATGAACAGATATTTAAGTAAATATATTATAAAACTATAGGTATATCATCATTAGCTGCATCGGCAACTATATTAAGTAACTATAGTACCCTATATTTTACTATGTTATGATATGACCTGTTCTTATTGTTATCCTATGTTAACAACTTAAAAAATAAATTCCTTATTAGTGGTGGTGTTTATCTTAAAGAGCTCTATCCTTTACTCAATTTCTTTTGTAGTGAAAAAGTTCAAGTTTATGGTTGCAGATACAGCAACAGTTTTGGTAGCCTACTCGTAGCAGAAGCTAACAGCATTTTTGTGGTAATTATATTTATCCCATTACAGTATTTGGAGGCTTAATATGGTAACTATTACTTTCCACATTTTAGTCATTGCATAAGCTCTCCAAAGCTTCTTTCAAAATGTAATATAAACCCTCTATGTACAATTTTAAACTAGTCAAAGTGCAGACATGTACAAAAATTTTCTGCCACCTGTAAAAATGTCAACTTATTGCCCCCCCCCCCCAAAAAAAAAAAAACTATTTTCAGGTTAAAAAATTACTTCTATCTCAACTACAAAAATTTACTCCACATAATGTAAAACTCAAATGTTAAAAGTTTTTAAAGTGCATCTTATACTAATGTCCAAATAAAATGAGAGTTACCTGAAGACTACACCATGTTAAAAGCAAAGTCTACATTGTTATTTTGCTTAAGTACTGCAAAAGTTTTTATATTGCCAACATTTTTTGCTAATAATGCACACAGAAGAGAAATACTTAATTTCAACACGAAGTTGTTGTTGTACACATGCTTGACAATACAAATGTTACCAACTTACTGAAAAATATTTTTCAATGGAAAACAAATTTTCTTTCACATAACACTAACCTTTATTAACACCTGCTTGCTTCAATTTAACAAAATATTTAAAGATTTTACAATTCTCAAAAAGATTTGTATTAAGGATATTGATTTCCATCACTTAAAGAGCAATTTGTCAGGGAGCAAAATTAAATTTATTGTAGATCTATAACAGGTCTATGAAAGCGGTTCCTGATATTAGGTTGTACATGGGATACTTTTGAGTTCAGAATGTCCAGATGAATCAGTTCAAAAGTTCACTGTTCTGTACTAAGCCTTTAATATAAAGGTATTAAAAATATCAACATTTTCACAACTTCACGTGTTAATAAATGGAGGTTATGTTGATAAAACTTAGTTGGTAAGCTAAATATACTTAAAACACATATCGACATCACTGTTAAAAAGTTACTTGGTAATCTGATAAACCAAGTTCACCAATTTTGAATTTTCAAACATTGTACACGACACAAATACAAAAAGAGTACGTTTGACATCCCACTTGTGCATATGGTGCAGACGTGGCATTTTTCGGCAGGAAGAACTTAGCCACCAAAGCCATACAATGTACGTCCCTGGCGCTTCAAGGCATAAACAACGTCCATAGCAGTGACAGTTTTTCGCTTGGCATGCTCGGTGTAAGTCACAGCGTCTCTGATGACGTTCTCCAGGAAAACTTTCAGTACTCCACGAGTTTCTTCGTATATCAAACCGGAGATACGTTTTACTCCACCTCGACGAGCAAGACGACGAATGGCAGGCTTTGTGATCCCTTGGATATTATCTCGAAGGACTTTACGATGACGTTTTGCACCTCCTTTTCCCAGACCTTTGCCCCCCTTTCCACGACCCGACATTTTTAACACGAAATTAGTTTTGACAATTAAACACACTTAACTTTACTGCAACCCTCTGCACTACTCCGACACTAAGGCAACAACTACAAAAATTCGGAAAATTTCATATATATGCAACACTGTATCGGCCCTGTGAGAAGCACACAACACCTACGGACCAATCACAGTTCTAGAATATGATATCATCCCGGCCCTGAGAGAAGCTGACGAAATTTGCGTTCTATCTCCAACAATAGCCTTTGGTTCGTTACGAAGTTCTAAAATACGAAAATAAAAATTAGAACATAAATTATTGTAAAATATTGCGAACTAAATCATGAAATAAAATAGTTTTACATCATATAGATACAAAATTTATTCTCGTTTTTGTATTAAATGTTTAGGTATAAATTCATGATAAAAATTTCAAAATTTAGTAATTTTGGGCAGAAGAGGGATAAATTCCTACGTAACCGATTTGTCAACGAATTACCTTTAGTTCATAATATATTCTCCATGTAAATGATAAAAAAAATATGATATCTAATTTACCCAAAACTTCTCAAAACTCAGATTTGAATCTTAATGATTCAGATGTTTCCTACAAAGCGGAGTTTATTTCAAGGGGAGGGAAGGAGAAATTTGTATCGAATAAGTAACAAAAAAAAAAGCACTATATAATTAATTTTCATTAATAATTTTGGGTTGTTTTACATCTTTTATGCAGACAGTGGTTTCCAGTGGGTCTCTTTCTCCCTCCCAGTTAAGAGATCCACTGGAAACTCTTAAGAGACAGATGGAAACCTCTCTTCAAAGCTGGTATGGCTTCCTGCACACGGTCCATGATTTAACGTTCCATAGACGGGTCTGTTCTAAGCTTGTCGATATTCCCTTTCTCACCTACACTAAGCTAGAGTTAGAGAAAATTCCAATGCATGCAGAGTGAGGCAAAGCTTTCTGAAGGAGAGTTTTTATCCAGTTCGAGTCTTCCATTACTTCAGTTCGAGGGCGGAGGTGGCTCAGTTGGTAGCACTCCAAGCTCGTAATCTGCCAGTTCCCAGGTTCGAGTCCCACCTGGGCCAGCATTGAGATTTATTTCCTCAAAAACCTCGCCCTGCCCATGGTCAATAGGGGACATCGATGGGATTGGAAAGGCCACCGTCCGTCGGATGGGACGTTAAGCCGTGACCCCGTGTGCTGGAGAACTATACCCTGTACACGTTAAAGAACATGCTAGATGGCCTTGACGGAAGACTACCATCTGTCTCCCAACAGCTGTTCCAGTGGGTCCCCTCCCCCAACCTTCTCTGAGCTTCGGGGTTCTTGTGTCCTGTCCATTTAGCCCATTACGTGCAAAAGAAAACTGCCACTCAGAGAAAAAACAGCTCAATCCAATTCAGTTTGGGTCCTCCCATCACCAATTCAAACCCTCACTCAAGGCCTTGAGTGACATGCTAGACGGTTGTCACTCAAGGCCTTGAGTGAGAACTCGAACTAGGAGCATCAAATTATGACCCTATAGCGACAGAGACTGCGCGAGATTTTTTTTTTTATTTGTATATAAACTTGTTTAATGTCTAGGTCTTTGTCCCACTTGAGACCATTCTGTATGGCTGAATTTTTTACCTCCAATTGCACTGGCTGGGCCACCTCCCAGCCTGAACAAATGTATTTGACTGGTCAAGTTCTTCTTCTTCATTTAGTGTTGAGTAACCCGGTCAAGACAATTGGGTACTCACCACTGGCAGTCCATGCCTCGACAATATGCTAATTTAATTTTTAATTCATCAAGTCCCTTTTTCTCATAGATGGTCTCATCATTGGTCAAATTGACCCAATACTGTGCCATGCCAATTATAATATACGATCTGCGAGGTCTTTGTGAATATTAAGAATCATGGCCACAGATCGAGAATATTGTTTTGGTCATATTTTCATAAACTTAAAGACAAAAGCAAATTAATTTTATAATTAAAACAAACAACCATTAGTGAGGATTGGATTGAGAACCGATTCGTAGAGCTGGCTGGCACTTGTTCCCGTGCTAGAGCTTGTAATCTTAATCTAGGTTTAATCATCAAACTTCTTGCCCTTTTGTAAGTCCCCCTCAGGTAGGAGACTATCAACAATACCATGTGCTGATTTATAATTACAAACAACACTAAACACAGATCAAACGACAAGACTAAATAAAAATGACAGAAATTCAGTAATTGATTTATCATTATGTACTGAAAAAATAGCAAAAGAAATAGAATGGAATATCTCTCCAGACAATTTGAGTAGTGATCATTATCCAATTTATATTAAATTTTTAAAAAAACAGAAGCTAAAGACTTTTGTAAAAATTACAAACTGGAATAATTACAAAAATGAATTAAAAAATGAAGAAATAAAAGAAAATATAAATTTAGATTATATTACTATTATAGATAAAGTGAAAAACATAAGAGAAAATTGCACACAGTCTGTACACAAAAAAATACCAAAAAATAACATTCACACTATCTTCATAAATAAATTAATAGCAATTAGACGAAAAGCAGAAAGAGATATGTTAAACAAAAAAACATTTATAGCATGTGAAATATTTAAAAGATTAGAGAAAGCAATTTCAAAAAAAATTATTAATATACAAAAACAAAACTGGAAAATACTTACAGAAAAACTTTCACCATTGACATCTACAACAAACTTATGGAGAATCTATAAAAAATTACATAATGAAAAAGAACCAACAAATCCATTACAATCCATAGCTCTCAAAAATAAGGAAAGTTTACAAGAAACAACCGAAAGATTAGCAGCATATTTTATTAATCTACACCGTAAAGCAAATAATAAAATTGATAACAAATATAACAACTCGAATATAATGCATCAATTCTACACAAACAAAAATACAGAATATTTAAATAAACCATTTACATTTTTTGAATTAAATTTTGCTTTAAGATCCTTAAAATCAAAAACAACAGCAGGACCAGATGGTATCACAAATAAGGAATTAAAAAATTTACCAAATAATTGGAAAAAAATACTATTGAATAATTTTAATGAAATTTGGAATTCTAAAACTTACCCAAACAGTTGGTTTGAAAACTCAATGATATTTATAAAAAAACCTAGAAAAAATGCAGACAACTTAAATTCATATAGACCTATATGTCTAGGATCTAATGTATTAAAACTTTTTGAAAGATTACTCATAAACAGATTAAATTGGCACATTGAAAATAACAATATATTGAACAATCATATTTATGGATTTAGACAAGGAAGATCTGCTAATGATCTTCTACTAAATATAATTACTGATGCTGAATATGCAATTAATAATAAATTATTTTTAATCATACTTAGTATTGACATCGAAAAAGCTTTTGACTCAGTGCCTCATAATGGTATCTTACACAAAGTTAAAGAATTAAATATTTGCGGTAACATGTACAGATTTTTATTTAATATTATTAAAGGAAAAAAATTTAAAATTAAAATAGGAAAAAACTTTTCTACACAACATCAATTTAATAATGGACTTATTCAGGGAGACATCTTGTCCCCTTTATTATTCAATTTATATTTAAATGATCTACAAAATATTATACCAGAAAATGTAAAATTTGGAACTTTTGCAGATGATTTGATCTTCTGGTCTTTCATCAAACATCCTGAAAACATACAAAAAACATTTCAAAAATTAACTAATGATATCATTAAATATTGCAGCACATGGAACCTCTCAATTTCTATTGAAAAAACCATATTAACTTATATTCATAAAAATAAAAAATTGCCAACTGATTTTGAAATTAAATTAAATAATAATAACATAACAATTGTAGATAATTTTAAATTTCTAGGATTACAAATAGATTCAAAATTATCATGGAATAATTATATAGAAACAGCAAAAGACAAAGCAAACAAACTATTTAACTTTCTCAGATATTTGGGAAGTTCAAAATGGGGATGTGAAAATAAATATCTTTTACAAATATACAATGCAATAATTTTTCCAAAATGTTTATATGGAATAGAACTAATTAATAACATAACAAAAACTAAACTAAAAACATTAGAGAATATACAAGTAAAAATATTAAAATTTTGTATAGGACTCCATCAATATACAAATAACTTAAATATTTATGCAGAAACTGCTATACCACCTATAAGTATTAAAAAAAGATACTTATTAAATAATCTAATTTTCAGAATTTCATCAAAAAATAATAAACATCCAATCATTGATAAAATATTAAATAATTTTAATGACACTTTTTCGAATAACATAATAAACAAGAATGAATTAACTGAATTAATTTTAAATAAGAAAAGTGGTGACTATAATATACAAATTCCATATTGGACTTCTACTTTCCCTATTTTAAACACAAATATTGATAATATACAAACCAAAAAAGCACATGATATTGATACTCTTAAACTACTTTCAGAACTACAAATAATTAATAAATATAAAGATTTTATACACATATACACGGACGGATCTCTTAGTGAAGATAGAAAAAACTTAGCTGGAGCTTTTATATGGCCAGAAGAAAATTATGAATATCTTTTTAAATTTAACAAACCTCATCCCATTTTAACTGCAGAAATATCTGCAATCATTTTAGCATTAAACTGGGCTTTAAAAATAAAAATATTGTAGTTTTCACTGACAGTAAAGCATCGATAGAAACAATATATAATGATCCCTCAAAAAGTAATTTTAAAATCTTTATAAATGACATTCTTATCATAACAAAAAATCATATAATCAACAGAAATATTATACATATACAATGGATACCTAGTCATGTAGGAATAAAATATAATGAAATAGTAGATAAAAAAGCAAAAACAGCAATAAATATAATTCCTAACTACAACACACCCTTTTTTATATTTTTATTTAAAAAACTAAATAAAGTAAATATTATAAATGATACACAAAAATGGTATGATACAAATGCAAATAACACATTTAGATATGATATTTCACATGCTATAAATAAATTCAACAATTTTGGTTTAAATAAGAAAGAAATAAATATAATTCTGAAAATTAAAACAAACTCAGCAATCACAAAGGCAAGATTATATACAATGAAAAAAAAAGATTCCCCGGCATGTGATCAATGTATGGAGTATGAAAATCTTGAACATATATTGTTCAAGTGTAAAAAATATGATCAAGAAAGAGAAAATTACTTTAATGACTTGAGAAAATTTAATATTTCAAATTTCAACTTTAAAAGCATTTTGGAGCCTGAGAATTCAAAAAAAAAGGCTAAATACTATAAATTATTAATAAAATATATAAAACAAATACATATGTTTAATATATTATAAAACAAAAAAAAAAGATAAAAAAAAAATGATAAAAAAAAGAGATAAAAAAAAGAGATTAAAAAAAAAAGAAGATAAAAAAAAAAAAGATAAAAAGAAAATGATAAAAAAAAAAGATAAAAAAAAAAAAAAAAAAAATTTTTTTTGTTCACTGATTATAAAATGCTTCTGAATGAGTTTGCTACTGGGTGGATTCCTGGTAGCAAGAAGATTCAAATGTTGATATGTTTGTATTGTATTGTAAAATAAATTCAGTGAAAAAATAAATATAAGTTCAAAAATCAATTACAAGGCTTTGGTAGTTCCATGAAAAATATAAAAATAAGAAGCATATCAATATGAGAACTGGAATCTAGTGAGACAGTCGAATAATCTGTACAGTAGGCCCTGAATACAAAAAATCATATTCTTTTAAATTTAATAAATATACTCCTATAATTATAGCTAAAACCACTGCAATTATATTAGCCATCAATTGGTATCTAAAATTTTCAAATACCTCAATTGTTATTTTCTCAGACTGTAAATCTGCTATAGACCTACTCTATCAAAACCCACTTACATCAAACTATCCTATTTTCAATACTGATGATTTATCCTTAACTTTGAAACATTTATCAAAAAACAATCTTCTCTACATTCAATGGATCCCCTCTCATGTGGGAATCATTGGAAATGAACAAGCTATTCCAGTAAAAACAGCTCTACATGGTGAGACCATAATTCCAGTTCCATTTTTCTTGTATTTACCAAAAAACAAAATAAAAAATTATTATTCATTGATACTCAACATTACTATGAAACTAATGCTACTCATTCTCATAGATATTCAATTTACAAACAAATATATTCTTTTAAAAATTTTGGTTTTTGCAAAAAAGGTATAAACCTCATTTCTCATAGATGGTACTTCTACGTTACGGATGCATGAGAACTCCTTATGCAGGCTTACTCAAGGAATATTGTAACAAAAAATTTCTTTTTTTTTTAAATTTATATATACATATTTTTTTAAGTTTTTTTAATTTTAAACATTAAGTTTTTTTAATTTTAAACATTAAGTTTTTTTAATTCTATTCCAAAGGGGAGTTTGAATTAAAAAATTTTAGTAATGCGTTAATAACTTCTAAATTTTTCGATTTAGAGAAATAATTTAGAATGAGATCTGTTCGACATTCCTGAATTCCTAAATCTTCAAGTGTGTTAACAAATTCTTGTCTTTGTTGATTATATAATATGCAATTTAATAGAACATGATGAATCGTTTCTGGAGAATGACAATAAAAACAATTTGGTGAAATAGCTTTCCACCATTATAATTTATATATTCTTGGCTTGCAAGAGACCAGATGGACAGAAAAAGGTCAGATCCTTAAAAATAATCTTAAATTTCTCTTTTCAGGGAGGGACGACAATAAGCATCACCAAGGCGTGGGTCTGCTTCTCAGCAGACACGCTAGTGATGCTCTTCTAAGATATGAGTGCATTAATGAAAGGTTTCTTCCAGCAAAATTTCAGACAAGCGTTAAAGACTTGAATGTTATCTGCTGTTATGCCCCCACTGAGGATGCCGATGAGGATGAGAAGGATAGGTTTTATGAACAACTTCAGAATATTTTGAATTCTGTCAAGAAAGGAGATATTACCCTTGTTCTTGGTGACTTCAATGCCAAATTTGGTGCTGACTCTGACCTTTGGGGAGGAGTAATAGGCCCTGAGTAATTGGCCCTTGGTAACTGCAATGGCAATGGGCAATGTCTCCTACAGGTAAGTAAACTCAATGGATTCAGAATAACTAACACTTATTACAAACACCGCGACATACATAAGTACACATGGGTTTCACCCGATGGGCTGCATATGAATATGATTGATTATATATTAATTAACAGCAAATGGGCTAGTTCTGTTAGGAATACCAGGTCATATAGGGGAGCTGAAATTGGATCTGACCATTACCTTGTTAAAAGTGTCTTGCAACTTAAACTTAAAAAGTATTGTGCTAGGGTTAAAAAATTTACTTTTAATACTGAAGCTCTGAAAGACCCAGTTATAGCCAAAGCTTACCATGATAGGTTACTTAGTCATTATGACAGTCATGGTATGCTTACTACTGAAGTTGAGGAAGAATGGGATCATTTTAAACAGGCTTTTTTGGACACTAACAGTACTCTTTTAGGAAAAAAGGAGCAGAAGAGACAGAATTATATGAGTGATAAGGCACTTGAGATTATTTCGGAAAGAAAGAACTGCAGGAATGTCCTTAATCAATACCCTACTAGTCCTAATAGAAAGCATTACAGAGAAATTAATAAACGTGTAAAAGATCAGTTAGCTGCTGATAAGAATATTTGGCTTGATGATTTGTTTGACAAAGCTGAGGAAGCAGTTAGACAGCACAACAGCAGGGAGCTGTACCAGATAGTTAATGTTTTGTGTGGTAGAAAACGGACAGGTATACAGGGATTGAAGGATAAACAAGGTAAGGTTATAGAAGGTGATGATTCTGTCATGGCTAGGTGGGCTGAGCATTTCAGTGATGTTCTAAACAATGTGGGTAGGTCTACTCCCATTGTTTGCAATGATGATAGATGCATTGGTGGCTTTAATGTTGGCCCTATAACACAATCTGGTTATTTTGGCTGTTTCTAAACTTAAACTACATAAATCCCCAGGGATACGATTTTACAAACAAATATAAGTAAATAACCCACACAACCACAATCTCCAGAAAATATCCAGAAGATATCAGAGATGAACAGCTGATATCTGCTGGGTGAGTGAGATATGAATATTGTGGTTTTGTGGGAAGTTATTCAATTAAAATATGACTTGAATTTAGATAATACGAGAACATAGCACAACGCATGCTACAGCCTGCCGACAGCTAACTCACTAGACAAAAAACGCTGCTGTTCTACGCTCTTAATGCGATCCGACCACATCACGATGTTAATTAATTCATGATTAATTACATTAAGTTTTGATTATTAATCAAATTTACATTTTAATTTTAACCTTTTGCGTTGAATGAGACAATACTTGGAGCTCAGCATGCCTCCCTCGATAGCGACAAGCTGCTTTCTAAGTGGTACCCAACGCACGTCGATCTGGAATCTGTAACAGAGAAGCCGAAATCTGTTCCACCGGATTCTTTCTACGGTGCGTCGCCGGAGAGTGTTGACGTTTGTTTGGCCTTCTCCTTCTCCTTTGCTTGTGTTCTCTTGATTTCGGATAGTTTTAGCTTAACCTGTGTAAAATTTTTCTTGGATTCTTGCTCTGAATTTCTGTCTAGACCGGAAGCTATTTCTAAAGGTGCATAGCAAATATGCCTCCAGCTAATAACAAAAAGAAAAAGACCCAAAATACAGACTCCCATTTCAAGATTAAAGCGAAACCCAATAAACAACAAAAGGGGAAAAGATCAAGCCCACTCATAAATGAAGAAGAGGAGCCTCCCACAAAGAACTCTTTTCCATTAGAGGACCTCAAACTTTCTTCAGATTCTGACATTTCACCGACCAAATCTAATGATGACAACCTCTCCATCTCTACTTCGGAAGCTTCTCCAAAACCTACAGAAGCAGAGGTATGCAAAAAAGTAAACCTAAATAAAAATTTAAATATCAATTCTAACATTAAAAATATTAAAAACATTTCTAAAATATCTGAACAGGAAATCATATATACCTACAACTAACCAGCCAGTAACAAAATGTAACACTCCAATCGTCATCTCAGGCATAAATGCCAGTCTCAAACCTATGGGAATCAAAGTATTATCTAAATTCTTTTTTAATCTTTTGGATGACCACATCCCTGGCTGTTTTTACAATGGTGACAAATTACTACTTCATCCTAAGTCTACGGATCAGTTCGAGAAAATCATGGAAATTCAAAAAATACAATCAAGTTGATGTTGTCGCAGAAATATTGAAAACAAAAAAAACAGTCCTCGGCACTATAGCAGGAGTGAACTACAATCTAGATGATGACACAATACTGGACTTGCTAAGTGACCAAAAGGTGATTAGTATTCGTCGTATTTGATGCCATATATGATCGTAAAAAAAGATGACGTCATCTGTAACCCTACAAATAGGGTAATCCTAGAGTTTGAATCAGATGTCCTATCACAGGAAGTATACCTAGGCTTCTTCAAGCACAATGTCAGAACATACACCTTCCTCCAAGCCTTTGCTTGAAATGTTATATTTTCGGACACTCCATCTCTAATTGTAATGGTCGTCTCATATGTAAAAGATTCAGTAAAAGATGCAGATTTGGTACTGGTACGACTGCACCAGTACCAAATTGAGATGCCCTAATTGTTCAGGGAGCCATCCGGCAACTTTTGCCAGATGTGAGGTAAAAATAATTGCCTGCAAAGCCAAACACATCCAAATGACAGAATCATTCAATTGTAATCAGGCCTTCCAAAAAGCAAAGAAACAACATTATGCGGACAAAAATCTGAAAGAAAATGAACTCTCTGCCAAGCTTTATATGAAATCTCAACAAACGAACTCAACAAACAACTCCATGTCTAATCAAACATATAAGATTGAAGACCAAAGAGAATTCCCCTCTATGTCTACTAATTCACCAAATGGAAAAATATCCAACAATTACTCCCATGAGGTAAACCTCTCAACTAATGATACTTCATTTGCCAAAAGAGTAAAAAAAAATCACAGTATAAAATCTACAAAGCCTACCACTCCAGGACCATCCAATGCTATAAATCTAGAAAATTATGAAATACCTCAAATCATCCCTGCTGATGGTATTTCATTCAACTTACAATCAAAAGGACAACGAAATAAATCGTGACAATCCCGGTGCACTGCAAAAGGACAGATAGTAAGCCTGATCCTGAAACTTCTGAATCTGATATTGCCAAGCAGCCCTCATCTGAACTTAATTAATGACATTCTACTGGCTGCCATCAATTGTCTTCTATGAACAGTGACCCAAAGTTTCTCCAGTGGACCTCTAGAGGAATCACCTCAAAGGTACATTTACTCAAACATTTAATTAAAACTCAAAATTTTCCTATTTTATTTCTTCAAGAAACATTCAGAAATAAAATCTCACAATTTAATAATTTCATCTCATATCGCCAAAAAAATTCCCCACAATCCAAAGGTATCATTACATACATAAAACAGAACATTCCACAAACACAAATTCCAATATCTATTTTACAAGATTCCCTAGAATGCTTAGCAATCAAAATAACCCTTCATAAAAAACAATTATATTTACTTAACTGTTACAACAAGCCGTCCCATGACCGAGTGGTTAGCTCGCTTGGCTACTGATCTAAGGGACCTGGGTTCGAGCCCCGGGTAAGGCATGGTTGTATGTGTTGTTTTCCTGCTGAGGTCCTGCCATCCTCACAGACCTTCTACTTTGGCATATAAACTGACAGGCTCCTGTCAGACCTCTGTGGAAAGCAGCTGCTTGAGGGGGTATTTATTTATTTATTTTTACAACTCTGGGAAAACTATTATGAATCAACCTACTCAAAAATTTTATCTTACTTACCTGGTGAAGTCCTCATCTGTGGGGACTTCAACTCACATCATACAAGCTGGTTCTCATGAAAGTCAGACCATAAAGGCAAACATCTCCTTAAATTTATTAATAAGCACAATTTATTAATATTAAATGAAAATTTTATAACTATTAAATAAACTTAATAGACAAGCAGTTATTGATCTTACAGTGGTTACACCTGGCCTGGCCAACTTTTTTAAATGGTCAATCTCATCAGATTCATACAATAGTGATCATTATCCAATATACATAACTCCATCTAATAATAAATCTAAAAAACCCATTATATCTCTTACCAACTGGTCAAATTTTAAAAAAGATCTTCACAACACAAAAGCTAAAAAAAATTCTTCATCTTCATATGATGATATTATAAATAACATATCAACATGCCAAGACAAACACACAACACAACACACCAAAAAATTACCGCAAAATAACTCGCACACAATTTTTATAAACAAACTTATAGCAATCAGAAGAAAAGCCGAGAGAACTATGCTCAAAAATAATTCATTTAGAGATGTTGGAAATTTTAACAGGCTTTCATCTGCTATCAACAAAAAAATAAAAAATATCCAAAAATCAAATTGGCATTTACTTACAGAATCTCTCACCCCTAACTCATCGACCACTAACTTATGGAAAATATATAAAAAATTACACAACAATTTATGCCCTAAAACAATATCCACACCAATAGAATCTTTAGCCTTTACACAATAATGAAAGCATACCAAATATAGCAGACAAATTTGCCACACATCACATCAATAAAGTAAATGATTCATACACATTAAGCAAAAAATATGACAATATAAACATTTTTTACACAAATTCTTTAAAGACAAAGACCATATTTTAAACCTACCATTTACCTTACATGAACTCACTACTGCAATAAAACAACTAAAAAATAAAACTGCAAATGGCCCTGATAAAATTTCAAATAGATCATTAAAAAATCTCCCTTTAAATTGGTTAATTCTTCTACTTAAAAATTTTAATGAAATTTGGAAAACAAGTATTCTACCGCCTCAATGGTATGACCGATATTTTTGCTTAAAAATAAGAAAGATTTCAAAGAATTGAATTCATACAGACTAATTTGACTTTCATCCAATATGCTAATATTATTTGAGAGATTGATTAATAATAGACTAACTTGGTATATAGAAAACAAAAACATTCTTTGTGAACATTTCTATGGATTCAGGCCAGGCAAATCTACTAAAGATTTCCTACTACACCTAACTACAGACATAGAATATGCAATCTCCAACAATCAGTATTTAATATTCATCATAGTTGACATCAAACATGCCTTTGATTCAGTAAACCATAATGCATTACTTTTTAAATTAAAAAAAATTAAACTTTAATGGTAACATAAACAAATTCTTATTTAATATCATCACAAAAAAAAAATTCAAAGTCAAAATTCGCAATTATTTATCTTCTAATTATCCTTTTAACACAAGCATTATACAAGGTGATAGTTTGTCACCAAATCTTTTTAATTTATTTTTACATGACCTCCCAGAATATTTTACACAAGATATAAAATTTGGCATCTATGCAGATGACATTATAATTTGGACACACAACAATAACCTAGATATTATCAAACATAACTTACAAATCAACATAGATAAATTTTTAGCATTTTGTAAAGATTGGAATCTTAACAGATCATTAGATAAAACCTCAATAATTCCTTTCTATAAAAATAAATTTCCTCATAAAAAACTAAATAAAAAACTAACATAACAAAAAAATCAAAATTGTTAAAGACATTAAATTTCTAGGTCTCCACTTTGACTCAAAACTCAAATGGACTAAGCACATCAGACAAGCCACAATTACAGGAAAAAAAATATTTCAATATCTTAAATATCTTGGACATTCTACATGGGGTTGTAATACTAAAAAACTACTCCTGATATACCCAAATCTCATTGCACCTAAGTATCAATATGGTATTGAACTTTTAAATAATATTTCACAACATAACACTAATTTATTGGAAACCACTCAAACTAAAATCATCATACTTGGAATTCCTAAGGGTAGTAAAACCATAGACCTTTACGCAGACGCAGCAATTCCCCCCATTATTATTAATAAAAAAATCTTCTATCAAACTTAATTTTCAGAATTATTTCAAAAAACAAAAAACATCCCATTCTAGAAAAAATTATTAACAATATTCCTAACACTTCCATCTCTACCTTAAATCAAAATCAGAAATATTAGAAATTATTCAAACCAACATAAGTGGAGACTACATACCTAATTGTCCACCTTGGATAAGCTGTCCTCCTATAATTTCTCTGGACATACCTGGAATCATACAAAAACAAGCATTAAATTCAGATCAACTTTTATCCTTAACAAATCTACATATTGATAATACATATAAATAACACATCGAAATATTCACAGATGGTTCACACAATGACAATACAAAAATTTCTTCAGGAGCTTTCACATGTCCAAATTTCAATAAATCCTATTCTTTTAAATTTAATCAACAATCCCCAATCATATTAGCTGAAACAATTGCCATTATTTTAGCAATTCAATGGGCATTATTTTTTCACAACTCATCAATAGTCATTTTCTCTGACTGCAAATCTGCAATGGAATTACTCTACACCAACCCATACAAATCTAACTACCCTATTTTCTCAAATGACATTAATATTTTAATTTTCAAATATCTCTCACAGAAAAATATCATACACATACAATGGGTACCCTCACATATTGGCATTACTGGAAATGAAGAGTCAGACATATTAGCAAAACAGGCTCAAAACAACATAACATCTATTTCAACTCCTTTTTTCATACATTTTCACAAACAACAGAATAAAACACTTTTATTTAATGAAACACAACAATACTTCCAAACAAATGCAGCACATACACACAGATTTACAATCAACCACAATATAGAAAGATTTAAAGACTATGGTCTAAAAAAAGATGAAATCAGTTTAATTTCTAAAATCAGAACTAATCAGCATTAACAAATTCTACACTCTTCACAAATAAAAAAATTTCATCACCTTACTGTAACTTCTGTAATGTTCCACAAACTTTAGAACACATAATTTTTGAATGTCAAAATCTCAATGTCCAAAGCGGGATATATTTCTCAAAACTGTCAAAATTTAATATTACATCATATAACTTCTCTACTATACTACACCATGAAAACCAAAAAACTAATGCAAAAATTCTCAAACTTCTTATAAAATTTTTTAAGAACAGTGAACTTTTCAACTTAATTTAAAATTAATAATTATATTTATTTATATTATTCTCAATATCAACAACATGAAGAATACTCAACAAAAATATTGAAAATACATCATTATAATTTTCTTGTACACACAACACAGACCGCATGAAATTTTAATAACAAAAATACAAATTGTAATAACACCACTAAACAACATGAAGATTTTATAACATTCACACAATTTTATCATACTTCAAAATTATTAATTTTGAGATTTTAAATTGATATAAAAATAATATTTTTTTAATTTTTTAATTTAAATTAAAAAAATCTAATTTTTTAATTTCAAACTTAATTTTTTTCTATTCCTTTTTTATTCTTTTAAACCTAAAAAGACCTGAATGAGTTAGAATAGTATATTCTATTCTAGAATATTCATTGCTGAGGGAAGTTCTCCATCCATTCATCCAGTTCCACCGTCCCCACTGCAGCTTATGAATATTACCTCCTGATTTCACTGCTAATTTCTTTATTATGAACTTAAGTTGGATTACTAATTATCTAATGTCGTTCATTAGGTACTTGTTAACAGCATTAAGACAATATTTTCGCTATTTCATTACAGATAAATCCAAAAGCTAACTTCAAAGTTCTATAACTTATAAAAGTTTTATGAGAAAATGCAACCGAGGATAAAATTTCAGCTGATAAAAAGCGTTTTCTTTTTGACAAATTACGGAAAGATTGCAACGTCGTTTACCATAAAATAACAAAGATTTAGAGAGATTGACACTTTGCTTTCTCCACAAAATTCAACCTGGCAGTCGAAAAACGATATCACTAAATATATATATCTCTAAATTCAAATATGTATGCAAAAATAGAGATGATGCATTAAAAGAATGGAAACTATTACACTGGAATGAATGGAAATATCTATAAAATACTGAAAGTTCCTGGGCGAAGGTGGCTCAGTCGGTAGCACGCCAGGCTCGTAATCTGTAGTTCCCAGGTTCGAGTCCTAGCTGGGTCAGCGTTGAGATTTATCTCCGCAAAATTCCCCCGCCCTGCCCATGGTCAGTAGGGGACACCGATGGGCTTGGAAAGGCCGCCGTCCGTCGGATGGGACGTTAAGCCGTGGCCCCCGTGTGCGGGAGAGCCATACCCTGTGCACGTTAAAGAACATGCTGGATGGCCTTGACGGGAGGCTACCATCTGTCTCCCAACAGCTGTTCCAGTGGGTCCCCTCCCCCAACTTCTCTGAGCCTTCGGGGTCCATGTGACCTGGCCATTTAGCCCATTGTGTGCAAAAAAGTGCCGCTCAGAGGTAAAACAACCCAACCCAACTGAAAGTTCCTGGGTTGAAGCTGCAAAACTCTCTGCCCTGCCCATGGTCAGTAGGAGACGCCGATGGGATTGGAAAGGCTGCAGTCCATCGAATGGAACGTTAAGCTGTGGCCCTGTGTGTGGGAGAGCCATACCATGTGCACGTTATAGAACATACTGGATGGCCTGGACAGAAGGCTACCATCTGTCTCCTAAAAGTTGTTCCAGTGGATCCCCTTCCCCAACCTTCTCTGAGCCATTTAGCCTATGGTGTGCAAAAAAAGTGCCACGCAGAGGTAAAACAACCCAACCCAAACTGGGTTGAAGCAGATGGCCAATTTGATGGTGGAGGGGAAAAAATGGAAATATATCCAGAATGTCATTAACATTGCTCAGTTACCGTTTACAAATGAGTCTCTGAAGAGTAATCGCCCTGCCCACGGTCAGTAGGGGACACTGATGGGCTTGGAAAGGCCGCTGTCCATCGGATGTGACGTTAAGCCATGGCCCCGTGTGCTGGATGGACACACTGGATGGCCTTGACGGGAGGCTACCATCTATCTCCCAACAGCTGTTCCAGTGGGTCCCCTCCCCCAACCTGCTCTGAGCATGCCATGTGACCTGGCCATTTAGCCCATGGTGTGCAAAAAAGTGCCGCTCAGAGGTAAAACAACCCAACCCTGAAGAGTAATTTTCCCTTGTAAATATCATCAAAAGTTAATTGAGAAATAATGTAGAATAACTGTGAATACAGTTGATGCATTGGTTTATAAAAATAAAATAAAATAAATACCCCCTCAAGTATCTGCTTGCCACAGAGGTCTGACAGGAGCCTCTCAGTTTATATGCCATCGTAGAAGATCTGTGAGGATGGCAAGACCTCGGCAGAAAAAACGACATATACATACATGTATGTGTCGAACCCAGGTCCCTTAGATCAGTAGCCAAGTGCGCTAACCAAATGAGGTACAATTTAGAAAAAGGTTGTGAGGATACTTTACCTCTCATCGACTGTGCCAAAAGTTTAAATTCAGAAATCATGTATAAAAAAATATGTCAACGAAAATGACAACATTTTGGAAGCATTTAGAAAAATTGTCATAAAAGTTAGTATTTTTTTTAGTTGTTTTGATAAATATTAATAATCAACCTTCAAAAATAATTTTTACAGTGTTATTTATAATGCGTATTATTATTATTGTAATCAAAATGAAAATTTTACTACCTACTTCAATTAAAATGGTTACTAACATCATAATAACTATTTAAAAATATAGAACGAGATAACAATTCATAGGGAGACGTGAAATTTGGTACTAAAATCGCTCAAATTCCCTTTTTTGGTACCTAAGATTCAGTAACATTTATCTCTTTTTTACTTACGCTGTTCGCTATAATAATCTTTCGTTTAAGAAAAGCTAAATTGTTTGGTTAATTTTTACGAAAATTGTCAACCTTAAAGGAGTAATTTGAAAACGTTTAACTAATTTTTTTTAATTTCTGTGTATAGCTGAAACCGCAGAAAAAAAGCAGGAAAAAAATTTGTTGCATCATAGGATTTAAAGTGTAATATTTTACTGCAAAAAAAAATCTACGTTTGAAAATATGGAAGAAAACAAATTTCGTAATTTAGACTTTTTTTCCAAAAATCGTCAAATCTAGAGGGAAAACGAGACATCCATCTGGCAAAACCAGGCGCTTCCGTCAGTGTAGTACCAGCATCAAATTACCCAATTATGGTATCTACCCGAAATGACAGAGATCATAACAGAGGTGGGTGAACGGCAATAGTTATTAAGAAAAGTTTACCTGACTACTGCCTTCCCACCTTTGATCTCATAAATATGAAGCCACTATTGTGATTTTCCAACATACTAACTTAAGGAATATTAAGTTTGTTTCAGCTTATAACACCCCTAATGCTGAACTTTTATTCAAGGACTTAGATTGTCTTTGCTTACAACTGAGGATAATATTATCTGGCGAATGACCATTGCCCTGAAAAAAATCAACTACTGATTATCCTCCCATTCATGGTATGAACGAGACTGTTTACAATGATGAGGACATGGTGGAATCCTTTGCGGCAGCCTTGGAAGATTAGTTTCAGGACAATGGTGATTTGTCAGATGAAGATACATCACAAGATATTGAAAATGAACTGAACCATTTTTCCCAGTCGGTGATCTCAAGCATCAGATTTACAACTCCTACAGATGTTAATAATTCTATTAAGATGTTAAAATTTAGAAAGGCTCCTGGCCTCGATGATATTACCAATACTACGATTAAGCAACTTCCGTCTAGGGCCATGTTTTCATCTGTTCCATCTTTAATGCCCTTCTACGGTTAAAATATTTTCCATCAATCTGGAAGAAGGCTATAATTAAAATGATACACAGCCTGGGAAAAACCCAACTTTTCCCCAGAGTTATAGACCTATTAGTCTGCTTCCATGCTTAGGCAAATTATTTGAGAGAATAATCTTGAAACTCCTTATGAAGCACACTGATCAAAATAGCCTAATTCCAGAGGAACAGTTTGGTGTAGGCGGATGATCTATGCATCAACTACACAGAGCAGTTGAAAAAATAGCCGAATCTTTAAATAAGAAAGAGACCGTTGCATCCACCGTTTTAGATGTAGCAAAAGCATTTGATAAGGTCTGGACGGACTGTCTCATTTAAAAAATGATCAAAGTTGACTTCCCCTCGGGTATGACTCATATCATCCAGTCATACTTGAATACAAAAACTTTCTGTGTCAAGATTAGTAACTGCCTGTCTACTGAGAGACAGATAAATGCAGGTGTCCCACACGGTTCCTTTTTCCAGCCCTGCTCTATTCAATTTTTACACTCATGATCTTGATTTTAAACCGATTACAACGGCATTTTACATCGATGATATTGCTCTGCTTTCTCCGTCCCTCAGCCCCAGTATGGTAATTAAACGACTACAGTGGGGATTGGACAAAGCAGAGCCCTGGTACTCGAAATAGAGAATCAGGATTAATCTTGAAGAAAGTCAATCAGTTCTCTTTTTCAGTAAAAGAATTATTAATCTTGATTCTCCAACTATGTTTGATATACAAACTAAATGGACACCAACGGTTAAATACCTTGGTGTCACTCTACATAAGAAGCTTACATGGTATGCACATGTAATTAATGTTCTTTCCAAAGCCAATATCATTAGATCTAAACTTGGCTCTTTGATAGGGTAAAACTCTACGCTCCCTTCGGAAAAGAAACTATTCTTGTATAAGACCATTCTGTGGCGTATGGCTCACCAGTGTGGGGCATCACCACCAACACGAACGTCAGGAGACTAGAGTTTCCACAACAAAATTTTCAGATCAGTGGTCAGTGCGCCATAGTTTGCGAAGAATAAAAGCATTCAGAATGACCTGGGCATTGACCACATATATACATACATCAGGAAACTTTCGCAGATGTTTTTCGAAGCAGTGGGAGACCACCCATACGAAATTATAAATACTTTACTCAATTATGATACTTTGGTGCTGAACAAGTTCAAACGCCCAAAGTTAATGGTTTTTGAGGACCGCGCATTTACACTATGATGCAATCTACACTTTTGTTGTTATGTTGGTTGTTTTTAAACTATATATCTTTTCAGTTGTGTTTTAAGTAAATACCTTGTTTTTGCCCATTGGACCCCTTCGGGATTATTTTCTTTTATTGTCATTGCCATTGGCGCTGTATATAATGATTTTAAGGTTAAGGCCTAAGACCAGGAACTTAATAAATGTTAATTAAGATATCAGATATCAGGTATAGTTCATCCACCACAAACATAATTGGTAATGACCTAAAGAGAATGTAAACCAGATACAGCAAGTAAAACAAAAGAGTAAGCTCTGCTTTTCCGTTATGAGGGAAATTTTTGTAAAAGATGTTTGAGGACTAAATTCATCTTAAAATTAATGGTTCTCTCACAGGAAAATTTTTACTGCAACTTCCCTGTGGCGAGTAGTTAGCATGCTTGGCTTCAAATCAAAGGAACTGGATTCTAGCTCCTGATAATGCATCAATGTTTCTTGTATTGTCTTTCTGCTGAGGTCCCGCCTTCCTCACAGATGTTTTCAATGGCGAGCTCCTCTGTAGAAGGAGCTACTGGAGAGGTATTTTTATTTCAGCAAAAAGTTGACAGTCCTTGGGAAGAAGAAGTAAACAAGATACGAAAGTCTAATAAACCGGAAATAAATTAGTCGGTTGATATATCATAGCGGTAAATACTCTGTAATGGAGTTCCATCACTACTCTACTGTGTTAATGCAAATGTAAAGCAATTGAGCATTCATGAATAAGATAGGATCTCTTTATTCAAGTAAACAACGCTTAGGGAACATTCTTTATATATTTATTTTAATGTTAACTACTCATTTAAGTTGCGTTTACCAAGGACACAGAGAGTATGAAACGTCATATCGTGTATGTGCTTCCAGTGTTTCTGCAGTTATTTTATTTGGAACTCTGTTTCAGCGATTGTATTTGTTTTTAAACGAGTGTTATAATATCAGTGCGGTAAATCGACATGGTAAGATAATAGAAGCTTTCTATTATGTATTCTCCAAGAATACTCTAATATTCTTGACAGTACTAGTATTTATAACATTTTGTTTTTCAACTGATTTATGTGCATCATTCATTATAATTAATTTTCCCATTTATGCTCTCAGCCTTAATACAAGAAGAATAATATTGCCTGAAATGAGTGAAATATCTGAAGATTATCATCTAAATGTGGGACATGGATTAGCCTACAATTATTATATTACTTTAGCTAATTTTGTTCCATACAAGTTTGTTGAAAAAATAAGATTTTTTTGTAAACATCATCAAGTTTCTGTGCCAGAAAAATTGTTTATTTTACTCCCATTATCATGTCACACAAAGAAATACATAGAAAGTGAAAGAATAGAGAGAGCAAGAGAATTGCCTGAAATGACATTTGATATAGCTGGTATCAAAAATCGTATATACAGCATTACAGTTTATCAAGTGTTTATACAGTTGCATACAGACAGTTTTAGATGTGCAGTAGAATTTGCACAACCACTTCAGCGGCTTTGGGAACTTAAAGAAGAAAATGTTATATCGTTAAATCAAATGCATGAAGAAAGAGTGATATTTATTAAAACCATGGAAGAACTACTGAACGATGAAAATGAATCATACAAAACTTGTGTTCTTGTGAAATATAAAGATGAGTATATAAATAATGGTATTAGTGAGTATGAAGTATTGGTGGAAACAGTCAAAAAACATATGTGAAATATCAGGTGTAACATGCAGAATTCTGTATATGAATTTCGATCAAAATTCTGGCCATTTATATTACGGAACTGAAAATTTCATTTTCACTTGTGATATATTAAGCCTTTCTTCTCATTTTTTGACATTTGTTTTATTGGACAATTGGAATTAATGACCTGAAATAAATTGTTTATTAAAATACTTTTTTTAATACATTACTTTTTATAATCAGCCTCACAGCTAGCTTGTCAACCTCAATGAGGGACTCATCACTTTGTAAGAGAAGTGGCACTAACTAGAAACAAAGTTAAAATGCTAACTCCAGTTGCACATAGGATCCTTTCTATGTGCAACTGGAGTTAGCATTTTGAGGGTTAATGATTTTGTATTGAACTTTTTTTTTTGGTAAAGAGAACCTGAGTGCCAATTTAGAGTTATGTATATATCAGTTATTGTAAATATTTAACTGCTTAATATTTTGTTGTTTATCTGTAAACTCTCATTCTGCCCTCAGAACAGGGACACTGGCCTTGGAAGCTTTCATATATCTCCAACAGCTGTTCAGTGGACCCCTTACTCCAACCTTCTCTGAATCCTTGGAAATGTTACCAGGCCATGTAGCCTATTGTGTGCAATAAAAGTGTCACTTAGAGGTAAAACAAATAATAAATAATAAATACCCCCTCAAGCAGCTGCTTGCCACAGAGGTCTGACAGGAGCCTGTCAGTTTATATGCCATAGTAGAAGGTCTGGGAGGATGGCAGGACTTCAGCAGAAAAACGACTTAAGAACAAATTAAGAACTGAATTTAAATTTATGCTATTTGGTAATATATTCACGAGAAAGTTTTTATAACCTATTTTCTTGATATAATGTATTTTTGAAATGCATTGCTGGATACATTTTCAGACTAAATGTTTTCTTTATATTGGCAGAGAAACATTTATCTTGCCTTGCTGTTAATATATATCTGTTCAATTATTACATTGTCACATTAGAAGAAAGGGGACCAACTAGTGCTTCCATGCAAGTTTTTTGCTTAAGAAATGTACATTTTATAGGAAAGTAAAACTAGCTTAATTAAAAAAAATGGTGCTAAAATATAAACTGTATTTTCCACAAACCTTGTTTAAACCAGAGATAAACCAAGGTTGGGTTATCTCTGAATGGCACTTTTTTTTTGCAGACAATGGACTAAATGGTCAGATCACAAGGACTCTAAGGGTTCAGTGAAGTTTGGTGGAAGGGGATCCATTGGGCAGTTATTAGGAGACAGTAACCTCCTGTTAAAGACATTCTATGTGTTTGCATGTTGTATGAGAAACCAGGACTAGTTCAATAAAGCTTGTAGGTTGTCTCTGTCCTTTGTATATGGGAGTGCCTTCGTGTTTTAATTGAAAAATTAAAATTAATTGTTCTTTAACATGCACAGGGTATGGCTTTAAGTCCCATCTGATAGCAACCTTTCAAAGCTAATTGATATACTACACTGACTGAGGGCAAGGTGAGGATTTAGTGGAGATAAATCTTAAAACTGGACAGGTGTGATTTGAACCTGGGAACTTCAGATTATGAGCTTGGTGTGTATTATTGACTGAGTTAACCACTGCCTTTCATAAAACTCTGGTTTATGAAACTATTAAAATGAATTTTAAATATTTTATGCAAAAATAGTTACTTTAAAATTATGTAAATAAGGGCAGGATAACTGAAATGCAGATGATTGCTGACAGGAAAGGGTGAGGGGGGGGGGAGCTCAAATATAGCCAGGAATCTGACATGATAATTGAATGCCATGTAATTGGATTCTGGATTTCATAAAAAAAAATTTCTATACTACAAGTTTATTTGAAAGCAGTTATTTTGAATATGTTCTCTTTATTTCGATCCCCCCCCCCCCCAATATATTCCTCAATCATTGCGCAGTTCCACAAAACTACTGTGTAAATCAAAATCATGTAAATTACGACCTGCAAGAAAAAAGGAGGATATTAAATATTAATGAATGTACATTGGAAGTTTTATTTCCACATATTCATCACAAATTTCAGTTTAAGAGTAATAATACTATTGGGTTAGTTTGCCATGTGGCATGTTTTTAAAAAAGGTGCACAGTGAATGGCTTTACGTTTCAGCTGACAGATGGCAACCTTTCTAAGCCCATTGATGTCCTGTTTCACCAGGCAGGGTGGGGGGGTTTAATAGAAATAAATCTCAATGCTGGCACACAGTGCCAAAACTTGGTAGGTGCACAGGGCAAAACTTGACCAGGGGCTCAAATTCAATTAAAAAATAAACAATATTTTTTCTAATTAAAAAAAATTTAATAATAGATAAAATAACTGCAAACACTGGGAAACTACAAAGGACAAAATTCTAAAAGTATTTTTTTTCTAATAAAAATTCAGGCCAATTCTCACCATAGAGACTTTGGCAGTCATGAGCAGGGCATGTATAGTTCTTGCTCGTAAATGTGAACATGTACATGTATTAAAATTATATGAAAAGATATTTGAACATTTTTTATTTTCAAAATTAATAAGTTTGATACCTGATTTGTTGCCATATTTTTGTGAAATGTTACAGGGCAAAAAAGAAAATCTTTCACAAGGTGCAGGAATGGCTCGTTATAACACTGCTGGCACAGATGGAACCTGGAACCACAAATTACGAGACTGGCTTGCTATTAAGTGAGCCAACCCCGGGCCCTTATAATGATTATTGATGTAACATTATTTTGTATTTGTATCAATTCAGATATGCAGATTTATTTAATTTCTTTTGGCCATAAAAAATACTCATTAATGCAGACATATACTAGTGAATATGAAGACAAAATTTGTAAGAAAGATGCCATTCAACTGAATATAAACTAGGAATTATGCATCATATGTAAAAACTTATTTTGCAAAATAAGGCATAATATTTTATTAAACTACTTACGAATTAGCCAAATTTAGCCTGTATATTCTGCATAGTAAACTTGCTAAAACGAAAAAAACCAAAAAACAACTGTAATAGACTGAATAGATTCAGTCTAGAAATGTCAGCTCTAACTGCCAATCCAACATAGGTTTTGTTAATGTTTTCATCATCATCCTCAAGCAGCCATGGGCTATGGAGGTCCAACCAGACGGTGCAGTTAAATTCTCCAAGCATACCTGTCCTGAGCTATATCTGCTGCATCTGGCCACTGCACACCAATTCTAACAAGGTCCTGTTTGACATTGTCTGCCCACCGCATCCTAGGTCTCCCCTTCCGAGGCCTCTAGGCACACTGTTCGGGGCGGGGGTGGCTCAGTCGGTAGCGCGCCAGGCTCGTAATCTGTAGTTCCCAGGTTCGAGTCCCAGCTGGGTCAGCGTTGAGATTTATCTCCGCAAAATTCCCCGCCCTGCCCACGGTCAGTAGGGGACACCGATGGGTTTGGAAAGGCCGCCGTCCGTCGGATGGGACGTTAAGCCGTGGCCCCGTGTGCGGGAGAGCCATACCCTGTGCACGTTAAAGATCACGCTGGATGGCCTTGACGGGAGGCTACCATCTGTCTCCCAACAGCTGTTCCAGTGGGTCCCCTCACCCAACCTTCTCTGAGCCTTCGGGGTCCATTTGACCTGGCCATTTAGCCCATCTAGAATGAACCAAACTATTATACAGTCTAATTTTAGTATTTAGGTGTATACGCCTATTTCTCCATACTCCATAGATTTTTAAAAGTCCCGGCAGCAATCCCTATTCGTCTGTTAATCTCATGCCGCACGTCACCATTATCTGTTACATAGATCCCAAGATAATTAAACTGATACCTGCTCAAGACTGCAACCATTCAGATTAACTGAATCACAGCCTGCCTGACCAATTTTCATCACTTTAGTTTTCTCTCTGTTTATAATCAAACCTACTCTAGTACCAGTTTCATCAACAGCTCGAATGAAAAAGTTCATTTCATCAACATCATATGCCAAAAGGGCTAAATAATTAGCATAATCTAAGTCAAAAATTTTCGTATCTCCAGCCCATTTAAGGCCAAAATCTTTTCCTGGAAGTGAATTTCACATAACATAATCAATAACCAAGCTAAAGAGAAAAGGAGACAAAAAGCACCCTTGTCGAACACCAGAAGAAATGCTAAACCAATTGCTACAAGTCTTACCAACTCTCATACACGACTCAGTGTTATTACAGAGAGCTTTCATTATGTTAACTAACTTGTCTGGTATTCCATATGATCTCACAGTCAATCACAAATTATGACGATCAACAGAGTCGAAAGCCTTTTTGAAATCAACAAAGTTAGCAACCAAAGGTTTCTGAAACTAAACATTTCTCAAGAATCTGCCTAAGTAAAAATATCTGATCCATACATCCCCTACCACTTCTGAATCCACATTGCTCATCACGCAATTGACTGTCAACCAGATTCTTAATTCTATTAAGCATAATCATGGAAAGCACTTCACCTGGAACAGAGAGTAGGCTGAGTTGGGTTGTTTTACATCTGAGCGGCACTTTTTTGCACACCATGGGCTAAATGACCAGGTCACAAGGACCCCGAAGGCTCAGAGAAGGTTGAGGGAGGGGACCCACTGGAACAGCTGTTGGGAGACAGATGGTAGCCTCCCGTCAAGGCCATCCAGCGTGTTCTTTAACGTGCACAGGGTATGGCTCTCCCGCACATGGGGGCACGGCTTAACGTCCCATCCGACCGACGGCGGCCTTTACAAGCCCATCGGTGTCCCCTACTGACCGTGGGCAGGGCTGGGAATTTTACAGAGATAAATCGACGCTGACCCAGCTGGGACTCGAACCTGGGAACTACAGATTACGAGCCTGGCGGGCTATAGAGAGTAGGCTGATACCCCTATAGTTATCACAAGAACTGCGATCACCTTTTTTGAAAATAGGGATAACAATAGCTCTGGTAAAATCCTTAGGAACCATGCCTTTATCGTAAAAGATATTCAGAATTTCAGTCATCCAAGTGGTAACCAAAACATTCCCAGCTCTAAGCATTTCAGTAGTAATTTCATCTACCCCTGGGGATTTATGGAGTTTAAGTTTAGAAATAGACAAAATAACTTCAGACTGTGTTATAGGGCCAACATTAGAGCCACCAATGCATCTATCATCATTGCAAACAATGGGAGTGGAACTAACCACATTGTTTAGAACATCACTGAAATGCTCAGCCCACCTAGCCATGACAGAATCCTCACCTATAACCTTACCTTGTTTATCCTTTAATCCTTGTATGCCTGTCCGTTTTCTATCACACAAAACATTAACTATCTGGTACAGCTCTCTGCTGTTTTGCTGCCTAACTGCTTCCTCGGCTTTGTCAGCCAAGCCATCAAGCCAAAGATTCTTATCAGTAGCTAACTGATCCTTTACACGTTTATTAAGCTCTCTGTAATCCTTTCTATTAGGACTAGTAGGGTACTGATTAAGGACATTCCTGCAGTTCCTTCTTTCTGAAATAAGCTCAAGTGCCTTATCACTTAAATAATTCTGTCTCCTCTGCTCCTTTTTTCCTAAAAGAGTACTGTTAGTTTCCAAAAAATCCTGTTTAAAATGGCCCCATTCTTCCTCAACTTTAGTATTAAGCAAACCATGACTGTCATAATGACTAAGTTACCTATCATGGTAAGCTTTAGCTATAACTGGGTCTTTCAGAGCTTCAGTACTAAAGGTAAATTTTTTTAACTTTAGCAGAACACTTTTTAAGTTTAAGTTGCAAGACGCTTTTAACAAGGTAATGGTCAGATCCAATTTCAGCTCCCCTACATGCCCTGGTATCCTAACAGAACTAGCCCATTTGCTGTTAATTAATATTTAATCATATTCTTATGCAGCCCATCAGGTGAAACCCATGCGTATTTATGTATGTCGTGGTGTTTGTAATATGTGTTAGTTATTCTGAAACCATTGAGTTTACTTACCTGTAGGAGACGTTGTCCATTGCCATTGCAGCTACCAATACCAAAAGGGCCTATCACCCCTCCCCAAAAAAAAAACTTAGAGTCAGTACCAACTTTGGCATTGAAGTCACCTAGAACAAGGGTAATATCTCCTTAACAGAATTCAAAATATCCTGAAGTTGTTCATAAAACCTATCCTTCTCATCCTCATCGGCATCCTCAGTGGGGGCATAACAGCAGATAACATTCAAGTCTTTAACGCTTGTCTGAAATTTTGCTGTAAGAAACCTTTCATTAATGCACTCATATCCTAGAAGAGCATCACTAGCATGTTCGCTGAGCAGCAGACCCACGCCTTGGTGATGCTCCATTCTCCCTCCCTGTAAAGAGAAATTTAAAGTTATTTTTAAGTATCTCACCTTTACCTGTCCATCTGGTCTCTTGCAAGCCTAGAATATCTAGGTTATAGCGCTTAAATTCCTGCATGAGGATATCAAGAGAATATTCTCTATGTAATATCCTCACATTCCACGTTCCTGCAGAGAGAAAATGATTAGTAGGATTTTTAAAGAAATTAGGTTTATTGAGATTGGTAGGGCCAACAATATCAAACAGTCCCCTGATCGCAGGCATGTGGCAAAGACCTGTTCCTCCTCCGCTAAAGGCTGAAGTCACCGATGCTGGTAGGAATTTCAGGCACCACCTTTTCAAGTGGACGTTTTCAAGAGCCATATGGCTTGCCTGAGACACATTACTCCAGTTTAGGCTTGACGATGCCCAACTAGCTAAGTAAGGTTCAGATACCTGCGATGGCCTCTGATTAGGATTATCCACCAGCTGATATAAGGTATCCCATGCCTCTGTTCACTTAGGGCTGGCAACCGAGAAGCAAACAGAAAACACAGCGGCAGACTCTCCCTCAACAGAGGCCCACTAGTGCAGCAAGTCCAGGATCAATAATCAAGCTCAAATCCATAAAGAAGTCCAGTCTAGTAGATATAAATGGTCAGCACCAGGACCCTGTGAAGTTGACCACTCCTCAGCATGGTTGAAAAAGAAAAAAGTGGCCATAGATGACCAGATCAGTAGGCCATACTGAACTGGCAGCCCTCCCCTTCCGTTCCCTTCCAAAAGAGAATATTTCTTTTGAAAGGTACTAAAGGCCTGCACCACGAATTAAAAAGGTACTAAAGGCCTGCACCGCGAGTAAAAGTATAAAAAAAATTCTTTCTTCCTATATATACTTAAAAAGAAGATAAAAATTAGTAATGATTAAAGTACTGAAGCCACTTTATTTTCAGAATAAGGTAAGGTGCAACAGTTGTTTTTGATTGGCAAAATCCTAGCCATTTTATGCTATGTGAGAGTAATAGAAATCGGTTACCTACAAGAAAAAAAAAAAAATCAATTGGTTCCTTGTAGGTAACTGCTATTAGCAAAGTCATCCTCAAATGTGGTCAATATCCTAAAAAGCTTTGAAATAAAACAAATGATAGGCATACATTAATTTTATTTAAAATGCGAAAAATATTCAAAATCGTGAAAGGAACAAATATATCAGTATCTTTTAATTTGTCAAAGGTTCACATTATAAAATTTATTTAATAATTTACCACAATTGGATAATTCCGAATTATAAATATTATAGTTATATAATATTAATTCCCCAATGATATCAAAAATAATAAGAAATATTTATTAAATTTGATTTCTAAGCAGAGCTATTTTATTTGGTATGAAAAATATGTCTTTTAAAGGACAGAACAAAAAAAAAGGATAAAACTTTTCGAAAATTTTTAATAAATGGATTATATTTATAAAGAGAATACCTTAAACATAGAGTGAATGATCACCGTATAAAAATAAATACCTCTCAAGCAGCTGCTTGCCACAGGGGTACGATAAGGGTTTTGCGAAAACCACCCCTTTTTGCAAAGACAAAAGAGCACAAAAATAAATCTATTAAAAGAAATTGGAAAAATCCGAGTATTTATATACTGCTTTTATATTTTGTCGTAGTTTGATTGCAGGACTCCAGTATAACATTGACTGTCTAATTTCACGATATGGGGAATACAGCTTTCACAACAAAGGTTGCTACAGTATGTCACGTCTTATGGGTTAATGACCCCCTACCCCCAAGCTGTCTCACGTACCTCTCCCAACTCACCCCACAGCTTCCTATGAGCCATGAAGTCACTGAAGGTCGTCATCATTGTTTTTCCGCTGCTAGCTGTTGGAAAATGTTCCCCATCAAGGAACCAATCTCTTGAAATTGAAGCCTACAGTTTAGTTAAAACACTTTGTCATTCAAGATTAAAGGGAACCGCTATCGACAAGCAAACGACAAAGCCTACTCTGAACACCTCCAGGTAATGATCAGTGTTCCACAAACAACATAATAGTTGAATCCTGTCATAAAAGAGTTTACTCCCTTCACCCTTTTCCGCATGTTTAAAAGATTCTCGATGAGTAAGTGTAACCCATCTGGGATTTTAAATCTGTGAAAGCTGATCGCTTTTTCCACTTTTATTACGTCTCCATATCCCCTAACTTTAATTACTCAGAGGGTGACTTCTCAATGCTGCTCGGTGGCAAACATGGGGCTGCATTGTTTGCTGTTGAAAGAAAACCTAAAACGTGCATGTTTCATGATATTGAAAAATAGGAAATAGATATAATAAGCAAAAAAAACTATGAAAAGTTTTTATAAGCTGGAAAATTGCTGCTTCAAGCGCCGAATCCGCCTCTCATTCAAGCTATTTTTAAATATAATTCACAACTGCTACACAGTAAAATTTGAAATGCATTTTTTTTGAGGCCCAAATCTGTAGCTTAGTTAGCTTATGCGTAAGTCCAGCCCTGGCTGTGATAAAAGGAAAATCTGGGACAAGAACGTAAAAACAGGAGGTGCATGTAAAGTCCCACTACGCGAAGCTTCCTCGATAGCAATAAACCGTACATGGCAAAAAAAAAAGACCCCGCTGAACTCGTATAAAAGATAATCAAAGGAATATGCATTTAAAACAAACTACATCATTGGCAAGAGTGGTTTCTAACAAGAATGACCACACAATTTGAACAGATAAAAATTATTTGTGCCCCTCAGTGCAATACAAATCATGATTCATCATCATCATCATCCTCAAGCAGCCATGGGCTACGGAGGTCCAACCAGACCGTGCAATTTAGTTCTCCAAGCAAATCTATCCTGAGCTACATCTGCTGCATCTGGCCACTGCACACCAATTCTAACAAGATCCTGTTTGACATTGCCCACCGCATCCTAGGTCTCCCCCTCCTTCTGAAGCCTTTAGGCACACTGTTCATAACCCTATTCGCCAATCTATAATTATTCATACGGGCAACATGGCCAAACCAACGGAGTCTCTCTCTGCACAATATGCTGCTTAAAGGAGGTTGCAAACTCCTTTGCCTAATCTCATCATTAGTTACAAAGTTGAACCACCTAATGCCCAAGATACTGCGTAAGCATCTGGAATCAAAAGCATCTAGTTTCCTGTTATCTTGTTTACAAAGTGTCCAAGTTTCACTACCATAACTAACCCTAGAAATAACCAAACTATTATACAGTCTAATTTTAGTCTTTAGGTGTATACGCCTATTTCTCCACACTCTCAATAGGTTCTTAAAAGTCCCGGCAGCAATCCCTATTCGTCTGTTAATATCATGCCGCACATCACCATTATCTGTTACATAGCTCCCAAGATAATTAAACTGTGACACCTGCTCAAGACTGCAACCATTCAGATTAACTGAATCACAGCCTGCCTGACCAATTTTCATCACTTTAGTTTTCTCTCTGTTTATAACCAACTCTACTACCAGTCTCATAAACAGCTCGAAAGAAAGAGTTCATCTCATCAACATCATTTGCCAAAAGGGCTAAATCATCAGCATAATCTAAATCAGAAATTTTCGTATCTCCAGCCCATTTAAGGCCAAAATCTTTCCCTTGAAGTGAATTTCGCATAATATAATCAATAACCAAGCTAAAGAGAAAAGGAGACAAAATGCACCCTTGTCGAACACCAGAAGTAATGCTAAACCAATTGCTACAAGCCTTACCAACTCTCACACACGACTCAGTGTTATTATAGAGAGCTTTCATAATGTTAACTGACTTGTCTGGTATACCATATGATCTCACAATCAACCACAAATTATGACGATCAATAGAGTCGAAAGCCTTTTTGAAATCAACAAAGCTAGCAACCAAAGGTTTCTGAAACTCTAAACATTTCTCAAGAATCTGCCTAAGTGAAAATATCTGATCCACACATCCCCTACCACTTCTGAATCCACATTGCTCATCACGCAATTGACTGTCAACCAGATTCTTAATTCTATTAAGCACAATCATGGAAAGAACTTTACCTGGAACAGAGAGTAGGCTGATACCCCTATAGTTATCACAAGAACTGCGATCACCTTTTTTAAAAATAGGGATAACAATAGCTCTGGTAAAATCCTTAGGAACCATGCCTTTATCATAAAAGATATTCAGAATTTCAGTCATCCAAGTGGTAACCGAAACATTCCCAGCTCTAAGCATTTCCGTAGTAATTTCATCTACCCCTGGGGATTTATGAAGTTTAAGTTTAGAAACAGCCAAAATAACTTCAGATTGTGTTATTGGTCCAACATTAAAGCCACCAATGCATCTATCATCATTGCAAACAATGGGAGTAGAACTAACTACATTGTTAATATCACTGAAATGCTCAGCCCACCTAGCCATGACAGAATCCTCCCCTTCTATAACCTTACCTTGTTTATCCTTCAATCCTTGTATGCCTGTCCGTTTTCTACCACACAAAACATTAACTATCTGGTACAGTTCTCTGCTGTTGTGCTGTCTAACTGCTTCCTCGGCTTTGTCAGCCAAACCATCAAGCCAAAGATTCTTATCAGCAGCTAACTGATCCTTTACAAGTTTATTAAGGTCTCTGTAATGCTTTCTATTAGGACTAGTAGGGTATTGATTAAGTGCATTCCTGCAGTTCTTTCTTTCCGAAATAAGCTCAAGTGCCTTATCACTCAGATAATTCTGACTCTTCTGCTCCTTTTTTCCTAAAAGAGTACTGTTAGTGTTCAAAAAAGCCTGTTTAAAATGATCCCATTCTTCCTCAACTTCAGTAGTAAGCAAACCATGACTGTCATAATGACTAAGTAACCTATCATGGTAAGCTTTGGCTATAACTGGATCTTTCAGAGCTTCAGTATTAAAAGTAAATTTTTTAACCCTAGCACAACACTTTTTAAGTTTAAGTTGCAAGACACTTTTAATAAGGTAATGGTCAGATCCAATTTCAGCTCCCCTATATGACCTGGTATTCCTAATAGAACTAGCCCATTTGCTGTTAATTAATATGTAATCAATCATATTCTTATGCAGCCCATCAGGTGAAACCCATGTGTTCTTATGTATGTCGCGGTGTTTGTAATAAGTGTTAGTTATTCTGAATCCATTGAGTTTACTTACCTGTAGGAGACGTTGCCCATTGGCATTGCAGCTACCAATACCAAAAGGGCCTATTACTCCTCCCCAAAGGTCAGAGTCAGTACCAACTTTGGCATTGAAGTCACCAAGAACAAGGGTAATATCTCCTTTCTTGACAGAATTCAAAATATCCTGAAGTTGTTCATAAAACCTATCCTTCTCATCCTCATCGGCATCCTCAGTGGGGGCATAACAGCAGATAACATTCAAGTCTTTAACGCTTGTCTTAAATTTTGCTGTAAGAAACCTTTCATTAATGCACTCATATCCTAGAAGAGCATCGCTAGCGTGTCTGCTGAGAAGCAGACCCACGCCTTGGTGATGCTTATTATCGTCCCGCCCTGAAAAGAGAAATTTAAGATTATTTTTAAGAATCTGACCTTTATCTGTCCATCTGGTCTCTTGCAAGCCGAGAATATCTAAATTATAACGGTGGAATTCTTGTGTGAGGACATCAAGAGAAAAAGCTTTGTGCAGAGTCCTCACATTCCAACAACCTATGGAGAGAAAATGGTTAGTGGGATGTTTAAAGAAACTATGTTTATTTAGAGAGGGAATGCCGACAATATCAAACAGCCCCCTAATCGCAGACATGGGGCAAAGACCCGTTCCCCCACTACTAAAGGCTGAAGCCATCTGCACTGGAAGACTTCCTCCAATGTAGAATTTGACGATGCCAATAGAAGCAAAGAGTTCAGGTGCCTGCGATGACTTCTGCTCAGGATTATCCACCAGCTGATAAACATATCCTGTGAATCTATTCACTTGGGGCTGTCAACCCACAAACAAACAGAAAACACAGCGGAAGATTTTCCCTCCACAGAAGCCCACCAGTGCAGCAAAATCAGGATCCATAATCAAGCTCAGAGCCATATATCTGTCCAGTCCAGTAGGTTTATATGGTCAGCACCAGGACCCTGTGTTGTTGACCACTCCTCAGCAGGGTAGAAAAAAGAGAAAAGTAGCCATAGTTGTCCAGATCAGTAGGCCACACTAATCTGGCAGCCCTCCCCTTCCGTTCACTTCCACAAGAGAGTATATCTTTTGAAAGTTACTAACGGTCCGCACCACGAGAAGGCGGGGTCGGACATTAGGTGCTAGGCCTGGCCGGTTCTATGCATCATCACAGGGGATTGGTGCATAGCTCTCCTTCCAGTGACTACCTAGCTACCATTTACAGACCATCATGCATCATGATTCACCGTGATGCAAAGAAAATCTGTTGTTTGCAGTGAAATATATAGAAATTTGCCATTGTTGGGCGTTTGATCTTTCCGATTTTTGGACAACTCGTAAAATGTACATTATTCAAGCCCTCAAAGAGGAGTTTTGAGCAGTTACGGACATAAAGTCGGTAACTACAGAATTCTGTACAACTATTCTGATGAATAAAAGATTTTTATGAACCGATCTTTTTTGTTGCATAATTCCCTTCCACCACTGTCTCCTTGGTACAATTACCAAATTTGAAGCTGTGCAATAGTTCTCACTGCAGAAGCCTTGGGGTAGGTGAACTTCATTGCACCTTGTGTATACAGATGGACCATTTAATTCCTGGACTGCCGTCGCCAACAATTAGCAGCTTTTCGTACGAATAAATAAACAATAATGGCAACTCTTAAATGGCAAGAAACAGTATGTGCTAGTTGAAACACCCTGAGATACAGTTGCAGGTAACAGCAAAACAGTACAGTAATCTATCATTTTCTCGCTTTGGAAAGGTGTTCGTTTTTTCTTTCTACAGGCTGTTAAGCAATAGTATGTCATTCATTACTCTGTTAGGTTAGGCATACATGATGTACATTCATAGAAATGACAAGTGTTTTGAAAGACAGCTCGAAACGAAGCACGATTTTGAAGTGCAACAAATGCTTAACATAGTGCGATTCCTTGGAGGATGCCAAAAGATTTGGGCAATCAAACACTGCTCTCCATGGGATAGTCATTTCTGTGACTGTGTACCACTTAAGTCTCGCCAAACACTGTAACGTATCACATACAGCACTCAGTTTCTAGGTCATGACATCGTGAAATTAGCCAATTAGGGCTTCTTATACAAGCTTGTAAAAATTCACACATGAACACCTTTCCAAAGCTAGAAAACGAGATTGATCAAATACTGTTACTTGTGATCATATTACAATGTGTTTCAACTTGCACACACTGCTCTGTGGCCTTAGAGTCACCGAGTTGCCACATTAAAAGAACTGGCAAAATGAAAATGTCTTACTGTCTAAATATCCAGTATATCTGAAACGGTTGATTTTATTACATTAAATGACACCATCGAGGTAGTAATACTACAGACAGGACTCCGATTCCCGTAGCATTGACCGCTATGATCATAGACAGCTTAGTGGGGAAAGATGCCCATGATGCCTTGCGAATTAGCTGTGAACAACGATGGCTATTTAAAAATGCTTAACAAATGATTTAAATGAGGCAGAACTTCGCTGTTTTTTATTTAAATGAGGTTATTTTAATGTAGTAATTAAAGCAAAATAGATTTAATTAATACACACTTACTGATGTATATCGGATGAAAAACGAAGACGCTGGAAACTGCTTCTCCTTCAAATCGAGGTTTTGTATGAAAATGAAAAAAAAAAATTCGATATGTTCTTAATATGTGATTAAAACTGAACTAAATTGACTGTAAACTTAGCAGACTTTAATTTGAGCCCGTTTAAAACAGGAACAATGGTAAACATACTTTAAAATCTAATACATGATCAAATCATTCAGCTTAAGTGGAAGCCCTCAAAATTTATAGACCTTAATAGTGCAAATCCGCGCCTCATTTAAAAAAACATGAAAAGTCACATTTATTTTCTTCTTTCATTAAAAAAATATTCATTTTTATTAAAGATTGAAAGAAATAATCAGAGTGTAAACTTTTTTTTAATTTAGCTGAGGCAGGATATCAAATCTCCTCCCAATAAATGACAGAATTTAATTTCACGCTATAAAAAACCCAAATATTATAAGCTTGCACAATATATATAATATGTTACCTAAATAATAATACACTTTGGCAAAATAAAAAATGCAAAGCAGACGTCTCATAAATTTAATGCCACATGCTTAATATTTCTTATTGTAATAAAATGTACGGAAACATTCTTTTAATTTCATGTTAAATCAGGCTTTAAATCACCTACTTTACATATGCAAATATGTTTCATATATTAAAACATTCGTGAACTACATTCGACTTAGACAGAAAGTTATATTGAAAAGTTGACAACCCTTTATTTTTAAATTCCTCAGTTTAACAATTTAAATTTTTATCACAAAGAACACGTCTCGTAATTTTCGTAAAGTACTAACCTATGAAATGTCAAATTACTTCCTTTACAGCATTTATTTTTGCATCCGTACGCGGAGCATGAAGTAGGCATTTCACTGTTAACTTATTAGAAACACCCAACTTTCTCTTCACTATCGACTAGGCTTAACATCTGTACGTGATCATGGCGTCCGTTGCCAGTCCTGTCTCTAGTAATATTACCTCAATAAATGACACCTATTTTTTACCTCTAAATAGGAAAATAAAATTTGTATTTTTCATTTAAAAATAATTTATTTTTAAGATTAATTTTATTCTTTATTTCCAAATTTATGCAATTATTAAATATTTCAGAAACACTTTTGTTCTCTTTGCGATGGTAAAAGTAAAAATTTCCGTTTTTGTGACATAGAAAAAAAATATCTTCCCTGGGTTCGAGCCCCGGGTAAGGCATGGGTGTATGTCATTTTCCTGCCATCCTCACAGACCTACTCTGGCATATAAACTGACAGGCTCCTGTCAGACCTCTGTGGCAAGCAGCTGCTTGAGGGGGTATTTATTTTATTTATGATGAGCAAAAAAAGACGTTCTTCGTGTTAAAAAAACAAATACCCCTATAAGCAGCTGCTTGCCACAGAAATGTAACGCGATTATCAGTATAATAAACCATAGAGAATATCTGTGAGAGACCTCAGCAGGACAAGAAAAAAACAATGACATCTGATTCATCCTGGACCCCTTTGATTAGTAGGCAAGAGCGCTAATAATAGTCATGTATTAACTAGTACGAAAGGTTGCTAATTAATGGTAACGGCAGTCCACTAATGAAATGATTCACCTTGTGTATAAATATATAGGCTGGTGACGGTCAACTTGTCTTTTGTGCACCCCAGAGACTATATACTAGAAAAAAAGTATTTATCACTTGTTCAATTGACATGCAAATTATGAAAAATATATGCTCATTTAATGGATAACTGTTAAAAATAACTTAGTTAAAAAAATTGTTATTGATACACGCTCTTGGTTTTGCTATTTCTGTAATGAAGATTAAATGTTTACAAAGAAATTATTTGACTAACCGTCCTCTCCAGGACTTTCTAAATACAACTTAAGCTTCGCTAAAAGTTGTCTTTGATGAAATTTTAAATTAATACGACTGTCTACAATTAATAAGTTAACAGGGCAAAAATTTCGTCATGTCCCGCTGTAAGAGGGTTACGTCCGTTCGGCAGCAACATATGGCGTACCAGTAATAAACGCGTCCTACAAATAGCTGTGCCGTGCGCTACAGGGTTCATACACAAGATGTGGTTGTGTGCCACGTGTGTATTAGTTGCTCTGTGAAACATGGGTCATGCCAAAGATGTGAATGAGTGGCAAAATGGTGTTATTGCGTTTGGCCAAGCCAAAGTGTACAAAAGTTGATGCCTTTGCAGGTATGTCAAAACGTACTGTCCAAAGGGCCTTCCAGCAGTGGCATACATCAGTCCACAGCAAATCGTCGCCAGAATTGCAGCAGAAAGACTGTTGCCACCAATAGGGACCACTGCAGTGTGTCACTATTAGGACAAACCGCTTTGCAACAAGGTAGGAATTGCTCTAGTCAGTCAATGCAGGCCTACTACAAGCTGTTTCCGAATGAACACTCCGAAGGGAACTGCATGCCATGAATATCTGGAGCAGAGTACCACGGAAGAGACCCATGTTAGCAGCTCTGAACAAGGGTGCACAGCTACAGTGGGCATGGCACCGCAAAGACTGGCTTGTCGACTCTTGGAAGCGTGTGATTTGGTTGGACGAGTCACGTGTTTTCTTGTACTCGAATGATGTGAGGCGACGGGTACATTATAAGCCGCATGAAGACTTCCACCCGTCTTCCAATATGAAAATTGTCATGCGCACAGGGCTCGAAGTGTGTTGGATTGGCACGACGAGCATTCTGAAGCCTTCAAACATCTCGACTGGCCCGCCAAATCCCTGTATTTGAATTCCATAGAAAATTTGTGGGACTATTTGGGGCAACGAGTGAAGCACTGTCCCAGCCATCCAGCCGAACTGCGACATTTGCTGCTGGAAGAGTGGATGGGTATTGATGTACATTACATCTACACACTGGTGGCATCCATGCCAGACAGGATTTCGTCTGTTCTTAAGTCACACATGAAGCGTTTTACGCGCTATTAGGTGACATTCAGCCAGGGGTGACTAATTTTTTTGTCCAGTGAGCTTATTTATTTTGGTCTATTTATGCTTAATATAACTTTTGCTGTTTACCTTTCATCCTTTTAACAATTAATGATTATAACTCACTGGCTTATGTATATTAAAAATCTGAAATCATCACAGACAACGGCCTCAGTGTCCTAAAGAATATAGATGTTGGCCATCTTTGATATATGTGATTGTGATCAGTAACAGTTCACAGGAAAAACAATTGTGTTATCCAAGTGATATAAATCCATGAAATGCACTTTTGTATCTCTTCATACATTTGTTAGCAGAAATCTTAATAGGTACGTGAATTAACGTATTTATTCCCAGTTAGGCTTTATCAGGAGGTTGATGTTTGTATCTCATCCAAGACAATTTTTCTCCGAACTTAAAATTAATAATTCATTATACAATGTAATAAAAGCTGAAACACAGAAATTTTGCAATGTCAAATAAATAAATGTTTGTTGAAATGTCAATATATAAATTTCCTATTATTTGTGTGTAAAAAAAAAACTTAAAGAACAAAACCTGTTTATGTACATAAAAAAAAAATGACAATGAGACAAAAATATATGAAGTTTACTTTTATTTTTGGCACTATGAAGAATTTTTTTTTTGTCTTACCTAATGTTATAATATTCATAAAAATACTGAAGTGTACTAACATTTAAGAAGCATAAGTTGGGAAATAAAAAAGGTAATAATAATTACAGTTTTTACATTATTCTGCATTACATATATTTCATATATAAGGGCATTACTCTATACACTGAAGTGCCACTGAATTAGGGATAGGAGACATTATTCGAATTCGGTAACACAAGTCCCACATTTGAGTGCATATGCGGTGAATCTCTGGTCATATACAGCTGTCAGCTTTGACTTCCCCATGCATTCATCATGAGAAGCGTAAGGAAAAAGGGGTGGGAATTAGATGCATTTGACAGAGAGCAGATCGTAGGTGCCCGACGGATGGGACTCAATCTCCAAAATTATCAACGAAGTTGGATTTTCTCATACGAGTTTCAAGAGTGTTCCGGGAATATGAAAATTTTAGCAAAAAAAACAAGCACCCAAAAAAACTGCAAAGGACAAGCAGCTTTGAATAATCATAGGCTTCGATGTCTGACATGCATTGTACGGACTGATAGGGACCAGACATTATCTGAAATCACCTCCCATCTGGGAAGTCAGTGCACAGACTGTGCAATGCTCACTTCATCGTCTCGACTTCGGGAACCACCGACCTACGAGAGTTCCACTTTTAACAGCATGACACCGAGCTCAACACCTTGCCTAAAGAACATCAAAACTGGACCATCAAAAATAGGCAACGGATAGCCTGGAGTGATGAATCTCGATTTAAACTTCATTATGCCGATGGGAGACTGAGGGTATGGCGCCAACCCCATGAAGCCATGGATCCTGCATGTGAGGTCGGAAGAGTACAAGCTGGTGGTGGCTCGTGATGGCCTGGGCTGTCTTCAGTTGGATGTCTGTCGGACCTTTGTTACCTGTACCGATGACTCTCAATGCACCCCAGTACGTAGAACTCATGGCTGAGCATTTACACCCATTTATGGCCATCATGCATCCCAATGGAGATGGCATCTACCAGCAAGACAACTGTTCATCTCACAGGTCCAGCACTTCCTGGTTACAGGAGCATTCTGCTGATTTTGAAAAAATGAATTGGCCACCTAGAAGCCCAAATTTAAATCCCACTGGAAATCTTCGGAGTCGAGCAGAATGTTCAGGCCCATGCCCCATCAGAGACAATCTTGAGAAAATTGTGGACAGCTCTGGAGGATGCATGGGTGGCCATACCTGTGGAACATTTATGCAAGCTTGTGGAGTCCTTGCCTCGTGTGGCAGCCATTACCAGGGCCAGAGGGGATTCAACACATTACTTGGTTGATATCACTAATTCAATGGCACTTCAGTGAAAAATTATGATAATACCATGCCAATCAGCTAGAAATATTTATTAAGTTTTCATTGTTCATCATATTTAACATATAAATATGATGCTTTTAATCAAAGGAAGTAGTGTGAGTAAACGAATTATATCTTTGACAATACCATACAATTAACAGTAATAAATATTAGTTGTTTTTGATCTAATATTTCTGTAACAGTAAAAGTAAAGTACGAAAACAGAAATGGGAAAACTGACACATTTACATAACAATGTTCTAGATAACACTGCAGTTTTTACAGCACGGAAACTATCTACAATGCAGATTATTAATCCAAATTATATATACATGAGATGCTTAACAGTATAGAAAATGTGTATTTTAAATATAGTTTCAGCCAAAGGATGATGGATTTTCTATGCTTGTTTCATCATGTTTTCTGGTGTAAAACCCATTGAAATTCAACCTAAAAAAAAGCAGTTAATTTATTACTTGCAACATTTTTGTCTAATATTCATTAATTCATCAGAAATAGTATTGCTGAACTGACTAAACTTTACGCTTTCTTCACCGATTTTAAAACTCGCTTCCAAAACCGTGAAACTGTGATCCACAAAGTCTGAATGTATGGCCAAAAAATGCTAAACAGGCAATTAGAATCACAAAAAAACTTAAAATTTAAAAAAATATTAAAACAGATATTTCAGAGATCCTAAGAATAATCTTTCATATTTATTCTTCAACTTGACATCAAAAAGTAATAAACCCACACGATCCTTCAAGCTAGCACAGTCCACACATCAGGTTATCGCTATGGGGTACATTCTACGAAATAATTTTAGCTATGAAAAACATCAGTCACAAAGCATTAACTTGTTTACACTAGATTTACCCATGCATCTTTTCAGTCAGAGATACAGAGGGAGTTTTGTTTATTGGAGGGTTTCAATGATTTCCATGAAAAGTACAGCAGTATGTTTCTGAATCATTTTAGTATATTTTGTGATAAAAATATCTGGTTGAGATATTATTTATTGTCCTGTACAAATGAAACCTTTATTTACCTTGATCTTTGTGGAAAGGTATTATTCGGTTTCCAATTCTATATCTAGTATTAATTTCTGCATCATCCTCCTCCTCAAGCAGCCAAGAGCTATGGAGGTCCAACCACACTGTGCAATTTAGTTCTTCAAGCATATCTGTCCTGAGCTACATCTGGCCATTGCACACCAATACTAACAAGTCCTGTTTGACATTGTCTGCCAACCACATCCTAGGTCTCCCCCTCTTTCTGAGGCCTTTAGGCGCACTGTTCATAAACATAATCGCCAATCCATAATTATTCATACGGGCAACTCCAATTCCTCTTATTCCAAGGGAGTCTCTCTCAACAAAATATTGCTCAGAGTAGGTTGCCGAAACCTTAGCTTAACCTCTTCATTACTTACAAAGTTGAACCACCTAATGCCCAAGATACTGTGTAAGCATCTAATTTCCTGTTATCTTGTTTACAAAGCATCCAAGTTTCACTACCATAACTAACCTTAGAAAGAACCAAACTATTATACAGTCTAATTATAGTCTTTAGGTGTATACACCTATTTTTCCACACTCTCCATAGATTCTTGAAAGTCCCAGCAGCAATCCCTATTCATCATCTCATGCCGCACATCACCAGTATCTGTTACATAGCTCCCAAGATAATTAAACTGTGACACCTGCTCAAGACTGCAACCATTCAGATTAACTGAATCACAGCCTGCTTGATCAATTTTCATCACTTTAGTTCTCTCTCTGTTTATAACCAAACCTACTCTACTGCCATACTGCTACAAAAGCATCTAATTTCCTCTTATCTCAATTACAAACAAAATATGCCAGTCAAAATGCCAGTCTCATAAACAGCTCGAATGAAAGAGTTCATTTCATCAACATCATTTGCCAAAAGGGCTAAATCATCAGCATAATCTAAGTCAAAAATTTTCGTATCTCCAGCCCATTTAAGGCCAAAATCTTTCCCTTGAAGTGAATTTCACATAACATAATCAATAACCAAGCTAAAGAGAAAAGGAGACAAAAAGCACCCTTGTCGAACACCAGAAGAAATGCTAAACCAATTGCTACAAGCCTTACCAACTCTCACACACGACTCAGTGTTATTACAGAGAGCTTTCATTATGTTAACTAACTTGTCTGGTATGCCATATGATCTCACAATCAATCACAAATTATGACGTTTAACAGAGTCGAAATCCTTTTTGAAATCAACAAAGCTAGCAACCAAAGGTTTCTGGAACTCTAAACATTTCTCAAGAATCTGGCTAAGTGAAAATATCTGATCTACACATCCCCTACCACTTTTGAATCCACACTGCTCATCATGCAATTGTCTGTCAACAAGATTCTTAATTCTATTAAGCACAATCATGCAAAGAACTTTACCTGGAACAGAGAGTAGGCTGATACCCCTATAGTTATCATAAGAACTGCGATCACCTTTTTTTGAAAATGGGGATATAATAGCTCTGATAAAATCCTTAGGAACCATGCCTTTATCATAAAAGATATTCAAAATTTCAGTCATCAAAGTGGTAACCGAAACATTCCCAGCTATAAGAATTTCCATAGCAATTTCATCTACCCCTGGGGATTTATGAAGTTTAAGTTTAGAAATAGCCAAAATAACTTCAGATTGTGTTATAGGACCAACATTAAAGCCATTAATGCATTTATCATCATTGCAAACAATGGGAGTAGAACTAACCACAATGTTTAGAACATCACTGAAATGCTCAGCTGACCTAGCCATGACAGAATCTCACCTTCAATCCCAGTATACCCGTACGTTTTCTACCACACAAAACATTAACTATCTGGTATAGCTCTCTGCTGTTGTGCTGTCTAACTGCTTCCTCAGCTTTGTCAGCCAAGCCATCAAGCCAAAGATTCTTATCAGCAGGTAACTGATCCTTTACATGTTTATTAAGCTATCTGTAATGCTTTCTATTAGGACTAGTAGAGTATTGATTAAGGACATTCCTGCAGTTCTTTCTTTCTGAAATAAGCTCAAATGCCTTATCACTCAAATAATTCTGCCTCCTCTGCTTCTTTTTTCCTAAAAAAGGACTGTTAGTTTCCAAAAAAAGCCTGTTTAAAACGGTGCCATTCTTCCTCAAATTCAGTAGTAAGCAAAGCATGACTGTCACAATGACTAAGTAAGCTATCACGGTAAGTTTTAGCTATAACTGGGTCTTTCAGAGCTTCAGAATTAAAGGTAAATTTTTAACCTTAGCACACTTCTTAAGTTTAAGTTGCAAGACATTTTTAACAAAGTAATGGTTAGATCCAATTTCAGCTCCCCTATATAACCTGGTATTCCTAACCAAACTAGCCCATTTGCTGTTAATTAATATATAATAAATCATATTCTTATGCAATCCATCAGGTGAAACCCATGTGTACTTACGTATGTCACGGTGTTGTAATAATACCGACTGAGCCACCCCCGCCCCGCTGCAATTGGTAAACAGGTTGTAAAGATATGGGGGAATAATCATTTTGACAAACAAGTGAAAAGCAATAGGAAGCAAAAAATAAACAGCAATTCATAATTACTTACTAAAATTTGCACTATAATTAATTTTTTTTTGTCTAAACAGACTTTTTGTAGGTAAAAGGGAAATAGTTTTTAATGACTGACATTTGGATATAATTTAAGTTGCTTTGCAAATTGGAAGATCATTTGTGGTATTTAAAATTCAGTTTCTGAAAAAATATTTTTCAAAAATTTAAAAAAGAAATTAATTTTTACAATACTGAATGTGAATATAAACGATATGAAAATTGCAAAATGATACCAGTGTCAAGATACACTGGATTTTCAATTAAAATGGTTGTAAAGAACTTCAAGGTTATAGGAATTATAAATAAGTTGCATAAAAATGAAGACAAACATTTGTGGAATGATACTGATAATGACAGTGACAGAGTTATGGGTCTGGGTAATTGTCAGACAATAGTTATGAAGATAAAATTGAAGAGGTGTATACTACAACAGTGTGGTAGTGTGTGTGCAGGGTAGGGGATTGTTCTCCTTGAACACTTTCTCCAAAAGTGGTACCTTTTCAACAGTTTTTTAAGGTAATATGTTGACATATGGTTAACATTAAGCTGTGATGAAAAGACATTAGGGAAAGCAGTGTGAAACAAGGGTCAGTCTGTTCAAGATCTGGTAGGTGTATTATTACTAATTAGGTTCAGAATTCAGTTGGGCAATTTAATATACGTATATATATTGCAAAAAAAAAAATTAAGCTACTTTTTCATTTTATAAGGGTGATATATATTAGCACGCTTGGCTACTGATCTAAGGAACCTGGGTTCGAGCCCCGGGTAAGGCATGGATGTGTCGTTTTTCTGCTGAGGTTCTGCCATCCTCTCAGATCTTCTACTTTGGCATATAAACTGACATGCTCCTGTCAGACCTCTGTGGCAAGCAGCTACTTGAGGGGGTATTTATTTATTTTTATTATTTTATATATATCTATTGTTAAGATGTGCTTAGATTAACCCTTCAAAGATTTGTTAGTGAGGTGGCACATTTTTCATGTGCTCACTACCCCTGATGACTTCAGGGATGCCTTTTTATGTGTTTACTCTCACTGATATTAGGACCTTGTTATACCCCGGACTACAATGTCTGTTTACAGAAATTTTGAAATCTTTACTTGTATTTGTTTCAATTGTTAAGAGCATTTATTCTTACAACATTATTTTGATCTTTCATTCACAGGCCTCTTCATTACAGTAAACACAATGAAAAGGTGATCTGAGCATTTAAGGTTTTGTTTTTTAATTTATGCCATTTCAGCATGAATTAACACACATTCAGGAAATGTGGTATTTAAAAAAAAACTTCATTTACACAATGAAAAATTCCCATATAAAAAGTTTGTATTCTTTTTACCTTTATATTAATATACAAATCAGTGGGAGAGATAAAATGTTATGCAAGATAGTAGGGTATATGACAAAGTAAAATCCTTGAAATAGACAAATTTTCTATCTTAAAATAAATGGAATTCCAACTACTAGATAGAGAAATTCTGGAAATTAGTGCAAATTTTGTTGCACAAAAAAAACGTAACAGTTGAAAAAAATTCTATTTTTAAGCATTTATACAAAATTATAGTAAAACTTATTGAATAAGAAAAAAATGCCTTTATATTATGTCATGGTGACATTGTAGCCATATCTTTTTTTTTTGGCTATGTTTTTCATATCAAATATGAAATTTATTAAATATAAAAACAAGTTTAGTTGTAGAGATAATATGAAAATATTACCTGTATAACATGTTGACCATTTTGGTACTGTACTGGTTATGATTATGACCAGAAATCATCTCCAGAAGATTGAGAAGTAATGAATTGAATTCACTATGAAATGTTGAAATGCGCTGTTGATAGCTCTGTTGAGAGGCAGCAGGCTTTTCAGCTGTCTTTTCCTTAAATTATACCATTAGTTTTATAATTTTAGAAACTGACAAACAATGATCAATTTGAAAGAAGAGGCAATAAGGAATATGAATGATAACTGAATATATTTATGAAGTCATAGTAAAATAACATATCTAAATTATAAGTTAGGAGTAGCTTCTTTCAATGCGTAGTATAGCAAAAATGTTATATACATTTGATTAGTGAGTAAAACATATTAATTGGTTAATATACTAAATGTTTTTTTCTTACACTGAATCCTTTTAATTTTTAAGCATTTTGTATTAATACTAAAGGATTTCTGTTTTGAAAAATTCACTAAAATCAAAATTGTTTATAGCAATTATTTTTTGCTCTCTCATTTATTTAAAACTTCCTGTTGACTTACTAATTGAGGTAATTACATGTAACTTTCTTAAAAGCATCCAAATGAACTGGGGAATATTCTCTACTAGAATGATATGTTTGAGTACGTGGAAGTATTTTGAAAAATATTCTTGAATTCAAGTTTATAAACTACAACTTAAGCCAGCGCTGTCCAACTAGCGGCCTGATAAACAAAATCAAGTTTTTACTTGAAATTTTAAATAAATATCTGTAATCCAATGTATAACTGTATTTTGTTGTATACTGTAATGACTATATTTTGTCAACTTATATTACTTATATGCAATCTTCAACTTACTCATTCTATAAAGTTTACATAACATTCTTAAGCTGATCGGCAAACTTCTGAAACCTTTTAAGAGCGGTGCGGCATCATCAAACAAATGTTTTTATGAAGCTGCAATAATAAGAAGCATCTAACAACAGCAGAAATTGCTCTCACTGTGCATGCTTATGGTGAGGAATTTTGCTAGACAAAACTAATTGCTAAAGAAAAGATCATTTTGATCTCCGCTGTGTTAGTAACAACAGGAACTTTCAAGTTTAATGAAAATTCAGCTAAATAATTGCATTCAATGAGAATTCAATGAGATGCCTGTGTGCTCTAAGAGTTGTAAGCAGATGGTTGTGATGCACAATATATTGTTGGTTATTTGCTATTCTGTGAAGTGAGTTATTTTTAGATGTTTCTGTTGTTTGTTCATGCGATAATTAACTAAATTTCATATTTATTTATTCTTAACCAGGGAAAGCCACAATGTTTGGAATGTTTACAGACTATAGCTGTGTATAAGGAATACAACTTAAAGCACCATTACCTTTCAATGCATGAAAAAAAGTATTCTTCATGAACAGGAAATATGAGAATAGTGCTCATAAAAAATAAAAACGGAATCATCAAACTATTTTTTTTAATAATATATCAAAATCTCAAGAAGCATCAGTAGCTGCATCATTCGAGGTTTGTTTAAAAGTAGCAAAAGCGAAAAACCCATTTTCAAATGGATAATTAATTAAAAAATGTGCCATAAAAATGGCTCAAGCTTTTGGTGATGAAGAAATAGTAAAAGAATTTCAAACTGTTTCACTTTCTCATCAGACCGCAAGTCGACATGTGGAAGTGATCAGTATGCATGTCACTAAAAAATTAGAAAACATAATCAATTATTGCTTCTATTTTTCTGTGGCTTTGGACGAAAGTAAAGACATCTCCAATATAAGCCAATTGCTAATTTTTATAAGGACTGTAAATGAAAACTATAGTTATTCAGAAGAACTTTTAAAATTAGGATTATTACATGGAACAACTAAATGTGAAGACACTCATAAGGAATTAAAATGTGCAGTAGCAAAATATGGCGGATTTGATAAGTGCATCGCTATTGTAACTGACGGTTCCAGAGCTATGACTGGCAAAAATATTAGGCTCGCAGGACTGTTACAAAAAGAAGGAATTAATTGTCAAATGTTGCATTGTGCACCAGGAGACATTGTGTGGCATTTTGCTGAGACTAAACGATGTAACGGAAAAAGTTGTTAAAATTATCAATTTAATTCGTGGCGGAAATCATTCTCTTACACACAGAAAATTTAAAGCTTCTTTAGACAAACTGCATGCTGAGTATGGCGATCTGCTTTTACGTAGTAATATTCACTGGTTAAATGCTGGAAAAGGACTCAAGGGATTTTTTACACTTCAAAAAGAAATTCATCTTTTTCTCACAGAAGTGGGCACCAATAAAGATTTAATAGCAAGTTTTGCTGATGAAAATTTTCTATGCTCACTTGTTTTCCTAACAGACATTATAGATTATTTAAATGCCTTGAATAAATCCTTACAAGGAAAAGATCAAAACATGTGCTGTTTTTATAATCATGTTACTGGATTTAGAAACAAACTACAATTGTTGAAGTCAAATTTGCAGGAAAACAATTTAATTCATTCCGAAACTTGTAAAGAGTTTCACAAAGAAATGAAGCAACTTAGTAAAACAGTTAATTTTGAAAAAAATTGTTCCTAAATTAGATATCCTAACTGAAGATTTTAATAGAAGTTTTTCTCAATTTGATGACCTTACGCAAAGTTTAAATTTATTCAGTAATCCATTAAATATTGATATTAGCACATTAGATCCTAAATATCAAATGGAATTATGTGACCTTCAGGCTGACCCAATTATTGCATCTAATAGAGAAACTGGAACAGAACTGTTCAAACTTTTGCCTAAAGAAAAATATCCAAAAATGAAAGATTTTGGACTCTAAATAATTTCCATGCTCGGAAGTACATATATCTACAAGCATGCACTTTCTGATAAGAATTACAGATTATTTAAATGCCTTGAATAAATCCTTACAAGGAAAAGATCAAAACATATATATATATATCAAACATAAACATATATAAAATCAAGATAAAGAAACTGCTTGAAAGACTCTACACTTGAACATATACTTTGGCTCACAACAACAAATATTGATATGGATGTAAAAGAAATTATTGCCCAACAACTATGGCCAAATTTATTAAATATTTGATAAGGTTTGGAAAACTTATATTGGTTTATTATTACTTATTGTTTTTCGTATAAATAATTTTTTGAGGTTTATCATTACTTATTATTTTTTGTATAAACGAAATAATAAGCAAAATATTGGCAAAAGAAAAAATGGAATGCAGTCTTAGAGAAGTTGGACAGCACTGACAAGCAAAAATACTTAGTAACATTTTTCACAAGTCTACGAAAGCAGGAAACACGATGACTTTGATTCTAGATGCTTATGCAGTATCTTGGGCATTAGGTGGTTCAACTTTGTAAGTAATGATGAGGTTAGGTAAAGGAGCTGGCAACCTCCTTTGAGCAACATATTATGAGATAGACTCCATTGGTTTGGCCATGTTGCCAGTATGCATAACAATAGATTAGCAAATAGGGTTATCAACAGTGTGCCTAAAGGCCTCAGAAAGAGGGTGAGACCTAGGATATGGTGGGCAGACAAGTCAAACATGACCTCATTAGAATTGGTTTACAGTGGCCAGATGTGGCAGTTGTAGCTCAGGACAGACGTGTTTGAAGAACTAAACTGCCCCATCTGGTTGGACCTTCATAGCCCATGGCTGCTTGAGGATGATGATAATGAACCATTAAGTTCAGGCAAATATCTTAATTTTGAGGGAAATTATGAGGGCTGAAGTGTTTAAACAATGAAACAAAATAAACTGAAAAAGTACACCAGCTCAATACGAAATTCTTTTATTTCAAGAAATAATAGTGTCACAGAAACAAACTGAACATGTCTAAAGATTAAATAAAATAAAAAAAATCCCTAGAGCGGCAACTTACCACAGAGGTCTAACAGAAGCCTATCAGTTTAATATGCCACAGAAAAGATCTGTGATAAAGTTGAGACCTCAACAACAAAAAAAAAAAAACAACCCAAACATCTATATCTTAATTTGGGCTTGAACCCCAGGTCCCTTTGATCAGTAGCCCTGCACACTAACCACTCAGCCATGAGACAGCCGCACTATAAAATAGCACTAAAAACAATAATGCAAAATTTTGAAGAAAAAAGTAGTGTTTATAGGCATTTTAATTACATATACTAACTACTCTACTTGCATATATAACAATGGCATATAGGTAAAAGATAGTGTGAAGTGTATCTATACTATATTTTATATGTAAAAAAGGGTAAGGGGCATTTTAATTTTTTTCTTTTACTCAATAAAAAATTTAACCTCTTTATAACTTTTTGGCTGATAGACTACAGTTGGGTAAAATCTTACACTTGAAAGATATTCATTGACACATTATGGAAGTATGAAAATATCATCTGCCTCCTGGATTTGAAAAGAAGTATGCACAACTTGCTCTAATTATTTGAGCTAAGGTTAGAGTGATTTGGACCTGCTTAAGGTGCAACGGTGGGGTTAAACTCTGGAGATGGCCAGATAAATTTTTCACACTGGTTTAATGTGTCAACAATAACTTTTCCTTGTACAAGTTTATTCTAATACGGTATAAAGCCAAGAAGGCATAGGATTATATTTTCTTCACATAAAAGATTATCACCAATCAAAAATAACCAGAGTTATTAAAACCCGGGTTCATTATCAATTTAAAGCAACACCACAGAAGTGAAGAGGAAATAAAGTTTATGCCTTATAATATACCATGGCATAGATATTAGTCACAAATGTTTTAACTCAATTGGTTGAATCAACCAGATAAAGTTTTCACACTTGCACAAGTATATTTCTACTGATGTATTGTATCTCCAACTTCACTCATATTAAAATTGGATGTTTTTATTAAGTGAAATTAATTTTGTAATATGAGCAATATTTGTTTAATAATTTATATATACTAACCATCTCATTTTCAGGCTCTTCAAAGACAGGAAATAATGCACTGTCTCCCATGGCAGATAATTCAGCTTCCACAGCATACCTGTGAGTTCTCTAAAAAATTAAATATTGATTATGTTTATAAATAAGGTAGGCAGAGATAAAAGTAAGCATATCTGTATCTATGATAAGCAGCAATTCAGCTTGACTATGATTCTTATTCTAGTAAAAATAAAATAATCAATTAATGTATATAAATAATATTTCAACACCTACCGTGAAAGGAATAAGTACTCGTAAATAGATCATTCAATTATTATGCTCGCCTACCTAATATCATATTGAGCCACCTTCTCATGGATAATAGCCCATAGCTATACTATATGTCTGAAAGGCATCCCACAGTTTCTGAATGGAAGACAGTGGTAGATCTTTTATGTTTCACATCACACTCTGGAGTGTCACACAAGTCAATGGGATTGATAGCTGATGAATTAAGTGGCCAGGGAATATGGGTATGGCAAATGTATGTTCCCCAGACCACTCCTGTACAGCCTGGTGGCACAGTACATTATCACTCTGAAATATTCCATTCATCTAGGAACAGGTGCAATATGGTATATATGGTCTGATAAGAGCTGACAGTAGCTCAGATCTGTCACACATTGGTCCATATGCACTAGAGTGTCCTAATTTGAACCAGCAAAACATGCTCCATATTGATACCACTGGCATCAACAGAGGACACATGATGAAGGGTCCATCAATTCATGCTGTTTGAGCCATACACAGTGTCCATCCATGTGGTGACAGATTAAGCAGTAATACCCGCTGCAGGCAGAGTAGGAATCTCAGTGTTGTAGAGCATGTCTTTATTATTTATATAACTTTTTTTTAAAAATGTAATACAGCTAGATAATGTGAATGATTAAATTTGATATAAGTATAACTGAGGTTGTAACTTATTTATAAACATAGATGACAACCACAGCATTACCTGTTGACTTTTTAATGTTAATATATCAATAAATATTTTGTGGAAAAAAATTCACCAACATATGGAATTTGAACCCCCATCTCTCCAGAAACATGCCAGAGTATTCTACCATTGACTAATGTAGACTCATCTTTTTTTCATTAATTTTAAGACTATCTTCATCTATGTTTAAATCATTAATAAGGCTAAATAGCATGTAGTGATTTTATTATTTATTTCCATCTAACTCAGCGCAATATAAAAGAAATAGTTGCCACCCGAGATCACAGATGGTGCCAATGGTAGGTGCCCAAATCCTCGGTGATGAGTTTAGAATCTTAAAATTAGTGGAAAAAAGATGAGTCAGCATTAGTTAAATGGTAGAATACTCTGGCATGTTTCTGGAGAGATGTGGGTTCAAGTCCCATATGCCAGTGAAACTTTTTCCACAAAATATTTATTTACAAAACCATATCACCTGTTATTATTTCACTTACACTTCCCCCCCCCCTCTTAAAAATGTATAATTAACATTCTATTGTTATCAAATATTTTCATTATAGACCACTACAAATCACTCCTAATTTTTTACTTTAACAAATGTAAAATTCTTTAATCTATGGGTATAAACAAATTTACACAAATACCTGCATAAAATTTGAGAATGTGACACACAGCTTGATAAGTCTGACTAGTGCTTGCAAAAGTTCTGGAAATGTTAGCATGCAATCCTTAAGACAACTCTCCAGAAAGTCATTATGACAAGTTAACACTTCATCTACGTTTGCTACCTAAAAAAAAGGGAAATATTCTTTAATATTCTACATATGTACATTGTTAAAAAATGTTCATTATTACACTCTTATGGCATATTACTATTGTTACTCTTATGGCATATTACTATTATTATTGTGTATCATTGAAACTGACCCTCCTATAAGTAGTACCTATAAGTTAAGCTCAAAACAAATGGAGTGACAGATAGCAATGTACACAAGAAATGATTAAGTTGCATTTATCCCCCTCCCTCCCAGATCTGCACAAAAGTAAACATGTATTCTTAAAAACATTTCAACTTTAGAAAAAAAAATTAAAGTTTTAGCATGAAAAATTATTTAATTTCATAACATTTTACCAAAAAAATAATTTATTTAATGCTACTTTTATTATATATTTGGGAAGGCCTCATCAGCAACGAGAGGGCTTTGGTTACATAAAATATATTTGCTTATGTATGTATAGAGCCATCTTTTTAAATTTGATATAACTTTAAGAAAACAAAATATAAATATAAGTGTAGGTATTAAATATTGATACACAAGAATGGTTTACAATTACATAAAGTGTTTCCTAGATCAAGGATACCTGCATTTTTAAGTCAATGGGCTGCACTGAAAACTGGGTTACCATTATGAGTCTGATGCAGTCATAACTCAAACTACTTTGGCCACAATTTTGCTTCAGTAGATCAGATTACATATTGGATTGTTATGGCACAGTATGAGAAGCATTAAGAATTTTAAATGAATTAACTGATGAAGAATGCAAGATATGTTATATAGGAAAAATGGTTTATCAGAAATAATTTATATTAAAAAAAGAGTGTATATATTCTCAAACAACAAAAAAATTATCCCATATTTAATGATTATCTAGTTTGTATTCAAAACAGTATTTCAATCATTCCACTATACAAGTACTGGTGGTTCCAAATTTTTTTGTTGTACTCTAGCATTAATATCTTGAAAATAATCGCACAGGGCTGAAAAGATGAATGTACACAAAAAGATATGAAGAATCTCAAAAGAACTACTCAAAGAACAAAAAGGAATATATGGAAGTAAAACATTTTAACTATGTAATTATTGGGACAGAGAAACAACTACAAATGATGCAGAAATTGTATTTCACTAATATAAAAACCAGCTGCTGATTCATCAAAGAATTGAGACACCCCAAATCAACTGTTTTCTGTGAAAATCAAAATACATCATTATTATTGGAATATCAATGCAGCTGCTGCATTAACAGCTACTAACATACATAACCCATACATTGTCAAAAATTTAAGAAATATGAGAAAATTTTTTAAGTGACTGGTAGCCAGTGCAATTCCTAACATCCAGCTGTTCACAATGGTGAAACTGGTATATGAAATCACATATTGAGTAGAAGATAATGGGTATTATCCTGCTGGAATATCACATTTGGGATTACACTTAAATATGGCAGGGCAACCTGCTGTACGATGTCACTGACATACATATTACTATTCAGTGTACCCTGTACAAACACCAGACAAGTATGAGAGTGATAGCTAATCACTCCCCACACCATGATGCCCGGTGTGAGCCCTATGTGTCACTGGCAGATGCATGATTGAAGAAGCTGCTCACCTTGCCACCTTTGGATGTGTAAACAACCATCAGATGCTCCTAAGCAAAATTGTCTTTCATCACTGAAGACCATAGACTGCCATTCTTCCCTCCAATTAACTCATGACAACTCTTAATGAGCTTGACAGTGACGAGGTGACAGTGGTAACCATGCCAGCAGCATGTGTGCCTGTAGTCCTCCTTACAAAAGATTATTGTGTATCATTCTTGTAGACACCCTTGGTACGACAGAGGATGGAATTTGTGACACTGTAGCCGTCCACTCTGCCACCGTTGCCTTCCTGATACGATGATCCTCTCATGCGTCCATAACTCTGTGTTGCCCGGAACCATGTCTGTGAGTGTGTGAATGTTCTTCTGACCATCAACGCAACCATCGTACCACTGCCGATACCTCTCATCCAACGCGGTGTGCAATTTGACGAAAAGATCAACCTGCGTCCTGAAGACCCACTATGCGACCTCATTCAAACTCTGCTAACTGAACAAATGTTGAGTGCTTGCATCGTCCAGGCATGGTAGTTTCTTCAAAGAACACTGAACAACACAAGATGAATAACTTCTTTCTTCATGCCCTAGTCCTTAAATACGCACTGTGTACATTTGCATGTTGTTGTCCTCAGTGACATCATTATTTCACCCAACGACTTTCAAGCTTGGATCACGGTTTCTGCTGCTCTTAACTATTAACATATTATGACATTCCTAAAGGAATTCCTTCTGGGTGTTCTTTTTTCAATTTCTGGCAGTGTAGTAACTAAGAATTGCATACACTTTTGCTGGTAAATGTTGTAATCCCTTCACTCTAGCAACATGGCATTTTGTAGGATATATTTAGACAAGATGGCATAACTCCAAAAACTGCAAGGAATACGAGAACACAACAAGCAATGCATAATAATAGCAAAATTGAATTCAGTGTCAGAAGGTTTAAAGAATTACCTATCTTTTAAAAGTAGTATAAACCTTGTTTAACGTTATCATTGATATAACACTAAATTTGTTTTGAAACTTGAACTGGTATTTATGCATCTTGGTTTTGAAAGAGTAGCATATGAAAATTTCCTTCTCTTTCGTATTGTATTAATATTGGTATAGTATATTAATATTGGTATCATATTATTATACACTCATACCATCAAAAGTGCATGATTAAATAAAAGTTTTAATCTAAAAACATTTTTTATAATGCACAAAGAATTCATCTTACTTCTTGCATTTTAGATAAGAAAACATGCCAGTGTGGTTCAATAACTTCAAACATCATATAATAGTCAAGATTCTGAATAAAATTCAGCATCCGTTGTCGAAGAGCAAATGCTGAAGCATATGAGCATGAAGCATCCAAAGAAAAAGATTTTGCTACTTTATTCAGGGTCCAAACACTGGAAAATAAATTATAATTAAACAATTAGTTTTGTAGCCAACGAAAAGTTATTTTTGTATAATATACATATTATTATTTTTTATTACACATTTGCTACATAACTTTTACAAACAAGAAAAAAAGTTCACACTTCATAGAGTTTGGTAGGAAAACATTCTTAATTTCAAATTTTTTAAGATAATGGCATAGTTATCTTACTGCCCTTCAAAACTTTTAGTTTTGTAATCAAAGATATGCACAAACATACCAGAATATGTTAATATATTAAAGATTGCAATAAGGAAAAAAGGAACTACTGAAATCCAGTACCTTTTGCAAAGCTTATGAAATCGTGAGGATTTATAAATAAAATTCTAAAGAAAATTTTATAAAAGAACTGCCACTTAAATTGAAGAAATCCATTGACTTTTTGTTTAACTATCAGGGAAATATTCACTCTTAGTTTACCATCAATATATGTTAAAAACGAAAAATTGTCCTGAGCCAGATGGGATAGAAACCCACAACCTGATATTGATGGTAAACTAAGAGTGAATATTTCCCTGATAGTTGAACTGCGGTTAGTTTTACAATGATTAAAAATGAAATGATGAAAATATGAAAATAAAAACAAGTAAATTCTAAAGTATATACACTTTATTTAGCTTGAACACATATTTGAGCAACTGATTTTAAGTACTATGTCGGTAGTTTCCATACTGTGCTCTTCTTTAAACCAGATATTTAAATTAAGAAACATTTTGTGTATTTGAACAAAAACGCCTGTATCCATCCATTTCTGGTCTATGGTGTCATTGAAGGTTAACCTTGAAGGGTTAAGTTTTACTTTGTATAATAATTCTATAACCTTTTTTATTTGAACTCATGTACAACACTGCTAATACAGTGAACTAATGCAGTTTGTAAAAATTTATAAATTTACCACTGAAACAAATGAAACTGGTTAATCTATCTTGAGATTGTAAATTTAGAATTTGCTTTGAGAAACTATATTGGAGCAGTGAAAGCCAACTATCAGATGATGTCAGTAGTCACAGTGGCCACAGGCAATAGTGCACTAGTTCAAAGTGTACTATACCCTCAAAATTCCACAAAACACAAATAATGCCATTGTTTCAAATAGTCCCTCTTCAGGACATGAAGTGCAGGCTGGCCTGGGTTAAGCTACTGCTTCTGGGTGTTCTGAATTTTTAAAAACGATCCATTTTTCATTGCACATAACAATTCACTTGATGGAACAGTAACATATGGATTAGTGAGAAGTTTCCTGCAGACTTCAATATGACAGTTTGCTTGTTCAGTTCACATGGAACATTTCAGCAATTCCTGGCTACCTTATCGATGCATTAGAGAAACCACACTATAGTTACTTGTGAGAAACCAAGCTCAGAAGAGAGCCTGCAGGTGTTTGTTAATGAATCAGCTTTAACCCTTCCAGGACAAGCCATTTTTTCATGTGCTCAGCAAAAAAAATTTACTTTAAAACTTTTTTTTTTTTTCCAAATAACTAATGAAAGGAATTATGTTGGTACCTCTCAGATATCCTACTGTGGCATATAAACTGACAGGCTCCTGTCAGACCTCTGTGGCAAGCAGCTGCTTGAGGGGGTATTTATTATTTTATTTATTAAATACACTACATGGCTATTTAGCATAAAAAGAAAGAATTTTTCTTTTTTTTATCCCCTTTATCAATATTGCATCTTGCTACATTAGAACTTGCTGTGCCTTAATTATTCCATTAAGATATAGCAAGTTCTAATGTAACAAGATGCGATATAAAGAGGATAAAAGAAAAAAATTTTTTAATGATAAATAGCTATATAGTGCATTTAGTACTAATATTGTTAGCACTTTGAAAATTTTTCACAAAGGAATTATGGCCTTTTATATGCCAAATTAATTAGCATTCAATTCTGGATTTTTCTGAAAATAAAATATTTAACAAAAAAGAAAACTAGTTTAATTTTAATAGGGCTTTTTGAGAGTCACGTAAGTAAAAAAAAAATGCATCTGGTAATACAAATAAATAAATTATTTAAAACAAATAGACAGAAATAATGTATATGAATAGAAAGGCTATTTATTTCTGAATAACAGAAAACTAAAATTTTACTTGAAACAAGAAACTTACTCTTTTTTTTATAATTTTTTTCTCGGTTCTACACTTTGAGAAAAGCGTAGAAAAAAAACAACTAAAGAGACTTTTCACCAACTGTGCTGAGTCAAATAAACAAGTCAACTTTAGATTTCAGTAATAAATAATCACAAGGTAAGTCCTATAGACATGGAACTCATGAAATGATGAGCTGAAAAAAATTTGGTTTTGCCATGAGTGGGATTTGAACCCACGTCTCCAGGAAACATGCATAACAGGCATGTTTCCTGGAGATGTGGGTTCAAATCGCACTCATGGCAAAACCAAATTTTTTTCAGCTCATTATTTCATGAGTCCAACTTTATATTTGTTTAAACAAATAACCAATTAACCGAAATAAGTCCTGTTACATATCAAATTCAACAGAATTTTATTGAAAACTTTATGAAAATAAAAGAATTTAAACAAATTTACAAACATATTGTCTTAAAAAATCTTATTAAAATAAGACTTTTTTACTGTGATATAGTGAGAAAATAGATCGAACTATGCAATTAAGGCTTAATGTTGGAAATCATGATGAATAAAAACAGTTAAATTACATATTAATTGAAAGTAAATTTCTCCCCAAAAAATATAATATTTACCTAAAACATGGTTTTTATTGCTTTAAATGGTTCTTTTCAGTGTGCTATATTTTAAAAGATGGGCCATCATTATACAAGGTGACTTGGATTGCTCACATTAATGGGATTTTTTGTCCTGTTTATGAAATGGAGGAATACTTTCTTGGCTGCTTTTTCTACTAAACATTATGAATTTTGGGTGTTTAATTTTGGAGTCTTGACTAAGTGGCAAAAAGTTAGTGCACCAAAGCAAAAACATAAAACATCTATATCATCAGAGTGGCACAGCCAAGATACTGGGGGGAGGTTTAAAACCATTCAGTATAAAAACTCTTAATTTGTTTAAAAAATGAAATTTGATGGGGTGGGGGTGTAAAACACTTGCCGAAACTGTCCTCCTACATGAATGAGGACCGATTTCCAAGCTAAGAAAGTCATTTTCACTTTCGTATCAAATTTTTTTTACTTGAAAATGAAGAAATAATAAAAGAAAAATTAACATATAACCTAATGCAACAAGTTTTAAGCTGGCCATTTGATATAGCATAACTCTGAAAGATCAATAAATCAACTGATAATATTCTATTCATAGATCAACTGACTGAAAGATCAATAATTTATGTAAATAAAATAAATCTACAGAAACGAAAACTAAAATGAAAAAGCAAATAAAACACTAACTTTATGAAAGGAGATGATATCCAATGTGTGGGGATGATGCTGTGTAAACAATCTACTATATAGCCACTTAACACATGCAGTTTGCACGTGTGAGTCATCTGTGTCTTTCTCTGCTGTGAGCCATGATCTAGTTTAAGCTGCAGCCAGTCTTGAACAACAAGCTCAGCTAAGAAGGCTCTCTTTTTAGTTATAGTTTTGATTTCAATAGTAGGAGTAATGCACAGAATGACAGGATAAATGACATAAATGATAAAAATAATTCTAGGAATACTGAAATAGGGTTAAAGTAGAAAAGAGTGTAAAAAAACAACAACAACAAAAAAAAAATGTATGCACTTTGTAATTACCTCCAAAATTCTCCCATTTTTAAAAATACAATTTTTTTTTTGTCAATTTTTAGGAGATTTTCAAAACTAAGAAAAACATTTGTTGATAATATTTCAAATCAAACTTGTGAGCTTAATCAGGGGGTTGCTTCAGCGTAGAGTAACATTAACAAATCAGCAATGCTGTATACAGCTTCTAAGAGATAGCAATCAGATGGCTTTAACAAAAAATTATTTATACTTACATATCATAGTTTAATAAAATATGCATCATATGGAAAGAGAAAGTATTATTTTTCAAGCATTAATACTGTATTTTTCTAAAATATATGCAAAAAAAAAAATTTACAGTTTATGTGTTGTACTAAAATCTGATAAAGGTGTTATTGGTCTCTCACTTTGGATTCTGTCAACTTGTATAATGGACATGGGTCCTGGAAGGGTTAACAGTGTGTCACAGTATGTTGTGATCTACTGATGTTGGCCATCTCGATTGCATGTTACTTTTGATGCCCTACCACCATCTTTGAACTTCTTGAACCAAACTTGGGTAGTATGAATAAACACTGCTCCCTTACCTTCTACTTCACATTTTTCTAAGGCTGCTTTGGCTGCTTTTAATCCTTTTTTCCAGTAATGACATAAAATTGCATGAATTTCAATACTTAAATTACTCATTGTACAAAGTTTCTAAATGATGGAAACCATGACTCTGATACTTGTAACAGTTATGGATTGAACAGCAGACGTTTTACTTTCTCTTTAGTACTATGTTCAAAAATATGCAAATGCAACAGATGATGTGTCACAAGTCTTTAACAAATTATTTGCATCATAACTTAATAATATATGCATGAAATGGAAAAAAAAAGTATTATTTTTCAAGCTTGAATTACATATTTTTTATAAGATATGTGTAAAAAAATTTTCAAATGGCAATTTCTGTTTAAAAAAAAAATCGAATTTTCAGGTGTTGCACTAAAAAGACAGATATCTTTGGCCTCTCATTTCAGATTCTGTCAAGTGTAGAGTTGACAAGGACTCTGGGAAGGGTTAAAATAAATCTGCCTACCACAGTGAGTTCAATTTAAGAAACCTGACATTATATGGGTTAAACAACCATATCACCACACAGGATTGGAATCCTGACCTCAGCTGCTTCAGTGTTAGTGAAACTAATGCAATGCCAGTAAAAATTATTATTCGTGCACTAAATTGTGAGAGGAAATAAAAATACCAAACAATAAAAAAATCTGTTCTTGAAATCGAAGTTGTTGAAACATGGTTATAACATTCCACATTATGATTTTATAGGTGGTAGTCAGTCATAATCATTCTTTGCCAATTGCTTGATGGTATTACTGGTGACTAGGTAATTGGAATGCCTGTCGATTTCAATACATGAAGGAACAGCAGCCTAGTTACATTTTTGTCTGCTGTGGTGCTGGCGATCAGGTGTTTTGCTTGCTACTTACTTCATAGCAGTATAGGTTAGGGGTTCTCAATGTGGGGTACGTGGCAAAATTTTTCGGGGTATGCTGTGAGAGCTCAAAAGTCACTAGATTTAGTAACAAAGTTGCTAAGTTGGCAATACTGCTACTGATTAATTTCTGAGAACTGAGTGACAAAGTGTGGCACTGTAGTTTATGTCTATACTTTTGTCAATCCTCCCTTCCCTACCTGAGAGCCAAAACTACCCAAACAGCTGATCGCCCAGTCAAAACATCTATTCTAAGTGAGTGAATGTGCCTTCTTACTGCTCTATGTATTTGTTGTGATTTATTTCACTTGCTGTGCTTAAAGTTAGTTTTAGTCTTCAGTTAATTGTGAAGTTAAATGAACATATTTCTAAAGTGCCTCGAAGCATGGATAAATGGATAATTAAGAAGAAAAGTAACGGGGAGCTGGAGCTGATTGCTTCTACATCTACGACTATGTCATCATCCCATGTGAGTAAAGAGGTGGATTCAGCAGTAACTAAAAGAACGTTAAATGTTAAACAATCAAGTGATAAAAAAATAAAAAAAATGTAAATATCATGAATCATATTTATAATTTGGCTTTACATGAACAGGAAATTTAGTAGAACCAAATCCACAGTGCATTGTTTGTTCTGAAGTCCTGTCACAAAATTCTATGAAATCGTCTCTTTTACAGCGACACTTTGAAACAAAACATGAGCATTTAAAAAATAAGCCCTTAAGCTATTTTGAACAATCTTTTGGAAGACTTGAATAGTAGAAAAGCCATAATTAAGCATTTTTCTGGTGTAGAAGAAAATGAAAGTGCACTTAAAGCATCTTACAAAGTAAGCCTTCAAACTGCCATAACCGGAAAGACTCGCATAATAAGCGAGTTACTCATTCTTTCAGCAACAGAAGAAATAGCTTTTTGTATGTTTGGTCAAAAAGAGGCAAACCTTGTCAGAACCATTCCTTTGTCAAACAACACAGTTTCCAGGAGAATTAAAGATATGGCCTGTAATATAAGACCAACTCATTCAAGCTATTCAATGTAGCCTGTGTTTTGCCATACAAGTGGATGAGTTGACAGACGTAGCTGGGCTAGCTCAATTACTTGTTTTTGTGTGTGGAAAATTCCAGAATGCAATATTTGAAGATATTTTATTTTGTAAGCCTCTCAAAACTTCTACTACGGGTGAGGATATTTTTAATATGATTGATTCATTTTTTGCTGAAAACAACCTTGAATGGAAAAATTGTATTTCTGTATGTACTGACAGAGCAAAAGCAATGAGTGGTTATATCACAGGACTAGCAGGTCGTATAAAACAAGTTGCACCAGAATGTAAGTTCACTCATTGTTGTCTTCACTGTGAAGTGCTGATAACTAAATTTCTCAATGACGATTTGAAAAGAGTTCTGGATGAAAGTGTACAAATGGTTAATTTCATCAAAACCCGATCACTGAAGTCTCGACTTTTTTTCAATTATGTGTGAAGAAATGGGTAGCCTGCATAAGAGATTGCTGCTTCACACAGAAGTACATTGGTTGTCACGAGGAAATGTTTTTTGCCATTTATTTGAACTCCACAATGAAGTATGCTTTTTTTTCATGGACCACGAGTTTAGACTTCCTTTGAGATTACAAGACAGAATGGCTTTTACAGTTAGCATATTTAACTGATATTTTTGAAAAAAAAAAAAATGAATATTTTGAACTAATCATTGCAAGGATTGAACAATTGGAATCACACAATGTTGATGTGTTCTATGTTGAGAAGAAAACAGAGCCCATGATAAAAAAAAAAAATCTCCCTGGGAAAACGGAATTAAAAAGAACAGCTGTGACCAATTTCAGCAACTAGATTCATTTCTTAAAGAAAATTAGCAAACAATTGCAGACTTTGAAGACATTAGACAACAAATAATTGTTCACTTAAGCACTCTTAAAACTCTTATAAGGCAGTATTTTCCATTCCCTGATGAAATGCAAGAATGGATTCGAGACCACTTCACATTTGATTTGGAAAAATGTAAGCTTCCATTGTCCAATAAAGAGTTGATTGAGATATCATGTGACAATAGTTTAAAAAGCATTCATTCCAAAAAGCCATTGATTAGTTTTTGGATTGGAGTGGAGAAGGAATATCCGACTTTGTCAAGAATTGCAGTCAAATATTTGTTACCTTTCACAACAACTTATTTATGTGAAACTGTTTTTTCATCTTTAACTGCTTTAAAAAATAAATATAGGAACAGGCTAGATGTTGAAGATGACTTGTGACTCTACCTTAGCAAGATAACCCCAACCACTGATGAAATGTGCAAGCGTAAACAAGAGCAACCATTTCATTGATTACCCAGTAAAATGTTTATAATTTTATAAGATTTGTTAAATTATTTATGTCATTTTTTGTGTTTATTGATATATGTAATTTATGAATACAAAATTTAATGTGTATATATATATACATTTTATTTTATTCCCATTGTTATACTATAACTATAGTTTTATCTATCTATACAAGGGGTATGCCAGTTATACACATTTCCAGGGGGTTCGTGACGCATAAAAGGTTGAGAACCACTGGTATAGGTTATTATGCTGTTTACTGCAAGTTTCAAAATTGGATTCTGATACAGATTTGTTCATATGTGATTTATTCACTGCTATGCCTACTTTCTGCCATTTTTAATTACAAGTCTGAACAATGACGCAGTATTGTGTGATGTTTTGCAGAAGCGAAACTTATGAAACAAAACTCAGTTTCTATTGAATCTCTTTCAAACTGGATCTTTGAGACAGGTGGCTACAGTAATAATGTTGGCAATGTAACATTGACATGAGTAATTTGAAAAAATTTCAGAGATCACTTTTGTATAAATAATATTTTGGAATCACAGGAATTGTAATCAAGGGAAAGTTATCCTATTAGCTCAAAACAATGAATATCTTTGCAATATAAAGAACCGAGTTACATTACCCTAACAAAATATCAGAGAATTTCCATATTATGTGAATGGGAATCTAACTTCGAAGCTCTAAAACATTTATTTAATGGAAAAAGGTTACTGAAAATTAATTAAAGATCATAATCTTATCTATTTAAATCTCGATTTTCAACAGTATTCATCTAGTATTTAAGGAATTATGGAAGCTAGAATGTTTCACAACAGTAATGGGTCATAAGAATTTATCTCAGATATTAATTAAAACTTAAATAACAAATACTGTTTCAAATCATTTGATAAAATATACATTTTAAGAGTTTGCGTAATGATTATTTCAAGTACTAGGTATAGTAGTAAAAATGTCACTCATTTTCTTTGGACTCTAACACTCTTGTCCCCCCTCCCCATCTCTTCTCAAACCAGTCTTGTATATGACTAATAGAATGTGGAAGTTTATAACAGTTTGTCAGTGTTTTGTATAGCACAAATACATATATGAACCAGGGTGGATTAAGCAATTTGGAAACCTGGAGTCCTTTTATCCTTCTAAACTGAAAAATAATGAAAATTGAACTACTTATGTAAAATTGTCGATTAGCATGATTAAAAATAACATTAAAACAAGCAAAAAAACAGGAGGGGCCATGTAGGTTGGGAGAAGAAACACTGAGGTAAAAAGGCTGACATATAAAGAATCAATTCTGTGCTGGAGCATAAATTTTGCGCCTACTGCATTTAAAAACTATTACTTTTAATCATTAATTCTTTTTAACCAAATGCTTTTTTTCATGCTTAATTAAAAAAAATCGGTTATTAATATCAAAATAATCTTGCTTAAATCTATTGCTTAAGCATTTTGCTTAACAACAGCTCTATTGAAATAGTAATTAAAATTACGTAAAGAATTGCTTTGAAAAAAAATTAAATTTTTGTTTCTTTGTTTTTGGCCATTAACTAATAATATTTGGTAAACACTTGAAAATTTCAGTTTTTAATGGATAATTTTGAAACATATTTTTCATTATGGAGAGTTTAAATCATTATTCCAGTTGTATCACTAAGAAAGATTCTAGTTTATTGTATTTGATTAACCATCTGTCCAATTTCTCACCATGTAACTTTGACCAGATTGCTATATACTTACTGCTAGCATAGGTTAACTTATTGCAGAATGGTGCTGCCCTCATGTGGCAAGTTCTGAAACTTCCTATATGCACTTGTTAAAACAGGAATTTGCAGAAATCGGCAGCATTCCATATTACAGGTAGGTAATACCATTTGATGGTATTACCTACAGTAGGTAATACCATCAAACAGTTAGTGAAGAATGATTATGATTGATTATCACCTATCGGCAGAGTACATTTATCTTATTAAAACAACTGCCAATAATCAGTCCATAAAATGCTACTTACTAAAATATATAGGGAGAAGTTACTGGAGAATACCTAACAGCCTAAAAGAGCATAGGTGAAATATTTAGAATAAATATCCAGTCAATGCCCTTGCAGCCAAGGTAACAAGTGGATGTTTGATAGTGCACTAGTGGTACCAGTTTGAGAACCTATGATACACGAATGATCTAAATGATACATGAAGTAAATGCATCTATATGTTTGTAGTAGTTAAAAATGTAAAATAAACTACTTAAGCACATTTATATTATATGAAAAAAATTAATATTTATAATAAACAGAACATTTGCACTAAAAATTATCAATACTTAATTTTGTATGAAGATTACTCACCTTCCTAAAAGCCTTTCTACATGTTTACAGTAAAATAGGTGCCGAAATAGCATCTGGTAGCATGCCATCACCTAAAAGAAAATGATATTATACCTTTGGGTTACAGAACGTTTTTTTTTTCAGTAGCATTTATGCCATTATTTATACGTAGAGAATGAACACAAAATTGCTAATGACCTACAAAAAACTTCATAAAGTAAAATTTTGGAAATCACATAAACAATTTAATGACACACAGAATTGTAATTCCATTCTACATTCCCCACATTAAAAACATTTGGTGATCTGGTTGGAGAGGATTATCACATTCTTGGCAACAGTATATATATATCCAGTAGTAACATTTGCTTTCTTTGTCTTAAATGCATCCCAATCAATTTGCAAATATAATAATTTCTGCCAAGTAATTATGCGTTTTTAAATGTGAGCAAAATGGGAACTGCATCATATATAAGAAGTTCTCCCCTCCTCCAACAAGCTGAACTTTCCCACTCCGTTTCATTTGCGTCCTGCAAAGGAATTGGAATGCTGATTGGCCAGGTTCATCAAAAGCAAAATTCATCTTTGCAGAAAAAACAAAGAAAGGCTCACTTAGAAAGTAATTTCCATTAAAATTATAGCTCATTAAAAATCAAAATGATTCTAAGCTCAACACTTATGAATAAAAGTATAGCTGGTGTGTATTTTCCTTTGGTTGCTTATCAGTTTTTTCTCTTAGTAAAGCTAAGCTTTCAGTTAGTTGCTAATTGAATAATTTAAGGTTAAATCCAAACGAAAGTCTTAAAGCACTCTTTTTTTTATTTTTGACTAAAGAAGCAATTTTTACTAAACAGGGAAATGATTAGAATTCCCCCCCCCCCAAAGGTGGTCCACATAAATATGCCCCAGAACATTACACTACCTCCACCAGCCTGTAATACTCCAGCTTGATAGTTGGGGTTCATGGCCTCGTGTGGTCTAGTCACACATGCAACTTCTCGTTACCATCTTGTAGTTGGAGCCTCAATTCAGACCAAGCTACCCGTTTCCAGTCTTCCACAGTCCATTGTTAATTTTCCTTTACCCAATGCAGTCTCATAGCTAGGTGATGTGCTGTTAACAAGGGTACTTAATGTGGGCATTGGCTGCTATAGCCCAGTCATGCCATCATGTGTCGAATGGTCTTTGCACAATTCTTTGTAGCTGCTCCATCATTGAATGGTGACATTATCATCTGTACTGTGGCCCACTGTTCCTATGTTACAATATGGGAGAGGTGGCACTCACCTCAAATATCAGTGGCCTGCTATGGCCATATTTTACCCTGCAGCTTTTGCTGTAATCCTGGTACACAAATACAACAGTCACACACGAAAATCCCAGACATTCTGCAGTGTGGATATGGGACACCCCATCTTCCTTGCAACTATCTGCCCATGATCAAATTCACTCAGGTTGCCATGTTTACCCATAACAACAGTCACAGGTAGGTAGCTGACCTATTTGTAGCCCACAAGGGGTTTCAGCTAGCTGCATTATTGTAGCAGAGTAGGACAGGGTTGTGGATAGGTGCAGTGTGTATAATAAATTGTGCTTTCAGGGAATTAGGAGATAGGGAAGGGGAGGGAGTTGTTCCCATATATATTTTTAATGCTCATTTTAAAAAGACTAATAGAATATGAAAATTAATTATTTACAGTAGAAAATTATCTACAGTAATGCATAAAAATAAATTAATTTTAATTTTTTATCTAAATATTTTAACATTATATGAATATTTTATAAAGAGTATAACCTTTATCAATCAACTATATGAAAAAAAGCTGGTTTTGCATATTTGAGGGGAAAAGAACACAGTTACATAGGGCTGAAAAAAGTTCCAGGTGTGGGAGATGAAACTGAAACTTAATGATGTTAATGGTAGAGACAGAAGGTCACCAAGATCAAGACAACCATCTGGATGGCAGAATAGCCTCAAAGAACCTATGAATTTTCAGCTGGTTGTTTTTGCCTCTGCTTACCTACAAGGTATTCTGTGTATCCATCTAAAATTTTGAAAGACTTTTGGTTGGTTGTACCAAAAGTCAGATAATCGAGGGCCAGTTAATTAGTTTAAAAGAAAAATCAATAAACCTAAAGCAACTATTTGCTACAGAGGTGTGACGGGAACCTGTTAGTATAATATGCAACAAATAAAGGAAAGCAAAACTCAGCAGAAAGTCAACACAAGAAACACCCATATCTTACCTGGGAGTCGAAATCAGGCCCCTTTGAACCAAACACACTAACCACTCAGTGGATTCACTCTAAATATAAATTTAATCCACTCTTTATATGAAACTAGACAAAACATTTGCTTCTCACCCAGGCCAAGATTACTTGCCAATATGTGGTGCTGATAGACTATTCATGAAATGTACACAAATTCTGATTATATTCTGCTATACAGGCCTCACAGCGATGTCTCAAGACTATCCAGCAAAGCTATGGATAATAATATCCATTGCTCCTCTGAAGCAAATCAGAGCTTGCATTAGTGGGAAGTAACCCCATCTTCAGAGAGCATCCCATGCATATTCTATCAGATTTAGGGCAGGACACTGAGATGTCCACTCCATTCCAGTTAATAGCATTATTCCCCAAATAGCAATCAACAAGAAACAATGGTGTAGGGCATTATTTCCTGTAGGAGGAAGGTATCGCCTTTACAACCACATATGGTACCACAAAAGGGTCCAAAAAATTTATCCCTGTGCCTGTGACTAGTGATGTAGCCTGTTGGAAGCACATACAGATCTGTGCAGCCACCCAAAGGCATCTCTCCCAAACCATGACATCACCACCATAGATGTCCTATTCAGGGATATTTGCAGCATGATAGCATGCTCCTTCCATATCAAGTGATTTTGCAAATCACTGTGGAGGGCAAATCTTGATTCATTCTTGGAGAGCAGGACTGCCATTGCTCCTGGGTCCAACTGATATAACGTCTGCACCACTTTAGATGTTCCTTCCTGTGCCATCAGGTTAGGGGCATGCACACCACTGGCTGCTTAGCATACAGGCACATCTGATGAAGTCTTTGGTGTATAGTGATAGCAGATATTGCTGTTCCACTCATTGTTGCATGGTTCAATCATGGTTGACACTGTGTTGACATTCTTCTCTTCTGGGCACATAACATCCTTCCTTGGAATTACTGCACATTGTTGTCACTACTGAATCATCTGGATGCACCCTGTCCTTGTTGGAATCTGCCAAAGTCTATGCACTACTGAATGACTAACATTAAGGTATCTGGCAAAATCTGCTTGACTTTGGCCTGCCTGGAGCTCACCTATAGTTTGCCACTGTACTTTTCCAATAAATGATTTCTGGAAGACATAAGCAACAAATCTGCTATCTTGAAAACTCCACCTTGCACTTCATAGGAGAACAGCTTTGAAAAGTTAATTTTTAATGCTTGGTGCATTTGCATGTATCTCTGCCAGTATCATTCATTGGCATACCATACTTCAATCCTGCATTGTATTTTACATACTATAGGACTTTTAAGCATTGCTATTGTTGGAGTTTTATAATATCACATTTTTTTTCCCATTTGTTCCTTAATTTATGGAAACCAGTGTATATATAGACTTATTATATAAACTTTATGTTGGACTCTACCTGAGCAAGTGATCACATGTGAATTAAGTTTTGGTGGGGTATGCCCTTTTATGATAAAGCCTTGTCATGTTGCATGCCAATAATTAACCAGCTTTTTGTACAGTTAAAGTTATGCCCATTTCGAGTTTGTATCAGAATGTGATACTAGTTAGTCCATTACAGCCTATACAAGCTTTTAGTAGTTTCTTGGATCCTTTTCCGTCCAATGTGTTGCAAATCAAAATAAAAAACAACTGATAGCTTTTAAAAGATGAAATGCATATAATACAGTGTTTTTAGTAATAAATACCTCCTGTTCTCTTTGCACATTTTCTTACTATGGAGATATTATTTCAAACCAGAAAAAAGTAAATTTAATCTAAATGTAATACTTTACCCTTCTATTTATCACAAGTGACAAAGGCCATTGCACTTCATAGTCAAAGGCAAAAGCTTCTAGTCCAGTAAGAAGCATATTAGGAATCTCTCCATATTCTTTATTTCAAAAAAGAAAAGTAATAATTTTACATGTATAATAAAAAATTTGATTTTAACATATTAAAGTTCAGGGTCATGACATATTAGAAAAAAAAAAAAAGAATATAATTAATTTTCAAAGTACAAATATTAATTAACAGATGAAGAGCTTGGATGTAACCAATGTACTGAAATCAGAAGTTTTAGCTACTTTAACATTATACAGTAATAATTTCACTTCTAGCTTAATAGATGAAGTTTTAAAATTATGGTAGGTACAAAATTATTTAATATAAAGATGTACACTGAGAGGCCAAAAGTCATGGGATACGTCCCTAATAATGGGTTGGTCCTTCTCGAGACCTCAGCAGTGCAGTCACACATCGAGGCAAGGAGTCAACGAGTTGCCGGTACCATTTTGCTGGTATGGCAGTCCACACATCCTGCAGTGTAGACCATAATTGTGTTGCATTGGCTGGTGCTGGATTCATGGATTATAAGCTTGTTTCCACTGTGTCCCACAGATGCTCCAAGAGGTTCATATCAGGGGACTGTAGGGTCAATTTATGGTGGTAAAGTCCATGGAGTGTTCCTCGATCCACCTCCTAGCAACCAAAGACTGGTGACACGTTGCATTATCTTGTTGGAATAACCCTTCACCATCAGGATGCTCGAGAGTCATGAAGGGGTGCAGGTGATTTGCGAGAATGTCCACGTATCTCATACCTGTCAGCGATTGCTCCAAACAAATGAGAGAGCCCAATGTAGACCACGTGAACATGGCCCACACCATCATAGAGCTGCCTCCAGCCTGAACAGTACCTTTCAGACAGGAAGGGTGCATGGCTTCATGGGGCCTACGCCACATGAAATGGACTCACGAAACAACCGGAACCTTGATTCATCGAACCATGCTACCCGACTCTACTGTCCAATTTCGAATATCTTCAGGCACATTCCAGTCATTGAGCTCTGTGATGAGTGTAAGCAATGGGACAAGAGTGGATCTTTGGCTACCAAATCCGATGGAGTGATGGTGGCAACAGACAGTCCTTTCAGAAACGTTTTGTTTGGCCCACATTCAAATTGGCAGTGATTTCATGCACTGTAGCCCGTCTGTTGGTCATTACCATTTTTACCATCTGTTGGTCATTACAACCCACAGTCAAAGCAAGTTCCATTCATCGGTTTATGTGTGTGGAAATGTCATCAATAGAATACTGACGACAAATTCTTGACACCACAGACCTGGGAAAACCGAATTCCTGCATGATCTCCAATATTGCATGATCCATCCTTCTGGCACCGATGATCAAGCCACATTCAAAGTCAGACAACTCACGACATGCAACCATGCTGAATTAACTACTACTCCGAAATGAATATTGGGTTTGTAGAGTACTGCAGCGTCTCAACGCTGACCCAGCTGGGACTCGAACCTGGGAACTACAGATTACGAGCCTGGCATGCTACCGACTGAGCCACCCTCGCCAGTCTCAGTGAGTTGCCTTATATGAGAAAGCCTGTACAAGTTAGAAGTATTTTCTATCTTCCATGCAGCTTATGTGAAAAAATTGGTTTATATCACATACCAATAATAATGATAATATCAAATATGTCCTGTGGAACTTCAGTTGTTTAAAGCAAGTAATACATATATTTCCACTCTGAATCAAATTGCTGCTTTCAGTTCATGATATTGTAATATAAGGATTATAAACACTAATGAGATGAAAATTAAACAATAAATACCTTTTTGATCTTCTGGTGAAATTCGGAGGATCTTGAACATTTGAGACAACAGATCATATGGCAAAAGTTCTACCCTATATATACAGAAAGAAGCAAAATTGTAATGAGAAATACACATAGATGTGTGTAAGCTATATACTGATAGTTTTAATAACTTGTTTTTTATTAAACTTTCTTTAATTTTTAATTTGCAAAACTGTGTGTAAAATTTTTAACATTAATTGATTAATGAGCAATACTTTGCTTTCATACACAAGACATATTTTACTATTTTCAAACTCTTAGCAATTTTTTCATCCCAAAGTATTTGATTTAAAATGCGTAACTACATTAAAAATGAATATTTTATTAATAAGATTTCCTTTTTGGTTGAAATATGTTGGTCTCCTAATATGGCTGGTATGTAATATCCACCATATCAGTTTTGAGTTATATTACCCACTTTTGGTTCATGAAATTTACCTCAATACAAGTACTTTATAAAGAAATTAATATTTTTTATTCCTTAAATATATTTTCTCGAGATAATTGCAAGACTTCACTTTTGAATATAATCTGTGAATATAATTTAAGTAGTGTTTTTTAACTAAACTGGTGCTTAAAATTAAATGATAATGCTGTATCTCAAAGCATATATAAGGCTGATAATGTCTTTAAAAGCAAGACGACATAATTTCATGATGTACTGTGTACAGGAGGTGTCATGAATGATGGATGTGTGGAAGGAAAAATTATTTGGATATTTTTACAGCACAAAATTATGGGTTTGTACGGTGAAAATATTTGATTAAGTGTATTTTGTTATACAGCCATGTAGCAGCTTCTTTACAGTGCTAAAGTAAGTCTCTTTGACAGCTATTCACTGTGGATTATTTCTCTCAGTATAATTTTATATTCATCATTATGATTTATTAAATTTTTTTTTCATTTCCTTTATTATTCATAATTATGCAGTATTTTAATTTTTCCTCAGCCTTTCTTATTATGTGCATTTCCTCTAAAATATCTGACTTTTCGATTTGACATATTCAGTACTCCTATATGGGGGGGGGGGGGGGGGGGGGGTCAGTCGGTAGCATGCCAGGCTCGTAATCTGCAGTTCCCAGGTTCGAGTCCCAGCTGGGTCAACGTTGAGATTTATTTCCGCAAAACTCCCCGCCTTGCCCACGGTCAGTAGGGGACACCGATGGGCTTGGAAAGGCTGCCATCCGTCGGATGGGATGTTAAGCAGTGGCACCATGTGTGGGAGAGCCATACCCTGTGGACGTTAAAAAACACACTGGATGGCCTTGATGGGAGGCTACCATCTGTCTCCCAACAGCTGTTCCAGTGGGTCCCCTCCCCCAACCTTCTCTGAGCCTTCGGGGTCCATGTGACCTGGCCATTTAGCCCATTGTGTGCAAAAAAAGTGCCACTCAGAGGTCAAACAACCCAACCCAACCTATATAGGGCAATTAATTTCAGTTCTACTATATGCAGATACATTTATCATCAATAACCACATTTGATTGATTCTGATGCTCTGGCAATTATGCCAATTAACGTTCTTATTTCCTTCAGAAAATTTTAGCAAAGAACATTTTTTACCTTTAGGTATAAAAACATTGTCTCGATAATGAATATAACTATTCTGTGTCCTAGGCAAATTGCACAATTCCTGTTGATAACTAGTCACTGCAGCTCAGTATTACTTTACTGATTATTAAGAACTAAATGCACCTGATTTCAAGAAAAACAATAATTCTGTCCTGTTTAATTAAAATAAAATAAATAAATATCCCCTCAAGCAGCTGCTTGTCACAGAGGGCTGACAGGAGCCTGTCAGTTTATATGCCATAGTAGAAGGTCTGTGAGGATGGCAGGACTTCAGCAGAAAAAAAAACACACACAACCATGCCTTACCCAGGGCTCGAACCCAGGTCTTTTAGATCGGTAGCCAAGCATGCTATCCACTCGGTCATGGGATGGCTACCATCAAGAAATAAAATTACTTTAATATAATATTAAATGTTCCCAAATTAAATCAAATCCCAAATTTGACGATTTTCAACATAAAAAAATATAATCCTGCAAACATTTTTTGGGAACTAAGTCAAGTATTTCTTTAATTCTAGGTATTGTAAGTACTTGTCAGAATAATATGTCACAGAAAAGATCTGCAAAGAATGTGCAACCTCAGCAAAAAGGCAACATATGAAAAGAAGCATTCATACCTTGACTGGGGTACAAAATCTAGGTCCCTTTGATCCACAATTAAGCTTGAAATTCACTTAGCCACCACACCAGTGCAAAATAAAAAATGCTCCAAATAAACAAATGCTGTTAACATAAGCAATAATATAAAGTTTTTGAGAACTATGAGCAAAAATAATAAAAGACATCTATTTAAAAAATTTTAAGAAAAAAATAAACAGATTAAGATTTTTACACTCCTATGCCTGTAAAGATGCACGACTGCAAAGTCCACCTGATAGAGAAGATTATTACAACCTCAAGATTTACAAGAGCCTCCTGGTCACAACCCTCCTTTCATCTTTCTACTATCCTTTTATATTATAGACGTCCTGTGGCCGAATGGCTAATACACTTGGCTACTGATCAGAGGGACCTGGGTTTGAGCCCCAGGTAAGGCATGGATGTTTGTGTTGTTTTCCTGCTGAGATCCCAACATCCTCACAGACCTTCTACTATGGTGTATTAAACTGACTGGCTCCTGTCAGACCTCTGTGGCAAGAAGGCTCTAGAGGGAATATCGCATCCTCCTCCTCCTCCTTCTCCTCAGTTCAACCTCAAGCAGCCAAGGGCTACGGAGGTCCAACCAGACCGTGCAATTTAGTTCTCCAAACAAGTCTGTCCTGAGCTACATCTACTGCATCTGGCCACTGCACACCAATTCTAATAAGGTCCTGTTTGACATTGTCTGCACACTGCATCCTAGGTCTCCCCCTCTTTCTGAGGCCTTTAGGCACATTGTTCATAACCCTATTCACCAATCTATAATTATTCATATGGGCAACATGGCCAAACCAACGGAGTCTCTCTCTGCACAATATGCTGCTTAAAGGAGGTTGCAAACTCCTTTGCCTAACCTCATCATTAGTTACAAAGTTGAACCACCTAATGCCCAAGACATTGCGTAAGCATCTAGAATCAAAAGCATCTAGTTTCCTCTTATTGTTTACAAAGTGTCCAAGTTTCACTACCATAACTAACCCTAGAAAGAACCAAACTATTATACAGTCTAATTTTAGTCTTTAGGTGTATACGCCTATTTCTCCACACTCTCCATAGATTCTTAAAAGTCCCGGCAGCAATCCCTATTCGTCTGTTAATCTCATGCCGCACATCACCATTATCTGTTACATAGCTCCCAAGATAATTAAACTGTGACACCTGCTCAAGACTGCAACCATTCAGATTAACTGAATCACAACCTGCCTGACCAATTTTCATCACTTTAGTTTTCTCTCTGTTTATAACCAAACCTACTCTACTACCAGTCTCATCAACAGCTCGAATGAAAGAGTTCATCTCATCAACATCATTTGCCAAAAGGGCTAAATCATCAGCATAATCTAAATAAGAAATTTTCGTATCTCCAGCCCATTTAAGGCCAAAATCTTTCCCTGGAAGTGAATTTCGCATAACATAATCAATAACCAAGCTAAAGAGAAAAGGAGACAAAATGCACCCTTGTCGAACACCAGAAGTAATGCTAAACCAATTGCTACAAGCCTTACCAACTCTCACACACGACTCAGTGTTATTATAGCGAGCTTTCATTATGTTAACTAACTTGTCAGGTATACCATATGATCTCACAATCAACCACAAATTATGACGATCAACAGAGTCGAAAGCCTTTTTGAAATCAACAAAGCTAGCAACCAAAGGTTTCTGAAACTAATCAGCGGCTAACTGATCCTTTATGTTTATTAAGTTCTCTGTATGCTTTCTATTAGGACTAGTAGGGTATTGATTAAGGGCATTCCCGCAGTTCTTTCTTTCTGAAATAAGCTCAAGTGCGTTATCACTCAAATAATTCTGCCTCCTCTGCTCCTTTTTCCCTAAAAGAGTATTGTTAGTTTCCAAAAAAGCCTGTTTAAAACGATCCCATTCTTCTTCAACTTCAGTAGTAAGCATACCATGACTGTCATAATGACTAAGCAACCTATCATGGTAAGCTTTAGCTATAACTGGGTCTTTCAGAGCTTCAGTATTAAAAGCAAATTTTTTAACCCTAGCACAACACTTTTTAAGTTTAAGTTGCAAGACACTTTTAACTAGGTAATGGTCAGATCCAATTTCAGCTCCCCTATATGACCTGGTATCCCTAACAGAACTAGCCCATTTGCTGTTAATTAATATACAATCAATAATATTCTTATGCAGCCCATCAGGTGAAACCCATGTGTACTTATGTATGTCGCAGTGTTTGTAATAAGTGTTAGTTATTCTGAATCCATTGAGTTTACTTATCTGTAGGAGACGTTGGCCATTGCAGCTACCAATACCAAAAGGGCCTATCACCCCTCCCCAAAGGTCAGAGTCAGTACCAACTTTGGCATTGAAGTCACCTAGAACAAGGGTAATATCTCCTTTCTTGAAAGAATTCAAAATATCCTGAAGTTGTCCGTAAAACCTATCCTTCTCATCTTCATTGGCATCCTCAGTGGGGGCATAACAGCAGATAACCTTCACATCTTTAATGCTTGTCTGAAATTTTGCTGTAAGAACTCTTTCATTAATGCACTCATATCCTAGAAGAGCATCACTAGCATGTCTGCTGAGAAGCAGACCCACGCCTTGGTGATGCTTATTGTCGTCCCTCCCTAAAAAGAGAAATTTAAGATTATTTTTAATTTTTTTTAATTTTTAATTTTTATTTAATTATTTAATTTTTAGGTCTGTAAATGGTAGCTAGGTAGTCACTGGAAGGAGAGCTATGCATCAATCTGCTGTGATGATGCATAGAACCAGTCAGACCCAGAACCTAACGTCCGACCCCGCCTTCTCGTGGTGCAGATCGTTAGTACCTTTCAAAAGAGATACTTTCTTGTGGAAGTGAACGGAAGGAGAGGGCTGCCAGATTAGTGTGTCCTACTGATCTGGACATCTGTGGCTACTTTTCTTTTTTTTTCTACCCTGCTGAGGAGTGGTCAACCACACAGGGTCCTGGTGCTGACCATATGTACCAACCTGAATGGAATTATGGCTCTGAGCTTGATTATGGATCCTGATTTTGCTGCACTGGTGGGCTTCTGTGGAGAAAAAATCTTCCGCTGTGTTTTCTTTCTGTTTGTTGTTGACAGCCCCAAGTGAATAGATTCACATGATATGTTTATCAGCTGGTGGATAATCCTGAGCAGAGTTCATCGCAGGCACCTGAACTCTTTGCTTCTATTGGCATCGTCAAATTCTACATTGGAGGAAGTCTTCCAATGTAGATGGCTTCAGCCTTTAGTGGTGGAGGAACGGGTCTTTGCCCCATGTCTGCGATTAGGGGGGTGTTTGATATTGTCGGCATTCCCTCTCTCAATAAACATAGTTTCTTTAAACATCTCACTAACCATTTTCTCTCCATCGGTAGTTGGAATGTGAGGACTCTACACAGAGCTTTTTCTCTTGATGTCCTCACATAAGGATTCCACCGTTATAATTTAGATATTCTCGGCTTGGAAGAGACCAGATGGACAAATAAAGGTCAGATTCTTAAAAATAGGGAATATCTATTACTTATTTCTTTATATATTTGCACTTATCTACTTAAAAAATATGTATTTGCATAAATGGATTCTTGGGGAGAGAGGATAACTAGATGTGCCCATGGAGGAGATGCCAGGACTACAGAGTGGATGTTTCAGGCATTCCCAATCATATCTGAGTAACAATATTCCTATTGCTTGGAGAGTTTAGGAACAGATATTGTCATGCAACTAAATAACCTACTTATTCAAAAGTCTTGGACACTTTGGCTTTATTGCCTGCCTTCAAATACCTGAAGTTTTAAAATATTGCTGAGAGTTGATGATATCACCAAGATCCAGAAACTCAATCAATAGTGGACTTTGATAGGCAGATTTAAATGTAAATGCACTTCATATTGTTCAACATTGCATGGTTCCATGAGGGGTTTCTCTTGAATCCATACAACATCTATCATAGTTGACCTGATACTTAGAACTGATTCTGATGTTACGAGTTCCTTCTATGTATACCAGTTTCCCTGGGTGAGAGTATAAAGATTAGTCAACTCTTACCCAGATATAAGGGTTGTCTGCTCTTCATTTGAATGACCCTTAAAATAATCAGTGCAAAAAATTTGTAATATTTATTGCTGAAACAGTAAGAACATTACGGCCGAAACAAAAGTGGTCAGTTTTTTAGATATTACTTGATAGTTCTGCTGATAAATCAACAACAGAGCAATTGATATTGTACATGATCGATCTGTAAACAAGGCAAAGTAAAAGATGTATTTTTAAGCTACATGATATTTATTATTTAATGCTATAGGATATTTTGAAGTCCTTCAAAAGAATTATATAATGTATGGGCTTCAGTGGGAGGATGGCAAGTGATTGATAGGGTTAGGAACAGATGAAGCTGTATGCATGTGAGATAGAGTTAATTGGCTGACACAATGGTGAATTACCTCAGAGGCACTCACCTAGGGCCTCGACACTCATGGAGCCCCCAAAACTTGATTTTTTAAAAACATTTTATTGAGTAAAATGTTTCACAATTAGTATAATCTACTATTTATAAACTTAAAAAACAAAACAAAAAAAAACAACGAGAGGCTTCTCTCAGACCTCTGTGGCAAACAGCTGCTTGAAGTAGTTTAGCCAGAAATAATGGTTATCTGGAATTTATTGTGGAATTCAGAAACACTACTGAGTCTGTCCAATAGAAAGGATTTCTAGAGACCACAGAACAGTTTAGGATTTTACTAACATTACATTTCTTGCTGAATTTTCTTCCTGTTTTTAAGGTGTCTTTTAATTTTTACCTATCTTACTACTGCTTTTCGCTTGACATTTGTTAGTCTGTGGATTTCTCAAAACAGTTGTTGCACCTTATCTTTTGAACGTGATGGAGAAACATAATGATTTATGTGCCAAATGAAAGCTTGTGACACAGGGAGTGTCATAAGTTGTAAAAAAATTGATACCCATGCCTTCCTTACCTCACGTGTATATATCATTGATGTACCACCACCACCATGAATATGTATCATTGAAATTGAACTGTTAGACTACTAAGATTAAAAACAACATATACACTTGTATTATATGCAAAAATAAGAAAACATCAATTCAGCTAACCTGACATCATCTTTATATTTATCAGAATTCACAACACTTGTGCGCAATGCCAGCTCTAGAAGTGATTCTAATCTGGTAGGCATGATATCATCAATATCTTTTTGAAGTTCCTCTTCAGCCATATCCATAAACTGAATAATGAAATCACCTTGATCTAAGAGAAAATAATGTTTCACAGATCTAGAGAGAGAGAGAAAAAAAAAAGGGTGTTTTATAACTGATACTTTTATTTTAAAAACACAAAACAGTTTAAAGAATTTTACTAAATAAGATTATAATTGCACAGTTGCAATTTATGACATCTCCAAGAATTAATATTTCATTGTAGTATAGTACCAGCAAAAAAAAAATTAGTTTTTTAGTAGTGACCTTTAACAGTATTTCAAATGCATTTAAATATAAAAATACTGTATAATTTATGTTCTCCACATATGGTTTACTGTGAGCTACTTATGTTGCATTTGTACACTGCATGTCAATTCTAACCTGTTTGAAACTGTATGGCCACAATATTCTAGTCTATATTTTCTGAAGCATTTAGGCACTGTTCATAACTCTGTTTGCTAAACTGTTATTATGTATACGTTAACATGGCCAAACTAATGCAGTCTTTCCCTATACAAGATGTTGCTCAAAGATATCATCTTCATATCTTTATGTGTTCTTATTTTAAGCATCTTGCAGTGCTGTGAAATATCTAACCAATCACAGTGCTATGAATTACATGCTATTGTACATCACCTAGCAGGCATTTTTGCCAATATCACTATATGACATAGATGCTTTCTATGTGTGATGCCGCAATGCTTTAAAGCAGCACTGCCACATTTTCCTAGCATAAAAGGAGATTTTTAAACTGGGAGATCTTTGCAATTTTGATTGTATTGCAAGTAACAGTAGCTTCCAACAAAAGATTTTTCAAATAAGTCCCAATCCCTGCATTATGTTTTATCATTTGTTAAATTCAGGTTACTGTAATATTTGCTCATTATTATCATTACTTTAAGTTTTTTAATTAGTTTAGTTTCATCATTAATAGCCAATATAGGGTGAAATATTTGTCATTTTGTAACAACAAGGAAAGATATTCCGGACAATGTGTTGCAGAGTTTCGATATCATTTAAGAAATTACAGATGCTTCTTGGAACAGACTTAAAAAAAAAACTACCAACTTTTTTTAGAGAAATAAACCAATGCATGGTAAATTTCATTCATAATGATTATTTTGTAGTAACTATCATAGCACATTTTTATTGCATTTCAGTACAACAAATATATTTTGGTCACCCACCCAATTTCATAATACTGACATTTCACTGTACTCCACATTATCTTCCAAATTACCTAAGTCTCCCCATAAGGTCCGATGCCTCCATCAGTAAATCTAAAAGCTTCTTACTTGCAAAATGATATGCAGTTTCAATTCTTTCAACATACTGCCTTTCTCTTACAGTATATGCAATAGTTTCTGCATCTGGACATTTGATATCATCTCCTAGAAACAGAAATAATGAAGACAAAGTTTTAAACAGACACAAACTAAATATTGAGCAAATGAATGAAGAATTAAATGCCTCATTCTTTTGTATCATTAAAGCAAGAATGCACAAAATTATTTTGAATTTGAGCAGAATAGAGTTATAGACTATTTGAAGCTGCATTAAAATTTACTTAAACACAAAATTAATAACAAAAAGTGGGGGAAAAAAGTTGCCATAATTAAAACAAGACAAATTAAAACTCTTTTTGGGCAACAATGGTCATAAAAAGTGAATAATTTCAAATCAATGTTTTTTATCAGTTTCTTTTGCATTAAGATGATTTTATATTCTGTATCTACTATGGAGTATAAACTGAAGGGCTCCTGCCATACCTCTGTGGCAGGAGTATTTATTTTATTTATAAATTCAGCAGTGAGAAGGAGAAAACAGGCGAAAGATATTTATATGAGATTTGTTTTCATTTGAATATATTAGTTGCCTATGTATTATAATACACACGAAAGAAATTGCTTGTTCAGATAAAAGCAATATACTGATTTAAATAAACTTTAATTTTCTCAGTTTTAATCATTTTATATGTTGTTCAGTATGCTGCCATAAGTTTCATTACATTCTTGGGTTATGCTTATCCACCACAAAGCAAACAGTTAGCAATGCTTAAGTGTGGCAACTGCTTTATAATGTGACTTTAAAAAAACCTTCAACCCTTTACCAACAAGCTGAAATTGTTTTGATATTCAGCCAGTTCATATGCATTTTGGGGATGGAAGACCGCCATATGTCTCCCACCAGCTGTCCAGTAGGTATCCTTCCCTCAATCTTCTCTGAGCCATTGAGGTCCTAGTGACTGGTCATTTAACCTGTTGTGTGCAAAAAGTACAGCTCAGAAGTAAAACAAGCCAACCCACTTTGCATGTGTGCCCTTTTAAATGAGTGAGTGCCAAATCCAGCATTTCTTTTTTGTTACCTGCATCACAACGTTTTGTTTCAACCATGATGCAAAACTTCCAAACAAATTTATTGCTTTGATAATGTTTCAATGTGGAGTATTATCTGACTCATTGCTTTTTTTGTTTTTCAATAAAAAGATTTCTAACTATATTTAAATATTTATATTACTCTTTGCTACGCTTTTATTGCTTTATTGCACTACCACTGATGATGACACTTTTAAAATATTTATTGACAGCATTCTAAATGATCTTATTACACTTTACTGATAATTTTGCCTCCATGCCAGTGGTTAATACTTTTTTGGAATTGCACTTATTTTTCTTTTTTCTTCCCAGTTATTAATTTCCCATGTTTATTAATAAAATGCAAGAAAGGAAGAATTTATCAAATACAGTTTAGTTTTTTTTTTAAGATGTAAAACAGGATTACATATCAAATCAATTTTATTCACAATGAAGTTTCCAGAATAGATAAAATCTTAGGTAGAAAGTTAATAATTTTTTTGCACAAAATATTTATTGATATAATGACGTTAAAATGTCACCCATGTAACGCTGTGATTGTCACTTATGTTTAAGTAGGAAGTCTCTGCATACTGTAATTATCAATGTTTACTCTGCCTTTTCCAGGCCCAGATCTAGAAAGAAACAAGGGGGAAAAAGGGGGAGGGGGAGCAAGATCAACTCAGAATGCTGTTTCAGTATAAAAATTTTCTGTTTTAGTGGTCTTTAAAAAACTCTAAAAAAAATATATCAAATATATATAATATTTTTTGCATCTCTGTTCTATTTATTAGTATTCTTCAAGGAGGGGGTGGGGGTCATTTTGAATTTCTCTGTAAGCAAAATTGGAACTCATTTGTGAACATGACACATTACCACTAAACAGAAATACAGCTGATATGCCATCAACACCTGGTTTCTCTGGGATGGGGCTTGGCTCAGTCAGTAGCACACTAGGCTTGTAATCTACAGTCCTAGCTTCGAGTCCCAACTGTGCCAATGTTGAGATTTATCTCCACTAAACCCCACCCAGCTCTAGATCAGAAAAGGACACCGATGAGCTTGGAAAGGCCATTGTCCATTGAATGGCATATAAAGCCCGTGTACAGGAGGGCCATATCCTGTGCACATTAAAGAATACACTGGATGGCCTCAATGGGAGGCTCCTATCTCCTAATAAGTGCCCAGTGGGCCTTTCCTCTACCTATTCTCTTAGCCCTAGGGGTACTTGTGACCTGGCCATTTAGCCCATGTGTGCAAAAATGTGTTGCACAGAGGTAAAATAACCCAGTAACTGTGACATATGGGTGTTGTTATTTACAGTAGTTTGGTGTTGGTTTTTCGGGGTTTTATGGAATTTATGGTATTTACAGTGGCAGCAAGTCTTGTACCCCCATCAGGAGTTACCCCCCATTTCTAAATTATGCATTGCAGCATAGTCATCCTGAATTATGCTTTATGACTAACAAGCATCAAATAAGTTCACCAATAATGAAAACCAAGAAGGGTAGCCAAGTGCTAAGTTATTTGAAAAAGCTGAACATATTACATCAACGTTTTTCGAGGTATTTCATATAAAAAAGCTGCCATTTGAGATTTATCACAAATATATTCCTAGTTTTCTCATTTAACCATTCAGGTGGCTAATGTGGGTTCATCCCATCACAGCTATCTGGTCCTATAATAGTATTGATGTGGCACTAGCACCATACAACAGTTGCTTACAACTTACTGTGGCACATACAAAACAGATTGATAAATATGTAACATCAGGAAGGTTAATAAACATAGAAAACCTCTTAAACATGGATTTCCTAGAGTGCATCTCCAGCATTATACAAACACATACAAATACAAGCATCAAAAAGTTAGGAAGCAGCAGTAACACAATATTTTTATACTTTTTGAGGTATATATCGATACAATAAGAAGACTACCCAAATTTGAAAATATAATGTTAAAAAGAATTTGAGTTATAGAAAAAATATCACAGTGAAAAGAAAAACATCATTCTCAATGTGCAGAAAAATTTCATTGAAAAAAGAATAACCTCTAATAAAGTGCATTCCTCCATGAACTGAAATGAATACTGCATAATGATTCATATACTTAATCATGGAATCAATGATTTCATGGGGTATTTGGTTTCATTCTGCAACATGGGATGACAATGAACAGGGAACGGAATTTCTGCTCAATACTTGCCACCCTAGCTATTTTACATGTCAGATAGGATTCAAGTCTGGGGGACAAGGCCACTTCCCACTCTTTTAATACCAGTGGTTTTTTTTTACCTCTGAGTGGCACTTTTTTGCACACAATGACACAGGTGAGGGTCACAAGGACCCTAAGGGGCTCAGAAGGGTGGGGAAGGAGATCTATTGGACAACTCTTAGAGGACAGAGGGAGCTTCCCATCAAGGTCAAGCAATCGCCATCAAGGTTTCTAAATACTGGATTTGATGATTCTAGCTTTTACAGTTTAGGTACAGCTCTTCCTCAAGTTTTTGAGGTGGGGTGGTAGAAGGGTTACATACAAAACTCTTACAATGCTTTAAATTATAATATGACAAAAATATATACTGAATTTGGTAGTCCTAGTTGTTTTGAAGCTCTCTCCCTTTTCCTTGTTTTTTTTTTTTCTTTTAAAGGGGAGGGGGGGAGTTTGGTGGCCAAACCCTTATATTACTTTATGACATTTTAGATTTTTCTAATTAAACACAAAGGCACACACAAAGTAAAAAAAAAAAGTGAATGTTATAAAAAAAAATTCAAAAATATAACAAAGTTCTAAGGCTGAAATGACAGTGAAATATAAAGCAAAAATGAAGTACCTATTTGCTTGGAGATGCATATTTTACTAATCGTGAAAATTTCTTTTATCAATAAATATTTTTTAGAAAAAAATATCGCCAACATATGAGACCTGAACCCCCATCTCTACAGAAACACGCCAGAATTAAGTGGTTCAATGGTAGAATACTCTGGCATGTTTCTGGAGAGATGAGGGTTCAAGTCCCATATGTTGGCAAAAAATTTTCCACAAAATATTCATTGATTTATGGACATTAAAAAGCCAACATGTAATGCTGTGATTGTCATTTATGCTTTTCTTTTATCAGTTCAATTGGTTTAAAACATTGGAAAAGTGTTTCACAAAAGAGAATATCAATTAAATTTGCTTTTGAAATTGTTGCCAATCTATTTATGTGAAGCATTTGAATAAAAATAAAAACTAGGACAATACATGGTTGCCAAACAAGTATGAAAAAATGGCTTACCATTAATTAATGAGGTATGGTTGGTAATTTTTCCCCAGCTTAATATTATTTCAATTCCACAAGTGCAGAAACAGTGACTTTTTCATAAGAACTTTAATTAACAGCATTATACACACACATAAGCAACTATTGAAAAACTTACCACACTGTCTGATGACATTCAGATATTTCCCTGTGCGTAAAATCATATCTGCTACTTTTTCTAGGAATATGGGAATTTGCTCTCTTCTAATAGTGTAGCGCTTTTCCCAATAGCTATTTATAAAACGTCATGGCAAAAAATCATTTGTTGAACACATACATATATAGTTAAAAATATAGTGAAATATCCAAGTGTATAAGAAAAAATATTCATTATCAGCTCTGCTGTGGCATACACCATGGTTATTTGAAGCTAAAATGCTTGAAGAGGATGGGTTTTGTTGTTATACCTCTGAATGGCACTTTTTTCCACACAATGGACAGGTCACAAGGATCCAGAAAAGGTTGGAGGAAGGGGATTGACTAGACAACAGTTAGAAGACAGATGCTAGCCTCCCATCAAGGCCATCCAGCATGATCTTTAATGTGTACTGCTGCACATGGGGTCACAGCTAATGTCCCATCTGATGGACAGAGGCCTTTCCCAGCCCATTGGTGTCCCCTACTCACTGAGGGCAGGGAGTTTTGTGGAGGTAAATTTCAAGGTTGGCCAAGGTGGAACTTGAACCTGGATGCTACCAACTGAGCCAACCCTGCCCCAGAAGAGGATGAGATATTGTCCATTTCACATTTTCAAAAGGGTGAATAGGTAATGGACAAATTTTTTACAGTTATTAGGAATGCAGATACTTTATTAAACTTCTTTCGGCATTAGAGCAAATAAAATTTCATACTTTTAAAACAGATTTAAAACAGATCAAAAGGGTGAATAGATAATGGACAAATTTTTTACAGTTATTAGGAATGCAGATACTTTATTAAACTTCTTTCAGCATTAGAGCAAATAAAATTTCATACTTTTAAAACAGATTAATTACATGTAATCATTTAAATAGATTGATTACATGTAAAATTGGAACATAGGAACCTGAATTCAAATATTTAAGATAGAAATATTTATGTTTTTGTTATTCAGAAATAAACAGCTCTCTATTCATGTGCTTTATAATAATTTCTATCTATTAGTTTTTTTTAATATATTTTTTTGCTAAAGTTACTGAAAATATGAAGCATAGGCTTTTAAATTTCTTAAATAAATCCTATTTTTTTCTAATAAACAATTTGGATTCTTAGAATATAAAAACACTGAACAATGTATAATTAAAATTAAATACAAAAATTTACAAAAGTATTGATGACAGTAAAAATACTGCTATAATATTTTTAGATATAAGAAAAGCATTTGACACTGTTAATATTACTTTATTACTACATAAATTATCTCATTATGGAATCAGAGGTCATGCACTAAACTGTTTTAGAACATATCTTTGTAAGAGAGAACAAGTAGTTAAGATTAATGGACAACAAAGTAATTTCTTGGAGGTAAAACAAGGGGTCCCTCATGGCTGTTTTGGGTCCAATTTTATTTTTAATTTTTATTAATGATCTTTGTGAGATATATTTAAATGGATCACTTCTTTGTTATGCTGATGACCTTGCCATTGTATATTCCAGTGACAACATGTCTGACCTAAAAGTTTCAATGGAGAAAGATCTTCTTAAAATCCATGAATGGATTATATTTTAACAATTTAACTTGCAACACACAAAAAAAGCAATTTCATTTTCTTTGAGCTAAGAAATACTCAAACAGATTTTAATATTAAGTATCACAGTTCAAACTGTACTATACTTAGATGTTCATGTTCTAAAATTGAATGAGTGAAAGCATTTAATTACTTGATGTTGATATTAATCCCAGATGAAATGGAAGAATCATGCAGAAAAACTAACATTGAGACTTAGATTAGTTTTATACAAGTTATATTAAAAAGGTAGTTCCTAAAGGTTTTATACTATGCTTGGGTATATTCTAGTTTACAGTATGGAATCCTAGTTGGGGAGGAGATTATTTACATAATAGATTGGATTGGATTGTTTTACCTCTGAGCGGCACTTTTTTGCACACCATGGGCTAAATGGCCAGGTCACATGGACCCCGAAGGCTCAGAGAAGGTTGGGGGAGGGGACCCACTGGAACAGCTGTTGGGAGACAGATGGTAGCCTCCCGTCAAGGCCATCCAGCGTGTTCTTTAATGTGCACAGGGTATGGCTCTCCCGCACACGGGGCCAAGGTTTAACGTCCCATCCGACGGACGGCGGCCTTTCCAAGCCCATCGGTGTCCCATACTGACTGTAGGCAGGGCGGGGAATTTTGCGGAGATAAATCTCACCGCTGACCTAGCTGGGACTCGAACCTGGGAACTGCAGATTACGAGCCAGGCGCGCTACCGACTGAGCCACCCCCGCCCCGATTATTTATATAATTTACACAACTTATTTAAAATACACAAAAAAATTTTAAACTTGCATTTCAACATGGGTTTACATATCTGGGTTTTACATTTCATCATATCAATAATTTAAGGCAAATTTATATATTTAAAATTATATTGCTCTGGCATCAACAACAACAGTGGTTCCCTCAGAAAATTGCTCACGGTAAAAACATGACAAAAGGGTTTATTATTTGATGTGCCTCTAGCCAAAAAAAAACATATTGCAAAGACATATTCTAGACCTTACACCTAAATTGTTTAATATGTTGTTTTGAAATGAGAACTGAAAAAAAAAAATTCCAGCAACTTTCAAAACACATTGCACAATATTGTTTTAAATATGCCTAATTTTGAAAACATTCTCAGATAATGTATATAAAAAGATTATGCTGCACATTCAGAACATTTCCAGTGTTGCCAAATTTCTTATATAAGTTACCAATAGAATCTGGACAGGCTGACATGCTCCTTGATTCTAAATGTGAAATATTTTTTGTCTATTTCGAGTTACAAGTTATTCTTTTCCTTTTCACGTGTATATATGTATCATTATTACCAGAAACATTTTTTTACTACATGCTTCTATAAAGGTCCTATTAAAATAAAACTAATAATATTTTTTGTAAAATATTTTATTTTCAGAAAATCCAGAATTAAATGCTGATTAATTTGGCCTGTAATGTGCCAAAATTCCTTTCATATCAAAAATGTTCTCAATTTTTTTTGGCTGATCATAGTGTAAAAATAGCTGGGCTTCTGGATGTAAACCAGTTTTTCAGGAGGGACCCTGGAAGGGTTAAGTTTATTATATCATACTTTGCCTCCAGTAAAAAAACTTTAATATGAAATAAACATAAACATTATATGGAAAATGCATCTCACTTCTTTAATGTTTGCAACTAAATTGAAAAGAACCAAAGCCTGTGTATAGTTTATATAAATTTTACAATCATAAGATTAGCATATCACAATCCACAATATTTCTTTTCTAACATCTGTATTTCTGAATTACACGATATTTAATGGCACTTTGCTGGATTCAAAGGATACTCATCACTGTATTCAACTGGCAGTTCTTCTTTCTTGACTAATTCATTGTCTTCGACTAAAAACTAAAAATATTATTAACAATAGAAATTAATATTTCTAAAAACAGTGAAATCCTGATTATTTTTTAAATCTAATAAATGCAATACTAAATTGAAAGAAACCTAAAATGAAATTTAAAACTCACAAAATAAAATATATATTTAATTAACTACTTCCCATTGTCCCAATTTTAATTATTGGTTCTAAAACCAATAAAAAAAAAATGCAATGCAAATTGATATATTTCCTATTAAGGAATAACTAAAATACATGATTCAAGTTTTAGCAGTACAATTTCTTCAAACATTTGCATGTTACATAGCTTGAGAAGTTTATTTTCCACTGGAGAGTTTTGGTTACACTTATGAAAGCAGTAATGTCTCACTATCAACTCAACAGTCTGCTGAGGTGACAAACAAGAAAAAGAACTGTACAGAGGCTGCTGAAGAGCCTTTTCTCCTAAGTAAATTGCCTTGTAATAAACTATATCACTGACTACTGTTCATGCTGTTAGTAAAACACATTTTTTTTGCAGGCTACAATTTACAATATTTTATAGCCCGATATAAAATTTTATATTGTCTGTGGCAGGGGTTCAACACCTTATTAAAATGTGACTTCTGTAAAATGTATTCATTAAAATTCTGTAAAATGTAATTCATTAAAAGGCAAAATAAACATTGAATCATTTCACACGTGATCACTGTCCTTTCTCAACAAGTTGTTTCCACTGAATAAATCTCAGAGCTTATGCTTCAATTGTTAATGGTGTTCTTTTTTTAATTTCCACCTGTGCATATACACTTTTTTCACTGATACTGGCACAGAAGTTGTTAAATATCCATGTGAAAATGATGTTCTTAAGATAAACATAATACATCATGAAAGTCAAAATGTCCTTAGGAGCATAAGAATTTATTTCTTGATGTTACAAAGGTTACAGAAGAAAACACTACTTCCTAAACATACAAAAGGATGGCACAAACTAATTAGAACATACTTTTCACATAAACATTTAACAATGTCTGTGCTAGTATCTGTGAAAAAGTATATATATATATTAATATTGGACAGAATCAAAACTATTTTAAAACATTACAGTATATCAAACACATATCTATGCAAAGGTTTAATATTTTTGGGAATCATTTATAACAGTTAAGAACATTTAAAAAATAGCACCAGATACTAGTAATTTTTCAAGTAAATTCTGACACTCAACTATTAAAAACATGACTAGAATTTCCCACTACTTTATTAAAATATATGAATCACATTTCTCCATTTTCATGTATTACATTCAATAATTTTAGATCATATATTCATAAATTTTTATTTTCAAACTCGATTTTTAATTTTTTCTTGCCACCATTTTATTTTAACCAAATGGTAATAAAAATTTTTCATTTAAGATTTTATGTCTATTTTGAAAACTTCATGTTCTTAAGCATTATTACTGATAAGCTGAATTCATAATTGTGCCATATTTTCTTGGTTGGTAGTTGCTCCACTGACAAACTGTACAATCACATAGAAGATTAGTCCAAATTTGAAATCAATAGGTACCATCAGAACATTGTTCTATCAGTGAAAAGGATAACCCTTTTGGGGGAGGTATGCTTTTCAAAACCAATAATGCTTTGTTGCCCATTTTGAATGCAAATGATGTGTGACCTTAATGTACTAATTAAGTTAGTCTAAGAAAGTACATGGGATTATTAAAATTTTAAACATTAAACACATAACAATTAAAACAACTTGAAAAACTGCAATAACAGATATTAACCTATTCATGCAGACATTTACCATATCTTTGCTTCTAGATCACCCATCACAGTCAAATAACAACACATCTATATGATTTATGAGTCAAGTCTACAATTTCTAGTTTTAGAAAGAGAATACCATGAGACTAGTAGTTTACTTGTAGATATCACCAAAATTTCTGAAACTGGTTGTTTAATTGCATGTGTTTAATTTTTAGATGGCATGTTATTTGTCATGACAGCAGTCCAAAAGAAAAAACAATTATTTGTGTGAAAAGTTTTCCCAAAGGGAGCATTTCTCATTTTTTGTCAGTGTCATATATCCCATAATCCTGTTGTTTCATTAACATTTATAGGCTATATACTCTTTTTGTGAAGAAGCTACAATATCCTTTTCATAATGAATCTGTAATATTTTAGTACCTATTTTCCAATGAACCCAGGGGTGGAAGATGGTTCAATATGGATGGATGGATGGAAGTAGTGTGCCAGGCTTGTAATCTGCATTTCTTCGTTCAAGTTCCAGATGAGCCTGCATTGAGAATTTTCTCCACTAATTCCCATTCTGTTCTTGATGAGAAAAGGGACACTGTTAGATTGTACAGGTCATCAATTGTTGGACTGGATGTTAAACTGTGGCCTCGTGTGGAGGAGAGGATACCCTGTGCACATTATAAAACATGCTGAATGATCTGGATGGAAAGCTTACATCTGTCTCCTAACAGCTGTCCAGTGGATCTCCTTCCCCAACCTTCTCTGAACTTGTAACATGACCATTTAGCCCATCGTGTGCAAAAAAAAGTACATCTCTGAGGTAAAATAACCAACTCTTTGTAGCCAATACAGAATATCCAAATAAATATAAGAAAATAAAAACAGTCATATGGTATCATTAAGCAAAGATTTTTTCCCATTTTTTAGCAAAAGCACACCATTTGGCATTTACAGTTTTTTCTCATTATCTTCTAAGAAGATGCAAACTCAAGAATATGTTTGAATAAAATTGAATAAGAATGCGACAGTTTTGAATCCTTTTCCAAGTGATGATACAGCTTAAAAGTGAAGAGGATTTCAATCAAAAGTAGTAGTATAAATCAAAATTTTAATAACTAAAACTAAAGAATATAAGTTTTCAAAAATGCTGAGCTAAAATTTTATTAGTGATAAGAATAAGTTCTGAAAAATTCAGCAATAAAGCACTATATTTATATAAAATAACATACAGCTTGGTTTCATTGATTATTTAAGCATCTGCTCAAACATGAAAAGTATTTTATTTTAATTTGTAGTACATTGCTAGATTATTTACATATTTTAATATCTAAAAGAAAAGTACATACTTCAGAGTAAGGATCAGATATAATTCCTTTGTAAATCCATCTTTCTAAGATTTCAAAGTAAGGAACACAAGCCTATACAAGAGAAAAACAATATTTAACATAGGGTAAGTCCAACCATGTAGAAAATCCAAGTATTTTAAATAAAACATTATAGAAAAGTTGAAACTTCAGAAATTTCATCCTCATGCTCTCTTAAGTAAAAGAAGAAGAAACAGAAATTTTTACTTACAGCCTGCGTCAAATATAGGCAAAGTTCCTGAGATTTGCTGTCTCTGAAATACAATAAAATACAATAGTATAACTAACAACAAAGTGCAAACTATAGAAATAATTTAAACTATGAAAACTGTTTCAATTATACAGTGGAAATCACATCAATGTTTTCCTTGGGATCAAGTGTTTAAAACATTATATGCAGGAAGTTATGCAATCTCAGAAAATGTTTGCTCAGTTACATAAATATATCCAACTAAAGTTTGAATATGCTTGAAATACTTGATATTCTTAAATTTATTGCTTATGATAGAACTAAACAAATAATTAGAAAGCCCAATCACCTCAGATAAATATTAAATGCTTGCTTTCAAACAAAATTATTTTGTCATTTTAAAATTTCAGGGTTTTTAAACAGTGGAAATTCAACTAATGGAAGATTTTGAAAATAAGGGTAAAGAGGCAAGTTTCTGTTGTCAATGTAAACCCCTTGACTACCCTTTCAAGGGGTTGTTTTCCATCTAAATTTCAAATTTCTAGTATTAGCAGACTGTTACTTGACATTTCACCATTTTCCAAATTTAGTGACCATTAAGGAGAAAAATTCAAATTATTGGGAGATTCAGAAAAATGTGATAATAGCATAGGTTGAGTTAATAAATAGGCCCCTATAATTATCACAAGAACTGCAATCCCCCTTTTTAAAAATTGGAATAATAGATTGAGTATAATACTTAGGAACAACAATTTTATCATAAAAATATTAAAAATTTCAGTCATGTGACAACAGAAGCATTCTCAGCTCTAAGCACTTTAGTAATAATTTCATCTATCCCTAATAATTTTTGTAGTTTTAATTTAGAGATAGCCAAAGTAACTTCAGACTGTGCTATAGGTCCTGCATTGAAGTCATATAGAATCTGTCCTTATTACAAACAATGGGAGTAAAACACATAGTTTAGATTATGTTTAAAATGTTAATTTCACCTAGCCAAGACAGAATATTCACCACCAATAATCTTACCATGTTCATCTCTCAATCCCTGTATGCAAGTCTGTTTCTTACCACACAAAACATTAACTATCTTGCACAACTCCATGCTGTTGAGTTGTCTAGCTACTTACCCTGCTTTGTTAGCCAAGCTTCAAGTCAGAGATAACTGATAATTTTGCTCCTTTTTACCCAAAAGAGTATTGTTAGTTTCAAGAAAAGCTTGTTTAAAATGGCCCATCCCCAAAATTTCAGTCATAAGTCAATTATAATTGTCATAATGACTAGGTAACTTATCATGGTAAGCTTTGGCGATATCAAGGTCTTTCCCAGCTTCATGTTAAAGGTAATTCTTTTCACCTTAACAAAATATTTCTTAAGATTCAGTTGCAAGACACTTTTAAAAAGTTGTTTTTAAAAGGTGTTGTGTTAGTTCTAACTGAGACAATGGTCATCAGTGACTTCTGTCTTATTAGGGCATGTCCTTGCTTGAGAATGCCTATAAAAGGTAGGAGTATCTTCTAGGATTCTGCTGTCCTGTATGTGAAAAAAAAGGTAATGATTGAACCAAATTTCAGCTCCCCTACATGCCTTAACAGAACTAGCCCATTTGCTATTAATAAATATATAATCAATCATATTCCCATGCAACCATCAATGCCAAAACATCCACAAAGATCTGCAAAAGGACTAATCACCACTGCCCAAAGGTTCAGAGTCGGTATCTACTTCAGCACTGAAGTCACCTAGCACAAGAGTAGCATCTCCTTTCTTGACAATATTTCTTGTACATAAAACATACCTTTCTCGTTCTCACCAGAGTTCTCAGTGGGGTATTAACAACAGGTAACATTCAAGTCTGCAATCCTAATTTTAAATTTAGCTGTGAGAAATCTTTCATTATTTCAGTCATATCCTAGAAGTCCCAAGCATGTTTGATAAATCCAGGGACCAGGCTGGCCATGGAATTGTGTTGATATGTTGTACACAATCCCGGGTGATACTAATGGAATGTAGACTGGCATTTGGTCTTGTTGAAACGGGGTGCCAATATCAGAATTCTGTGATGAAGGAGAGTACTACAGGTTACAGTACACCATCAAAGTGTCTGGGAGACACTACAACACCAGAGAAAACTGGCTAACATGCCCTAATATACACCAGATTATAATGCCTGATGCACAAGCAGGGTGTCATTCAATGATGGCAGCTGGATTGAAACATTTACTGAGTTGTCACCATACATGTACAAGTTGATCATCAGCTCCTAGACAAAACCAGGATTTGTCTAAAGATGACACACCATTCCATATTGCAAATTGTTTGAAGTCAGGACCACTCCAGGCACTACTGATGATGCCTAGCAGTCAGTGGAAGGCAATGCAATGGATGAGGTGTGTGCAAACCCTACCTCTGCAAGTTGTTGGGAAATGGTTCATTGTGTTAAGAGGTGACTCAAGGCTCATGTAACCATTCTACCGATGGTCTGTCAGTTGATCTTCCCATGACATTGTCCTCTGGCATGCATTAGATCCTTTCTTACAACTGTGTGTGGCATTTCAACCACTGTTGCCAGCAATGAATGACTCTAATATGGTTGCACTGACATGTTCTGCTATGTGCTGGCTTGACCATCCTGCTTCTTGGAATCTGAAAATCTGTTCTCTCAAATGCCATAAGCTGGCAACTTATATACATATTGTCTTGGCATTCCATACGATGCTGTTCCAATGGACTTTGTTCTGTGGGATTGCAGAGTTCTACTGGCTGCAAACTCGTGGAGCATTTAGGCAAGGTGGCAGAATGTCTTGCCTTATAACACTGACCTTTGCTTGATTTGTCTGACAATGGAATCATTTAATATCACAATGTGCTGTCCTCACCTGTCAATTTGGATAAAAAACAGACTTCTGGTAGTGTAATTTCAATGTCACAAGCATGTATATAGACATGATTATTATGAGGGTGGATCTTTTAATATATGGACAGCTATTGGCAAAAATTAGCAGCTTTTCATTTGAGTCAGCACATGATATGTGGCAACACGGCAACTCTTAAAGGGCAAGGAGCAGTGCATGCAGGTTGAAACACATTGCAATATGGTTGCAAGTAACAGCAGAACAATACAGAATCAGTCATTTTCTCGGTTTGGAAAGGTGTTCATTTTGCGTGTAATTTTTTGCAGGCTATGACTGATCAGTGGTATGTGATACATTACTGTGTTTGGTGAGGTTTAAGTGGTGCACAGACAGCCACAAGTGCATGGAGAGCAATGCTTGGTTCCCCAGATATTGGGGCGTCCTCAATTAGAATTGTAGTTATCTGTGAAGTGTTTGTGTCGCTGAAAATTGCACTTTGTTTCAAGCACCATTCTCCATATACTTGTCATTTCTGTGATTGTCTGTGCACCACCTAAGCCTTGACAAACATAGTAACATATCACATACCACTGCTCAGTTTCCATATCAGCCATAATATGCAAATATACACAAAATAGAATACCTTCCTAAAGGGAGAAAATGACATACTGCTAGTTGCCACCATATCCCAATGTGTTCCAATTTGCATACACTGCTACAGTCTGAAGAATAATTGTGTTGCCACATATAATGTATTATACAAAAAAGCTGTGAATTGTTGGCAATGGCAATTCATGAAGTAAATGATCCACCTATATAGGCTGCAAAACATTCATGCATATTTTAAAGCTAAAATTAAAAAAAAAATACAATCACTCAAATATCCCTAAATTCTCTATTTTTATCGTTAAACCTACCAACACTCTACAGATCTTAAACTCCCCATGCATGTAGAGACAATTCCCTACATCAGATAATACTGAATATATTCAAGCATAAACAAATACATTTATCTAATAACAGTTAGTCTAGACAAGGTTCTTGGTGGTGTTACATTGCTTTATTGAATTAGTTTTTTGAGTAACTGAAATTTGAGCTTTGAAATGAGTATTGCAATTATATTGCAATTTGAAATGAGCTTGCAAATTATATTTTTTTATTACATTAAATGAAGAAAAAACACTTATACAAGTTTTATTGCAATTATTTTATAAATATAAACAATAAAGAAATTATGTTAATATAATAAATGCTTTTGTTAATAAAATCATAGCACTCTATCATTTTTAAAATAAAAGGTGATTAAACATATACTGATATCATTTATAATTCTCAGTCTGTCACCATAGCATTTCTAAAAATATTTTGCAGATTTTTTGCTTATTTTGGCATGCCAGCTTAAACCTATTTGTTATCCCTGTCTTAGATAATTTCGCCCATTTTATGCAAAAAAAAAAAACTTTTCTCATAAATGGCATTGAGAAGCATCACTTGTAGATCTAGTTTTTTAAATATATATAAAATTAAATTTTAATTACAATAAAAATAAATCTTACCCAGTTAAAGTAGCAGTTCTGTCATGCAAAACTGTTAGAACAGTTCCTCCAAAACAATCACCCTTAAAAGATAGAAAAAGATTTAAACATTTTACACGTTAAAAATGTAACATGTATCATAAATCATCTTACCATAAATAAATTTTTAATAATAGAATACTCATTCAAATGAAATACATTAAACCTTTCTTAAATAAAGATTCAATGGAAATGGTGTCATTATTTTTTTGCTCAACCATTACTTTTTAGCATTATAACTGCAGCTGAAGATCGAAGCCAGGCCCCTTTGATAAGTAGCCAAGTGTGTTAACCATCCATAGCCATCTATCCATCTCTTATGTGATATGAAAAAAATTGCCAAGCAATGAGCTGATAAAAATATTTAGCTACATTATGATTGCCCTGTATTTATTATTCAACACATACAGATCTTAAAAAAATATTCAGTCATTTTACACACTTCACAAATTATGTCACTTAATTTTAACACATAAGGAGACTTACCTTATTAATGCTATTAGCAATTGAAGCTAAGACTTCCATATTTCTCATAGTGGGTTGAATGTAAAACCAAAGCTTTTGTAGTGATAGTGTATGCTGAAGATGCTGGTGCTCAAGCTGAGCAATCAGAATGAAATAATCCTTCAATAGATGGCGCATGGCAGCAGCCAGAGCATGGTTCACCAAACCATATTCAAAGTGAGATTTTTCTAGTTGTAAAATAAATAGCATAAATATTTTTGCTGAAATATGAGATAATACACAGAAGATAGCCAATTTATTATTAAGTATGATAAAATGAATTTTTTTATTTATGTATAATCTGAAATTTGTTACTAGGTTCTTTTTTGTTTCTTCCCTTCTTGGCAGTTTTGGTAAACCTTAGAAGTCCACAATATCTTACTCAAAAAAATACTTTTTTTGTAAATTAAATAATATGGGCAGCATGTCTATGAGGCATATCATTTAAGCTTTGGTAGATACAACTTAGAGTCTTATTAGGGGATTATAAATCTAATTCAGAGAACTTATGTTTTGTGTGAAATAGAAAAATTCAAATTTTATTACAAAACAATTACAGTAATGTAAATTCACTATATCTAGTTGTAAAATTTTTATCTTTGATAAAATTATGTACATTGTTTTATTAATTTCTTCCATTTAAAAATTAATATTTAATCTTAACTAGCACTATGAATTTTAATTTCAGAAAAACTGGTTTGAAATTTCACATTGAGAAATACAGTAAGACAATTTTCTAAAAACTTTTTTTCCTAACTAAAAATTTTCAACACACTATATGATAAGTAAAAAATGAAAAATATTTGACAATATTTCAAAGACTATTATATTACCACATATTAACAACTGAAAATTATTTAGTGTACAAAAATAACAAAGGCTAAATTTTAAATGCCACTTAAGATTGAACACATATGAGATAAGGAAAAGAAGCATTGACAGTACCCTATCTTATTTTAAATTATTACATTTGAATTTAATCTGAAATATAAAATGAATTTTATTTTGCAATCTAGACATTTCTCCACATGTTTGTGCATTTGTACATATATATATATTTGTATATGCATTATTATTGAAGTATTGCTAATTATTAAAAATCTGCATTTTGTAAATGCATTAACATATAATAAGATAATTAAACTTTTAGAAATTCTTTAAAAGTGCTGACAGTTTGATTCCTTTAGTGTCTTATGCATACCCTTAAGCATGGATGCAGGGGGGGAGGACTGGGTTAAATGACTTGATACCATTATTTTGCAAGATTTCAGCACTTGTTCTGTTGATAGTTCATACTTACCACTTAAAACTCCCCCTCTCCCTAATTCTGTAGAATTTCTGCTAATCATCCAACTGACAGTGACCTATCTAAGCCCACTGGTGTCCCCCACTGACTATGGGCATGGTGGAGAGTTTTGCAAAGATAAATCTCAATGCTGGCCCAGCTGGGACTCAAACATTTCTCTTATGAAGTGCTGATATTGGCACATACATTGATTTTTGGCAATAACTAATTACTACACAAACTTTTGGGACAGTTTTATCTTTGTTTCAACAGATTTTGATCCTCTGCAATTCACCAGATACTTAACAGATAAGCCAAATTTGGTATGCTGGTACATATATATATCATCCTACTATTCACTGTGTGGTGTATTCTTTTATTTCTGTGTGGGGTTAAAAATTAGTTCCTACCTGTAATGAGACAAAGTTTAGAAACAAATAGCTTTCTGAATGTGGGAGATCTGCATAGCTCTGTAATAGCTTTCTCAGCTATAAATTGTTAAAGATATTGCCAATGGAGAAATCTGTTGGAGAACTTTATTTGCATTCTCCTAAACTTTTGGTGGGTGGTATGACAGCATTACAGTAAAAGTTGTGCACACTTATTGTTAAAACATATATAAAAAATTTTCCCCATTTATTTATTACATGCCAAGATTATTTCTGCTGTAGATGGATAATAATGATAACAATACATTTAGGAGCTAGAAAAATCCCAAGCCTAACTCTTAATGGTTATTACCTGCTGAACACTTGTAACACTGTTTCAAGGGAATGTGGATTTCTATTAAAATATGCATTTTTATTTGAAGGGTCGACATAATTATTTATAATTGGCTATTTCTAGTAATATTTTGCTCTTTAAATATATTTTTGCAAGCAACTATTAAAACCTAAGAACTGTGTTTTAAAGCCTTTCACTACCAATGCTGTTTTCTTCTGTTCTTTTAAACTGATTCATGTATTTATGCTAAGAGATTTACTACTGATTCTGTAACATCAAAAAAGTTTATTTTTACAAAGTAATGGTGGTGACGATGATGATGATGATGATGGGGGGGGGGGGGGGGGGGGGGCTTAACATTAACCTTTTCATTACCACTGTGACATATGCATCCCAGTGGTATTTACAACAATGGTGAATACATCAAAAAAGTTTCTATTTTCACAAAGTAATGGTGGTGGTGATGATGATGATGATGATGGGGGGGGGGGGGGGGGGGGGGGGGCTTAACATTAACTTTTTCATTACCACTGTGACATATGCATCCCAGTGGTATTTACAACAATGGTGATCTTATAAATGGTCCAATGCAAAACAGTTTTTTTTATAAATAGCAATTTTGTACATCATACAAATAGTTTTTGTTCAGGTTTCTTTTTCCTGCATTGCACACCGGGCACAGCATTGTCGTATGTTTATTTTGACTGGCAAATGGCCACCTATATCAAGCATCAATTTAGAAGTTTTAGAAGGATGATATATGTATGGGACATATATATATATCCCAGTGGAAATGAAAAGGTTAAACAAATGCAAAATTTAATCTTTATGTTTACACCCCCCCCCCCTTTTTTTTTAAATAGAAGTTCAACATGTTATGCTTCTGTGAAAACTAACTACTGAACCATGATGTAAACAATTATTATTCATCCTGTAAGTTCAATTTGTTAACTGCTTCTGAGCAAAAAAAGATAGTGTTTTAATTTAAGGCAAACAAATGATCTAACTATTCCCATATTTTTTGCGTAAAAATTTTAAAACTAAATATTCCTTTTTGCTTGCACAAAACAAGTGGGATACAATAAAACAGCTTAATAATAAAAATACAAAATTTCAATAGCAGTATACTTAAAACTCTAATACAATATGCTTAAATCACATTAAAACTTAAGAAAATTATTTAAAAAACAAAACTATTATAGCAAAAGTAGTCTTTATAATTTTTGATGCTTATGGTGATTAACAACTAAAATTAAAGATACAGTAAGGTTTAAAACATATTTCATATTCATACATTTGTACTTAATGCTAACATGACTTACCATCAATAAATCGCACAATTGTAGAATAATGTGTTAAGAGAGGCAAAATTCGCTTTGCCAATTCTTGAAGAGATGGATCTGAAAAAGGAGCAAAAAAAAAAAATTGTATATTATATGTTAATACATTTTTAATATTATTCAGCCAAAATTTTTTTCTTGATTTGTATTATAGCATAGCTCTGTTTAAAAAATATATGCTGCAAGTGTGATATCTATACAAATGTGGTCAAACTAGTAATCCAAGGAATGCATCTATTCTAGTTATAAATTTTGTGAAGTCTTAGCAACAATCTATACAGAAGTCGAATTAATACACTTTTTAACAAAATTAAAGTACTGATAGCAAAACTGACAGAACACTTGACACAGATGTGTACACTATGGCATGGATATAGGAAACTACATGAATATGTATGATGATAAAACAAAACATTTGACAGTACAGCTATCAGATTGAAGTCTGGAGAATAGTCCACACACTCGAAGGTTTGCTATTCAAGATACCAGATCACCAATCTCCTGCATCTTGTAAGCATTACTAACATGAAATACTGATTACTTGGTGGCATGCATAAGACTTCACACAAAAGTTCAAAAATAGTGTCTCCATATATAAGAGTCAAAGATCTTTCTTGTAATGTGTGAAGGACTGAAAGCATATAAAACGAAATCCATAATCATATATAAATGGGTTTCCTTTTGCAACAGCAAAAGAGACAAATATCATTAATACTGTAAGCAGTTTAAAAATCAGGAGTCATTTATGCATAGATGGTCAAGAATAAAAGTATGAATGGACTAATGAGATTCTTCGACTCAAATATGAAAAATGAGTGTCAGCATATCTATTCAATTTTGTGACTGAAGAAAATCTTCAAGGTGAAATAAATATCAGCATTTACTATCATGGTCACACATAATTTTTTGCTTTTTTTTCAAAGATCAGTCCTATTCATTAAATGTTTTAACATGATGTGGGGATAGGTACAAACCCACAGGACAACGTTCATTGTGCTTCCATCTTTACTCTAGTGGGCATCTCTTCAACTTGATGTCATTTTAGAAGTAATCCAAATGAATCAAAAACGTTCCTACACTCCATCCTCATATTCTTTTAACACATTCCACCTTCTTAGTCATCAATTACTAAATGCAGTATTGTCATTTTCAATTCTTAAAATTATTTTCACCATTGAAATTTGCAACCCCCTTTTCCCTCTAATTTTAGTTCCTGGAGAACTAAGACCTAGGACCCTAAGATAGATTATTCTTAATAATTTTTAGAGCTGTTAGTACATTTTTAATACTATAGAATTTTAAAGAATACCAATGAAATATTATACCTAAATATTTCAAGTGTGATGCAACATTTTTTAAACACTGTAAGTTAGTAAAATGAAAGTAGAGGATCTAAGCACATGTTTTGTACCAATATGATATTTCCTTTGAAGAAACCAAATATCAAAATGCACATCAACTAATTGTTTCAACCCAAAGGGAAATTTTTACTTTTGTTGTATGTGAGTACAAACAGGTAACTGGTTGAGTTACAAAGACAACAAAATCTCTGATTATGATTGGGGAAGAACACCACTTAATGGCTTTCACAGACAGATGAATCTTCTTACAAATGTTGGCTAGAATATTTTTTTAACATGCATGTAGGACCAAGTTAAAAAATTCCATTGGATAGACAGCAGGATTCCATACACCTCAATACCTTTCTTACTAAAGGAAGGATCTTGAGAAGAGAAAGTCTCAAAACTATAGTAGAAACCACAGACTATGAAATTGGCCTGCTAATGACAAACAACTACTGGCAGCTCTCTCATTCCCTGATGGTTACTGTTACATAGAGTTTAGATCTTAAAATAAGGTGTAATAATATTACACTTCTTAACACTTTATGTTTTACAGGCTGATTTCAGCATATTAAGCAATAATTAAATCTTAAAACTATCTAAGCCCTAATTATATCAACAAAAGTTGGGTTGTTTTACTCCTAAGCAGCACTTTTTTAGCTGCATAATGGGCTAACTGGCCAGATCATAAGGACATAAAAAGATAAAAAAAATAATATCAGTCACAGCTTTAGATGACAGCTGGTACTTCCAGAGCTGCCAACCTTGCACAACGAAAAATGCGATTTGGAAGAATGAAAAATCAGAGGAAATTGAAGCACTGCAGTTTACAGTGCTCAGGCGCCATTTTTTTTATGCAACACAATAATGCATTATGTCTTGATGGAATGCTCAACTTCTGGATTCCTAGCGGTGATGAAAAAATTTAATTCTTCCAGAATTATACCAAGTTTCTTAAAATTAGCTCTGTTAAAAAACACTCCACTAAATATGCGATTTAAACTAATGAAATACACATTTCAATATCATATTAGAAAGAATATTAAACTTCCTGGAAAGTTCTACAAATAATAACTAAACAATCGTATTACTAGCAATGAAGAGGCCATACAAGAATATGCTGAGAAAAGAACATAATCATAAAACACTTATTCCTAAGCATAGAATTTTGTTTCGCAAATAAAAAGAAAACCTCCAGAAGTAATAGTATCTAAGGCATATTTTCCTAACTGCACATATCATTATATGATGAATGTCGGTCAGTACCATCTGAGGGTACTTGTTTCAACAGCCTCTTGTCACTAACAAAAACATTCATTCGTAATTTAAAAACGCTCACAAAAATCAATAATCTGATCAGAGTAGGCTATTCTAGCAAGCGCGTATGTCTAAACAATGAATTGCCATTCTGCAATTTAAAAAATTACCAGAGACAACCACTTCAATCTGAACATACTGCTGAACAAAGATAAGCCGTTCTGCGCTTTTACCCACCCTCCAGAACACACTAATCTTATAACAAGACTAAATATCAAAACTGTAAACAATTCACAGCCAATCTGCAGTATAAAAAACCCTCAGGAACTAATCCCATCAGAGACAACAAGTTTTAAAAACACAAATTATTGTAAACAACTTGTAGTAGATCCTCAGTATAAAAAAAAAAGGCCCTGGAGCTAAATAATCATATCAGAGAAATCAAGCCTAAAAACACAAATTACCATAAACAAGTTACTGCCAATCTGCAGTATAAAAAGCTTCCTGAATTTAATAATGCCGTCAGAGACAACAATATTAAAAACACGAAATATTGTAAACAATGCACTGCCATGCATATTAATAAAAACACTAGAAAAGGTTATGTCATCGGAGAAACCATCTTAAACAGAGCATATTGATAAAGAAATCGTCCCATTTCCTTCTCAACACAATAATAGGGAATATGCATTAACTAAACATCATAAATCATCTGCAACTTTTGGTACTTACTTTTTAAATTTACATCATTATGCTACTTTATATTGGAATTAAACCCAAATTGCATTAAAAAGATACATTTATATGAATAGCCTGCACCTTCTGGTAAAATAAACTTATAATTTTTATTCATCTTAGAGGGTGAGACCTGAAAAAAAATATCAAAAACCAGAGGACATACGAAACATTTCAAAAAATAATCCAGTAAATTGTTCGATAAGATGAAAAGTTATTATACTGTAAGTTATTCACTTACATTACACACCTTAAGAAATTTGTTACCACTAATAGTGTCATCTAATGAGTGACTGCAGTAAACTACAGGTTTACCTACTTATTGTTATTAATTACCAGTTATTAGCCTTCCTACTCAAGCAATCTAAGTTTAGTGATGATTATTTTATCATGTAGTGATGATTATTTTACCATGCCAATTAAAAATTTTCACAAAAAGCTGAAATCAGTTTAGTTACAGTTTTGGCACTTATGCTCCTTCGTATTAACAAAATTTAACTTAATCGCTAATTAGTAGGCATCATCCAATGATTAACAACAGATATAATGCAAAAGTTAACATTTACAATACAGAGAGAATAATAACAGTTATTGTGACCATTTCTCCAATGCTTTTTTTTTTGTACAGTGCTTTGATCATTGGTAGTAGCAAGTTTTGTATGCAGCATGGGAAATGGTGCTCACTGCAGCAAACTGAACTGCATCTGTACATTTTACCCAGATATAATCCCATGCAACCAGGAGAAGAGCTTTTAATATTAATGAAAATTAACTTAATAGCTAAAAATTAATATTCAATATGTAGGTATCCTCTCCTGATCAATAATAGATCAACCAATATATTTCAAAAGTTAGCATTATATCAAAAATAACAAATGTATTTGTGGCTTTTTTCTTTAAAGTGCTTGATGGTCGCATGACAAGCTGCCACAACTTGTCACATAGTACAGGAAGCAATGGCTTACCGCAGCGAAGTCACTGCATCCATACATTTTGATATTAACAAATGTTAACCTAATAGCTAATTATGAATTACTAACAATCAATACGCAAATATCATTAATTAGTTAATAATTGACTGAAAGTCTCTGAGTGGCATTTTCATGCAGATCAGACATAAAGCAATCATACATACCTCTTGTGACCAGCTGCTGGGTTACGAAGTTATGGTGAAACAAAACTAACATTGGCCAACAAATGACAAGCAAAATGCAACAGGAAGTAACATAACAGCAGGAACATAAAGTGCATAACTTAATATAATTAAAAGTGCCTCAACTCTAGTGAAAGAAAAGTTTTAATCCCTCAATAACCCAATTAAGATAACAATACACATGCGTGAGACCCATTCAAATTGCAATGTCAATCATTGCCCACAGATCAGGGAAGTTCTCTAATCTATATTACTTCCTTCACACTGTAGTTTCTGATTCTAAGTAATCCAATTAGCATTTAGTTGGTCAGAACAGGAAGAGTTTCGTATAAGTTCAATAAACATCCATTTTAAAACAATCTATGATTTTCAGCTCTGTAAAAGAATTTAAGTGTCGACTTTTCCTTGTGTTCTGTCCAGAAATGGTCAGCTGGAGTCATAGATTTCCTCTGATTGGTGTACAGGTGAGCCCACAAGCAAGCACAGATTAGGGAGTGGTGACACAGCTGCACCTTTAGTACAGTAAAAGAGCTAAATCAGAAATAATTCTTCCCTTTCATTAACATTCTCCTTTTAGGAAAAGAGAAAAAATACTGCACAATTTGGAGGCAGATAGTCATTAGTGTAGAACTGAAAAAACCCTAAAATTCGGATTTTCAAAGACAAAATCTGATTTTAAACTAAAAATCGGTGTAGTTGGCAGCTCTGTACTTCCCCATCAAGGTAACCAAGTGTAAATGTGCATGGATTGTTATTCTGCATGGAAATAGCTTAGGGTCCAATTAAATGAATGTCAACTTTCAAAATGGTATTCCCTTTCTCACCTAAGGTAAGGCAAGAAGAGAAAATCATGATATATATGTGATTGAGACTTGAACTTGGAAATTACAGATTATGAAATTGGAGCATAATTGATTGCACTTCCTCATATTCTACTCAAAACAGTACTAAATTAAACTTACCTGCACTGTCATCCACTGAAAATGCTCGTTCACTATTAGGAGCTTCAAGCTTTTGGGCATGGAGATAATCTCCTTCAATTCCCTACAATGCAATGTTCACTCAGTAATTTGCAGCAATATTTTATTCTATATACTTAACTATAATATAATGTTATGAATATTCATTTATAGTTATTGAATAGAAAATATAACATTTTTCAATATTTAGTAAAATTATTTAGTAACTACTGAAAAAAGTTTGAAATAAATTTTACAGTTACATGATCATAATTAATTTTGAATTAAAAAAAATGTATCTTGCATTACCAGTAGTTTGAGACTGGATACACACTTTTTAAGACAACATATCCCTTCTTTTGTTAAATTGGGTTGGTCTGTTAACTTAGTCTCCACCTTGAGAGTGATTTTAGTTATACTTTGTCAAGAGATTGCTGGTAATATGGTGAGCTGACATATGCATTTGCATATAACCTAACTTCTCCTGATCATCATCTTACTGTTCAATGTAGATATTATTTATTTCGAAATTAGACTGAACTAAGTCCAACAAAATAATCTTATTTAATCAAAACAGACCAAAAATTATATTAAGAAATAATAAAAGTTTGCACACAAAACTTACATTTATTTAAAAAAAAAAAAGGAAAACAGAGAGTCAACAAATCCTACTACACAATGGAATACCAATGAAAATTTTTAACTTAGCAATGCAGTCTTTAGCACTCTCTGCAACTAACACAACAATTGCATTAATGACAACACCAGAAAAAAACAGCACGGTAGATATTGTAAGGATAAATGGAGGAAAACTTCAGCTGCTTATTGTTGCCTTTATATCTGTATTTAGGACTAAATATAGAAATAAAAAGTTTTCTATATTAGCATAAGCAAAAAAAATAAAGCTGCAAACATTTTAGAGTAAATACACAGATTACCTACAGATATATATAATTCAATAAAATAATTATTTGAAAAAAATAATTTATTGCAAACTTTTTAATTTAAATCTTGAGAAAGTTAAACTTTTTTAAAAAATTGGGCCTAAATAATCTTCAATTTAATTTTAATTTCTGTTATTTTATTCTCCAAAACTATATGCTCCTTCATTTGATGTATAACATGACATATATATATATACACACACACACACACATACACTGAGATGACAGTTTATTAGGTACACCACCCCATGTCACATAAATGGTTCATTCCAACACATAATATGTCACATGACTGCGATTTGCAGTATAAATCAGGCAGACCAGCTCTTTGAGCAGCACACCAGCTAGGGTTGGACTGAGCATCAGAATGAGCAAAACGAGTGAAATGAAAGACTTTGAATGTCACATGATAGTTAGTGCTCGGTATCCCGGTTCTAGCATCTACAGAATTTTCCATAGCCATTCTCCTGGGTTTTTTATGCACAACCATTTCAAGGGTTCACTGAGAATGGTGTGAAAAGCAAAAATCTACCAAGAAACAGGTGAGAATCGTGCAAGCAAACAGAAAGGCAAATCAGAGTAGAATTAAACATTGATGTGCAGGTCATATTCCAACACACTACATATTGGACTTTATCATAAATAAGCTACAATAGCTGCCAACCATGTCAAGTCCTGATGTTGCCAGTGAAGAATGCGAAAGCGCATCTCCAGTGGGTGCAGGAGCATTGACACTGGACCATTGAGGACTGGAAAAAGGTAGCTTGGTTGGACGAATCAAGGTTTCTTTTGCATCATGCTGATGGAAGGTTCAGAATTTGACGCAAGCAACATGAAGCTATGGAGTCATCTTGTCTGATGTCAACAGTGCAGGTCAGTGGTGTGATGGTGTGGGTTATGCTTTTCTGGCACACATTAGGTCCCCTGATACCCATTGAAAGACATCTGAATGCCACAGCTTATTTGAACATTGCTGCTGACCAAGTTCATCTCTTCATGGTTACAGTTTATTCTCACTTGACTAGAAATGTTCAGCAGGATAAGGCACCTGCTCAAAAGGCACGTATCATCAACGAATGGTTCCAGGAACATGCCAACAAGTTTTCCTTGTTTCATTGGCCTGAACAGTCCCTAAACCTAAATCACCTAAGCATCTTTGGGATGAGGTGGAAGGGCTGTTTGCAGCAAGACTGTGCAACTGTCCAATTTACAGCAACTGCACAACACAATCATTTCTGTTTGGTACAACTTTCCTGCACACACACACACAGAACATCTTGTAAGTTCTGTGCCCTGACGAATTTGGGCCATTCTGAATGCCAAAGAAGGTGCAACACACTACTAGGTAGGTGGACCTAACAAACTGGCACTGGTATATATATATATGAGTTAGTCACTACAGAATAAAATTCTAAAATTCAATTGTTAAAAAAAATTACCCTGACCAAAATTGCATGCTTTATGAGAAACCTGGCAATTTAATGGTAAAAAAAAAGGTCAAAACTATAAAATGATGTTCATCACCTCAACCAAGGAGGGAACACACCCTAGACCAGTGATTCTCAAACTGACTCTTTTGTAGAAAATGCTTATGTACTTAACTTCTCGTACTGTGTATGCACTAACCTCAATACATGTCAGAATGTATGTAATGTATTTGAGTATTCATTGTGAAAAAATGGGCTAAATGGCCAGATCACAAGGACCTCAAAGGCTCAGAGAAATCTTTGGGAGGAGACCCACTGGACAGCTGTTGGGAGACAGATGGTAGCCTTTGGTCAAGGCCATCCGGTGTGTTCTCTCCCACACACAGGGTCACTGCTTAACATTATACTGTTAAATTATACACTCTGGAAGTTACTAAAGTGAGTCATTACAAGCCATTGGTGTCACCTGCTGATCGAGGGTAGAGTGAGAAGTTTTGCAGAGATAAATCTCAATGCTGGCCCAGCTACGACTCAAACCTGAGAAATGCAATTATGAGCCTGGCATGCTACCAACTGAACCATCCCCACCCCTCTGTTAAAAGATTAATTAGCAAAGTCACTAGTGTGCAGATGTAGTGCACATCAACAGTCATCCACTCTTCCAGCAGCAAATGCCACAGTTTGGCCAGATTGGCCGAATGGCTGGGATGGTGCTTCACACGTTGTTCCAAATAGTCCCACAAATTTTATATGGGACTCAAATCTGAGGATTTGGCAGGCCAGTCGAGATGCTCAAAGGTTTCAGAATGCTTGTTGTGCCAATCCGACACACTTCGAACCCTGTGCACACAACAATTGTCGGGGTATCCTTCTGGTGTTCACTGTTAAGATGCTGCACAAAAGGCAACATGTGGTCATCCAGTAGCTCCATATAGCTCTATGGTTCAAGTGTGATGTCACCGCAACCAAAGGACCCATTTCCTCATACATGAAACACCCTCAGAACATCCCAGAGCCTCCTCCAGATTGAACAGAACCTTGCACACAGTCCGCATGGAAGGCTTCATGTGGTTTACGATGTACCTCTTGCCTCGCATCATTTGAGTACAAGCAAAAATGTGACTCATCCGACCAGATCACATGCTTCCAAGAGTCGACAGTCGTCTTTGTGGCACTATGCCCACTGTAGCTGTGCAGCCTTGTGCAAAGCTGTTATAACATTGGTCTCTTCCACATTACTCTGCTCCAGATATCCATGGCATCCCTTTGGAGTGTTAGTTTGGAAACAGCTTGTTGTAGGCCTGCACTGACTGACTGCAGCAATTCCTACCTCATTGCAAAGTGGTTTGCCCTAACAGTGAGCGACACACTGTGGCGGTCCCTATTGGTGAGCACAGTTTTTCTGTCGCAGTTCTGGCGATGATTAGCAGTGGACTGCGATGTATGTCACTGCTGGAAGACCCTTTGGACAGTACGTTTCAACACACCTGCAAAGGCAGCAACTTCTTGTACACTATGCCCTTTGGCTCAGCCAAACGCAATAACACCTTTCTGCCACTCATTCACATTTTTGGCGCAACACCTTTCACGGAGCGACTAATACACATGTGGCACACAACCAATCCCCATCACTGTATGAACCTCGTAGCACGGCACAGCTATTTGTAGGACATGTTTATTACTGGTGCGCCCTCTGTTGCTGTCGAATGGATGTAACCCTCTTATGGCAGGAAATGACTATAAATAGATTCTTGAAAAATGTTTAGAGTTTCAGTTTTTGAAATCTATAAAACTAGAAACCTGTGGTTACTAGTTTTATAGATTTCAAAAAGGCTTCTGGCCATGTTGATTGACATATTCTGTGGTTGATCATTAGATTTTATGGAATACCTGACAAAGTAGTTAGTATAATGAAAGCTCTCTACAATAATACTCAGTCGTGTGAGAATTGGTATGGCTAGTAGTGATTGGTTTAGCATTGCTAGTGGAGTTAGACAAAGGTTCATTTTGTCCCCTTTTTCTCTTTAATTTGGTTATTGATTATGTTGTGCAAAATTCTTTCCAAGGGAAAGTTTTTGACCTCAAATGGTCTACAGATTTCAAAATTTATGATTTGGTTATGCAGATGATTTTACTCTGTTGTCTAATGATGTTGATAAACAGAGAGAAAACTAAGTGTTTAAAATCAGGCAGGTTGTGGTTCAGTTAATCTGAATGATTGCACTCTTGAGCAAGTGTCTTTAGTTTAATTATCTTGGGAGCTATGTAACAGATATTGGTGATGTGCAGCATGAGATAAATAGAATAGGGATTGCTGCTGGGACTTTTATGAATCTATGGAGAGTGTGGAAAAATAAGTGTGTACATCTAAAGACTAAAATTAGGTTGTATAATTGTTTGTTTCTTCGAAGGTTAGGTATGGTAGTGAAAGATGGATCCTTTTTAAGCAGGATAACAGGAAACGATGCTTTTGATTCTAGATGCTTAGACAATGTCTTGGGTATTAGGTGGTTCAACTTTGTAAGTAATGACAAGATTAGAAAGAGTCAGCAACCTGCTTTAAGCAGCATTTTGTGCATGGACAGACTGTATTGATACGGCCATGTTGTCTGTATGCATAGCTACAGATTGGCATATAGGATTATAAGCAGTATGTCCAAAGGCTTCAGGAAAAGGGGGAGACTTAGGATGCATTGGGCAGACAATGTCAAATAGGATCTTGCTAGAATTGGCCTACAGTGGCCAAATGCAAAAATATAAAATATCCATCTTTAAAGTTTTCTTTTAATAATAATAAAAAAATAATTTTTTTGGCAGTTTTAGCATCTAGGAAGTGAAGAAATTTTACTTAACTTTAGCATAAATGGATTATAAAATCCTACAAATTTACTTTAACAATTGCTGAATTCACACTTCCCTAATTTTAAATTGTTCAATTTGAAATTAGGGTTGAAATTAGGGAAATGTAAATTCATTCAGTAAGCTCCTAGATTGAAACATCTTTAATAGATTCACTGATATAAGAATATAAATTGATCAAAAACAGAATCTGCTTATATGCTGACTGCTCTAACTATTTGAGCTAAGAGGATGACAATTTGCATCTTCTTAGTAAGGTTATAAGTTGGAGTTTTTTAAACTGAATGGGGACAGCTTTAATCAAATGGGTTATTATGGAATGTCCTTTGGCACAGATCTCCTGTGGTAATATATTGGACTCCACACAACTCAGGGAAGATGCAAATTATAGATAAAGTAACATTACAACTATCAGGCATTAGGGAAGTGTATCAGTTAATTCATTCTAACAGCCCTGGGTAAGACATGGATGTCTGTGTTGCCTTTCAGCTGAGGTCCTGCCTTCCTCACAGACCTTCTCTATGGTGTATTAAACTTACAGGCTACTATCAGACCTATGTGGCAAACAGCTACTTGAAGGGGTATTTATTTTATTTATTTTCCTGTATTATGATTAAGTATCTTATAATTTCTATAAAACTAAGAAAAATTACAATACAAGTGTAAGCAAAAGTAATAAAATATATATTTGAATTATAAACTTTATACTTACTCCGAGGCAAAATAAAAGATCCTCAATCAAGCGGTTTTCTTGTGTGCTAACAGGTAATGCTCCTATAGGGCCACTCTAAAAGTAGAAATACCAATGAGAAATTGTACTCTTCAATCTTCATAAGTAATTGTTAAAAATATATTTCATACAAAAAGAATACATGTTGCCTCAGTGAATACAGTTTCAAAAAATGAATTAAGTCTGTAATTTTCCAATTATCTTAGCACTCACTAATGGTGAAAATGTCAGCTAAATGGATGATCAGAAAATGTAAATAGCACTATTTCCTTAGTACTTATCCAAGTCAAAAAGAATTTTGCACTTTAATCTTCATTCAGAAATCAGGGGAAATAAATAAAATGAAAATTGCCACTGTCAGTATAAACTTCTTGACCATGACAGTCTACTACCCAAATTCAAATTTTCTAGCATGAATAATTACAATGATTAATTATTGATATATTGAATTACAATGATAATTTTCAATAGGCCATCCCGTGGCCGAGTGGTTAGCATCTTGGATATTGATCTAAGGGATTTGGGTTCAAACCCCGAGTAAGGCATGGATGTGTGCGTTGTTTTTCTGCTGAGGTCCTGCCATCCTCTCAGACCTTCTACTATGGCATATAAACTGAGAGGCTCCTGTCAGACCTCTGTGGCAAGCAGCTGCTTGGTTTTTTTATATTTTTTTATTTAAAGTTTTACCATTTTCAAATTTTTTCTTACATTATATGTTTTTTTTCAAGTATTATACATAGAAAATCTTCATGCAGCCATGGGTTATGATCTTTACAAGCCATTTTAACCCATTTGCTGTTAATTTTCCTCTCCAGACATATCTGTTTTGAGCTATAGCTGCTGCATTTGGCCACTGTAGGCCAATTCTAATAAGGTCCTGTTTGACACTAACTGCCCATTGCATTTTAGGTCTCCCCTTTTTTGAAGCCTTTAGGCACCCTGTATATAATCCTGTTTGCCAATATGCAGCTATGCATACGGGCAACATGGCCAAATCAACACAGTCTCTCTCTGCACAAAATGCTGCTCAAAGGAGGTTGATGACTCCTTCTTCTAACCTTATCATTACTTACAAAGTCAAACCACCTAATGCCCAAGATACTGGGCAAGTATCTAGAATCAAAGACATCAAGTTTCTTGCTATACTGCTTACAAAGCATCCATGTTTTACCATAACTAACCTTAGAAAGAAATAAACTATTATAGAGCCCAATTTTAGTCTTTAGGTGTATATGCCTTTTTTTCCACACTCTCCAAAGATTCATATAAGTCCCAACAGCAATCCCTATTCTTTTATTTATATCATGCCGCACATCATCGGTATCTATTACATAGTTCCCAAGATAAACTGAGCACTTGCTCAAGAGTACAGCCATTCGATGCAACTGAAGCATATCTGCTTGATCAATTTTCATCATTTTAGTTTCCTTTCTGTTTATCACAAAACCTACTCTACTATCAGTCTCATCAACAGCCCTAATGAAAGAATTAATCTAATTAACATCATGATTGTCTCATCAACAGTCATCATCAGTCTCATTAACATCATAATGATTTGGCCCTGTTGGGCCAAATCATCTGCATAATCTAAATCAGAAATTTTGAAATCTGCAGACCATTTGAGGCCAAAATATTTCCCTTGCAAAGAATTTTGCATAACATAATCAATAACAAAACTAAGGAGAAAAGGGTACAAAATGCACTCTTGTCTAACTCTATTAGTGATGCTAAACCAATCGCTACAAGCCTAAAAACCAACTCTCACACATAACTCAGTGTTATTACAGAGAGCTTTCATTATACTAACTAACTTGTCAGGTATTCCTTATGATCTAACAATCAACCACGAATTATGTTAATCAACAGAGTCAAAAGCCTTTTTGAAATCTATAAAGCTAGTAACCACAGGTTTCTGAAACTCTAAACATTTTTCAAGAATTTGCCTAAGTGAAAATATTTGATCTGTACATCCCCGTACCACTTCTGAATCCATACTGTTCATCATACAGTTGCCCATCAACCAAATTCTTAATTCTATTAAGTATAATCATGCAAAAACTTTACCTGCAACAGAAAATAAACTAATTCCCCTATAGTTATCTCAAGAACTATGATCCTCTTTTTTAAAAATAAGGATAATAATAGCTGTAGTAAAATCCTTAGGAACAACACCTTTATCATAAAAAGATATTCAAAATTTTAGTCAGCCATATGACAACACAAGTGTTCCCAGGTCTAAGCATTTCAGTGGAGATTTCAACCACCCCTGGGGATTTATGCAGCTTTCATTTAGAGATAGCCAAAGTGACTTCAACATGCATTAAACCAGTAATGCATCTATTCTCATTACAAATAATGGGAGTAGAAATAATCACGTTGTTTAGAACATCTCTAAAATGTTCATCCCACCTAGCCATGACTGAATTCTCACCTTCAACCACCTTACCATGCTTAACCCTTATCCTTGTGTGCTTGTCTGTTTCTTCCCATACAAAACATTAACTATCTGATACAACTCCCTGCTGTTGTATCACTGTCTAACTGCTTCCTCTGCTTTGTCAGCCAAACTATCAACCAAAGATTCTTATCAGCTGTTAACTGATCCTTTACACGTATCCATTAGGGCAAGTAGGGTGTTGATTCATATTATTTCTGCACTTCCTTCTTTCAGAAATAAGTTCCGCATCCATATCACTCAAATAATTCTGTTTCCTCTGTTCTTTTTTTTATACAAAAGAGTACTGTTGATTTCAAGAAAATCCTGTTTAAACTTATCCCATTCTTTCTCAACTTCAGAAGTAAGCAAACCATGATTGTCATATTGACTAAGTAGTCTATCATGGTATGCTTTGGCTATATCTGGACCTTTCAAACCTTCAGCGTTAAAAGAAATTCTCTTAACCTTTGCACAACATTTCTTAAGCTTCAGTTGCAAGACAATTTTCACCATGGAGGTTCAAAACTATTTCAGACAAGCCATCAAGCCAAAGATTCTTATCAGCTATTAATGAATCCTTTACACATTTATTAAGCTCATTGTAATGCTGTCTGTAAGGACTAGTAGGGTCTTGATTAATATTATTCCTGCACTTCCTTCTTTCAAAATAAGATCACTCAAATAATTTTCGTTTCCCCTGTTCCTTTTTAACCAAAAGAATACTGTTGGTCTCAAGAAAAGCCACTTTAAACTTATCCAATTATTTCTCAACTTCAGCAGTAAGCAAACTACAACCGTCACACTGACTAAGTAGCTTATCATGTTATGCTTTGGCTAGATCTGAATTTTTCAAAGTTTCAGTGTTAAAAGTAATTGTTTCAACCTTGGTACATTTCTTAAGCTTCAGTTGCAAGACACTTTTGACCAGGTAATGGCCAGTCCCAATTTTGGCTCCCCTGTATGTTCTGGTATTCCTAACTGAACTAGCCCATTTGCTGTTAAAAAAAATAATCATATTCCTATGCAACCTATCTGTATTTATAAATGTCCCTGTGCTTGAAATAGGTGTTAATTATTTGCAAACCATTAAGTTTACTTACCTAATAGGAGACATTCCTCATTGCCATTGGAACTATCTATGCCAAAGGGACCTAACACCCCTGCCCAAAAATCAGACAGTATCAACTCTAGCATTGAAGTCACCTAGCATAACAGAAATATCTTCTTTCTTGACCAAAATCATAATATCTTGAAGCTGTCTATAAAACCTATATTTTTTGTTGTCATCAGTCTGCTATGGGGGCATAGCAACATTCAAGACTTTAATTTTTATTTTAAATTTTGCTGCAAAAAATCTTTTATTAATGCAGTCATATCCTGAAGAGCATTACTGGCTTGTCTGCTGAGAAGCAAAACTGCTACACCTTGGAGATAATTTTCATACTCCCTCCCTGAAAAGAGAAATTTAAAATTGTTTTTATGTCTCCTCAGCAGAGCAAAAAAAAAGGTGGCCATAGACAACCAGATCAGTAGGCCACATTGATCTGGGAGCCCTCCCCTTCCAGAAAAGAATATCTCTTTTGAAAGGTAACAATGGTCTACACCACAAGAAGGTGAGGTGCTGGCCTTTCCAGTTCTGTGCATCATCACTGGTGATTGGTACTCTCCTTCCAGTTTATGCCTAGCTACCATTACATTACTACCCATTACACATCATGAAATGCAAAAAGTGTTATTTTTCAAGTTTAAATTATATATTTCTAATAAGGTATATAAGAAATTTTTCAAATTACAATTTCTATTTTCAAAAATTGCAGTTTCAAAAATAGGATATAGCCATCTTCATATTCTTATTTATTTCATATTCTGCCAACATGTCTAATTGATGTGGACCTTGGAAGGGCTAATTGTTCATTGTAAAACATACTGCTTGTTGTTAAATTGTTAAAATTTGTAATTATAAGTGTTTAGTGCAAAATTTCATGGAATTACATAATTTTTAAGGAGTTAAATCTAAAACCTTTATTTACTTTAAGGAGGAAATGATTTGAGCTTGTGTTGCTTGATTGAAGAAGGTTGGGTTGTTTACCTCTGAGTGACACTTTTATTTTACACATAATGGGCTAAATAGCCAGGTCACAAGAACATAAAATTCTTGTGACCTGGCCATATGTTCTTTAATGTGCACAGGGTGTGGATCTTGCACATGGCTTAGAATATCATCCAATTGACAGCAGCCTTTCCAAGTCCATCAGAAACCCCTTTCTCACCAAGAGCATGTTGGTATTTAGTGGAGGAAAATCTCAATGCTCGACAGTTGGGACTTGGGATCTGGGAAGTGCGCATAAGAATCTGGCATGGTACTGACTGAACCAACACCCATCCCAATTGAAGAAAGAGCTGGGAGAGAATTATGTGTTGGATGAGGCAAGAGATGCAGGTTGAGGATTGTCAGCTTATCTCATTGCCACCATCATCCACACTGCTAGAGGGCCTTGTTATGCTGCATCACACATTGGTCGACAACATGAACTGCTAATCACAACATGGAGAAAAACAAGATGGAACTGAAAAACATCATAGAGGATGCTGGTATGTGTACCAAGATGAAAGCACTGGCACAAGATTCAAATCAAGGTGTTACTCTGAGTAAGCTATCTATATAAACAATGCAACTGCAGGGAAAATTTACACTGCTCTCATCAATATGCCAATGACATAAGTGTGAAACAATATATATTACAGCAATATATAACAGGAACCCCTATACTTAGTATTCTGAGTCTTCTCTGACCTTACAATGGGTAAACTATTTGTTGAAAATACGAATAATTGAGAGCAAAATGTTTTAATTATTTAGTGAATAGAAGATAAAGGGAAAAAAATCAAACTTATCTACCCTGCCTTATTTACTACACTTAATTGCAAAAGCAGTAAATGCATCTTTAAAGCTCTTGTGCTTAAAAGTAAGCTCATATTTCTTCTGAGGATTGTTTGTTCAGGATAGGAAGTCAGTGTATTAAAATAAGATTTCTAAAGCTATTTTAAAAACAAATAATTTAATTGTTTTGTGGTTACTAAAGATGTAAAATAAAACACTGCCTTGCTGAAAAATGTTTATGGATGTTCACAAGAATATAAGTTAAATAAAACTTGACACATATGATGTATATACATGCAAATATTTTACAAACATTTCTGATATATGCTTAATTTACCTGCAGAGTATCAAATGCTGGTTCCAAAATAAAGTCCCATGTTAAATACTGTCGATCTTTAACCCACGATGGAAACTGGTGAATACTGGGAGGAACTATTAACAGAGAAGAAAATAAATATGAAATAAAAAGTAAGTTTGATGCAACTTTATTATTAATATACTGACCAGCATTTGTTTAGTTTACTGCTTGTATTTCAGATGATCTGATTATTTTACTAATTACATCATTTTGTTATCATCAAAATTCTCAGGCATTTGCCTCTATATTTGGGTTGGCAAACATTTTGTTTGGGGAATGCATAAGATTTGCTAGTTTTTCAGTGGACCAACTGTCTGTGAAGAATGGCATAGAAATGGGCTTGACTCTACTGATTCCCATTAAACATTTTACTTAGAAATTTATACACACTCTTCAATTTAAAAAAAATCGCCCAATCCAGAAGGAACATTATGCATACTATATAAAGTGACTTTCTAAAAGGTAGTAATGTAACAAATGATCACATCTGTTGCCTGTTTAGGGAGGTGGAAACATGGATATTAGGCTAACATCAATACAAGGTGTGGTCCTTTTTTTGACAATACAAGCACTAATATGGTTGAGAAATGAGTCAAAATGGTCCCCAATAATGTCCTGTTTATGGTTTTTCAGATTTGCTGCACTCACACCTAAAGATCTATCTCATTATATGCTGGAGTCAGTCCTGTTCTCAAGCATCATTCCATGACCTCAATTGGTGATAGATTCAGCAACTGGGCACAGGAATAGCTTGCAAACACTGTTGAGCAATTCGTACAGTATGTGATCTAGCATTATTGTGCTGGAATATGGTGTTTGGCATGTTTTGCAGGAATAGTAAGACCACAAGGTGAAGAATGGTATCGACATACTGCTGGGTGGTTAAATTACCCTCGATGACCATGAGACATGACTGAATTTGGTGCATGTACCCCACACCAGGATCCCAGCAGTGGAAGCTGTATGGTACTCAACAATACATGATGTGAAAGCTCTTTCACTGGTACATCCACACACAAGAGTGCAGTCGTCATTCTGTCCCAGACAAATGAGGACCTCATAGCTGAAGACAATATATTACCATTCATCATGCCACTCAGCTTGCTTGTTGCACCACTGCAATGCCTGTGGCTTTGAGTGAGCAGCATGCAGAGGAGAGAGTGCTTCCTTTGCATAGCAGTTTCATGCAGGCATTGATGAATGGCACTGACAGATACCGTTAGTGCCCCATCAGTTGTTCTGTCACTGGATATCTGTCAAGCAGTCACACTTCTGGTACTGACAGTCATCTGGTGACTGATGATTATCCCAATCCATAGTCACTCAAGGATGACCTGAGCCTGAACGATGATGTGCAATACTTTCTCATATTCACTATTGCCAGCAGTGGTCAACTGTTTGTGCAGCACATCCCAAATGAGCAGCAATTCATCACATAGATATCCTGCAACCTCACTGAGCTGATTAAACATCTGTCTGTGATGTACAAATGGCATTACCCTTCAATTGCAACCAGATTTACAGGTCAGGTTTGATTCTTTTATTCTACACTGTCCATATTTCCCCAATGACAACCTTCCTTACAACTAATGGAATTTGCAGCATTTTAAATGCAGCCAGGTCAGGTATTTTTTTCTTCATTTACATATATTACTGCTCAGCAATTCCATACAAATTTGCATAAACACAGCTCTACTCCTTCTGTGCAGGGCAATTTGTTTGATGAGGAATATAAATTTATATATATTTGGTTTGCAATGTATAGGATGGAGAATGGTCCTAGAAACCACACCCAGTTTGTACAGGCCTTCTCATACAAGAACGTGCCCCACTAAGACAATTGAAGTCACTGCTGACCATTGCCTCAGCTAGAATTAACAGCATACAAACAGCCATGCCAATCTGGACCCTGGCAGTTGCAGCATAATTGCAAACCAAAGCAATACCACTGAGGCAACAAATAAATATAATAAAGGACTTTCATGTAAGCAGGCATCCATCCATACAGCTAACAGCACATGAAATATTGTATTTATTTGCATATATCATTTCCATCAACTTCATTGGATAAATAAATGAATAGGTATATATCTTCCATTTGTAAATTTTTGAAGTTAATTAAAAACAATTACAAAGAAGGGTAATTTCTTTCAGAGGAGAAACAAAATAGTTTACAATCTGCATTTGCACCCCAGCAGTGCCATCTGGCTATAATAAAGAAATTTTTTAAATCAATCTGGTCTTATTTCATTAAGGTCAAATGTCTTATTACATTAAGGTTATTAATTATTACATAAGGGTTATTAGTAATTTTTAATCTTTTGACATGTTGAGTTGTATTAACCCTTATTAGCCCTTTATTTCTATATAATGGGCTAAATGACATTATTACATGAACTCCAAAGCTCAGAAAGGGTTGGAGAACTGTTTAGACAGCTATTAAGTGTCCCTCCCCTAACAAAAAAATACAGTGGGTAGAGGTAAAAGTTCTAAAACATCTGATCTTCAGGAGCAACAAGTTATACGACTTCCTTATCAGAAATCTTTGGCAAAAATTTAGCATTACCTCTAACAGACAACTAAAAAAAACACATAGAGGATCAATAAAAATTAGTCATGATAAATGTGCCAAGGAAAGTTTACCAATACATTAAAAAACCAGAAGCTTCTTACACCAAAGTTACTTTTAGTGGTGTTCTTTACTCAGAGGCCATCTAATTAAACTGCACTGCCTCTTCTGGATTGAACACAATGTCTCCAGAAACTAAACTTTTGTGGAGATTATGACTGAAGGAATATCATTTTGTGAACTTGCAAGATATATATAAATATAAAAATATGCATTTGAACAAAACTAGATGAACAAAAAATACTCAAAAGATAATATGATGTACATACAATACAAAACTACTTATTTGCTAACTACATGCAATTACTCAAATCATAAAGAATATTGCTTTATAATCAATAAATGAACAAATTATGAAGGCAAAATTTTAGAGCACATCTCTCTATGAAATCATTTGTATTACATAAAAAAATCCTAGTACGGTAAATATGCCAAAATGGCTATACTGTCTTTGTTAAGGGATTGTTCAACAGATTACATAAATATAATAAATTAATCAATGGGCAGTTTGTTATTTTAAAATTCAATCTATTACCTTTAGACAGAAATTAAAAAAATATATATTTCAGTTTCGTCTTAAACACCAATCATCCTAGCTGTGTAAGAATAATCTTTGTCTTTGTACTGAAGAAAGTTCACAACTGGTAAGGCTAGATATTAACTTACACTAAGTGGCTACTTTATTAGGTATACATAACTAATGGTGAGTAGCTCCCCCATTTGGCCTTAGAACAGCATGTATTTGTTGGTTTGTTGGGGCATGACTTGATGAGTGTAAAAGTGTGCCACAGGGATGAAGGTCCATACTGACTCCATTGCTTTCCACAGGTGTTATAAATTGACTGGTGGTGAATCTCTACTCTGAATGGCTTTTTCCACCTCATCTCATAAAGTCTCGATTGGATTGAGATCTGGTGACAGGGGAGGCCACTACAGTATGCTGAAGTCACTATCATGTTCCTGGAAAATCCTAGCCTTGTAACCTGGAGCATTATCCTGTCGAGAGAACCCATTGACATATGGATAAAAATGCTGCTATGAAATGATGCACCTGATTGGAAACAATGTTCAGATATATTGTGACATTCACAGGTTGTTTCACTGATGTCATGCAACTCAATGTGTGCAACGAAAACATTCACCATACAATAATACTGCCCCACCAGCCTGTAATGTTGAGTCCTGGCATGATGGATCATGCAGTTTTTGCCATATCCTGGTCCTTCCATCAATGTGAAACAGCAGAGGGATTCATCTGACCAGGCAACATCTTCTCCAGTGACTACGTTTGTAGCCCACTGCAACTGCAGTTTTTTGATTACAAGAGTGGAATCTGGTTAGGTCATCTGATGCAATAACCCATCCGTCACAAAGTACAACAATTTGTGCATTCTGAAATGCCTCTTCTACGGTATGTGTGTCTTCTACTGTATCTACTACTGTATGTGGCTGTTATTTGATTGACTGCAGCCTGTCTGTGACTATGCACAAGTTGTTGTGATGCCCCATCGTTCACTTTTGCTTTACCTTAACCAGTTTTGTTTAATTTACATTATATTTATCATTTTGGGGATTTTTATTTCCTTTTTGGCATCACAGCGCTCATTTCCAAGAGTTTGGAGTTGCGCATGCGCAACTCCGATCTTCCGACTTCAACCGCTAAACACGTGCCCAAGGACACGCCCCCTCTTGCGTCATAGCTTGCGTCGTTCATCACTGTCGTTCATCACGTTATGTTAATGTCTTTCCCGGCATGCATCGGCTCTTGTCTTTTAACCGGTGACCTGCGAGTCACAGTAGCACAAGAAAGCACAAGGTGCGTAGCACCAAGCACAGTGCATGTAGCACAGGAGTGAGGAGTTGTGTAGAGTGAGAGTGCCTAGTGCACGGAGTTGTAGAGTGAGAGAGGAGGAGAAGAGTGTTGATGTCTTGGTGAGTTGAACTATTTTGGAAATAAATCTATTTGTTATTTTAAACCTTTTGAATCTGTACAAAGCAACGCGAATTTAGATTAAGCAATTAATCAACGCGAATTAGAGATTAAGAGATGCCAATTAGCAATGCGAATTGAGCAACGCGAATGTAGATTAATGGTATTTATACTCTTTTTTTTTGACAATCAATTTTGATTCTAACTATTTACTCATTAACGCTCGCTGGCATTTTGAACCCTACTTTAAACTTAGTCTACTTTTTTGGCAATTTGTTAATTATTGCCTGGTGCCCGTATCAGCTATCCGGAGCATAAAACTAATTGGATCAGGAAAAAGGTCCAACATTAAAGCATTATTGCATTTATTTGGAGCATTACATTGTGTCAGTCTCCATTGCCTCTTTCATCAATGAGCTGTTTCTGACCACAAGACTCCATTGGGCGAATGCATTTTGAGTGACACTTTTTTTTTCATACAATGGGCTAAATGGCCAGGTCACCAAGGATCCTGAAAGCTCAGAGAAGGTAGGGGGAGGGGACCCACTGGAACAGCTGTTGGGAGACAGATGGTAGCCTTCTGTCAAGGCTATCCAACATGCACAGAGTATGGCTCTCTTACACCCAGGGCCACAGCTTAATGTCCTATCTGACAGATGGCAGCCTTTCCAAGCCCATTGGTGTCCCCTACTGACTGTGGGCAGGGTGGGGAATTTTCCGGAGATAAATCTCAACACTGACCCAGCTGGGACTCAAACCTGGGAACTGCAGATTACAAGCCTGGTTCCTACCGACTGAGCCACCCCTGTTCGTTTTTTGGGTATTGGATCATTATCGATATAATCTGGGACATTGTCGTGCATAACCCCAGCAGGGATGCTGTTTCTGATATGCTCATACTGATACATATGGTGTGTACTATCTCATCACTTGGTTCAAAGTTGCTTAAATCTTTAGTTTTGATCATTCTTATACTAAATTATATATGCTCATACTAATACATATGGTGTGTACTATCTCATCACTTGGTTCAAAGTTGCTTAAATCTTTCGTTTTGCTCATTCTTATACTAAATTGTGCACAAACACAGAATTCCTAGTTACCTGCTATGTTGGATTGTTTTAGCTCTGAGCAGCACTTTTCTGCACACAATGGGCTAAATGGCCAGGTTCCAAGGACTCCAAAGACTTAGAGAAAACTGATGGAGGGGACCCACTGGTTAGTTGTTGGGAGACAGATGGTAGCCTCCTGTCAAGGCCATCTAGAGTGTTTTTTTAACATGCACAGGGAATAACTTTCTTGCACACAGGGCCATGGCTTAACATCCCATCCAGTAGGACGATGACCTTTCCAAGCCCATCAGTGTCTCCCTACTGACTGTGGGCAGGGGAAGAAGTTTTACAGAGATAAATCTCAATGCTGGCCCAGTTGGGACTTGAGCCTGGGAACTGCAGATTAGGAGCCTGGTGTACTACTGACTGAACCTCCCTACCCCTTAGGTACCTGCCTATCTACTTTAAATCACGTGGTATGAACATGTGATGCTGTTCCATAGAAAGGGGATGTGTACCTGACAAAATGGCCACTCAGTTCATGCTGCAGATTATACTACCACAGTCACTGTGGAGTACAATGGAAATCCTTATGGTAGGTAGAACATCCAATGAGTTTAGTATTTTATTATTATTTCAAAACTGTAAAAATGTCTATATTTTACATGATATGTAAGATTTAGAATACTATACAAATATGGAAATATTTACCATTTTTTTTTGCAGGTGATTCTCGGGTGTAAGTGGATGATAATGCAGAGTTAATTTGCTTATGAAATCTGTCTTTCAGCTGGAAAAAAATTAAAATAATTTATTTATAATGGTGGCACTTAATTTATCTAGCAATTGGGGTGGGGGTACAGCCCTATACCTTAAGAATACATTGACACACTGAGTAGAAGGGACAATATGGAATACTGTCAGTAAACAGAACGTGCAATAAAAACTACGATGTTCATGAGGGTAGAGTGTAATGCATGCATATGGTAAACACATACGAAGGAGCTTTACAATTTCTGTTAAGGAGAACGTTTTATAATATATTTCTGCTCACCAAGTTCTGAAACCATCTGAAACCATTCATTAACCCTTACACTGCCACGACCTATAAAATCAGGTTTACAAAGCCTGCATAATGGCCATGAATAAAATCAGCCTTTAATTACCATAAAAAAATTTTAAATATTAAAGTTTGAACCAACTTTTATTTATATATATACACACACACACACATGTGCAAAATAGACATTTCAGAGCTTCTAAAAAATGCTAATTTTTTTCAATTTATTCCTCAACTTGTTGTGTCAGAAAATAAAAAGCCCTTTCAATTGCTCAAACTGCTATCAGTACAGCCCAGATGACACCTTTGCCATAGCTGCTGTTCTATATTTAGAACAGTTCCCCACTAGCTAGCTGAGAGCTCCATGGATCTGGAAGGGTTTGATCTCACATTTCAGAGGTTAAAATACACTATATTCACTTCAAAATAAAAATTCCTTTTTAGTTGTTTATTTTTCAGTTTAAATTTAACTAATCTTGTTTTAAAGCAAAATAAATTTTTGAAACACTGCTACCTTAGTCTTATGGTTTGCCGATCAGAAAAAAAAAATATTGCATTGTGCATAGTTTGCATAAACGACCTAATAATTTTTAAAAAATTAAATAAATTAAAGATTTAATTAACCCTTTCAGCCCTGAATTTTTAATATGAAAAATATCTTTTTTTTATCATCAATAATTGAATGTAAGACATACAAGGAACTCCCCTATTAAGTTTGAGTGGGTTTCCGCCATAGGTTTAGAAACCAGGAAATCGTGGCAAATGCCACCATCAGGTCTTGGAGATAAAAATGGAAGCATATTTTTCATTCATTTTAAATAATGTTTTTATACAAAGATCTTATCAAATTATTTCGTGTGAAAAATTTTGAAACAATTTTTAGATTTAGATTTTAGATCGGTACTTACCAAACATGGTTGGGTTGTTTTACCTCTGAGTGGCACTTTTTTGCACACCATGGGCTAAATGGCCAGGTCTCAAGAACCCCAAAGGCTCAGAGAAGGTTGGGGGAGGGGACCCACTGGAACAGCTGTTGGGAGACAGATGGTAACCTCCCGTCAAGGCCATCCAGCGTGTTCTTTAACGTGCACAGGGTATGGCTCTCCCGCACATGGGACCAAG